>OZ010634.1:9333891-9933891 GCA_963932165.1 Pimpla rufipes
CGACGGATAATCTCAGGTGGTCTATACTCTCCACCCGCTACTGAAATACTATCGTGTCGACACGTGATTTGAATTTCTCTAACCAGGTGATACCCAGCACGCGTATTGCCGTGTGACGGAAGACCGTAGATAATGATTTTTGTTAATTGTACGATGAAAAGACCAAGCAATGTGCCAAGCAAATCTGCTATCCTCCTTAATCTCTGGCGTAACATTTTTTTCCAACACATTCGACGCGAAATGGAAAAAAGAAACAAACATAAAAAATCATTCAAACGTAAAAAAGAACTGAAAGAGCAAAAAGAAAACATTCTCGTATTGTGTAACAGCGTACTGACCTTAATACGAATGTCATGAATTTATATTGTTATACACGCACATAGTATACGACGAAAAATCGTTGATATTTCTTCCAGAATTCTTTTTAGTATAGCGCCTGGATATATGCGTACCCCGGACTCTCAGATTCGACTCTTAAGATAATTTACTGTGATATCACGCCCGGTTACATTGTTTTTACCTCAAAAGCCAACTTGAATATTCACGGGCCACGTGTACGAATTCTTTCTCATTTGATGATTTCTGTACTCTACTAATAGATTTTTACTTTCACTAGGGGGTGTGTGCGTGACGAGAGAGAAAGTGAAACAGAGAGAGAGAGAGTGAGAGAAAAACTGTTGAGGGGTGATGGAAGGAAGGAGGATAGGATTATGCATGGGGACGTGTTGTTCGCAACGAGGACATAGA
Organism: Pimpla rufipes; assembly: GCA_963932165.1. Lineage (NCBI taxonomy): Eukaryota > Metazoa > Arthropoda > Insecta > Hymenoptera > Ichneumonidae > Pimpla > Pimpla rufipes. Next base: position 9,334,639 of record OZ010634.1, read on the forward strand.
GATTCGAATAATATGCCATACGTGTTTTTCAACCAAATGCTTATGACTACGCTCACTGTGTTACTCGACTTAAGAATCTCCGAGTCTACCCGTAAATTTATGTCATTCGATTGTCGTTAGTTAAAAGAAAGAAAAACAAATTCCCTCAAAAGACCGAAAATCGTAAATAATGTATTTACGTACACCGTTACGGAATATCCTTGTTCGTGCATTTATCGGCTCGACAAGCCATGTGATTGTGTTTTGCAAACAAATTTGTAATACCTGTTGTTTAATGCTCTAGACGCTAGTTTTCTTTTCACTATATTATCGGCGAAATCGCGCTGGAAGAAACAAAAGTTTTTTATCAGCACGTTCCGAACGAACGTATGTTACAGTCGAGCCAAAGAGCAGGTGCTGTCGATCGTAAATCAGCGAAGCCGGACTGAGGGAATCGGTGATATGAATATGAGCGGGGGCAGCAGCAGCGGTGGAAACAGCGCCGCGGGATCGATGATGGGCGGCAATCCGGGATTCGTGGAGATCATGATACCGGGCCCGAAGGTCGGTCTCATTATTGGCAAGGGTGGCGAGACGATCAAGCAGCTTCAGGAAAAATCCGGAGCGAAGATGGTCGTCATTCAGGACGGACCGTCCCAGGAGCAGGAGAAACCGTTGCGGTAAGTATTCTCTCACTGACCCTACGATCCTCCGGCATTAGCGTGTAGTCGCGAAGAAACTTCGTTTCACATTGTTTTTGCCTTCAGAATCACCGGAGACCCTCACAAGGTCGAGCACGCCAAGCAACTGGTATACGAACTCATAGCGGAGAAGGAGATGCAGATGTTCCATAGAGGATCGAGGGGCGGCGAGCGAGGCAGCTTCTCGAACGACAATGGTTACAATCACGGCGGATCGGCGGGTGAAGGCGTCGAGGTAAAAAATGAAAAAGCGATTGATTTTATTAAATAACAAAATGAGTTTTTTTTTCTTTTTTTTTTTGCTTTGAATTGGTATTTATTACTCTGTGAAAATATTTTTTTCCTACAGTAAACAATGAAGAATCTTATAATCGGAATGTTTTAGGTACTCGTGCCGAGAGCCGCGGTCGGCGTGGTGATCGGCAAGGGCGGCGACATGATTAAGAAAATCCAAGCGGAGACCGGCGCGCGGGTCCAATTTCAACAAGGCAGGGAGGACGGGCCCGGCGACCGTAAATGTCTGCTCTCCGGCAAGCATCAAGCCGTGGAACAGGCTCGACAACGAATTCAGGAGCTTATAGACAGTGTAATGGTAAACTTTGATATTCCGTTAGGGGACGAACGCAATGTCCATCCGATCTTTCAAACGCCCACAGCCGTTTGTTCGCGCTAAATCCGAGGCGTACCTTTTTCTAGAACTATGGTAAGAGAGAAAACGTTACTTGACGTCAATATTCACGTTGAACTTTGACGCTTGCAGAGACGAGACGACGGAAGGAACTCCATGGGTGGAGGAGGCAGAGGCGGACCTCGCGGAAACGGCTTTGGCGGCGGGGGCGGTGGAGGCGGCGGACGTCAGCCCGGCGAGTACGGCGGATGGGACCGACGTCAGAGTGGCGGTCCGATGCAAGATAAAATCGAAACGACCTTCGCCGTACCGTCCACCAAATGTGGAATAATAATCGGCAAAGGTGACTATAGAAATGCGGGTTTCTCTCTAACATTAACATAAAATCAAAAAATAATTAAAAAGAAAAAATGGATACTATTATTGTTGTGAAATTTTGGATTCTCATTTGCATTTATTTTCGTGCGAAAGGCGGCGAGACGATTAAGCAAATCAATCAGCAGACCGGCGCGCACTGCGAACTCGACCGGAGAAATCAGAGCAACGAAAACGAGAAGATGTTCATAATTCGCGGTAATCCCGAGCAGGTCGAGCACGTGAAAAGAATATTCAGCGAAAAATTGGGCATGGTACGTGGGATTGAAGTGCGGTGATAATTTACGTCTTCGTTGAATCGATATGTTTCTTTTAACTGTATACTTGACGATTTTATTGGGTCGGTAGTGCGATCCCATGCACGAATTCCAGGGACAAGCGGGAGCTCCGTTCGCCGGAGGACAAGGTCCGATCGGTTACAATCCCAACTGGAACGCAGGCACTGGTTATCAAGGGTGGCCCAATCAGCCCCAATCCGCAGACTCCAGTGAGTGTATTCTTCAATTGTAGCCCCTAAGCGTTCGGCATTATTCGACGACCGCCGTACGACGACTTTTCGATTGTCTTTGCAACAGATAACGCTAGTCAAGGACCCGTTCAAGTGAATCCGCAGACGGGACAACCGGATTACAGTGCTCAGTGGGCAGAGTATTACCGATCGCTCGGTATGCACAGGGAGGCCGATATGATCGAACAACAGGCGAAACAATCGAAACAAGAACACACTCAGCAACCTGGTAAGTGGACTCGTGTAATAATAAAAATGTATCACTGATTTCATGAGAATAAACGACTTGGAGATTCCCAACTGTACTGTGAAAAAGACGAAATCGTTTCTGGCTCATAGATGTAAAATACCGACGTATTTTACATCTGTGAGCCTAAAATTTAGCCTTCATGTTCACTAAAATGCTATTTTGACAGGTCTGCAACATACCATCTCAACTTCTAATCTCTCAATTAATCTGTTGTAGCCCCGCCCGGCGCCGGAGGTCCCGCGGCACCGCAGCAGCAACCCCAGCAGCCGCAGCAGCAGCCCCAGCAGCCGGCGCCTCAGCAGCAACAGCAAGCGAGCGCCCCGCAAAACGGCGGACAAGCGGATTACAGTGCCCAGTGGGCAGAGTATTACAGGAGCATCGGGAAGGTTAAAGAAGCGGAGGCAATAGAAGCGCAGATGAAGGCGGGCAAGGTATTCACCATTTTCTATCTTCATATATTCTTCGCGAAATCACTGTTTTCTTATTAACGTTATTGTCTGTCATCCGACGGTGTTAATGATTTTGAATAACCTTTTACAGTTGGGCATGCCGGCCAATCAGATGGCTCAGCCGCAAATGCAGCAACCGATGCAGGGCCAAACACCAGGGCCGCCAGCTGGCGCACCGAACACATTCCCGCAGGTCTACGGCAACTATCCTGGTATGAACGCCGGATCAGCGCCCGCGGGTTACTACGCGCCGGGCACCGGATCAGCACCGCAACCGCAGTCCGGTCAACAAAATCCAGCCTTCCCAAGCGGCTACCAGAATTACGCATACTCTCAGCCCAGTTCGGACAACTGAACGACGCGTCACGTCGATTAAACAATATGTGAGTATTCCGTTGCGTTTTCCTTGCAATTATCTAGCGGAAGATGCGTGATTTCTTTTCTTTTTTCCTTTTTACAACAACGATTAAAGATAGTTACGTTTTCATACTTGCCAAACAAATCACTTTCTGATTGTAGTTAAAAAATAATAATAATAAGATCATGCATCTTCCGATCAATCTTGTTGAGCGTCTCGACAGTTCAAAGTTGTGTGTCTCCATTCTGTTATATGCGAATTCGACTTTCGACCCGGAAGAAAAAGAAAATATTAAGACTAGTTTTCAAGACACAATTTTGAACGGACGCGGTAAGAGATATATCAATGGTGTAAGAACAGGTGACATATATTTCATTTTTCGTATATTTACACTCGCTCGATTAATATTTACAGGGATTTATGCGAATGGCTGATAAATGCTATATAAAATAAAAAAGAAAATATGAAAACTCTTAGTTACTCGTACAATGTTTATACAAAAATTTGATGACATGTGATATACAAAAATGCATATACATACTTTACACCTTTGAACTTGATTGAATGATATTTAGTAAGTTTGTAATCGACGGCAATCACGCACTATGTTTTTGTACAGTAATCGTTTCTTTATTTCCAACAGTTTTCAGATAGCTTTCCGTTGGGACGCGGTAAATGCCTGCTGTTACCTCCATGCAAATGTTTACTCTTTGAAAAAAAAAAAAAACCCAAAACATAAAAAACAAACAACAAAATCTCGTTAATTGGCCGATAATTCATAACAGCAAGCTTTTTCGAAACCGATAAGTACCGAGTTAAACGAAAAAAAAACTTATTTATATTTACGAAAACAAAATATCGTCCGATGTTTCCTTCATTTTTTTTATATATATACATAAACATATATATATATGTATACACATATATTGTAGGATATCCATTGTTCTAATTTCTAATTATAAGGAAAAAATTTGAACTTTAATTGAGTTGGAATAGTGTAATATGTAATAACCAACCATCATTATGCCCGTATGTGTCATTTATTTTGTCGTACGTATTTCTTATTCCATGATGCAAAGAACAAACGATGCGTAGACATAAGATGAGATTGAAAGTTAGCAGGTGACGGCAGCAGATTGAAAAGGGACTCCTGGGGATCGCTGGCTTCTTTAATCCCTCCCGGGAAAGTTACACTCCTTTCTCGTATTTTATTCTCACTTTGTTTCTTCCTCTGGAATAGAAAACCATGAATATTCGTCTGCTAAAATGTTGCTACAGCAATCTTCGGGCAATCGGAAACAAAAAGAATTTCGAAATAAAGTCTGTGTGCGTGTGTGAATGAGCGTTATCTCGAGTTAGAAATATGATAATGATGAAGTGTCGTTGTTTCGCCAGACGATCGAACCCCTCGCCAGTGGCCCCCAATGCTCAAATATTTTCATATGAAATTAACCATTTTGAAGAACATAATTATTCTATCACGGCTTGTATTCACAATAGGGAAATGATTTTTTTCCGTAGTTATCTCATGTATCGATAAGTCTTACCTTACTATGCCTCAAACTCCAACGTTATATGTAATATACATAGGATATTTGGCATAAACGTACCCCATATCTCTGCGAATATTATAAGATTTACAAAGATAATATAGCACTGTTTTCTCTTGCACACGTTCGACGGATACGAAACAAAGACTGCCGTTTTTAGATCCAGAAGCAGCGAGATTGAGGCTGTGCTACGATGAACACTGTGCACGGGAGAGACACGAATGAATTCATGCAATATTTGTCGTCACGTTTGTAGAAAAATCCAAAATGAAACGTAAAAGAAGGGGGAAAAAGAAAAACCAATGAATGCGTTCTTAGGGAACCAGGATCTGCGCTTAGTCAACGGAGATTATTCGTGGATGTGGCGGACGAACGAATGTCGACATCAGAGAGACATACGCACTTGAGATACATAAATTCCAGCCGATGAAACACCCAAGTGGTTTCTGATTATAGGAATTTACTCGCACTCCTCTAGAGAATAACTGGTTAGCAATAAAACAAAAAAATACGTAGAACAATTGCGAACAGATCCGCGTGTAATTATGAAGGAATCCGTACGTTAGACATGGAATAAAATTTATGGTGAAGTCTGATTATTGAGTGTAACGCGATATTTTTTGGTTCTATTATTTTTGTCGTTTCTTCTTTTACTTTTCTTTCTATTTTATTCTTTTACTTAAAATATTACTTTGACGAGGAAGAAAAATCATCGAACGTGCAACGAGTCCGTGCAGTGTCAAACTAAAGTTTCGATCAATGGTAAATGATAAATGATGGCGGAGTGACAAGGTATTGGTTAAAAACAAACAATTCTATATTTCTAAAAGTGTTGCTATTATCGTTTCCTTTGACGTTTACATAGGTTGTTTAAATAGTGTCCCGTATTTGTATTCACAGAGACAGAAGTCATGAATATTTAGTGAATGTTGTTCCGTTTTGTGGTTTTCTTTTCATATTTACTCTTCTTTCTGCTAGTCATATAAAAGTTGTTCACAATGTTTCAATACAAAGTAACATCTAGACGTGTATAGACTATTGTCATATGCGAAGTCAATTAGCACTCTTCTAGATACGAGTACGCACCAATTTTGATCTGGCTAATTTGCTCTACACCAAATATTGTTTTTGTGAGTGTTTTTTCTCGACCACCTTTACATATTCAATAGTACTGTTTCGTATTATTTTACAGCGCAATTTAAAAATTTAACACGTATGTATCGTTTCAGGAACAGGGGCACCGTATCGGAGTCCTTGACTGCGGAAGAGACGATTGAGCGAATATCTTCTTTTTTTTTCTCTTCATTTTCAGTGTAAATACATTTTGCAATTGTTACAATTGTAACGTGTGATCTTTTGTGAAGTCTTGTGCAGCATTTTGCGCGATGCGAGAGAGAGAGAGAGAGAGTGTGTGTGTGTGCATGAAAGTGAATCAGTCGACGGGAATAATTCCGAATCGAGAGCGACGTCAATTGTCGATTTTTCTTTATTTTTTTCATTCTTTTTCCACGAATGTAAACGTTAGAATTAAATTTGTATTACCAGTAGAATACAATGAATGAAACACATACGAACTTAATGTAAGATATTTATATAACTCCGAGAACTTCCGGACATTTCGTATTAGTTTTTTTTATTTTTTTTATTTTTGCAAGCAGATCCATATCCTACGTGTTCATCTACTATCGTTCGTTACATTATCGTGGAGACATAGATACCGTCATCGTTTACTTTCAATAAATCACAAATAGACACTTCTTTGGACATCAAGATTTTTGTTCTTTTTTTTTGGTATCTGTTCAATATCACACCAACGCAACACTTTTTCAAACAAATTGTCGCCCGCAATTTCACGTGGAATTGATTCCTAATGTGTGTACGATTGTTGTTTATAAATCAAAGTCAATCTCACTGCAATAAAATACCAACAATTTTACGCACGACGTATATGTGTTGACCAATAAAACCCGCAGTATTTTACGATCGCGACGGAGAAAGGCGCAAACACGTTTTGCCCGATATTTGCGCGATAGGTATTGATACTGATGCAGTATAATATGCGTTCGGGTGACAGTGTTGCGACCTGTGCATGTGCGTTTACTTTTGAGCACTCGAATCCTTCGACCTTCGCGTTTTTCGATATAACTTCGGCGTTGAAGCTAAGTACGGCCGCGAGTCTCAACCATACCTTTTTTCCAAACCACTACCATCATCTACTAATACCAATTAATACTACCGCATTGCGGAAAAACCGATTCTCCGAAATGCTTCTACAAGCACCCAAATCGAGGAGTCAAGAGCGGTACGTACTAGGCAATTACGAAACTTTTATATATTCTTTCCTCCGACTTTTCAAGCTTGACGGGTATTAATAATGGCTTGCTAACTTGGATTTACTACATAAATGATTCACTCCGTAATATTTTAGACCACTAGAGCTGACATTGTTTCCTCAAACATGCTCTATGAATTCGCATTTACAGATATATGTCAGTTATAATTATGTAGAAATTGGATTTGTTTACGAAAAAACATCTAAAGCTATTCAATAAATTTAATATCTTCAGAGAATGAAAAGTTGTGCAGAATATAATCTGGCAATTTCGTAGAGCGTCTCGCGACGAATAAAGACAGTCATTAAACGTTAAAATCGAATCAATGTTACTATAATCGTCGATCATCGAACACGAAACTACGATAATTAAATTTTTGTCGTAAATCCGCAGTTACCCGTTCAGAAAACTTACTAAACAACAGGTCGTCGTCATTGGCAGTTACATTTTTTAAACTTTGCATAAAGTTATTTTATTTTCACCAGACTAATCTCCGTTCGTTTAAAATTGCGTTTCATGAACTGCTGTTACGGTTTTTCCTCGTCGCTTTAGCTGGAGCAACTTTTTCGCCCACGTTATGTTAAAATTGTTCGCCTACAGAACGCACCACTCTTGCCGTCTCGACAATCTCGGACGCGAGTACTCCGAGCGATACGATAAATAAGCCTTATAGGAAGAAAAGAAAAAACGTTATGGCCGTTCAGCTTCGTTGGTGGCCTCTTAACAATTCCAGCGAGTCGTAATAAAAAAAAACACGAGTCGACGCAAGAACGCGAGTCACTACAATATCGTGATAATTAATCTAGACGTTGAAGACGAGGTCTATTACATCTCTGTGGATGGACCGTACATCATGTTGAGCTGTTGGGTGCAGCGTATGAAAGTCGCTCGTCTCGGCAATTCGCGTAACCGCGAGGCTCCGACGTAGGTGCAGGCGGAGCGCAGACCTCCAAGCAAGTCCAGCGTCGTAGTTTCTACGGCTCCTCTGTAAGGCACCTCGACCGTTTTTCCCTCGGACGATCTGAGAATATTAATTATCGCTGATTAGAAAAAAACTGGATATGCATCAGCTGCATTATCAAGTATGTATCACACATAAATATCGAATCAATAGTTTGATTCGATTGAAATTCAAATACTAAGTGTAATGCAAATAAAATGGAACGTAGAATCGGAAGAATTTGCAACAAAAAGAGCGAAAGAGATTCTTTAAATATAAGTTTGCCTATAGCAGGAACTAAAATGAAACAGTACTGAAACTTTTATGGTTTTATGGTCTTTCTGACCGCATATATATTTTTTTCAGCCTATAGACTTTTGACTTCTGCCATCTTCAAGTCGCGAAAATACTGATTACAGCAGTTGTTTATTTCGTAAAAAAAATGGTTGCACTTTTTTTTTCAAAATCCATGAAACCGGCCACCGGTCGAAAAATGCTAAATTCGTCCCCTCGAACATTTTTTTTTACTACGTAAAATCGTCACCGAACCAATACCATAATTTTCAAGTCGCATATTCTACTCGTAAAAACAGCGTTTTCACTTCCTTACTTGAACAGACCGGGCGCGCTTTTGCGCACTACCGTTCTTCAGTGGAAACTACAGTGCTCGTTTAAGGAAGTTTGTGTTTGCGCACCAAAACGAGCAAGTCAAGAGAATTCGTTGTTCATCGTACCTATACTCAGCAACGCCTCCCGCGTGCTTCTTCATCGCCGTGCTCGAGGCCATGCCGTAAAAAAGTTTCATCTTTCTGCCGTTTTTCTCGATAACATCGCCGCCGCACTCGTCGTGACCGGCGAACATTCCGCCGGCCATGACGAAATCGGCGCCAGCGCCGAAAGCCTTGGCCAAGTCCCCTGGACAAGTGCATCCTCCGTCCTGTAAAGAAATTTCGCTTATTACCACGCTGACCTTGGCAATGATCCAATCGAGTCGCGCAGCTTCAGCTGTTATCTCGCTCCACTTACGGAAATGATGTGACCCTTGAGGCCGTGCGCGGCGTCCGCGCATTCTATCACCGCGCTGAGCTGAGGATAACCAACGCCAGTCTTCATTCTCGTCGTGCAAACGGAACCCGGACCGATCCCTACTTTAATCACGTCCGCCCCGGAGAGTATCAGCTCCTCGACCATTTCTCCGGTTACAACGTTACCCGCCTGGATCAATAACGTCGTGATTGAACACTTTCGCTCCGCTAAATTGCCAGTTAGATAAATATAGCGAAGTCGTGATTCTACTCCAGCAAATAAAGGACTGTGTTTGCGTATAGGACCTCCCGGGCCAATCGATCTGACCGTGACCCCTGTAATTTTCTTCTTTTTTTTTGTCAACTCCCCAACGATGGGCGAGGCTCTGGGTCAGACGCTGTAGGCAAGTCAAACGCGGAAAAATAGATCACGACACGCGAGTTGAGACAATTAAATGTCATCGTTTTCCTTCCTCAAGCTTACACAGCATATTGTTTGTAATAAAAAGATTGCGTTTTTTAGGCCGCGCAAACACGAGCTGCAAACGTCAGCGATAGTCCAAGCTCACTGACCCGGTATCGACAATTGTTTTAACAAAAATCCGCTGTGTAAGCTGTAATCGGAATTGACTTCCGCTTACATCGATTTAATGATTATCTGTTAATTAAATTGTAATTAGGACTTATTTAGTACAAACTTACTATTTATATTTAAAAGGACTCCATAAATGATCAAAACCGTTTTTCTTCTTTTTTTCGAAAACCCCGTAAAAACGATGAAAACAAGAGGGGCAAAGTTTTCTTTTCGTATAAAAAATGTACCGACAAGAAATGTCATCGGGATTTGTTTTTAAAGTCTGGGACTTGATTTGTTGGAAATTGAAAAATCGTGATTTCGTCGTACGAAAGGACTCACGATAATCGTGTGGGTCGGATACTCCGCTCGAACTTTTCTCACGAATTCGACAAAGTGTTGCGAGTATCCGTTCGCCACGTCCAAGCAGATAAACGACAGCTCGGGTACCGCCGCGATGACGCTCGACAAGCGCTCGAAGTCCGCCTGACTCGTGCCCGAGCTCACAGCCATGTTTTGCAAACAATCCGGATTCTTGCTCGCGAAATCTTTCCACTCGTCGGGGCTGTAGTACTTATGGAGGGTCGTGAAAAGCCCGTGCTGAAACGAAGCCAAGAGAGATCCGTGAACGAATTTGCTTGACGAGACGAGTGAGCAACTGTGCAAACGCGGACGGCTATCAGCTTAGAATAAATATAACAAAAAAATGCTTATCAAAAAATGCACTTTTTGCTGTTGCATACCTTTGATAAGGCTTTAGCCATTTCGAACGTCCCGACGGTATCCATGTTTGAAGCCATCACCGGAATTCCTTTGTAAGTCCTCTTGGAATTTCGGAACTCAATTTCTCGAAAGAGGTCGACCTTAACAAAATATGGAAAAATGTGGTTTTACATTTTTTCTCACAACAACCTGGCATTTTTTCCCCCAACCGTCTGGTTTTTTTTTTTCTTCTGAAGTCCGTTTGTCGAGCGTGGAATGAATTATTGCCTGATCTACATAGTATCGATAAGTCACATTCGAGGGAATTGCAAGGATAACAAGAGAACAGTAGAGCTGGGAGGTCATACGTTCACGGCAAATAGTAGTAAAGTTTCTTTGTGTGATTACACTATTCTTGGAGTGACTTCGGAGCACAAGAGATTGAATTGGAAGACCTTATTTCTCTTAAAAGTTCGAACAAATAATATAACGTATCAGGAATTTAAAAAATAACGAATATCTCATAACATTTAAAAATAATGTTTTTGGGATTAATGTCTATGTCTGTATTGTATTAACTCTAGAACTCACGACTTATTTTTACAATGTATTTAAGTTACAGGTCCCGTGAGGTGTGATACACCCCAGACATAAGTTGTAGGGTTGAAAGCGTGACGAATGTTTCAAGAATAACAACGAACGCGGTAAAACCAAAAGATGATTTGTTATAAGGAACTTTAGAAATTCCTTTTGATATCAACATTATTTTTTAAAGCTGCTCCAAAGCTTAAGATATCGAATTGCATTTTTTATATAATTTTTATACATTTTGTTTATCTTTTTCAAAGTCTTCCAATTAAACTGTGACATTTATCATGAAAAATCTATCAACGAAATAAAAAAATACAATGTTTATTTTTTATTTCCGCATCTCTATCGGTAATCGGCAAAAACGAGAACTAGAAGCGTTAAAAAAAGTAGTAAATCCAGCAAGCTATTTATCAGAGTCAATAGGTCAAAACCATTGTCGAAGCTGCTAAAAAAAACCATCGGCATAAGTTACATTTTTCACATTTCACAATTAAATCGAATCATTGACCTACATTTTTAAAAATGGTACGTTCGGCGACTAAATCGGGCGAAGAGAATATAAACGAGGGCAGACGCTCGTCTATCCAGAAGTATTATGTTTATAGCTGTTAGACAGCACGTGAAATTATCAGATAACATGAAATACGCTCCTTTTTGCCAGGAGTGCCAGGAGCTGCAGGCGACAACACAAACTGTGTTTAGTACATCAATATTACTTAGACCTGATAAACCTTATAGACCTAATAAACAGTGCATAAATATTATTTACATCTGATAAATAGTATATAAATATTATTTAGATCTGATAAACAGTGCATAAATATTATTCAGATCTGATAAACAGTATATAAATATTATTTAGACATGATAAACAGTATATAAATATTATTTAGACCTGATAAACATTACATAAATATTATTTACACCTGATAAACAGTACATAAATATTATTTAGACATGATAAACAGTACATAAATACTATTTAAATCTGATAAACAATATATAAATATTATTTAGACCTGATAAACAGTACATAAATATTATTTACACCTGATAAACAGTACATAAATATTATTTACACCTGATAAACAGTACATAAATATTACTTAGATCAGATAAACAGCTCGTGAAACCTAAATTTCGATATCTATCTCGAAAATTCCGTTTATGTCCGAAACCACGGACCAAACAACTCGAACGAGGTCGACGTCAACGAAATCGAAAACAAAAAAGTGTGCGATATTTCACAACGCACCGTTGTAAAAATACCTCCCAACACCTCCCGCATTATACTTCCCCCGCAATTCGCTCTCGAGCGTAACGTAGAATTACCGCCTGATCGGCGGCGCATTGTCAACGCTTGAACGAAGAGTCAAATTACGCGAAAAAAAAAACGACAGCATTAGATAGTCGTTCGGTACAACGAACAATAGATACTCGTTTGTGCATCAATATAGTTTTTGGAGCTGCCACAAATAGAGCAATATTTTTTTCCGTCTCTTTCACAATTTTTCCATTATTCGATGAAAAACACCGTCGGCGAGGGGGCGTGGAGAGGATATTTATATCGTAAAAAAAATATGACACTCTAGCAGGACATAAAAGGTTGTCAGACGCGTGAAATAAAACGCTCGTTGCTTAGGTTAAATCAAGAGTCGCGAGTACTCACGTCGGATCTGCTCTTGAGGGTGCTCCTCTTGGGCCTCAAGAGGACGTCTTTGAAGTCCAATTTAACGTCGTTTATGATATTCGGCATGTTGGCGGGTGTTCGTAACGCAGGATGGTTAGCAGACGATTCGTAACGAGAGTTCGTGCCGTGAGCCTTGTCGGAGTTCGAGCAGACGACTCGATGACGCGCCTGTCAAAGCCTCGACGGTACTGAAGGCTAAAGCAGGCTAGACAGCAGATGCCGTCCTTCTCTGACTGATGTAATTGCCCGATTGGTGGAGAGCGCGGTTGAGGAGCGAGGAGGAGGCGAACCAGCGGCGACGCTGCTGCCACCTGCGCGCTTTTTTCGGCCGGGCTCGAGAGAAAACTCGCGCGGCTCGCGCGTGATTATTCACGCACGGTGGAGCAAAATTGCTCGATAAATTTGCCGAGTTTCCACGGAGATTTGAGATCGGATCCAAAACGCGACAGGAATTGATCGAATTCCCCCACTCGACCGAAAGCACGCGTACGGTTGGCTGGTCTCTAGAGGCTTGGAGGCTTCCTAGAATTTGTCAATTTTCGTCCTATTTAGCACCTGTTTCGGGCCGATTTGAGTCCCGGTGGAAACTCAGCAAATGCCACCGGCTCCGTAGGTACACGTCGGATGCATATAAAAATATGATATGTACACATTACACGGGTGCGAAATGATCAATCGGACCGTCACAAAATGATTCAGAACACCTGTTCAAAAAATTACTTGGTTTGTAGATTGAGTTGCCAATCGAAACACTCGTAATTCGAGCCAAAATAATCTACAGTTCACACGAAGTTAACGTCCTGTAACGAATATTTAGCGGCGACTCTCGAGAGTCGGAAGCCCGGGAGAAAAATCATGAGACCCTAACCATTTTCTCACGGTATTCAATAAAAACGTTTTGAGATATCGGCCAAAAAGACATTAGTCGTCATCTTTTTTTTTATATAGACGTTCGATTTTTCAAAGCTCGATACAAAGCGGTCGAGTGACCGGCAGCGCCTAAAATGCGACTGGTGTCCGCGGCGACAAACTCCGAGCCACATTCCCCTTGCAGGAAACTAACTATCCGCCAGTGTCCGAGGTCTGCGCGTGCTGCACGGTGTCCCGTGTGCTGCGTTAGGTTATAATCAAATTTGTAGACGCAAAAACGCGTCTCGCATCAATCTCGCACCCACGGAATATCGTTCGGGTGTCAGCGATTAGGTGGTATCACGATTTAGGAAAACGTTCGACATATCCCGCGCGGTCTTGACGTATTTTTTTGCGAGCTGGTCGGAGCGGAGAAACATGGCCGTTAAGAAGAATACACGTGTGCCGCGAAAGCGGCCGCACTCGCGCGTCGAGAAAATCGCCAAAGCCACCGCGGTCCCGGCCAAGCGTGTCAAGAATCGCAAGGTTCTCGTTATAGCACAGGAAATCAAATTCGCGAGATTGCTCGCCAACAATGACAAGAGGGTCCGCGATAAGATGCTTAAGAACCTCAAGAAGTGGTTGAAAGTTCGCTCCGAGAGCTCCTTCTGTGAGTTTCCACTCGTTTACTATGCTGCGCTCTGTTCCAGTTGTACTCCTCGTTCTGATGCCAATTCTTGTATCTATTGAAAATTAGTTGTTAACAGGCTCCATTTTTTTCTTTCGTTTTCTAACAATTCTGAATTAAATCAAATTTTTATATTTGCTTTGTTTGTATTCACATTGAATCTTTAATCCATTTTGCATCTCCGGAGCCTGCGATTTTGATCATTCAGGATGAATTTTTTTGTTTGATTGTATTTTCTGCTTTTTAGCTATATTTGCAAGATTCATATGACTGGTGTAAAATTAGTGTTTTATCTGAATTGTTTTTCTTTGCAGCATTTACAAAGGACGATTTCATGAGATTATGGAAAGGTCTCTTCTTCTGCATGTGGATGTCGGATAAACCATTGATTCAGGAAGAACTCGCAGAGTCACTTAGCAATATTGTTCATTCTTTTGAATCCATGGACACTGCGCTACTTTACACTAAATGTACCTTAAAGACACTTGCCAGCGAGTGGTATGGTATAGATCAGTATAGAGTGGACAAATTCCAGATGGTGAGTCGCTAGAATTTACTTTCAGACATGTTTCACAATCCAATTTTTTTGTAAAAGTTGCTTATTTTCACCATCAATTGTCTATTTAAATTTATTACTGACTTAATGGAAGCAAAAGATATATTAGTCTAACAGAGTTTAAGAATTAATAAATGAAATTACAGGCCATATTCGTTACCACTATAATATTGCTGATATTGAATAAACAGCGTGAGAATTATGAAAGAAATTCTGAGTCTAATAGTAATAATAATTATTATTATGAGATTAATTAGGTAGCTGTTTATTTTATTCTGCCGACAGTTAGTAAGGAGGATAGTGCGACAAACATTTGAGATGTGTAGACGCAAGTCTTGGAACGAAGAGTGGACCACAGGTGCCGCTCAAGTGATTCAAAATATCCTGCTAGACGCCAAGACAACATTGGGATTCAGTTTGCACTTAACTGAGTTGTATATGGAAGAATTGGCCAAGGTAACACCAGGAGAATAGTTACTGGAAACTCTTACTGACTGACTTCAATTCACGCCTCGTCGACGAGACGAATAATCCGAAAATTTTTGTGGACAGATTGGCGGTGGTAGCATTCCACCGAACATGGTTACCGAATTACTCAGGCCGTTCGCTGTCCACTTGTCCGCGATGGATGATGAGCGACAAATCAGACACGTTATGAAACACATATTTAGGTATCTCATATTCCAATCAGACGTCGGTATGGATTACATGGAAAAGTTCGAGGCATGGCGACAAGTAAGTTGCAAATTAACGATGGTCTACTTAGGTATAACCGGATTGATTAGACGAGAAATGCTATTCCCATGGAAAAAAGATTATCTATTCCAAAAGGCTCGTATTTAAAGAATTATTTCTATAAAACTATTTTCAATTATGTAAAAAAAAAAAGTTATATCTGATTTGTTCGGGAAAATATCGACTGTATTCCTTTCGGGGTTGTAGTTGATTTTTTAATCGAATGGTGTCCCTGCTGCGACTGCGTTTTTTTTCTACTAAGTTCTACATGCATTTTTATTGATCGCACACAGGCTGGATTCCCGTGCGGAAATATCGACGCTATGGAGAAGGTAGAAGTATCGGACGACGAGGCCGAAGCCGAGGAGGAAAGTGAGGAAGTCGTTTACGAGGAATCGGAATCGAATGAACCAGAAGCTCTGGATCCCAGGGCGGGACGAGTGGACGTCGAATTGCCACAGTTGCCGTTCGACCCTCTCGAAATAGCGAAACTGTTAAAGCAATACAGATTCAATGCATACACAACGACGAAGACGCGCCGACAGATCGTGCGACTTTTCACAGAGTAAGTTCCTGCGAATAACGATATCTTATAAAAGAAATTTGTCATTTGAATCTCATATTAAAAGCAAGATGCAAATATTTTAAATAATGTAATTTTAAATTCAATTTTTTAAATAACCACTTTTCCAGATTCACTAAGCTTGCTCAGGGCGAAATGCCGCTTGGCGTGAAGGAAATCGACGTACCAGTTCGTAAAAGTGCCGAAACCAATCCCAAAAAAGCTGCGTACCGTTTGCTGAAGTTCGAGAAGGAACTGTATTCCGATACGATTCGCAAGAAGCGTAGGACGAAACATTCCGCGCCGCCCATCGAGGACGACGAGGGATTCGAGAACTTGCTGGAGCCGATTGATCCAGAAGCGCCTGAGGCCAACGGATTCCAAGATGACGTCGATAATTCAGATTGTCTGGGCAGCGATGACGAGACTATGGAATCGGAAGAAGTCCAGGCCAACGAGACTCTGCACATATCCCAGAAAGGAAATAAAAAGAGGAAAAAGAATTTGTTCGGAGTTAATTCGATAGAATTATCGAAAAAAACGACAAACAAAAAGCAGAAAAAACAGAAAGTCATTGAGAAGCAGAAAGTCGCCGACGAAGGCGTCGTCGTGGAGGCGGAGGAGAAACAGTCGGGTTTGATGAAAAACATCAAAGTCAAAAGTAAGAAATCTAAAACGAAAAAATTTCTCAACGCCGTTAATTCGTTGAATCAAAAGTTGTTGAGTCGATCGTTGAATGACGTCCCTACGAAAGCGAAGAAACCGCGGCTGAGCAACGATAGCACGTGGGATGTATCGATCAACAACGACGTTCCGACTTCTACGGCTTCGCCAAAGACTAAGAATGCCAAGACCTCGAACGCGAAAATTACAGAGGTAAAGTTGACGAGTGAATCCGACGTCAAAGTGTCTTCCAATAATCTGACTCAGGAACAGCTCAGCAAAATCCCGTGGCTGCAGCCGGTGCTCACGAAATTGGAGGCCGATAAGGTCAGCATAAAAGTTACAAATTTCTCAGCGGAGAAATGTTTGTTTTAAATTATAAAATTATAGAAATGTGTCATATGTCTCCTTTACTGGCGTTTATTTTTTATTTTATTTTTCTAGAGCCTGCAAACGCCTACGAAAAATCAGCCTGAAGCACAGTGCGGATCCAGCGCAAAGAAACGCGTGAAAATAATGCTGCGACGAAACACAGCGCAACTCACGTCGGAATACATGAGACAGCTTCGTCAAAATCCAGCGATTCCTTACGACGCCAGCAAGAAGCCTCTGGTCGGTGTTCTCAAGCCCAGTCCCCTCTCCAGTCCGGTAAATCCGTTTTACAAAAGGACCTAATACGACAAATGTTATAATCATGTGTGTGTGACACGATGTTCTGCGATCGAATAAAGTGAATCCAAACTATCTTGTTCTTGGAACGGTCATATATTTTACTTCTCAAATTACACATTCATTAATCGCGAACAGTACCGTAGTTTTACTCGCCGATACTCGGCGATAGATTGATCGTATCGCGTTGTTTTTTTGTTGCTTTCGTTTTTTGCTGGGACACATCGAGAAAATCAATTCGTTATTTACAATATCGTTATTTGTACCGATCGCCTCAGTCGGATTGTACAGTCAGCTGTCCATTTCTCTTTGCAAGAGTAGCGAACACCGAAGTTAATATTGTTATAGATATTTTTATCGCAGAAACGAACACCTAGCGCTTATTTACAATCGCTTCTCTTCTCGTTTATTTATCCTACAATTAATCTGATATTAAATTAATTCATAAAAACAATCGTCCGTAATCCAATTAAAGTTCTTCAATGTTTATTTTTTTTACTGTATGTTTTATGGACCACTTAAATATTGTGTGTATTCTATAACTTGATCATGAATTTCAACGCGAAAATAATTTCGTAGAACCGTACCGGAATCGATTAGACTATTAATCGTTTACAAGTAGATAAATAGGAAATGCTTATTGAAAGACAGCGATTGGTGTCCGCATCTGCGTGGGAGAACATTTAATGCATCGTAACTTCATCGTAGTTTCATACACGTTCTAGAGTTTCCCTCGTGAAACTCGTGGTATACATAGTAAAAGTAACACACCGAGTTACGCGAATTATAGTAACAGGAATGACTAATTTGTAAACGGTTCAAAGACATAGAGAAACTTTTTATCGCTAGTTATATACAATTATTCGATCGGCAATACCACTGTCCGTCTCGCTCGTGCAATTGTCGCGAGGCGAGGGTAGGACAAGTTGCCAAACGAAATCATTCTTTGGCACGTGAATTCACTCTCCTTATCGCTACGAACTTAACACGAGACTTCCAGAAAAATAGAGCTTTTCCCGTTCTAATACGTTCTTCTCTTACTTCAGTACGAAGATTAAACAAGAATCAGTACTTTTATACACGAAATTTCGGGACTGCACGTTCCTACGAACTAGCTGATTTTTTGTTTGTTTTTCTTTTGTTTACCATTACAGTTATTGCCGAAAGGAAATGTACTCGCGAATTTACATCAATTCCAGATTTACAAGAAGTTGTTGTTATTCTCTTTGATTTTTTGATCGCCGTTTTGCGTCACGCCGAAACGCGAGTTTCAAACTTATCGTAGAAAATTATCCCCCCTCCCCCCTTTCCCCACTACTATTTTCACGACTAATTTTCGAGAAGGCTTCTAGTATACACATCTATATCACAGTGATGTACGAGTGCTACGCCACATGCAAATATCTGGGTCGAGGAAGAAGCATTAGCCAAGCTTGGCTCGTAGTGACTGACTCTTCCAACGCCAGAACCATCCCATTTCTATTTGATTGAAACCCGTGCTGAAGAGGGACAGCGCGACGAACAGAGTCGCGTGAGCGAGAGCCCACAGTTGGAACAGCGGCGAGATAATGAGTAGCAGCACCGTTGCCCCTTGAACATTTTTATAAATATTAAAATCGCGCGATTCCAAAGAGAATTCTGCAAGGCGGGCGGATTCGCTCCTCCCACTCCAATAAAAAATGGTAGCTACATTTTTTTCTCAACATCAGTTTTTGTCTCTTTGACAACGATAACATTTTCGTTTCAAATTAACAATGTAAAATGTTTTGAAATAAAACTTTTTGAGTGCCAACATAGTTCCAATCTTCTTTTCTAAATCACATATCTCACAACCTTTCGCTTATAGGTGAAATTTCAAATTTAAATCATTTCAAGTTTCCTAAAGAAGAACAATAAATTTGTATTTTTTGTACTCTAAGCGAGGTTCTTTTTTTGTGTAATTCATAGATTTATCGCGCCAAAGCAAAAAAAAAACAGCGATTTGAAGTTCAGTGAGTAATTTATAAGCATCTAAGTCATTAGATGAGCAATCCGCTCGCTTCAAAGTAATCGCATGCAACTCACCAGTGAGCAAACTCCAAAACCCGAAGGCAGCTCTCAGTGGAATGATGCTCGCCATCGGCCAGGCCTTATCCCCCGGGGAGAAGGTATTTCTCTCGGAAAAACGTTTGAGGCTCTCCTCCTTGTCGTACCATCGCTCCTCGAGCCAGTGTCTGAGCAAAGTCTCGTCCTCGGGCAGCTCGGACGAAGATATTCTTTTGATATTGAAATGCACCTCGTTTGGTAATTTGCCCGTGACCAAATCTATTTCGGATTGCGGCACGTAGTCCGGATAGGCTATCGTCAGGTCGTAGACGGCGTCGAGATAGCTCGCGCGTTGGAGGTAAGAAGCCAAGTAACTGAAGCCCGTTGTTTTCGGATGAAGAGTGTGATAGTAAAGTGGAAGCCCGTGCTTCGACGCGTATCGGTCGGATTTTTCTTTGCTGCTCGACGTGAGATCAGTGCCTTCCGGAAAAATGAGCAATTGCGTTCGTCTCTGCAGGGCGACGAGGTAGTCGAGAGTCCGCGACAATCGGCCCCTGTCCTCCTCCCAACGTCGAGTTATGTAAAGGAAACCGTTCATCTGCATTATCCAACCTGTGCGAATTAACGAGTCGTCAACCTTCGGCCTTTCGCGTCTTAGCGGATCAAGGAAAATCGAATTTTAGCCTGACGAACCTGGGCCCGGTATGTGTCTTATCGGATCTTTCAGAATAAACTTCAGTCTATGTGCTGCTATACTCGGCATACACGCTTGATACATCGCGGCCCACAGAAAGTTCCAATCCACTCGCGTACGGTGGTTCATCACGAGGATCGCAGACTCGTTCGGCGATATGTGGTCCCCCGAAACTATCACCTTCACCCCAAACATCTCCAACAGTGCCTGTGAAAAAGTAACTGGATCAATTTAGTGAATTTTAAATTGAAACATTCAGAATAAATTGTCGCTTTTCACAATCATCAACATTACTTTTTTTCAGTATTTGTGACCACAATTTTGTTCTATATGTGGAAATAAAAAATCAATCGCGTTTGAAAAATCGCCATGAATGTTCGGACCAAGTTTATTTGACATATTCGCATATTTCTATATACAACTTAAGGTAGTACAAGCGGTACAGTCCCGCCAATCGTGAGTTTCAAATAATATTTCGAACACTTCTCGATGGGATCAAAATCTGGAAAAAATCAGGCACATTGAAGGTACTGAAAAGATTTATTTTGCATAATACTAATTTCAAAATGTTATTAACAAATTAATGAAAAAATGAATTGTTCAACAATTTAGCCGGCAACCCAACTTTTTTTTCTGATGAAAATTATTCATTCATTTTTCTGAATACGTATGCATTTTTTCAGAATTTCGTCTACATTTTTTTAAATGCGTTTTTCGCCCAACATTTTTCTTGAAAAAACGCAATTTCGAAAAATTAGAGAAAATTCCGAAAAAATTCATACGTATTCAGAAAAATAAATGAATAATTTTAATCAGAAAAAAAAGTTGGGTTACCGGGTAAATCATTGAACAATTCATTTTTACATGTATTTGTTAATAACATTTTTGAATTATTATTACGCGAAATCAATCTTTTCGGTACCTTCAACGTGCTTGATTTTTTCAGATTTTTATCCTATTGAGAAGTGTTCGAAATATTCTCTCAAACTCACGTTTGGCGGGACTGTACCGCTCGTACTACCTTAATAGAACAGAAAGAGCTTACAAATATATTGCAACTTATGTTCAATTTTCGCGGCATACAACATTTCACTTTACACCGATTTCCATATTTTCCTTCGTGGCTTCTAAAAAAAAGTGTCTCATCCCCAAACAGCCGGAGATCCACACAAGATTGAATGAACCTCTGAATGCGTAATTACAACGGAAATTCAATCATCGGACTCACCGTGGGGTAGAGTTCCCAGCAGGAAAACAGGAGATCCCCGCATTTTCGAAACTTCGGCGGACTCAACAGGAGCAGCGGCAAAAGAGGACAAGCGATGAAGAGGAATCCTGCCACTATACTGCCGTACCACAGAGCGCAGTATATCGTGCCCCGCACGAGTCCACGCATCACACTTCAATCTCAATTTTACTTGAAAAAAGAAAAAGAAAAATTCATTTTAGGAAATGCACTTTTAAAACCAACCGTAAGATCTTTGATAAAATAGCACAAATTGGAGAACTCCCGTCCTCGGGATTCAATCGACATAACAAAATTGCGTGACGCCTCGATATTCTTACTTGAACATGCGTAGCGTAGAAGAGTTGCACATTTCCCGAGCATCAAACCCCGACTACTCGACTCACGAGATAAAGTTCTTGCTCTGGCTTCGGCTCTGGCTTTACCTACCGGAGGGGCTTCCCTGTGCCCACACCCCTGTCCCACTTATCCTTTCGCGCGAGCCCTCACCCTTCGCCCCGAAATCTGGTGGCTTCTGGGATGCTGTGTTGGACCATTATTGATCTATGTCGTACCACGCACGCGACTCTCCGTGTGTATGTACCTCGCCAGCCACCCCCCCCCCCCCCCCCCCACACACAATGTCGCCCGTCTGCCTCGCAGCGCGTCTAACTATTCCCCCTGAATCATCCCCATGCATAGCGGAGTTCTCTCAATGATCGATCTGAGTAAGCAGAGGCTGCGTGTGTCGGTCAATAGTACTTTATTCCAATATAAAAAGAACCTTTCCTCGTTCTATCTGCCTCATGAGTCAGCGACGGAGGAATCAGCAATCTAGATTCACATTGCCATTCCCCTCAGCTGCTCTAGACTTACAATTTTTTCAATAAAACAACAAGACATACTTTTTTTTACTTGAATTAAAAATAGACGAAATAAACCATTCCAACGTGAGACAATATATAATATTTAATAAAATATAATCCAGCACCTCTCGCAGCACGCACTGTCTATTAAGTTGCCTTGGTACAAACTATCGGAATGACGTGGATCTACGAAAAAATCAACGTTTTCGTCTCTGTTAAATAAGATAAATCTCTACGAGTTACAAAAAATTTACAAGAATCGGTAGGTTCAAGAAGAATCCACTTTAAAAGTCACTATATAAAATCGGCGTAGACCATAATAATCGGGTCGTGTCCTATAAAAATTTGACGCCCGGCAAATCTCAGGCCGGGAGCCTCGCGACGTGAGATTTGTCGCGTTGGATGCTTGTTTGCGGTGCTATGAACAAATATGTAACGACGATCGTCTCTGATCGAGCGAGAAGAACGCGAGGTTCGCAGATTCCGTAGATATACATTCGTTTGTCGAGCCTCATCGTCGCGCGCGATGCCTCGATCGCGCTAGCGGACTACGGAAATCGAGACTTTGAGTTTGGGGATTTGGTTCGTGATGGACTCTCGCGAAGATCACGAGTAACTGGAATACTGCGATATCGCGTCCTCGGCCTCGTTCTTCATCGTCTGCTGGGACTCTTTGGTAGCCGGAAGTTCGCAAACTTTGCGCAACGTTTCCACACCCTTCGCGTAGTTTTTCGTTTTTATGTAAGTCATGCCGAGGTAATACTTGTTCTCCAAATCGGGTTTCTCGCTGAGTCTCTCGGCTTCCTCGAGATGTGTGAGAACCTCTTCGTAGGTGGCCGAAGGCACCTCGCCAAATAAAGTCGCGCAGACCTGCGACAGAATTGTAACGTCTTTTCAAAGTTTAAACGCAATTTATTGTTGCATTTGCTTTCGCGATTTTTTTTTCTCGGAGTGCGTACCTTTTTCTCGATCCAAGACAAGCCCGAGACGGTGTATTTGAATCGGCCTATGAGATGATGCAGCGTAGCGTCCATGGGACGCAACGCAAGGGCCAGTTTCACGTGCTTCTCAAAGCGCTGTCCGGTCTCCAATTTCTCCTTTATCGGGAGATACTCGGTTCTCGAGCCTATCAAAAGTGCATACCACTTGTGCAGATCCGCGTGTTCGATGTCGAGGACTCGTTCGCAAGCTCCAATTCCTGTGAATCGGAGAAAGGGAGGTGAAACATTTTTTTAGACAATGGAAAAGTCCTTAATGAGATCGACAAAACTTAATTATTTGTGGGACAAACATAATGTAGCGGACAACTTTTATTTCATTGCTTTCCTATGGAGAATGATCGTCTTTCCATGAAGGTGTTTTTGTTTTTCAGATATGAACGTCAGAGAGGTTAGACTTTAGGCTATATATTTGAAAATAAAAGTCGTACATTTAATTTGTTTTTCTCGTTACTTTTCAATGAAGAAAAATGACAAAGCAATTTACGGTTTTGTAAAATTCTTTACGGCGTTATTTTTCTAGGGAATATTCGAGGCATTCACCTTCTTGTAGCAACTCCTCTTGGTGGGCTCGATCACTCACGTTGACGGCGTTCTTGAAACAAGCCCGTCCCAGTCTCCAGACCACTTCAACATCATCGTCGTGAAAGATAACTAAAGAACGCAGGTCACAGAGAACCTCTTCGTGAAGAGCTTCGTCCTCAATCTTCCCGTCTAGAGCAGCTAGTTGCCGCCTGAGTTCCCTCATTGTTCCTGACGTCCTGTATCACTATGAATATATCATCCGGTTCTTCAAAGTTATTAGCCATTGAAAAAACAATAAAAACGGTTGCAACAAAATGACGATTGAAAACGCTATTTGGAAGAATACACAAATGTTACGTCAATCGATTGGTTTAGAACAGCGATGTATCTGATCTTCTATCAGACTAAGCACTACAGAAAAAGACAGTTATAATGGGAATGAAACTTACGTAGATGAAGTTGAAGTTATTAGACGTCGAGGGAGAGAGAAATTATAATAAATGCTATGTGAACCATTGAAATGAGTCACTGAACAAGTGACCAAGTGTTCGAATAATCGAATCTACGGTTTTCAGACACAAGAAGATGCAATCTTTTAGTGCAATCTTATACAGTCTTGCATGTATGAAGATGCAATAATTAGCTATTTCGGACAAACAATATTGGAAAAAGAAAACTACTAAGTGCTACTTCGAGGGGAACATAGATTCTGCAATAGTTGTTACTGTCGTTGCTTGGTTTGAAGAAGTGATCAAGTCTATGATTCTAATTACTTCACAAGGCATTACAGTCCTGATTGGATACAAACTTACATAGACGAAGAGGAAGTTATTAGCCATTAAAAACAAATGAAACGATACATTTTATGTTACGAGATTAAATTGTAACAATTGCTACTGCTGTTGGGCTATTTACAAGAAAAACGGCCTAACTCTATCGATTTAATTCCAACGAAATTACATTTCTTATTAGACACTGAGATGTAAAATCGTGATTATTCAAAAGTGGCTGCATAAATGGATTTTTGACATTATTGGTTTATAGGATCGGTCAATTCATTGCTGTGAATCAGATAAATAGACAATAAAATCAAACCAACCCATTTTCAGTGTCTCCACCTCCAATCTCCAATTCTTCATCGGAGCAGTCGTAAAATTCGTCATCGGCTGTTTCAGTGTCAGCAATGGAGACAGCATCGGCGTCGGTTTCCGCATCTTCGGCAGTGTAGAAACTATTCGCGGAGGTTGCGCGCTTGCGAGCGAGAGCCCTGGCTTTTCGGATTTTCTGTTGGTTTCTGTAACAAATGAAAAATTCGTCAAATGCCGAACAAACTTAAACACCAAAAAGGTAAAACAACTCTTCCAGCTTGAGGCTCGCAACTTACCTCACAGTCTGTAATTCAGCTTCCAATTCTGCAAACCTTCTGTCCACAGTCTCCACATATTCATTCATCATATTCTGCTGTCTCTGTTCCACAATTTTTTGGTAAATCAGCAAAGTTGCAGCCCCAAGAACGCCGATCGTCGCGCCTATCGCGACGGCGATCATATTCGGATTATGCATGTTACTCATGATCTAGAAAAATAAAGAATTTATTTAGAAATCATACAAATTTGACTAAACTATAGCTAAAAATTCATTTTTATTTCCATAATCAAGTACAAGAACTTTTTTCAAGTATGCAAAAAGAATTTGTCTAAACTTATATTCAGATAATGTTGAGATTAGGTTGCTCAAGTGAATTAGGAAACATTTTCAGCGCTTAGAGAAAACTTACATTTGAATTGTCCAGCATGGACACTCAATCTGCAATTACTGTATTCTTTTCTAATAAATGAATTTATATTTACACATTTGCATTCACACCTTTGCTGTACAAGTCTTGACTGAAAATCTCAATATTTAAACCTTGAAACACTTTGTCGTAAGCACAACGAGACCTCCAAAACTGAAAATGGCTTGCTGGTTTAATAAGAATCTGTGCCGAGTGCACATTTTTATATTTTGTCTTTCAGCATTCTAGCTTTATTGTATGTGTGTACAAAATTGTTAATTTGAAGTATACAATATCTATTTCATTAGTTTTAATTACAAATTTTATGAGGGCAATGTCACCTAGAGGCGAACATGAGAACATGTTCTTGCTCCCAAAGAGTCATAATTAAAACTCATAACAATACACATGAAGCATTATAAACGTAACTGTGTACTTAAATCTCAGGATTACAGTACGCAATGTCCACTTGGTAAGGTTAATATGCAAATATGTTTTAGCAGTATGATCATCAATAAAAATACATGAGTTTTTTTTAAGCAACCGTTTTTTGAATCATCTGACTGGTCAATGTAACATCATGAAAAATCCATTAAAAAATGGCCAACAAATACGAAAAAGGGAGGAGGGGGGAAAACGTACCTGTGCGTGTGTCGACTCCGATCAAAGCGAAAATCATAAAATAATAAGACGAGCTTCTTTTTTTAAATTTGTGACCTAAATCTCGGTGTCCTCGAGGCTTCAGTCGTTCATTCGAAAAGACATGATACGCGTAGAATCGGCGAAAATTCGATGTGATTGGGTGATTGTGCCGGTGACCGTGATCATAAGTGACCGGTGTAATTAGCGGGAGGTGTTGTAATAGGCCTGAAAACACGTAATTTCAGTTGTATATCGCGGATTTTTCTGGACGACGCGAAACGGCGCACGGTTAACAACACGATAACCTTTGTAACGAGGGGCTAATTTCGTGACGTGACACGCGTCGTCCAACAGTCAAACGCACTGACGGTAGGCGCTGCGGTACCGTGGTATCACAGCCAGCGCGTTATCGCTCTTGAATAGATCGCCCGTGATTGACAATCGTGTAAATGTGGAATATGCGAAATTACCTTTCCGTCGACTCGACGACGAAACACGCGCAGTCCCTCCCCAAGCTCCCCAAGCTCCCGACCCGCGTACGCTGCGGGTCAAACTACCGCAAAGTGTTTCATTCGGCGGGCGCATAAATCGCTGCCGTAGCGGAACCCTCCTCGGCCAACCAGCGACGCACGAGGCGCACGAGAAAAAGCCGGTTTTGCGGGCTTTTCGCGGTGCGGGCAAGTGGATCACCCTTATTTGCTTTTACCTACCAATCAATCGGGTTCCAGTCACTGATTTTTTTTTCTTCTTTTCACTGTATTTACCGTTCATAGTTGTGTCCATTTTTTGTACGGTCGCGTGAAAGACATTTTTGACAAATTATTTCCAAATAAATTTTGTTTTCAAAAGTTGAGTTTGCTTTAAGCCAAGAACCTTTCGTATTAATGGAATTTACAAAAAAACTGATTTATAGTTCTCAAGTTCAGGCTTGATTTTATTTTTTTTTAATTGTTATTTTTTGGAATTTACGACTATAAATTACAAAGATCTACTTTTCTATTCTGATTCTCGTGGCTGCCTTCTTATTTTTAAACTACTATGAAAAATACTTTTCGGAGTGAATACAAATTATAAGAAAGAAATATAAAGAGAATTTAAAAAAAGGAAAGCAAATACGACAAGCATCTGTTAGATGGGCAGTTATTTTGGACTTACTTTCGTCGATAATTCGCTATATTGAAAGTGGATGAGGATCAATAAATCACAATAAAACATCAGTTCATATAACAACTTTGTATTTAAACTGCAAGTTAAATGCAGGTAATACGTTTGCTCGTTACATGTCGAATTGCATCTCGTACAATCTACTTCGCACTTTAATAAATTTACAAAACGAGGATATTTCGTCGGACACGGCAATTTTTTTTTCTTTTCAAATGTTCATATTTGTAATCTAACTGCTGTGTATAACTTTATGTGCGATTATTAATCATCGACGGCAGTCGAACGCCGCTCGTCGTGTATTCAATAATTACACCGGTTGTGGAACAAATGCCGATTAGAATATTTCGAAAAAAATTCAGATCCCTCGACCCGCATTTTCCGTGGTGCCTTATCTGATATGGTTACGAGATGAAAATAATTAAGGTATCGCTGCAGTGATACGTTTCACGCGCTCGTTGTATTCCGCATAGTCTTCTTACTGTCGCTTCTATACAATTTGAATATCAAATTACGTGAATAGTCTTTCATCGTATGTGACACGGCGTTGATAAGTAGAGAATCGTAGAAGAGTTTGATTTAATGGACTAAAAAGGTTCTATTTGCACGAGTGAGACTCCTGGCGCTCCGAACTAATACGTAACTGTGAAGTATCTAGGATTATTGTCGCTCTACCAAACGTTTTGAGACGAAGAATTGCTCACTACAAGAAAGATTGGCAAGATTTACAATAATAAGTAAAATTTAAATATGTTTTTTTTTTTTGTAGGATTAATTCTGCAGTTTTCGGCTTTGTAGATGCTGATTAATTGATTTTCCCACACGCGAAATTGTGTTTGGTCGTCCGCAATTCATTGGGGGAGGAGGCTAGTTTCGTTTACCGGACAACTTTCAGTGTTCTGGACGAGTTTCTCAATAAGTCTGATATCATTAATGCTGCGCTAATTACTTACGCTAATTTACGACGCTAAAGGAAGTTGCTGACGCAAATTAAATTTAAAAACAAAAACGACTTACAATATTTCTGTATAAGGAAATATCGTATTTTGCTTGAATACAAAACTCGCATTATTTTGAAAACTTCTCCACTCAAATAGTAACGTTAATGTGTTACAAGAAATCACGAAAGGACTTGAAGGAAAATCAGAAAACATTAGATTTTTCGCGCCTGATGAAACGAGCTTTATGAGATAAACAAAAAGAACGATATTCGCAGACGTGGAAATCTCGAAAGTCAATTGGAAATTCGTTCGTGTGCCTCAGACGCCTTTCTGAATCCGTTCAACGGCGCTCATCAGTACTGAAACGATTGCGTTTAAGCGTACGATAACAAAAAAGATGTCGCAGACGCGATAAACATTTTCATTAATTTCACGCGAAATTCTAAGACCCACGATTTCGCTGGCAATTTATATTCCACCGCTTTATGTACAAGAAAAAATAAATATCTAATATAAACTATATGCAACGCTCATGAACGGTGTTTAGAGGATAAAAAATGAGAATAAAAGAAACACTTCGAGACAGCGCGACGGGTTGCGGCGGAAGAGCGCGAAGCCGGAAGTCGGCGCTGCGTGCTCGAAAAAGCCTCGGAATTACAATATATAAAAAATATACAACGGATTACGTACACTCGTGAACTCGTACATCCTTCGATTTTACACATCGACTCATAAATACGAAAATTCTGCAAAATGATTCACCTATATAGTAGTTGTTACGTTATTGTATCGTTTTACCGTTATCACAGATTGTTTCTTCTTCTTCTTCTTCGTCGTCGTCTTCGTTATTTTCATTTGTGGCAGCAGACCGATGCTTGCAAGCTCAGACCCCAAAGGCCCACGGTGGACTAGTAAGAGTTGGCGTAATCCAATAGGGATTAGCATCGCTATGTAAAACAGGCCAACATCAAGTCTCTAGTGTGGGAAAGAGTCGCGTAAGCACGAAATAGGCCACATCGTAGTTGTTCCAGTATGCCGTGTGAGCCGTAACCGTGTACAGGTAGTTTCGTCCCAGTCCGCCCGCTCGCAGCACGTAATCCAATCGTTGCGCTAATTCTGCGGAACGACATGTCTTTTTTTATGATTCATTCGTTATTTATAACGCTGACGGGTAGGACGTGAGCTCTATTTTTCCCGGTCGGTTATCATATTCCTCTTTCCTTAAAGCGGGTTTTTCACGCATTCACGACACTATTATCGATAAACACTAATCTACACGACAGCGATTCGTGTCCGGGAAACTCGGTTTCACTGCAGAATAGGAGGATAAAGTGAAATCGAATTTCCGTGTTTGCCAGCTTTTGAGGATGTGCCACATCACCGAGCCTTAGAACACAACCAAAATAAAGTCATTCATACTATTTTGTTTGCAAAACGAATTAATGTTTGTTTCTCTATACCAGAAGTTCATTTAAATGTTTCTTTTTGGTCTACCAATTTAGAGAATTGAAACGCGTATTGAGTCCCGTTTGACAGATCAGCAGTTGACAAAAAAGGAGGAAACGCACCTTGCTCCGGACGTATAGGATTAGCATCGGGCGTTGGAGAGGAAGCGCCTTCTTTCGCGGTCCAGCCGCCTCTGACAAGACCCCACAGGCTCCAGCCTTTGTCCACGTTACGATGCGGCGTATCGCCGGGACTCTCGTCTCGTTCTCCTTCTTCGTTTTCTAATTGCGGTGCAAAAATGACAAGTTAATAGCTATGCCAGTGACGTATCTCATTCGTCACCGGAGATGTGTTTCCCGAGATAATCAAGCAATGTCTATTTAAGAGTCTCGAGAAATGCACTTCTTCGGTCTCTATAGAACAATAATTGTTACCTGCGGTGGAAATTCCCTGCTCGACGGTGCTGAGCGCAACTGGAGGCTGTTCGTTAGGTGGTGCGTCCGCACCGCCATACGGTAGAATTAGCACCGGATCAACTTTGCTGTATCCTCGCTCGAGCAAAGGTTCCATTCTGTAGGCCACCGGGTCCGACCAATGAAATATGTTGTAAAATCTTTTACACAGACCCTGCGGCATCACGTCTAACCCTGTGGTCGGTGTGCGCGTACGCAACGCCAAGAATACTGAGAGCGGTGAACCTAAGCAAAATAGGTTCTCGATCTGCAAGAAAAGTACGTGAAGATCGTCGTTAGTTTTTTCGTAATAAGCGAATAGAGAGTCAGCTACAGTCGCGCCTTACAAGATTACAGTCGAGTATCAGTGCTTTCCTAATCTCGAATGATAAAAAGGTTTGAGACCTACGTGCGGTATCTTTTTCCAAGCAGACTTCAAAAATGTCATTCTCAACTCCGGGATCGTAAATTTCAAATCGCTACTCGAATAAAAAGCAGCATCACTACTGCAGCCAAATAATTATGAATAAATTACATTTTCCTGACAACTCAAGGTCGGTTCAATAAATAAATTCATCGTCATCAGTAGCGATAATTTGGTGTAGAAATTAGTTCGATAATGTCATCGTTATCTACTTGGAATAATTTTTCTAATTAGCGAGTATAATAATTTCAGTAATTTTCCGCCCGAGCGACGCCGATCCCCGATCGCAAGTATCAACTTTAACTACGGCCAATTATAGACGAAGTGAAAACGCACTGTAAATTGAAGTCCATCGTCGGAAATATCGGGAGCCGCGGGAGACGGTGGCCTCGTGTCGGGGCCCATCCAGCCGGTGACGATGTCGTAAACTATAACGCAACCCAGCGAATGCGCTAAAATCGAGACTTTCCCCGTCCAGTCTGGATGCCGACTGGCGAACTTGAAGTACAGTCTGTTCAATTCTTTTTGCAGTCCCGCGCGGACCTCACCGCCGTAGAGCGGGCTCGTGTAGTACAGAATGTCCATGGCCGATGTATTTAGCAATTGACGAATTCCTAGAACGCTGTATGGCGTTATGGCGTCGACGATATCTGCGAAAATCATACCAGTCGCAGCGTAAAATGATAAGACACGTCCGAGTAATATTCAGTCTGTGTAACTCACCGCCGTCGAGTTTCAGGGACGACCTCCATTCGACAGGAAAGAATTCGACGCGATGCTTTGAATTGGGAAAATATTTGCGTTCAAGCCAACTGACGCATTCTCTGAACCTGATGAAAAGTGTAAAAAGACATTTGAGAAGGTCTTAACGAGCGCCACTTCGGACTAAAATTTCTCAAAGGCAATGAGTGTCAAAAATCGCACGCCTGATTATGACGTTGAAGTTTGCATCGTTGCGATGCAACGAAGTTAAAAACAAAATATTAATTCTATACAAATTAAAATAATTCACCCTCATCAGGGGGGGAAATAATCTTGTTTTGTCATGCTCTTAATCATTATAATATCTTTTTATAGCCGATATAATCATTTGGGTTCATTAATATTATTGTGTGTTTAATTTCATTGGGTCGCAACGATGCAGACTTCAACGTCATGCCTGATTCGGCAAACAGAGTAGGAGTGGACGACGTCGACAGACTTTTTTGTCTCCTGGAATTCATTTTACGCTCAATTGCCTCTGGGAAAAGCCAGTGCTAAGATAAGGACACACACGATGTTGTATTACGTATGATTTTCCCCGTATCTCCCTTTTGTCCGATTCCGTGAACAACGAACACTAAGTGATCGATATCGTGGGGCTTATCGTCTATAGTGGCGCGAAGCATGTAGCCCCGTTTCAACCGATAACCGGTAGCTGAGGAACACGAAAAATACGAATATAACTCGTCGATCGGTCGATATATAAATAATAATGCTTCACACGTTGGCGACGTGCCAATTGTTCTTTTTTTTTCTTCTATTCTTTCAACAAACGTTCACGCCAAGGACTACACAATACGTACTTTTGGTAAAGCCTAGTTTGGACGTAACGCTGCGCATTAATTTACTATGCGTGTATTCACTGTAACGAGTAACGTCGTTAATGGCGTGCCAATCGACATGGAAGTCGTTGAAGTATTGCGTGTGCAGTACTGTGAACAAAAAGCCGACGAGTTATGCATACGATCGGATGTCGGAGATGACGAGGGAGCGGACCGCGAACGAGAAAAAATAACGTGCCTGTGGAAGAGTGTGCAGGTACAGACGGTTCTTCTGGAGTTGAGCTCGGTGGGGTATCGCTTGGCTTTACGAATAATCGAAGATGTACTTCTTCCAATACTTTCGCGTCCTCCGCTTCGATCGGTATCCAAGTACCGTCGTAGTACCACGTTCCTCGCATTATTTCCCATTCCTCGCCTGGAATAATTCAGCATTTTTCAGTCATCTCCTTTATCAGATAAAGAATCATGCACGTTAACCTTATACAAATCTATGCTACTTTTAAAAATTCTTTTCCAAATTCTCGTAATAAATTTTGTGGTCAATTAACCCGAGAAACTTTGGGAAGATTTTAAAAAGTGGCACCGGTTTGACTAGTGTGAAACTAGCCAACCTCCTTAAGGCTAGAAAAGCGCGAAAAGAGAGTAACTTTTACGTGTTGCAGTGCAATATTTGTTGGGGCAGTTGCCAGAGCTCACAGTGAATGCGTCTAAAGGAAATTGGCTATAATAAACTCAAGGACACCGTAATCTCTATCGCGGAGTGGGAGACGGAGAGAGACGTGGAGAGACAGTGCAGGAAGTACCACACAGCTAATATATCATTTCTTAGCGGTGGACTCGCGTCTCCCTGGTATCGTAAAATGTTTGGAGCAGAAAACGGATAGGTAGTGCTGCGCCGGACTGATGGAATGTTCTGGAGTTCATTTAATAAATAGCGCAAACCGACAGCAGTGGGCGTGCGGTCGGTGCATGGCTTCGGCGATCTGCCATGTTAAGCAGCTCGACTCACGGTCGCTACTTGGATGGGTGACCGCTTAGCCATGCACTGATTTGCACGTCAACTGTTGAGCGGGAGGCAGTTTTTCTGAGTTTCTGATGTAATCTCATGCAACAGACACTCAGAAAAATATAGCCGCCTGTATCGGCACAGGTTTTCCGCAGTTTCCCTGTGCCCTCGTGCAAATGCGATACAGTAGTGCATTAGGAAAGAGTGGCTGCGGGTAACACGCTGGGGGGGAACTCAATAAATGACACGGAGGGGAATACAAGGAATGAAAGGGGATCAAGGGGAGTGGGGAGAAAAGACGTAAAAACCTGAAGAAGGTATACGAAGGAATCAAATAAAAAAAAAATAATAATAAATAGCGCAACTGGCGACCTGCAGAAAAACTGGTTTCTTTCCCAGACTCATTTCCTCACTCTAGATACATCAATTTAATGCTCATTCATTTTTTCAGTGGATAACAATTGACTAAGGCATTTCTCTATTTCGCTACTTTTATTTTTGGTATTTAATATTTTTAAGATTTAGATGTCAAGAGATTTAATTTTTTCCGTACAAAATATGGCGGACGAAAAGTTGTACAAAAATTCAATTACGTAAATAAAACCTACGAACAGACGGTAAATATACGATGTAATTAAAAATATTCTTTCTATCTCATTGTCTGTTACATACCTGGCCAATATATGGAAACACATCTCATGTGGTCCAGTTCCACATCGTACATTCCTCCTCTGACCACGACCCTCTCTACCTCTGTAGAATTTTCATCAGCCTCAATGTCCTTAGAAGCCTGTTTCTTTCTCCAGACATTTTCTATTCTCAGACTGTCGTAGCCACAAAATTCCAGCCATCTTTTGTGTACACCATCTTTATAAAACCAGCGTATCTCCTCGGGTGTTAGGGGTTCGGCGTAAGGAAGTTTATTGACCTCTTCTTCCACCGCCTCAATTCCATTTTCCTCAACCAGAGCTCCTTTGATATCTTTAAAACACAGAATCGAGGCATCAGTAATTTTTCATTATGACATTAAATGTGTGTTGCAGAATTTATACGGACTTTTGAACGTTACTAATTGAATAAAAGCTCTAGAGTACCGTGACTGGCGCCTCCATTGATATCAGAGCAAGTGAATATCATCCAGAGGCCTATGACCCATAATTTAATTTTGGAGCACTGACAAAAGTGCCTGTTATACAGAGTACGAAAGCAAAGCCTACTGGAGATATTTTAGCTCTTGTAGTTGACTAAACTAAAATGAAGTTACTGAAGATCTTAGTTGAATCATTTGTTATCAATCGTACTGTATTGCAAATAAAAACCGTTTCAACTCATAACATGTGATCTTTTCCATTTTTCAAGAGCATTACAGCGGATTGAATGCAACTTAATCGCCTCCCTCAAAGTCAATTGATATGCAGAAAAATGGAAAAATGTTAAGTTGTAATATTTTCTGCATCTAATCAATATTTTTCTGCATCATTAATAATTGTTGTGAAAACAAGCAGAACATTTGTATAGCTGGGATAGTACATTTACCCTAATACTAGGAACAGAACAGAGTGGCAATACTTGAAAATTCTAAGTTTATATGTATAAATGCAACCAGCAAGATAAGAAACATAAATGCATATTGTTATCAGTGAGCGAATTGGGAATAAAGTACTATTTTTTGTGCTCAGTGACATAAATTTACTCATTCAGTGGGTCAAGTAGAATGTGCCAAAATAATATTGCAAGTGCGAAAAAATGTATAATCAAGTGTATACAATCCTAAGGCCAGTGCAGCTGTGTCACAAAATTCTTGGACAACATACATAAATGCATGAGCTATGTAAAAAAATGTTACATATGCACATGCTTGCCAGGTAGTTAATGGGGTATGAATTTGGAATCTACAATATGCAATGCTAATTTCAATTGCTGTATTACCCACTGCGAAGTCATAAAACTTTACACAAAGTCATATAACACAACTAATCGTAAATGTCTCCAAAAAACATTCAAACTATCAAATCAGTCATTTTCACCAAACCGCAGACACATATTTAGTCTAAAAAAAAAAAATTGACACCTCGCTAGTTTACTCTGCAGTCTACTCTGGCACAGCAATAATTTCATATTTACACTGTGTCTCGTTGAAACCCAAATATTAGTCACAAATAAATGTTGACAATACATTCAGATAGCATCAAGACAAAAAACCGAGATAATAATCGTGAAAAATACAACAAGTCGCAACGCGCAAACACTCGTTGCGCTATACCAATAACGCGCCGGACGAAGCCGTGCACCAAAGAAATAGCGAAAAATCACGATTATACTTGACAGTGACAACGGACAAGAGTCGCGTGACGGACGGCGAAAGAGATACAATATTGACAGGTCGACGTAGCAGTCGCGGCGCCAGATATTCCCGTAATTGATAGCCCCGTTAATTGACAGATTGACTCCGTTTAGCTTGACGATTCCAACGGGCATATGCAAGTGATTGCATCTCTGCATAGCGTTGCGCTCGCGGCGTGCCATAACCTACCGCCCGCTCGGTCGGCCGTGCGTTTCCCGGTCAGCTGTTGAAAATACGCTAAATGACAATCTCACCTTCGATGGATTCCGACTGCATCGGAGTCTCGCTGAACGGATCAACATCGTTGAACAGGTTTCCCGACATGCCGTGTGTCGTTAAAATGCGAAAATCACACACACACACACACACACACACACACGCGCGCGCGCGCGCAGTCACACAGCACCGAGCGGCGACCGCTCGAGGCCACGGGAATAAAGAGCGCGAATGATATCACGCTAATGGCACTCTGTCCGATGCACTCGTGACCGTGGAGGAACGCGGCGCGCGTTGTTGGTCGCTTCCCGATGCAGTGCTCAATTCGCGTTACGCCCCCTCGCGATCTCGGCCGACATGTATCCTCAATACATATATATATATAATATGTACATATATATAAAACGCACTGTTTTGAATACACTTGCGGCGATTGACAAGTAAAAAACAAACAATAACAACAAAAACTTTGATCAGTCGCCCGAGGCCGGTTATGTTGGTAAAAACTCGCGCGGCTCGCGAGGTACTTGGAACCTCGCAACTGTAACGAGAGAAACAAAGCGTATAACAAAACAAATATGTATATATATGTATATATATATATATATATATCTATGTATACATGTATATAGACGACGGGTGGCGCACAAGCAGCGAGGGCTAAACCGTAGGGACACTTCGACTGCGCGCGAGTATATGCGCTAGAAATAACACACTTATTTCGCAGGAGCCTCGCGCGACGACTAATCATTCACGAGCGCGGCCGGGGCTTATCTGAGACAACACCACGCAGCGCGCGCGACTCACCGACAGCCTAGACCAACTCTTTCATCCCCCGCCTACGATTGTACGCGCTAGAGTTTATGTAACACGAGTCTCTACATGCGGCCTTTGTACGTGTGTGGGTATATATATATATGCGTGCGTTCAGCTTGCGGCGCGGCTGCTACGCTGCTGCTGCTGCAGCTTTTGCAACTGTGCAACTTATGTCTTGTATTATAAAACTGACACGTGGTATCTGTTGCGCAGTTTAAACTTACAATATTAGCGTGGTTATATTACGATGCGTAAATTCATTTAGGAATTTCATGCAAAAGACGCTGTTATTTTCGGAGATTGTTTTTGAAGCTTTCCGAATTTGCTGCCAATTGTTTCGGCGTATCGTCGTGTAATTTAACGTGACCGATAATAAATGTATGTACCTATAATCTCTGATTAGGCGAAATAATGAGTGTATCTTTTGAGTCAAAACTTTCTATCAATTGATCGATTCCTCGACGACGCTAGTGTTGAACGCGATGGTCGTTATACATCGTAGAGATGTATATTTTTTATCGTGTCCGTGAACACATATGTGGTACTTAATTAATTGGTCTTAATTACTGGAATCTAGTTATCAATTCATCGAACGTGGCCGGCGATAGGATCGTATATAGATATATTGTGTTCAATGAAATTGACATCATTCATAGAAACGATATACTATTCACCGTTTCCGGTTAATTGAATGTAGATAAGTGGCCAAGTACATCAAGTTCTAGGAATTGAATTATATAGAGCGCGCGGACCGTCTGGTTCAACGAATGCAAGCCGTTGCGAATTATATATATCGTGAAAATAACGTTCGTTATCCGGATGATGAGTGTCAAATGTCACCTTGCACGCGCCGTCCGGTTTGGCACACGCTTTTCGGAGATGTGCGCATCGTGTTTGACGCATGAACGAAGGAGAAACACTGGAAAATGATTTTCCTGAAGCCTTTTGAATCTTTTAATTAATCCAAATATGTACCAATTCGCGTAGAAATCACTGTTTTATCTGTGCATTCGCCTTTCGTCAATCGATCAACGACGTAGTTTGCTTCACTCTAGTTAAATTATCCAGATATACTACAACTTACCGAAAAAAATCAAACGTGAATGAATGAAATTAAAAATAGCGAAAAATAAAATTCCCGTAATAAGTCAAACATGAATCAATTTTTGCAATGAAGCAACGATTAGAACGCGACATCTCCATTTTTTCATTTTTTCCCAGCGATAGTCCGATCTCGTTATCGGAGTCCAAGACTATGTCCAGCGTTAGACGCATACTAAAAAAATGCACACATGCTCTTCGAGATTTTGCGGTTTCAGCTGTAATCTAGCGTGGTTTCGCGGAATCGCAGAACGGGGGAAAAAGTGCGATAAGAGAACCTCCGGCCTGATAGCATATCGCTCGAGTCTCTCTCGTGAGAAAATTAAATCAAGCGGGAGCTGTCGAGTCGGTTGACCCGCGAGGTCTCGTGACTAAAACATCAGGCCGTCTGGGATGTGGAATAAATGTAAATAAATTACGACACCAGAGTTTCACCTTTAGTAAACTCTACATCTGTACGTGTTATTAAGTAATCTCTGACATGTGTAAATTACATTTCCATCATTTACAGAGGACCAATGGATGTATGAACATTAATGGAGACTCGATACAGCGCGCACGGCTGTATGGGGCGGTTTATCTTAATTAGTCTTTAGTCGCAAGTATGAACAATAGCGTCGAATGATATTAAAGTATATACTTTATCTTAAACATGAAAACGTATGTCTAGGTATCTTTTTCGCCGCTCGTCTTTACTCGCTGTGACCGGCTGCACGCCGTAGCAGCACGTAAATCTTCTCCTTAATCCAGTCCTTGTTGTATGGCGCGTAGGTGTTTGTCGACTTTTGATATACCAGGCATGAGAGATCAGTGAGCTCATTCACAAAGTCGAACAGCTGACTTATGTCGTACGTTATAGTCGGCGTGTTGGGGTTCCTCCTTTTCAGGTGCTCCTCGTAAATCTTGCAGACTCCTACAGAGAAAATCAAAGAAAATATTGTGTGAAGAATAATGTAAGATGGGAGACTAACGTCTTGAATTTACGTACGGAAGACCATTGACATTGATCATTGAATTTGATTTATTTATTTATTTATGTATTTATTTCTCTCTAAATAAATAAATAAATTTCGAAGATCTGGTTCTTAATTATTATAACAATTTTTTCTATGTTTCATCATGCATTGTCACTACAAAAATGATGTAAGCCAAATATTCTATATCCATTAATTGTGATGTATTAGATATTTAATTTGATTACATTTTTTTCTTTTTGTTCTTTAGTCAAGTCCAATCTAACTTCTGTAAGTTATAACAGAAATAGATACAAATGAATGCATAATTAACGGCATACACTATTTAATTACATGTACATTTATATAAGAAAGTTTAACGTCAGAGAAAAGTCAATGAATAGGGTAGTCACCAGTAAATAAACAGTTAAGCAGAACAATTTGTTTATCATGGGTTTCTAAAAATGTAATATTTCCAGAGTATTTGTGAATAATGTTAACAATTGACCAAAGCATTGAATTATGTGATGCAGTTGAAAAACTCGTATTTATATTGCAAAGTGTATAAAAGTAAATACTATAAACCAAAAATCCAAGAACACCAGTAAATGAACAGGCCGATCTAATCTATACTTTGAGTAAAAAATGGGCTCCTGTGACAAAATAATCAAAGTAAATAGCTTAATTATAGACAAATTAAGAATCTAATGTTCATCCAAGTCGCTGTAATTTGGCGCGATTTAAAAAAAAGCTGTTGTTCATTCACTGGTGACTGTTCAATTACTGGTGCATTCACTCTATAACCACTGCATTCATTTGTGAAAAATAATTGTGTAGTTTTTCCATGTGGCCTGGGCTGGATAATTTCCAAGACTTCATCTCGGCATGACGCCAATCAGAACAAAGTTTGCTTCGCTGAATTGCTGTGGAGTAAACTTGTTTTGCCGTTACTCCATGTAATATTTCATATTTTTGCTTACCTTCCATACATTCGTTTACACTCTCATAATCCGAGTAGGTCCTCGTTTCAGGCCTGTTGCCTGGCTGCACCAGTAGAATCGTGTGAGACTGTAAGAAAAAGCAATTCGGTAAAGTAACGCGGCGCCAGAGCGGGCACTCGAGCTGCCGTTTCGTGATTGAGGTTAGTGCGAGAAATACCATCTCCCGCTATTCCGGGTGATACACGACGCCAGTTGGGTACATTTACGAAAAGCTTATTATCACCGTGCGAGACAAAGTGAACATCGAACCGTTGAAAATCGATGAGAACAAAAAAAAATTCCAACGTAAACAAAACACTCGATACTCGAGACATATTATACCTTGGGAAAATAATATAGTCCGGCGTGCTTACCATTTTCTATGATATCGAGTTCGTCGGAAATTCGTAAAAATAGCGAAAGCTCTCGTCGTTCGGATTGCTGCTGCTCTTCTCTAGGAGTAAACAAATCACGGTGCGATTTGCGACAGTAACCACAAAATCTACATCCAAACGCAATGAAGAACATTCGGGATCGTCGATGCTGCCAACGTCAAGAAACGAAACATTCTGAGCTTCGGGCCGAAGTGGCCGAATTTTTTTTTCCTTTGTGCAAAATCGAATGTTAAATAAGATTATCTTGGTATAAAAATATAAACAGGATTGTGAAGCTGTAAAAATGTTCACATAAGTGAGCGAAGCATTTTCGTATTTAATACACAATACTGATGAAACGCAGGGACTTTGGGTTGGTAAATCTTATGTATTTGCATGTGTAAACGAATAGGAAGCCGTTACAATGGCCTTTATTCATCGCGTATTGAAACTAATACTCATACCGATAATGCCTATCCGATTACGCAATCATAGCAGGTAGCCAAATAGTCAGTTCTTTCGTTCATTTCTAAGAGACAATAATCCGCGAAAGAATCTGTCTTAAAAGTGTATGCGAAAAATAATAAAGGAACAAATTTTGTTATTTTTCGAACGATTGTCGTATGTATGAGTTTCTACGTATAAAATCGATTTTTTTTTTCAAGATCAAATAAAAATGGATTTGAAACCATTTTTAGGGGCAGCGTTTTCAGGGGTAAATTATGCAAAAGAAAATTCCTCTGAGGCCAATTTTGACCATTTTCGGCCGGAGCCAGATTTATGATTTATGGAGAAAAAAACGTAGAAAAATCATGTTTAAAAAATCAAGTAACAATGGATTGAAACCGGTGTTCTGAGGGGTAGAATATGCAACTTGAGAACGATGGTACCAAAAATACGGGCCAAAAGCCGCTATCTCGAAGAAAAAATATTTAGAGTAACGAATTACGGCAATTACACCAACTTACACCAGTTGTTACGTCAAACAATGTGTAGTCTGTAAAAAAGCGAAATAAAAAGACATCTTATGATACCGAAATGTTTAATTATCTACAAATGAATCACGCCCATGTCTCTTTCTCGCAAACATCCTTAAGAATTTCCGAGACACGTATCGCGTCCATCTATGCTCGCTAACAGTATTTTCCTTCGCTCTGCTCTGCAACGCGACATCCGCAACATCGAGCGCGGTTATCGCAGGATCGGGCCCGTCGCTCTCGATCCACGAGAGTGGAACAAAGGACGGCGTCCTGGAGGTAACATTGCTCAAATTCGAAGAATTTTTCCATAAGAGATTCGTGGGCAACGGTAGATCGGACGCCGGAGGGGAAGGACAATTAGGTCGACGAGCTGAAATCAAGGAGATCGGTTTTGGCAGCGTCGACGGGGAAGGGCAACGAGCCGAGAAATGGCGAATAGAGTTCGTCCCCGACTTCCGAAGCATCTCGTCGATGTCTCTGCCGTAGCTTTGTGCTCCTGCGTCTCGGCGATCCGCCGAATAATCCTCCACCGTCGTCTGAGTATATTTTTCTTCGGTGAGCGTTTCAAGTGTCTGGGAACAAGTCGACTGTTTTTCCTTATCCACCGTCTGAGCAGACGTCTCGAGACTAGAGGGACTCGCAGTCTGTGCAGCGACTGTTCTCGTCGTAATTTGTTTTGTATCAGCTGATATCCCGCGACTAACAACGCGCTTTGTTCCACTTCGAGCCGCCGATTCGTTCAACGAATCGTATCCGCTGGTTTTACTCGCCGAGCTGGACGCGACTTCGCTCGGGTCAAGTATATTTTTCCCAGCCTCCTCGTTCAGTGTCATCGAATTTGACTCGTAATTCCGATCGTGCAAGCTTTTCCTTGTTGTCAGTAAAAGTCTCTTGATGTACCGGGTCATTGCGCAGCAAAGAGCTTGTTCATTGCCTTTTATCAGTCTCACGCGTTTTTTACACTTGTAACGCGCTGCCCTCGCCTTATTGCGGTCGCGAAATTTTCTGCATGAAATCTGCGATCCCCAGTCGTCTGTTGCTGTTTCCTGGTCACGTGTGTCATGGAACTCGGTTGGATGCATATTTGGTGCAGGATTCGTGCTATGCGGACAGTGCTTGTGGTGCTTGGAGCTCTTGCAATTTCGTGAGGGTTGATCATAAAGTCGAGTTCGAGCGCATCCACTTGTTTCTCTGTCGAATACCGATCGGCCTCGCGACTCGGCTGAATGTTTACGATCGGAAAGTCGATTTTTGCTTGACACATGTTTCGTGTGTTTCCGGTGCCCGTCACCTTCGGCTAAAGCGTCACATGGTCTACACGCGCGATCTTGGTGGTTTTTTTTCTTGGATATCTTTTTTTGGGAGCAACATAGACGGATTTTTCTGGAATTCTTCGAATTTCTTGTGCACGGCAGAGGTGCACTCGCCGAAGTCTGGAGATCGAGGGTTTCCGATAGGATTTTTCTGTTGACTGTCTCTCGCATTTTGTTGTTCACGGCAGAAGAATCGATTTTGTGGTATCGCAAAGTGTCTTCTTGCTTCCCTGGGAAAATGTAGTCTCAGATTCCAGATGGTCGAGGTCGTCGAGGTTAACATAATTGAATAAGTATTTTCAATCATGCGAAGTCTTGGATGGCGATTTCCGGGCGGCGAACCTGATCAGGAAAATATTTGGGTTTATTACTGCGGCTCACGAATCAGTGAAATTGGGACATCCACCGCGTATCATCACCGCAAAATTACTTCACATTTCCGATTCAAACGATTCGCACAACCTCTCAAGCGAATTTTACCGCCGCGTCGCCGAGAGCGGCTTCAAACCCGCCCGAGCCAATGAACAACTAGCCGATAGACTTGCGCAGTGATGAGAATCGCGCGGCGTAAAGCCGAGTTCTCAGCGAACCTGGCATCGGTAGCCGAGAGGATCACGTTTCGTTATCATTCCGCTGCTTGAAGGGCAGCCGGTCGGACACGGATATTTCGTGACAGTTTCGGGAAAGTGTAGACAGGTTTGAATACCATCGTCGGCTTTCGTCGTGCAAAAGAGTTTCGAAGATGGAAATGAAGGGAAAATTGACGGAGGAAGCGGCCTGGAGCCAGCTGCAAGGTCACTTCGACGCTAACGGCGCAAAGATCAACATCGCCAATCTGTTTCAACAGAATCCCGATCGATTCGAAAAGTTGAGGTGAGTTTGACTTGTCCATGACGTGCGACCTTCGTTTGACCTTCCTAAGGTCAATCGCCCGACGTACGTCGCTCATTCGGGTATCAATGCTCTTTGTTGGTGTCTATTAACGGGACACTTGTGCCCGAGGCGCGTTGCGATGCTCCATGACATCGATAAAAATATAATTTAATGATTCTTGCATTCCAGTTGCAATCAGTTGCATCAGATAGTGCATTGTCATTATTCTTTGTAATACGCGATATTCGCGGTAATTTTCGATGAAAGTTGTCTTGTAAGGTATTTTAATTAACTTATTAATGCAGCTTGACTCTGGAAACTCCAAATGATGGACCAATCCTGTTGGATTACTCCAAGAACCGCATCGATGATAAAGCCCTTGGCCTGCTGTTCGAGCTGGTAGGTATTTTAATTATTTACTGCATAAAACGATTAGAAATTATCCTGAATGCCAAAGGAAAAAATAGATGATCCGGTGAACATTCGTTTTACTCCTGTAACATGAGAAATTGCTTTGAGACATTTTTGGGTGGAGATTATGGTATTACTTTTGATATAAAAAAATCATAAACTTATAAAATTGTGTATTGCTATTCAATTTATTTATTTATTTATTTATTTCACCATCATTTTATATGATGATGAAATACCTGATATCTATGAACTTAGTGTTCTCTACACTGGACAATATATTGCAGTAGCAATCTACCATAGTAATCTAATATTACCAGTGCATTTACAAATAACACAATACTTGAAATATATGGAATTGAGATTTTTATTTATCTGTACACCAGGCTCGAGCACGCAAGATCGAGCAAGCCAGAGATGCAATGTTTGCTGGAGAGAAGATCAACTTCACTGAGAACCGGGCAGTTCTTCACACTGCTCTGCGTAACAGAAAGAATACTCCAATTATGGTTGATGGCAAAGATGTGATG
Source organism: Pimpla rufipes (assembly GCA_963932165.1). Lineage (NCBI taxonomy): Eukaryota > Metazoa > Arthropoda > Insecta > Hymenoptera > Ichneumonidae > Pimpla > Pimpla rufipes. The sequence continues at coordinate 9,378,628 of OZ010634.1, forward strand.
CCAGATGTGAATGCTGTTCTGCAGCACATGAAAGAGTTCTCCAATCAGGTGTGTATTTTTAGTCCAAAAACATTGATGTTGCAGCTCAAATTTGGAATTATTTGTGCTTGGAATAGTTCCATTATTTTTTCATTTGTTCAGGTGATTTCCAAGGAATGGAAAGGACACACCGGAAAACCCATTGAGGATGTCGTAAATATCGGCATTGGTGGCTCAGATCTGGTAATTATGGAGTAGTTTGTTAGTCAAGGGTGGAAGAAAAATCTTCTAGATGAAAGATACAATATGCTAGGTCCTGGATAATAACGGCATAGCAAACTAGATTAAATTCAAGCGATTTTTATTTTAGGGTCCGCTGATGGTCACTGAAGCTCTGAAGCCGTATCACGTCGGTCCGCGCGTTCATTTCGTCAGTAACATCGACGGCACGCATATCGCGGAAACCCTGAAGAAGCTGAATCCGGAGACAGCGCTTTTCATCATCGCGTCCAAGACGTTTACGACCCAGGAAACGATTACCAACGCGACGTCGGCTAAACTCTGGCTTTTGGAGCATCTGAAGAGCGTAAGAAAATTCATTCGACGAACATCCTTACAAAAACGATGCAAATGAAATATGTCAACTTCGTGAATTCTCGCAGGATGCCGCTGTTGCCAAGCACTTTGTTGCTCTGTCGACCAACACGCAGAAAGTCAAGGAATTCGGCATCGACGAGAAGAACATGTTCGGCTTCTGGGATTGGGTCGGAGGACGTTACTCCCTGTGGTCCGCGATTGGTTTGTCGATTTGCCTGTCCATCGGCTTCGACAATTTCGAAAAACTACTTAGCGGAGCTCATTTCATGGACGAGCATTTCCGCTCCGCGCCTTTGGAGAAAAACGTAAGCAAACGGTCCGCAATTTATACAGCTAAAATAGGATGTACGGTCGTTTCCTTCCGCCGACGAGTTTTTTTTTTATTGACCTTACGAGAATCTATAAAAAAAAGACTCTAAATTTCATTCTAAAAATATTGAAGCCAGTGATTCTACCGACGAATGCGGAATTCTCAACACAAAAATCGATTTATCTTATTTGTATTCCACGATTCGTCAAGATTTGTACTAAGAGCTATTTCTTTTGTCTGTAAAATAGGCTCCGGTTATCCTCGCCGTTCTGGGTATCTGGTACCACAATTTCTACAAGGCCGAGACTCACGCTCTCCTCCCGTACGATCAGTATTTGCACCGTTTCGCGGCGTATTTCCAGCAGGGTGACATGGAGAGCAATGGAAAATACGTGACACGCTCGGGCGCAACTGTTAATTACTCCACTGGTGAGAATTTGATTGCCATTCAAAAAATTTCCCCGAATATACGTTTACTTGTTATTACTTTCTGATGTTTAAGGCCCGATTGTCTGGGGCGAGCCGGGAACCAACGGTCAGCACGCATTTTATCAACTGATCCACCAAGGCACAAGGTTGATTCCCGCTGACTTCATTGCTCCTGTTGTGTCGCACAATAAGGTAAATAATTATCTCCTTAAACGTACAAGAAATATGTTTGCTGCCGGCTGCAGTTCGATCGACCGATGGTTTTCACGATTCAAACAAAAAATGATGATTACAGGTGCAAGGTACTCTTCACCACAAAATCCTTCTTGCCAATTTCCTCGCTCAAACCGAGGCTCTCATGAAGGGAAAAAGCGCCGCGCAGGCGAAGGACGAGCTGGAGAAATCCGGACTGAGCGCGGATCAAGTTAACCAACTATTGCCTCACAAGGTGTTCGAGGGTAACAGACCGACGAACAGTATTCTCGTTAAGGGCGTAACGCCGTTCACTCTCGGTGCTTTGGTCGGTGAGTCACTCAGCAGGAAATGATTTTTCTGAATTATTTAAATATCTTTAATGCGATAATTAGTGAGTAAGAAGGATTGACGAAAAATCTATATTACAGCGATGTACGAGCACAAGATCTTCGTCCAAGGAGTCATGTGGGACATAAATTCGTTCGACCAGTGGGGGTGAGTGACATAATTCCAGCTTTGTGCCTGACCATAATTTCCATTATTTTTGTTATCTTTACGATGTTGAAAACCTCCAAATCTCTGTTTTCCACGCAGCGTGGAATTAGGAAAACAGCTGGCAAAGGCGATCGAGCCGGAACTCAACAACAGCGAGAAAATCAGCAGCCACGACTCGTCGACAAACGGCTTGATCGCTTTCATAAAGGCTCAGAGCACTTAAATGTCCATAAACGTAACATGTGTATTTCGTTGATGTGTGTAGCGTCGAGTATGGAAATACGAGAGCGGCGAGGATACTGAAGACGCTGAGCAACAACGCGCCCATCCTCTCCGAAGATCCGTCGACTAACGGCCTGATCGCGTTCATTAAGTCGCAGAGTTGCATGTGTCCTCTGCGTACAACAACCGATCCCCCCCTAACTCGAGCTCCTCAGGAATTATCAAGCCCGTAACACGATATCGCACGATATACTTACACTCTGTTGCGTATGCGAAGCGGCCTCGGACGTCACAGATCTTTTTCCTTTTCTTTTTCCTCGTAGTCTTTCCGCGTAGATCCTTGATTTTATTAACTCGTTTACACATTTTTTTATACATGTACAACCGATAGGCACTATCCTTAAATTCATTCCTTTTGATACCTTTCGAGAAACTGCTTCTGTGACCGACTTTTGTCGTTGCGAATTACGTCGATTGTGTTGTTGAGAATTCAGATTATATTCAAAATGATATAGTTTTTCCGTGAAAATGATATATACATGTTGTCGACTGTAGTGTCGTACATAGTCAAAGAACCCGGATCGAACCTCCACTGCACAAATCAAAGTGTCTTGTCATGTAAACATTTTGACGTTGTTAATAAAAAAAGATAAATAGCGTTGAAAATGTTGCGCTTCCTATTTCTGATCCCGTCTATCTCCAATCTCGTTTACGGCGTTGAGAATTTCCCTTTATCGAGAGTCGACAGAAAGAAATTGAAATCGAAATCGCCCTTTTGTAATTTTTCTTATACCATTTTTTGCACATGCATATCAAGAATAAAAATTATAGCATAACTTAATTGAAATTATCATTTACGATTCGTGTAAATCAAGAGCGAGAGTAACTTTCCATTCAATATCAACTGATTACGATGCTGCTTGCGGTTACGAGGCAAAAGTCAACTAATTTACCGCCACGAACCCGAGAATCGAAGACGTGGTGCAATAAGGTTTGAAAATACTTGATAAGGGGGGGGGGGGGGGGAGGGAAGACTCGATAAGGTCTGTAGAACGCATCAAATCTATCAACTATAGAATGTCAATAAAAACAGTCACAAAATCTATAAAACTGATAAACTATGTAAAGTTTTACAAATCCGCTGAATTGAATCAAGCGCAGAATTTAGCATTCCGCGAGCATCTCATCTCCAGCTCGCGAGTTACGCGAATCAATCGGTCGAGAATTAAAGGGAAGGGAGAGAGTGTTATTGTCAGATGTGCAATAACATTGGTACGAGCATCGCGCTGTTGGAGTATATTCCGAAAATACACATCGTTCACCGAGTAGCCGTCGCACACATCCTCTAAAATCGCGCCGCGCCGCAACGTGAGTGGGATGTGGTATGGGGCGCGAATGCACAATTGCCGTCTCGCCCAGTCTCGCCCGTCTCGCCGCTCTATCTCTATTGCGGAGTAGACATTCGCTCGCGACGGAGCAGGCGGAGTGTGGGACGAGAGTTGTCAGCGTGAACGGGATTTTCCCTGTTTGACGAGAATAATGGAGGTGATTACGTCGATGTACGATATTTTCGAGGAGAATGTACTGAAAACATTGAAAGCGAGCGATATAAAGCACAGGTAAGCTTTCCACGTAATTTCACCGCTATTGTTTTACACACGAAACTTGATTAACCTCCGCGACTCAGTCACTATTTATTACGCCGCCTAACTTCGACATCTCCACCTGACGTAGTTTTACGGCCTCGCACTTCGTTTTATCGCTGTTTGAAATTGTTGACTAAAAAACATCCGGCATTAGCCACTTCTCGCTACTGCCCGTCATTCGATGTCAGAAAATCTCGCTCGCATGACAATCTGTTGCATGCGCCAAATTTCCTGCTGAATTTTCGGAGCACCGAAAGTACTTATTTTTTAGGAGCACGATTTTGTTTCATCGACAGGATTAGTGGCACAAAATATTTAATTGCATTAATTAAGCATTTGCTGGTACCAATATTTTGTTGGTGTGTATTCAGTGAGAGAAAGTTATCTTGTTGATTTATTTGACTTTGTTTGGTGTGGCTTTTATTGCTGTTCTGGTGACTTTGCAGCAATTATCATTGTGTGGATGGAATTTATCTAATAATTTGCCTGTATCACCACATCCTGTCCAGCCGGTTTGTTGTATTCAAGTTATTTGTTTAACTTCCAAGTCACTGAAATGGACTTTACTCTAACGAGTATGTGTTTATTTAACCGTGCTACAAGTTTGCTTATTCTGCACATTCTCAATGCAACAATAACATGAAATTGTGTTAATTCAATATTTGCAGATATTGACACCTTTTTGTCTGTTTTCCAAGAGAAAGTTGTGTTGTAGATTTATTAAATTTTACATTGAGTATTTTAGTTATCATTGTATCAACTTCGGAGCAGTAATGGTTTAACAAATTAAATAACTACAAAAATAGTCCAATCTGATTTCCTGAATTAACTCATTTTATATCGCAAAGAATATTTTTGTAGAAGATATTGTTTTCATTTTTGCCGCTGGTAAGAGAAAGCTGTGGACTCATTTGCCTCTCCTCAAGAATATCTCATTACTGTCCATCTTGCATCGATACGTGATGCTGCCAAGTCTGTACGGTCTGTTGTGTGTGTAAACTTTCAGAGAGAAAGCTAATTCTGGATTATGGCTTGGTCCACTGATGGGGCTGTGCGCAGCAGCAACGATCCTGAAGGAGGACAACAGTTACTCAGAAATATGTCTGATAGTAGGAATCACAGGGGTCGGTTTGGTCATAGGCTGCCTCTGTCTCTATGCCAGACTCTTCCTGCTGAGTGACAAAGCGGACGTGAGAGACTTTCAGATCTTGTATTTCCTGCCGGCAGGAATTTCGTCGGCGCTCTTCCTCCTCTGGGCAAACAAAGGTATGTCTGTTTATTTGTGTGTGTGTGTGTGTGTGTGTTTTTTTTTTAAATCTAACAGAGACTCACTGATCTCTTGCATGTTTGACTTTTTTTAGTTTTGTGTTTGCTAAGACTATATTCTTATTAATGAAGTGCAGGACTGCTGACAAGCGTTTCCTGGGGCTTGGGCGTCGGGACAATGAGCACCTGGGGAGTTCTCCAGACCATGTCTTATTTCCCTGGTTGTTTTACCATCGGCGAAGCGACCGCGGTAATGCATGGCGTTATTTTGTTTGCCTTATCGACTGTGACTAATCTCCCGCTCCGGTACCACTTGCCGCCCATCCACGATGACGATATCGCAACCACGATAGTCCAAGTGAGTACATCGCATCGATTTTAAGCTTTGCAACGCTGCCCGGCGATTCGCGAGGCATTTTTGTGATTCGTCTTGCAACATTTTAGGTGGGCCTTCTGTACGTTGGAATCAATTGCGCGCTGTGCGGATTCCTTCCGATGTTGCGCTCGACGAGAAACTTTTACCTCTTGATCTTCGGAACACTGATTTTCCTCGTTGTTCCTGCTCTGCACATCTTACTGGACAGGAGTCCTCTGATCTGGATAATTGTCTACGTTTTTGGAAGCTTTTCGCGGGTGAGTTCGCGACAGTTCTCTCTACGATATCTTTCTTATGTCACTGATAGATATATGTTGTGAATTCGATGCCTGAAATCCAAAATTTTTGAAATCGGATATCTAGAAAAACATCTTTTACCCGAATAATTTTTAAAAATCTGGACGCCACTATTTGCTTTGGTGAAATTTACGACTTGATAAGTATAGTTTAGGTAAAAAGTCGACATCTCGAAAAATGTATATATCAATTTTGTAGGTGAAATAATCCATAATTATTCAGTCAAGAAAGTATCCGACATATCTTTTCACTCAAACGTTGCCCATACCCATCGAAAAATGCGTTTTCACGTTGTACATTGTTTTTGCAGATTGCTCTAGTCATATATTGGGCTTTCTGCCTCCTGCTCGGTATCGGCGTGTTGACATATCAAATTATGTCGGAAACTCGAGCGTCAACCGCACGGAGAAAGAACTTTCATCTTCTGGCAGTTCTCGTCTACATTCCCGGCATCATATGGCAGCCGGTGTTTCTGCATTTGGCCAGCGGCGTCGTTATGGGTCTCTTCGTAATGTTAGAGGTTCGTATATTCAATAAAATCCTCAAAAATCGTATACTTTCATTTATGAATTTCCATCGTTTCAGCTTGTACGATTCCTGCGTATACCGCCGCTCGCTCAACCTCTGCAACAAGGGTTCTCGGCATTTGCGGACGAAAAAGACGTTCTGTTGTCTCTCACGCCTCTCTATCTTCTCTCCGGGCTCTCATTCCCGATTTGGATGCCGACGAGTCACCTCGAATTGCTGCCCCTGATGAGCGGCATTCTGACCGTAGGACTCGGTGATTCCGCCGCCAGTTTCTTTGGAACGAGGTGGGGAAAGAACAAGTGGCCGGGTTCGGAAAAAACGATTGAAGGCACTGTCGCTTGCATAGGAAGCCAGTTGTTTCTAATGTACATCCTCGGGCTTCTCGGTGAGTCGATTTTTCGTTAAATGACGCTACAGACTGTCGACCGCATAATTTATAATTCGTAAAATATGTTATTTATCTTTCCTCAGGATATACGAACGGATTCTGGCCTCTAGTTCGAGGCACTCTCGCGGTGATCGGCATCTCGTTCGTCGAGGCGAGAACGAATCAAGTGGACAATCTGGCGCTCCCGCTTCTCATGTACTTTTGCCTCATCATTTAACACAATACTCGCGTTTGTAGCAAACGTTCGAAATTCATTGAGTCTGAAACAAAAGAAAAAAAAATGGCCAACATCGAACTCGGAGATCTTGCCAGTCGAGGATTGGACCTGCCATGTAAGTTTGAACGCAGCTTTTGAAGAAAAGAGACAAATGAAAGGAAAAGTTTGAAAGAATACCGCGAGCAAACACCGAAAGAAATATCGAAACAGCAAGTTGATAGGATCGAGCATGACTCGTGTGAAGAGCCTTGTGACGAATAAGACTTATTTATGCGACCCAAAAGTCGCTCCAGCGTTGAACAAATCGTTATTATTATTATTCTTGTACTCGTTAACAGGATAACTACGTCTCGATGGCTGAAATGGTTATACGATTATTACTCTTATTATTAGTTTTTTTGGAATTGAATCGACTGATGTCTAGAATAGAAGTTAATTACAATTTTATCTGTGAATATGTATTAATAATTGTGGTGTTCGGTAAAGATAGGATGTTGAAGAAGATTCTCCCCAAAGCCAATCGCTTTTCTTCTCGTATTATGCATAAATGCATATTCCTACATCAAATAATGTACAATTTAGCAAACAATCGCTACAAGCTCTCGTAAAGTGTAACGGGGCACAAAGACAATCGATCTGCGGCTTTATATTCTCGTGTGCTTTGACTATTGCATTCCGATGGACGCGCACGCTCATTCGAGCCTTTTTATACTCCGTAGCTGACAGAGAATAAAGTATTTTTCTATGTGAATTATTACCAGCCATTGCCTCTCCAGCTTTGACAGTTAGGTAAGCAAAATTAACCCTTTGACATACCCTTTCAGTGACATACTGCTAAGTATGTCAACTATTTCCATTCGGGTTTTCTTTAAAAACATTTTTTAAACCAAGTACCAAATTTCGAGAGAATCATTTGTAAGGAAAAATGTATGCTTCAAAGGGTTAAATGTCCAAATTCTCAGCACAGAAAATCCTAACTGCATAATAAAGAAAAGCATCATCATTCAAATTACTGTTATGACAATATCAGTAATTTGAATGATGAATACTTGTCACTTGAATGAATATACTTGTCATTTTTTGTGAAAACGATAATAAAATTCATCTCGAAACAATTATTGTATTGAGGATAATTAATTATTTACCATAATAGAAAAAAATGTATGTTGTAAGAAAAATATTGGGAATTATTTTATCGGAATAATAATTCGGGTTGTGGTCATTACCGTACTACTACAATGAATAGACAAGTGATTACAGTTTTCAATATTTTATTGACCGCACAGCCTTAAAATCTGTTCACATACAGCGCGCCGTACGTAACTTTGATCCTCCCGTCGAAATTAGTCGCTGCAGAACGTACAAATGGCACCTAATGGATCATACGCTTTATTTATTTTTTCTTTTTTCTTTAGGATTTAGTAACATTCGCTGGATCAAATGCCGTAAACACTTTGTCAATTTGTATTTCTTCGATCATTGTGTGACGGTGCTTTCGTTACATTCCGTACCGACAGTCAATATTATAATACACGGCGAATCTCTCGCTTTCACGGAACTCAGGCCCTGCCGTGAGAATTCCACGCGCGATCGCGCCGACCCGAGAAACACAATAAGCCAAACAAAGAGAAAAAACAAACGGAAAAAACGATGGTCCAGCCTCTGTGAAAACGAGAGACGAAGCATAATTTTTAAAGCTACCTGCTACTTAATTATAGTCGTTTCGTTAATTATCTACATAATGATTAAGTTTTATATAATAACGATATATATATATATATTACGATAAAACTTAATTATTATCGACATGTTGTATAGTAATTAAATAAATATCCAGACACTCTCGGTTACATACTGCCTTCCTCGTGGAGAATTCGTCTAATGATAAATTGGTATTCGTTCACGCTTTCTATTTTTGTTGTTGTTGTTGTTGTTTACTTCGTTATTCGGTGTATTCCTTCGAGTCTTCGGTTGATAATATGTACTGATTTTTTTATTTTATTTTTTGGTACGACACTTCGGTTACTTTCAAATCGATATTCCTCGCCGATGTCGAATCGCTGCCGGTTTTTTAATTGTATACAAACATTTTTTTTTGTCCCCCATTTCTCACGCGAAACTACATCACTATGGGTTTTGGTATGCGTTGTTGTATTGATTTGCGTGAAGAACGAAAAAAAGCGGAACATGAAATACATAGCGTTTGTACGTTGATGTTGTACGAATTGGCAATTAACATTCGCGGAATGGGTGTGATAGACGCCGAGCTAATGCGTAATGCATAATTAAGACAGAGAGAGATAGAGATAATCCAATACCGCGGGTACGGTCAATACAGCCATTCACGTCTCTACGATTCAAAACCAAGATCAATAAATACGAATAGAGCTTTTCCATATCCCAGTCATCAATTACATATGTACAATCGCAGGTGTAGACCGATATATGATTCGGGTCCCGTTCCACTTCATGGATAAAATCTCCGTTATCACTCGAAAGAAAGAAAAAGAAAGAAAAATTGAAAAGTAATCATGAAAATTACAAAGTCCGTGATGGTTCCCTTCATCGTGATTACATCGAGTATTCTTATGAGTAACAATCACGTACGTTCGCGCTAATCTTTGTTGTTTTTTTGTTGTTCGTCTCTTCAGCATGAAAGTTCAAACGATCGATCAATATAATAGCTCCTTCGTTTTTAAATACTCGTTTCTTTCGTGTCCGAAAACTTTACATCTATATTTATACCGATTAAGCATTTGAAATGAGCCGCGCGCACTTTTTTTTGTTAATTTACTTTTTGTATTTTCTTATTAATATCATACATCATGGCGAGAGAATTTTCCGTCGGAGCGAACGCGAGACTACGAGAGAATTTTGCGAGGGAGAGCGAGAGACCGAAAGCGTTTTTTATGTGTGAGTGTGTCTGTGTGTGTGTGTGTGTGCGTGCGTGCGTGTGTGTGATATTCAATTTGTTACATGCAACTTTATCGCGATAAGTCAGTACGTTTAAATGCTCGACTCGGCAAGAAGCATTGATTTCTAGATATTTTTCTCTTTCTGTTCGTCTCGTGTCAATAGCTAAGACTAAATGAATTTCTTCTCTTACCAGTTTCTCTCCCTTCCCTCTCTTCTTATCTTGGAGCCTGATGTACACCGAGTACGTAATTACGTTTAGAAAATGGACTAATCTCGTCCATATCCCGCGGCTCTTCGTTAATGGGGGGAAATGGGATGGGTCGTTGTGACGGGATATAGACACAAGGGGATCTTTTTTTCATCGCTTTTTTTTCTTTTCTTTTCTTTGCGAGGAATCGCCGAGAATGATCCTGAGGAAGTAGGAAATTCAGGAATGGAGTACGGAGCACGGTTACTCCTTCAACTTGTGCCAGTAAGCGATCTGTCGTCGCGGTGAGCTGCACACCTCGTTCCAGTGATTCAGCGCCGGGCCTTGGCACTTTGAACCTCCGAGCTCCAATCGGCCGATGACCTGCGAATTTAAACAAATAAAAAACAATTACAATTTTTATAAAATAATTACAATTTCCGGGAAATTTATATATAACATTAAAAAAATACATTTTCGACTTTTTTTTTGTTCAAAATATTTTCCGCGGAGAATATATACTGGGAATATATGTGACGAAAATGTCACTAAACTAAATTCATGATAACAAAAATATAAAAGTCTTATGATTTTCATAACGCACTTCATTTTTCGTGAGGCGATCCCAATCCAGCAGCATGAATTCGAGAGTGATGTTTGCCAGACCGTCGGCGCCGTTCGGTATCTCAAAACCGAACGACTCGTTGAATATCGGGCTGAGTGTTCGCTTCTTGACGTGAGTCTTCTTCTTTGAGATTCGTTGCGAGTTGCAGAGCAAGTATATCTTCACGTAGGGATCCGCCAGGCCTGTTACGTCCATCTTCGGTAGATTTCTCGCCTTTAGAACGACTACGGTCAACCGATTTGTAGCTGGCTGCCAGCACAGAGATACCAGCAGTTCGCCTCTTCCCTGTGACTGAATCTGTGAAAAATTATGTTTTATAATATTGTGAAAATTCGGTTCTCGTCTGTAATCATCTGTTCGTCGATGCAAAACGCTGAGCTTGAACTCACCTTAAGACTTCGCGGGCAAATCTCGCGACAGAGTGATAGCTGCTGATTGTCCGCATCCTCGAGACCATTCACCGAGGACAAATCGCACACGACTTCGCCGATCATGTCGTCACGAGAGTACCTGTCGAAGCTGAGGACCACGAAGTGAAGACTGATTTTCTGAAATTGCAGAAAAGCCGAATGATATTGATCCTTGTTCACCATCGCACTTAAGTTGCATTTCCTGGTCCCTTAGTGAAACTATTGACTAACGTAGTTGTGAACAAGATACTGAGAATCGTCTAATCTTTGCAAAGAATTAAAAATTCAACGGGATGTGAAACGAGAGACGAACGAATATGTCCATAGCACACAAAGTAGTAAGAAAGGAAGGTATTACAGTTTAGTGTTGTACCGGCGCACTGAGATGCGTTTCACCTCGCCAAACGTCTATCGACCCCCCTGTCTCGAAAGTGGATCGATGAAATGAATTGAAACTCCGCGGGTTCTCGTGTAATACACAGATATACTAGCGCGCAATTAGCTTCTGCCCTGAATAGTACTAATCAGTAAAGAATTCGCGAAAAGTATTGCCAATCGGCAGCATTTTTCATACTCGCGCTGATTTGGGCAATCAGCTCACAATTCTACATAAAAACCTAGAAATCATTTTTAAAAAGGCGCTGAAAACTCCAAAGCTCCAGATTACCCAACATACTTCAACGAAATTCATCGACCCGTTTCAAGTAAACCTAAATCGTCGTTTCTCTTGTCCCAACGGGTGTCCCTAGACGTCTTAAAAACGCAGTAGATTCCCATGAATTCAGAACAAATGCGCGATCACCGGTACCACGGGAGAATCCCCACCTGTAGCTGACTCTGCGAGATCCCGAAGAAAGTGAAGTCCTCGTCGTAAACGGGATCCCTGGTGTTCCGCAGCACTCTGGTCTTGACTCTGTGCTGTTTGTCCGGGAACAATTGAAGCTTGACGTAAGGATCGCTGGATACGTTCTGTTGTCCTCTGGCCGGAAGTCCCTTGCACTTGACGACCGTGACGACGAGCGCATTCTGATCGCCCTGATAGCGCAATTTGAAGACCAACTGGCCGAGCCCGTCCTTGTTGCTGTCGTTAACGACGCCGCCGCGTTCCACCTTCTCGCTCGTCTCCAGCTCCGCCTTGTCCTTCTCGTTTTCCAGGGTCAGCGTGATCTCGCCGGACGGCGTCTGAACCGGCGTTCCCGATCCCGAGGGAGTTCTCGGCTGCGAGGAGGGATTGTTCGAGTGCTGCGAGGGCTGCGAACCCGTCGGACTCGGCGTCTGCCCGCCGGTTCCCGGCGGGCTCTTCGCCGGTCCCGTCGGACTCGGGCTCTTCTTCAGATAGTGACTCGTGCTACCGGGACTCTTCACGGCCGTTGGTTTGCGATGCGGCGGACGAAAAGCCAGCGACTTGTCGATGCTCAGCTTTACGTGTTCCCGGCGCCGGCGGCATAGCCACCAGGTCATCGCGGCGGCGCACACTACAGTGGCCACACCGATGCATAACACGATGAGGGTGGCCGTCGACACTGGAAAGAGAGGAACGAAAAAAAGTTAGCTATAAACTCGGGGAAGAAAAAAACACACAACAATAGCGCCTACGATAGACCGAAGAAAATCGCTCCGCGTCGATGTTTCGCGAACACACTAAATATTCATCCTATATAATTAGGTTCCCCACGAAAATCGTCGGTGTGACGGCGAAGCCGGGACGAGAAAAAAAAATCACGAAAAACACAACAAAGAAACGCGAAAAATACATTTTTTTAAATCCTACAACAAACCGAGAAAAAAATCACTCCGAAGTTTCGCGACTTCGTTCTAACGAAGTTCTTCGTGAGGGACGTCAATGGCCATTCGACCCCCTCCCCCCTCCCCGATTCCTCCGACGAGATGAGTCATCGTGCATGACCGATCGGCGGTCAACAAAGGATTCGCATTCGCGGGGCTGATTGTATTTTTTTTTTTCTATCCCATAAAACCCATCGAAAGGTATTCACGAGGAGACGGATGTGCGGGGCGACGGGATCGATGCGAGATGACGGCCGTCCGTTTCTCCAGACGTCGGGGCTCTCGGCGGAGACGGTCGGGAGCCGCGACCAGCTGGAAGATCGCGAGCTGGTCGCGGGGTAGGACTCGAACGGAGTTTCACGCGGCTTATCGCTTACCTGAGTCGACCGGCCGTATGAGAGGGCCATCCTCTAAGACACTGTCGACCATTTTGGTCGTATTGCCCCGAACGACACTGTATCCGCTGAAGGGCTGTGTTCCACGGCACGCGTTGGGCGGTATTTACGGCGTGCAACCGTGCACCGAGAGTGTCCCACGTCCAGCAACACCACCGACGAGAAACGGATCAATAGGATCCACCCGCCGCCGTCGCCGTCGCCGCCGCCGCCGTTGGCGGGGCTTGCGCGCTCGTCGCTTTTCCCCCCCGGTTTTTCTAGTGTGCGCTGTGTTGTATATTATAATAACAGGCGTGTGGAGCGCGCGTCGCGCTCTCTCTCGACTCTTCCGCGAAGGGAGTGGTGGAGGCGGTTTACCTACGTTGGCGCAGGGGTTTTCTCCGCGCGAGATTTTTTCATGCCGATAATGCACCGCGCTTTAAAATATGCACGCTACGTGCCATTGTCTCGCGCTATTGCCGCGCGCTCACCTGGCGCCACGCTAATCGCGGTTCACGGATGCACGCGGGCTACGTGTGTAGCCCCGGCTCGCGGTTATATGTGGGTCATCCGCCGGTCGATCGGAAAAATACATCGCCCGGGAAACACTTGCGCCTTCCCCGGGGGTCTTGCGCCTTTCTCGGAAGTCCGCCGCGACGGCTGAGGAGACTAAGGGCCTCTCCGGCCATCGACGGCGACGAGCCGTAACCCGCACGCGGACTTTGCGGAGCCCGGGGCGTACGTCCGGGCTCCGCGAAGTCCCGTGACTCATGACAACTGCGCGATGCCGCGAGGGCGATTGTCGGCAGAATTGCATTTAACGCGGCAACGGGAGAAAGAAATTGTAGATGATATTTTCTGATTAGCTAATTAATTCTTCATTGGGCCGTTGCGGTTTTTGCAGCGGTGTGTTTAACCTTGGGGCGGTAGATGAAGAGGAGATAAGAAGAAATGAGATATATTTGTTATTTAATATTAAATATGTTAGTGATTCGAATCATTTTACCGAGGGTGACGGAATAGTATTCATTATTTCAGATTTAAGAGAATGCTTGTTTTTACTAAACTAGGGTAAACACACGCGCTGGCGCGCGTGCCTGAACATTTTTTCGCCAAAGTCGACATCAGAATTTTTTTTCTGTTTTCAAAATATCGACTTTTAACCTATACCATCGTTCTCAAGTCGCATATTCTACCCCCGAAAACACTGTTTATTAACCTTTTATAATCGATTTTGGAAAAAAAAAAAAAAATTGGCGACGAAAAAAAGATTTTTTCTGTCAGAAATCGTAGATCCGGCTCCGGACCGAAAATGGCCAAAATCGACCCCAATTTTTTTCCTTTTTAAAATATCGACTTTTAACCTATACCATCATTCTTAAGTCGCATATTCTACCCCCGAAAACACTGGTTAACAACCTTTTTTAATCGATTTTGAAAAAAATATTTTGTTGGCGACGATTTTTCTGTCAGAAATCGTAGATCCGGCTCCGGACTGAAAATCGCCAAAATCGACCTTGGAAATTGTTATTTCAAAATATCACCTATAATAGGTTAATCAATTTTGCGCTGCTGCGCTCTTATAAAACTTTAAAACGTTACGAGTGCTGCCCAACCTGTCCGCTTATCAAATTTTTCAAATTTGACACCAAACTGATTTTGTTTATCACGGACTTTCCTGGCAACCAATCACAGCTAATAGTTTGCTAACAATGCTTTCCGTTACTCATGAACTTTTTAAAAGAGGGATTAATTTAATATAATATATTACGAATCCGACACTTATAATATTTACATAATTGACAAAACTCATAGTTGGACCAATGCCCGTTGATCCCACATCGTTTTCTCGAAATATCTGAACAATTCCATTTCTCTTCTGCGAGAAGAGAAAAAAAAACATAACTATTGTACACCGATCCAATGAATCCAATCAGATCTTAATTCTTCCACAGAAAATGAGTCTGAATCATGAAAGCTCTGCCCCAAGAATTGTCTGCCGATAGCGATACCATTTTTTGCGGAAATAACGGTGCCATTATCATGTAACACGAAGGCCGACTGGTATCACGAGATCAATTACAATCCAGGAAGCAATCTACCGCTGTAAGTTCCAAGAATCACATAACTGCGCTCGGCAATAATTTTAATCGTACCAGTCAAAAACTGCCCAATTTCAGTGTGATTACAGGGTCAACGGGGATTAGCTTAACGAGCCGGCGGACACGACTCGGTGTCACGAATTCATGACGTTACGGGTCGTCATCGTTTATGTCGATGACGTCAGTTGTTCTTCGTCGCGGGCGAGCGAAGGTGGGAGAGAGGGAGACAGAAGCTTGCTGAGCATGCGTACATTCATTCAGCGAGCCGGTGGGGTACTACGCGTTACTACACGCGCCGAGGCTCGATATAGACGGCCGACTATTCGACGTACGAAAATATAAGAAGAAGAGGAAAAAAGGAAAAGAACAAGGAAACCTTCGCACGGTTTCCCGAAGACGCGCTCGGCACGCTGAGCCGAGATATTCGCTGGACGGTGCCGCAGTCGCGCTGACAGCCAGCCGAGAGTCCGTCTGTTTTAAGTGGAACGACGACGAGTGCGAGCAGGAAGGAGGCGACAGATTGGCCGAGTATTGCGGCGATTGTAACTGTGAACAGAGAGAGGAACTCGCGGTTGCTCGCGGCTGCGGCGAACACACGGCGAAATGGGCCTCAAAGATTTCCGAATTGTCTTTGACAATCCGTGGTGCACGTATTACCCGGGACAGACGGTCACGGGACGTGTAATCATTGGATTAAACTCGACGAAGAAGATTCGCGGTGAGTTTTCAGCCCGCTGCTCGGTGCTAACGAGCGATACTTATGTACCGGGTGCTTCCGAGGGAACTCGACACTCCCTTTCGAATTTCGTGACTGATTTGATTAACGTGCGAATTTATTTGTTTTTACGAATTATCATGAATTGTCACATTTATGGCGATTAATATTTTTTAAATAATAATAATAATAATAATAATAATAATAACAATAGTGATAGTAATAATAGTAATAATAGTAATAGTCATAGCAATAATATTAATAGTAGTAATAAATGTGCCCGATTTTACAGACAAAACACGTGAATGAACAACGTTTACTATTTTGTCTATATGCTCCGGATTGTCTACAAACATGTGGAATCATCGTTATTTTTATTTTGGAGCTCCCTATTTGTTTTTTTATTTATTTATTCATTGTCATTTAAATCTGACTACTAATTGATTGATGTCCATGAGTGATCGATTTCGCGAGCGAGATTTCTCACGGCTATTATTTTGCAATCTACATGCGGGAAAGATTGTGGACGGGGATTAGTATAACTAACGGTGCAAACACATGTGCGTATCTTTCGCTCCACCCTCGCGAAAATGTAATTATAGCTCCTGATGTAGCGTGAGTACGGCCTGCTTCACCCGCGCAATCATCGCGAGTTCATCCCGGCGATATGTGCGCCAATGTACTGGCCGATGTACGGGTTGTATTCTCTCGGAGCGAGAGGCAATGATAGGTGACTGAACACGTCATATATGTTTATACGCGGTGTATAGAGAGTATCGGACGCGAGGGGCTATCTGTGCCATCGTCGAGCTCACCGACAAGACGAGTATATTTTGACTTCTGACGTCAAGACTCGTCTCTCTCGTTCACGGACTCGATACGACGACGGATTA
This sequence comes from Pimpla rufipes, assembly GCA_963932165.1. Taxonomy (NCBI): domain Eukaryota; kingdom Metazoa; phylum Arthropoda; class Insecta; order Hymenoptera; family Ichneumonidae; genus Pimpla; species Pimpla rufipes. The sequence continues at coordinate 9,395,580 of OZ010634.1, forward strand.
TTTCCAGAGCGGCAGCGCGAAATGAGCAGAGGCTCGTCTCGTGGCGCCTGGTTCCCTTGAAATATATAAAGACGATCGACTAGGCTCTTTTCCCTAGTAGAATGAAGTTCGAATTTTTTAGATATAAATTGAAAAAAAAAAAAAAAAAAAAAAAAAAAAATGTATGGAATCTTGGATGAAATCTTTTTTGTGCAGGGACCATGTATTTTTAATTAATGGACGAGTGTGATGACCAATTACAGTAAACAGGTTGAAAGAGAAAGAGTTTTAGTTTATATTTAAATATTGGTGTGTATCTTAAATTTAGTAGGAGGGATTTTTAATATTTAAAATATGTTAGACCAAAGACACGCGGTGACTTCTCAACGCCAACATCATTTTACGTGTTACTGAGATACGGCAAATTCGGCTACGAGTGTTTCTCTCACGCTCGTCGCAGCCTCTTAGTCATTTGTAATTAAAGACCGACACTGAGTGATATCCAACTATCTAAATTTGGATGTAGAATATGCTACCGCTAATGTTCTTTTAATATCTCTCATTGCCGACAGATTATCGAAATGTTGCCATTCAAATTTAAGCACGAAGGTACCCGAGTCCACATAGATATCAATTATTTCTTGCGGGTATTAAGTAGTCACGCATGATTTTTTCATTTGACAAGATAATGTTAATTTTTTTCTCGTGAAAAGGAAAAACATTTTCGTATTACAAACTGTTAAAAGTCTATGAAATAAATGTACATTTAATTAATACGTTTAATAATTCTATGGAGTGTTGATTTTTCGGTTTTTGTATTGCAGGGGTGAATATGAAGGTAAAGGGAGAGGCAAACACGTGCTGGTCAACCGACAGGCAGGAGTTGAACCACGAGGGAAGATACGAGAACGAATCACAGACAGTGACCGGTCACGAGGAATACTTTAGTCAACAATATTATCTCGTTGGATCGGCATCGGGTAAAAATAAATTGCGTGTCAATACGAATGCGCTTTCGCCGAACTACTCTACCGCCGCATTCATTGCGGTACGCGCCAATCAAGTCTTTCTCACTATTTTTTCTTATCGAGCCGAGAATGACGACCAGTCAAACCTAAAAATGTATGAAAGTAGCTTATCGCATGGCCCATAAATATAAAATATACTGAGAAAAACCAGGGACAAAAATATTTTATTTGTTCAATAAAAATTAAATTCATCCATTTTTTCCATTACAAAAAATTAATAGTAAAATTAAAGAAAAAAATATACAATGTTAACCAAATACTAGATGGTATACTGCAAGATTTTTTTTCTCAGTGTATTCGTAGCTTTTCTCTCCAGATTCTACTATTTTCTGCAGTTCCGTGATTTTGAATTTTTTTCGCATATTAGGTGGCGAGATGGAGTTGCCAATGGGCGAGCATGTTTATCCATTCACGTGCGCCCTGCCGCCAAATTTACCGAGCAGCTTCGAATCGCAGTACGGACACGTGCGTTACACGGTCAAGGCGATACTCGATCGCCCGTGGAAGTTCGATCAGGAGGTCAAGACGGCGTTCACAGTCGTCTCGAACTTTGACCTCAATCGTGAGCCTCGAGCGGTGGAACCGGTGAACCTGGAGATGAACAAAACCTTCTGCTGCCTCTGTTGCGGCTCTCCGCCTTTAAAGGTGAACGTCACGCTTCCGGTGCGAGGCTACGTTCCTGGTCAAGCGATGCCAATTCGAGTCACTGTGGACAACCAGTCGGGCGTCATTGTCGACACGATAAAGCTCATCCTTCGAAAAGTCGTGACTTTCCGGGCAACGACGCCGCGCACAGACACGAAGACGGACAAAATGGTGGTAGCGGAAGTGAGCAAAGGACCGGTGGAGGCCGGCGGGAATTCGGATTACGAGCAGAGGCTCGAGATACCACCGCTACCGCCGTCCAATCTCACCAATTGCGGAATCATCGATCTCGAGTACAATTTGAAAGTCGAGGCCTGCGTTGCTGCCTGGTGAGCTCAAACGACCTTCGCATAACCCAAATATTTCGAGATTTCAGTACATCTTTTCGTGAAAACGAAGAAAAGCTTTGAACAAAATGAGATTGAATTTTAAATAAACAAGAAATGAGTTTGAATGAAATTGCTGTAAATGCCGATTCCATTTTGAGTCTCGATTGAGTAAAATTGGAAGGAGGATTGAGAACAAAAATTACGTGAATTTTAACAAGACATTGGATGAAAATTTCATAACTTTTGTGAGAATGTTCCAAAAAAAGATGTGACTAATCGTACAACTAGCATGTTGTAGTGGGTCGTAGGTTGCACAACCTGTTAGTACTAACAGGTTGTAGTGGCTCGCGCGCTTCGCACGCTGGCTATATGCTCGAATCAAAATTACATCGTTAAGGAAATAAACGTGAAATCAACTTCCAAACTTTTCGAAATCGAGACATTTTTTTTCTCGATTTCGTAAAGTTTGAAGGCTCTATCCGATGGGAAATTTCCCGCTAATTCCGAAAAGCACCGTTGTTTGCCCGAAAAACATAAAGTTCGATGAGACAAATGCAAAACATGATTTTTCACTTATTTTCGAATTTTTTTCGAAGCGCGCGTATGGGCAGGTTAACATAAATACGAATTTATACTTTTGGGAGAGATTTGAATTAAGGGGGCTGGGACAGACAAACGGACAAACAGAAAAATAGACAAACAACTTTCCAAAATATATATGAGATATGCAATGCTAATGAAACACTATAATATAATTATCTACAGGTACCACCGTAATTTGAGGAGCAACACAGCCGTTTTCATCGGGACAGTACCATTAGCAAATTATCAGGGCGCGATTTCTGCCCCAGCCATGAAGGGACCAGCGAGTGACGAGCATCCCTCGACGCCCGCGGACCCAACGTACGGTGGATATCCGAGTGGTTATCCGGCCTTCGCGCCCGGCATGGACGGTGGATATCCATCGGTACCACCAACCGCTCCGGAACTTCCTCCTGAGTACAACAATGGTCCCCCACCACAAGTTCAACCGCATTCTAATATCTACCCAAATTTACGTGAGTATCTTATAAAAAAAAGGTATAAAAATAATCAAGCGGCGAACGAATAATCTGTAAAATAATGTATGTATTTTTCTCAGCTCCGCCGTCGTACGAAGAATCTGTAAAATAATGTATGTATTTTTCTCAGCTCCGCCGTCGTACGAAGAATCGGGATGGTCAATCCGAAGTCTGAGGGAGCCCGGCGAGTCTGACCAAATTCTGGGCCTACGAGGACACTTCGCGCCGAGATATCCGGTTTACAACTTCGCACCCTCTCAATAATTACCTGCGATCCACGTACGATCAATTTTCAAACCACTATGCTGCCTGCTACGCCGAGAGTCACGACACAACGAACGTATATAGCGTCTCGGTATTGCTAAAGTACACGCGCGAATTCGCGAGCACAAGATTTTTGTATATAGAAAAGCTACACGTGTAATGCATTTTCGGTAACTCAACGGTAAGCAACGCTTTCTCGGAGTATACCAGAGAACACATTATTTATATATAACGATGTGTAAAAAGAAAGCAAATGATTTATGTACACCAATGTGAATTTATAAGCATTAAAAACAAAACCTATTAACAATTCACGTGACTTTTATTGTGTTACTGATTAAGTGTTGAATTAACGATTGAAGAAAATGATTTTCCTACCAAAATTACGATGTTTAAAAAGAAATAGATCTTGGAACACGTTTTCGATAGTATTTATGTAACTACCTTGTCCAAAAAATATGACCAAATTTATTTTGCGATATATTGTTATTATTATTTTTAATTAATTATACAATTCAATACATTTATTAGTTTTATATGCATACATCGACATGCGGACGTGTTATAACATCCTTCCGTGAATTTTTCATTTGAACAGTATAGTACACAGCGCTCATTTGACTAGGAGATAACGAGAGAGAAGACGTCCCTAACCTCAACGTTGACATTCGTGTGTCACGTCGGAAAATAGGCTGTAAAAAGTAGTTAAATAACAAAGTGGCCGAAAATGCCGAAGAAGAAAACCGGGCAGAGGCGAAAGGCCGAGAAGCAGAAGCTCCGGCAGAAGGAGATAAGAACGGCGAAGGGTGTTCTGGATCTGGCGAAAGTAGCTGCGAATTCGGTCATGGCAAGTATCGTCGTAACAGTCGCGTTCGTCGGCCCTGGCTCTGCCTCTCCCGATTCTCCCGTCGGTCTTCCCGGCGTCCTCGACGATAATCGATGCTTTCTCTGCGCAGGAATGTGATAAGTGCAATAGGAAACAGAAGACTCGGGCTTTCTGTTATTTCTGTCAGAGCGTTCAACGATTGCCGACTTGCGCCCACTGCGGCAAGATGAAGTGCATGCTGAAGACAGGAGATTGTGTCATCAGACACGCCGGCGTCTTCACTACTGGCCTAGGGATGGTGGTAAGACAGACGCCACAATTCAGAAGAAGAATGTCAAGTTTTCGTGGATTTTTTGCTGTATATCAATGAAAATTCTTCAAGGGAGCAATCTGCGACCACTGCGAAGCCTGGGTGTGCCACGGAAGACGCTGCCTAACTACTCACGCCTGTACCTGTCCCCTCATGGACGCTGTGTGTCAGGAATGCGAGAGAGGAGTCTGGGATCACGGTGGTCGAATATTCAGATGCTCCTTCTGCGACTGCTTCCTGTGCGAAGATGACCAATTTGAGCATCAGGCGTCGTGTCAAGTTCTCGAAGCTGAGAGCTTCAAATGTAATGATGCATTTTTTTGTATATTCCAGCAATTTCTCTTTCTATTCAATTTGAAATTTTTCATCGAAAAATCGTCAATGCTGTATTCATTTATTTATTTAATTAATCACTTAATAGGGCCACTCCCTTTTGGAACAAAAAACATTGTAATGCTCCTATTACTTTTTAACTCACTCTGTTTGTTTTATTAGTTGTTGTTATTTTTTTTCTTCCTAAAAAAACGTCTCCCAAACGGTGAAAGAAATCTTTGAAGTTTATATTGGAAGAAAGTATCTGCCGCGAAAACTCGTGGTAAAAGGGAAACGAAATGCATTTGTTTTGAGACTATTCTAATGTAGCAGCATGAAATAGTAATGAGCGTTGTTGTTGCTACTGATTAGAGTGAAAACATTGTTTTATTTCAGGCCAATCCTGCAACAAACTAGGCCAGTATTCGTGCTTGAGGTGCAAGACCTGTTACTGTGAAGATCACGTTCGCAGGAAGGGTTTCAAGTACGAGAAAAATAAGCCTATACCGTGTCCGAAGTGCAGTTACGAAACGTCGCAAACCAAGGATCTTAGCATGTCCAGTAAGAAGCATTCCCGTTACCTCGTGAAATCGATTGTTATGTCTGCTACGAGGAAAAAACAACGAGATCTCATATTTTTGCAGCACGCAGTCATAAATTTGGCAGGCAGAACCAGGCTGGTTTCGAATCCGACGAGGAGGGCGATGGCTACGGTTACTATGGAAACGGAAGCAGTAGCTACGGTTACGGAAACGATGCGGCTGGCGAGTACGGAGACGACGATGAGGACGATGACGACGAAACGTCGAGCGGCAGCGAGGAAGAAGACGACGACGAGGATGAGGAGGAAGACGAAGATGACAAGGAGGAGGCGGCGAAGAGCAAAGAAAAGAAGTAGCAGCGATATAATTTTTAGAACGTTTTGTTATGCCTTGTACAGGCTCCATCTGCTGCCGATTGAAACGGTTTGCATGCCAGAAAATAATAAAATCTATTATTTTCCTAAAGCTGTGTTCCCTCAATCCATTTCTCTGTGTATACTGAACTTGCTCATTAACAAACAAACAAATTGTGCACAAAAGATGACTAAAGGGACAATGTTTGTTTCCTCTAAAAACTTGGTGGCTCATAAATCTTGAAATATTGTAGTAATTGTCACTCTGTTTTATTCACGCTGTAATTGACCGAGACTCTCAAACCCAGAACAAGTTCATTTGTCCTCGGCAACCTTGACGGCTTAGTCAGATATATTTTTTCTGAATTTTGAAGTGCAAAAACGGATATTTTATAATAAAAATGCCAAACGGATTCGTCGGCGCTGCGACGCCTGTTGTCAAATAGTCACGCGTCACAGAGCGACCAGACAACTTAATTTTTTTTAATCGAAACATTATTTTTTCAAAATCAAGCGTCAAAGAGTTGAAACCATTGTTTACGAGGGAAAATATACGACTTGAAGAAAACGATGAGAAAAACTAGTCGATAGTTTGAAAACGGAAATGTCGAGTAGTCGGTTGTGACACTTTTTGACTGAGGTTCGGGTTTGTCAATTTCAACACAAAAGACATCGACAAGATCTTATTCCCTGTTAAAGCAAAAACAAATTATTACGATTATTATAGATCGGTCACTTAATCAATAACAGAAATGTCCGCCCCCATGACATGTTCGGAGTGGTTCGGAGTCTGAGCTATTCGATTGATAGTTCTCAAGGTCACCGACAGACGTGCGCCGCAAGCGCCTCGTCTGGAACGGCGGAACGACGGAATTGGACCACTCCATTTTCCAAAGAGACTTCTTTCTCGACGGTCGAGCCCGAAACAGCTCGAAAAATGGCAGGGCTCGCACAGAAAACGGTGGCTCTCGCCAAAAGTGAGTATTTTATTGACGCAATGAATTCATAATTGCCCTAACGAGACTCCGCGGGTTTGTCCTCATCAAATTCGTCAAAACGCAAAATTTGTGGTTAATCGAAATCTTACATAACTCCGATCGACGAAACAGACACACATACACGCAGGGCCTAACCACTCAGTCAATCTTCCCGTAAAATGCCGAAAAGTTATTCCGTTACGATGTTTCACGGTCATCTTAATTTCTCTAAGACTGCTTGTCTTGTTTTCAGCTTTGATGATCGAAGCCAAACCGAAGCTCATCACATTTTCTCGATATGCCAAAGTCGAGCTGACACCACCTACGCTCGCCGATTTGCCTGCCATAAGAAGCGGACTTGGCAGACTCATCAGCAGTGCCAAGAACGGACGATACAAGGAGCTCACTGTAAAGGAGGCCACCCTAAACACCCTGATCGGCATAGAGATCTGGTGTTGGTTCTTCATTGGCGAATGCATCGGCAAGAGGCACATCGTCGGTTATGATGTCTAAGGGTTTGAGATTGTTCCAACCTTTGTTAGGCAATTATAATATATTCATAGCTGTTATATACCGTACGCTCGATCTCCGGAGTACTCAATAAAAATCTGATAGAACAAAATTGGCTGGTTTTAAGGACGATACAAACACACCAGAGGTGCATGATTTGGGGAATATCTCGTGATCGGAAAGTGCAATTTTTGCATTGAATTCTGTTTATGAGTCATACGTTTGATTAATCAGTTAATCTTAAACGTTTATAAAAATGTTTAAGATTTACTGATTAATTCAATTGTGGTTTAGCTGTATCATTGGATATTTATTTGTGGCTTTGGTTATCTGTAAACTGGCATTTCCGATATTGCGCTAGTTCTGTTGTGTTACTCATTTTATACATAAACCCTTGATCACAGTATCAGCGCTATTTTGGAGTCTTGTGTAATTTTGACACACGTATCGATAATTCGATTTGCTCTCAAAAGAAAAATAAGCTAATAGCCTTCACAAAGAAGAATAAACATCTGGTGGAGGATATTGTTGGGCGAATGATGCACGAGTCACAATGGTACTGCTGCAAATTATTTATTTCATACAAATAACCTTATAAATAATTCTTATCCTCGTGATAACGAAATTTTACATCAAAACATGTTGCTTTGCGTATTGCCATATACATATAGCGCCTGTTACATGAACGTTCAAAGATCTCACGACGCCGTTTTGTGGAATTTCGACGCACGTATCCAGCAACGGAATCAAATTTGCTGGGATTCCGTCTTTTTCGTTTCTGTAAATAAAAAAAAACGTATACTATCCTTCCAATACTCGAATAGAGAGTACTAACTTACCCTAACAGTAGAATTGTCTTTTTCGGAAAATCCATTTCAAGCAGATTCTTGCTGTTCGCTGTTTGCTCTGCACCAACCAATTTCCATTCCTTGTAATGTTTTTCAAGCAAATAATTTTGCAAAAGGTGTGGCTTGACCTGCAAAAATTCCAAAAACGTTACGACACATCGTCTGTAATAAATAATTGGTTCATTCGATGCCTAAGATTACGAACCTCTGTGATCGTTATCCACTTTTCGGCGGATACACTCAGAGTCTGGAACTCGCGATCTTCCGCGTATCTCAGACTGCCGATTACCAATTCCTTCGCCCCGAAAATTTCACAAGTTCTCGCGAGACCCCCGAGATTCGGTGGACGATCAATCAGCGAAGCTACGACGATTATTCCTGCTTCCTCGTTCTCCCGCTTTCGTCGCAGTAGCTTAGTCTTCGAAACTTCAGAGAGTTCGTCGTAAAGCGGGACCATCGACTTCCAGGGGATAATTTTTTTCTGAATGTCGCTAAGACCGCCGTCCATGGATGAATCAGCGCATTCAGCCAAATCGCCTTAAATTCATGAGTTTGTAGTGCGTCTTATAAAAAAAAAAAATGAGATCACTGCACAAATAATTTACCCGTTGGTTTCGAAGATTGTAGGGACGGTTTTGCAATTTGCAATTCGTAGCGGCATGTGGATACAAACTTCCTTCTCGCAGAGTACTTGTGACGGTAGATATAGTCAAACACTCCTGGTAAGACCCACTCGTCGATGGATAGATTCGTCAAACGTGGTAGTTCGCCAAAAATAGTCTACAAAAATACATTATCAGTTGTCTCTCAGATCTCCGTATCGTTCTTGACGTAATATAATATCATAAAAAAGTTGCAAAGTAGAACTTTGCACACTGCTTCCTCATTAATTCCCCTTTTTCACAAAGCCACCTCTATGAAGAAGCTTATTTATTAACTTTGGCTTCCTCATAGAGGAAGCTTTGTGAAAAAGGGGAATTAATGAGGAAGCAGTGTGCAAAGTTCTACTTTGCAACTTTTTTTAAATCTGAACAAAAGAAAACTCCCTTACAAACACCGTTACATCTAATTTTGATTAGATACAAAGTTTTGACTTACTTTAATAACTTTTCCATAAGTTACAACGAAAATCTTAATTTAAAAAAAAATTCATAACAGCGTAAAATCCGAACGACTTTACCGATCGTCACAAAATTTTATACGTGGCAGCGCTGTATGTTATTTTTTGACTGTTGAATATTTTGGTTCATTTGATGAGATTCGACGTGATTTAGAGCAAAATTTATTTTTTTCGAAAAATTCAAAATTCTATAAAACCGGAACCGCTTTACCGATTTCGCTGAAATTCAATACCAAACAACATTAACCGTGTCTTTATTTATGATGAAGTATATAGCTGAATCGTCGAACTTTTACGAAAGTTAGAGCGATCACGCCATTTTTTTGAAAAATTGAAAATTCGATAAAATTTGTATACATGGATATATTTAATTTTTAAAATATGTGAATTACAGAGTGTTAAATACTCTACTTGCGTGCCAATTTTTAGCTCGATCCATCATGCCATTCCTGAGTTATGAACAATTGAATGTTCGGTGCCTGGACCACACACACGCACACACGCACACACGCGCACACGCGCACACGCGCACACGCGCACGCGCACGCGCACGCGCACGCGCACACGCACACGCACACGCACACACACACACACACACACACACACACACACACACACACACACACACACACACACACACACACACACACCTCGAAAAAAAAAAATTTCACGAAAACAAAGCTTCCTCTATGAGGAAGCAAAAATGATAATCGTTCAATATACGAATAGAAAAAAACCTTTTAATTTGTCGATTTACGAATTTGAATATATTGCGTAGCAGATAGTCATAATTCGGATTCTCATATATCCCCTTGTACACAATTTTACCTCGACGTTGTAGTCCAAAACGGGTTCGAAGATCTTGAAGTAGAAATCATCGAGTACTCTTGATGAATTTTTCATCAAATTTCCACGGCGAAGACTCTCCTCTACTCCTTTAAATATCTCTTCGTAGGTTTTAGCTTCCGGTGAATCCTTTGGCAGCATTTCGTATATTTTCACGAGAATTGACTAAATGAAATCATTTTTTTTTAATTTGTCATCTTGCATCCCGACATTAATTTCGACAGTACTGGGTACAACAGTTAGTAGTATTTGTCGAATTACTCGTTAGAAATTCGTGCAAGTGCAGACCTGACTGTAAAGACGGACGCTAAATTGCTGGCCCATGCAGTTTGGCAGAAGTCGCGATATCGCCTTTGCTATGTACTCCGTTTGCGTTTGTCCGGAAAGTAAGCGTGCTACATGAAAAACAACGCTTGCGAGGGAAACGATACTTCCTGGCCTTTTTTCAGCCGCCTGTAGCGAAACAAATTGATTATAAATTGCAACAACGTAAGATTTCATAGATTTCGCACCGTTTCAAAAAGTGTCCACATCGTTTCTCGCATACATTGATCCTTCAAGTACAATCTTATGAGCAGCCACTCATGCATCAATCGAACACTCGGTTGATTGCTTTCCGAGATCAGGAGATCGCACAGGGCATCATAAAGGCGCTGGTTTTCCGTCTACATAACAAAAGGAAGATGGTGTAGTCTATTGTTGGAAAGTAAAGTCTATAGAAATAATTGTTAATCTCACTTGATTCAGGAAAGGCTCCATTATCAAAAGGGCTTGCATCACTCTATTTTTTAGCCTGTGCAGGTGGGAATTGTCGAAGTATCTCTTATTTGTATTTTTCTCGAGAATTTCCAGGAGGTCGTTGAATATGTTCTCGCGAATTTGATCATCTATCCCCACAGTCAGGTTCTCCAGTAATATATAAGCCACCGCGTGCGCTCGAACTTCCGCGTCCTCACTGTACGGCCTGCAGTCCAAAAAAATATAATTTAGTATCGGATTAAAAATGTTCTACGTAAGTATTTTACGCTGGAATTACGCACTCCATAGCATCGTCCATTTGTTGGGCACGCAAAATCGTCGCGCGCTCTATCCTTTGATCGCGTCGCGGTACAGTACCGTGGAGCAGACATGACATGAGAGCTTTATGAAACAGATGCATGTCTTTTTTCTCCAAAAACAGAGCCCCTTCCATAAACGTTTGCTTGACCAAGGGCACAGTCTCTCCTTCCCGCATCATGTGATCCACATACTGAAACCGCCAATTATTGCACACGTTATTCTTCACGGGCAAAGTCAGTTAAGTATGATAAATAATAATTGAAAATTCAAAATTACCGACCCTTTAACAGCCATGTTCGTTGAAAAGAAAAATGCCCAACAGTCAAATATCTTTTTAATCATTACACTCGAAAAAAGGTACTTTTGAAAAATTAATCTTACTGTTTTTTTACCAAATGCGTTTTTCTTAAGCTAAAGAAAAATGTAGGATTTCTTCCCAAGGAAATCGAATTGCTTATTGTCTTTTCCCAAAATGTTTAAGTTGCTGTAAAAACACGCAACGTTGTCAATTAAAGGATTAATAATTTGCATAAATTAATTAATGAGCTTACTTCAACAGCATATTCCTTAGTTCCATCGAGTTTCAAGTAGGCGGGGCTGAGCATCACCATGGTAAGTTCTTTCAAAGCACTATAAAAGTCATCAGTCTTTTTCAACTGAAAAACGCTTCGCCAGGACACGCGTACTATAGAATTCACGGCGTCGAGTTCCTGGGCCGCCATTTCCCAGCATCTATCCAGTAATTTTCGCAAGGTGGCTGCTACGGGTTCGATCACAAGCTCGTTGCCGGTCTCGACGAGAGCCAGGAGCTCTTGACACCAATGCACATCGGATGGCCACGAATCCAGCGGTGAAAACCCGATACACTGATACAAGATCTTGGCGATAGTCTCGGCGCAATCGGACGCGAATTTTTCCTTTGAGCCGTCGTTTTGCGGAGCGGCATTTTCCTGCCCACTGCCCACCACTTCGGTTCGAAAATATTTTAACAGCAAAGGTATGAATGTATTTCCTAATTTCTTCCATCTATCGCACGGAATGTGGTACCGGTAGATATGGAACATTTTAACAGCGTAAGACCATTGAGTTCTGCTGTAGTTGTGAGGATTCGCGATTATGTTGATGCACTTTTCCTCAAGACCGTCCAATTTCTTATTCACATCCATCCAGCAGCGAACATTTTCGTCGCGTAAATTCCATCTGTAGCAGAGCACGAGAGCCGAGATTACGAACAAATATTCGTCGTACGACGAAATTGTCTTTCTCTCAAGACTCCTCATCACAATTTTGATGATTTCATCGTCGTACGGTGACAACAGTTTTTCCAGCTTCGTTGTGCCTGCGCTCTTCGGGTTTGAAATGGTGAGCATCAGATGTCCCCAGAATCCGATAACTCTCAAAACCGCGTCTTGATTAGCGTAAGGTCTCATATCAGCGCCAACCAGGCTCTGAAATACATCATTAATTTTCGCCACGAGACAAGACCACGTGTCGATTATCAGTCCCGAATCCAATAGGACAGCGATTGCGAGAGCAAAAGACCTCAAGTCCTGCTCGGCCGTGAGCAATTCGTCGCATCTTTGAGTAATATACCCCACAGCATCCGAAGACGCGATTATCTTCGACAAATGCTCCGCAGTGAAGTCCCACTCGATCGACTCCCGAAACGCGATTTCGCTCTGGGGAAACGAGAACAATATACCAAAGATGCGATCCAAAATCGAGGGATCGACGGGCGTCGAGACGTACGCTCGAAACATACGAGTAACAGCGTCGTGCGAAAAAGTTCGCAGTTCCAGATTGTGCATCGTCAGACACCTCTTCGTCAGTTCTTCCACGCAGCGCAGCTCCGCTTCCCCCCACGCGTTGACGACGATCTCACATCGCTCGGACGCCGCGAGCAGAGCTTCCAAAATCCAGTATATGGCAACGGGACCCCAGGACACCGACGGGAGCGCCCGAACAAACGAGTTAATCAGAGTCATCCCCTTCCGCTCCCATCCCACGAGACATTCCTCCAATTCCCTCACGATCGGCGGCTTCTTCTCGATTATATCGATTGCCGTGAATGGTCCCTCGATCTCGTACAAAAAAGTACTGTTGAGCGCATCAACGAGGTACAGCAGAAACTCGTCGTCGAGGAAAATATGTGGGTCGGATCGGAGAATTTCCCGGAGTCCGAATATCTTCACGGTCTCGTTGTCGTGCTGTGTGATCCTTTTGAATGTGCAACGAAGCCAGATGGGATTGAAGCAGTCGCAACAGGACTCGTGATCGGCGTGAATCTTCGCGAGACTCGGGAGATGCGACAACGCCGGTAGCACGAGATGCTTCTGCTTCTCTTCCAGTACCTCCAGTATCAGGAAGAAGTTCTTCTTCGCTTCCCCCACCGAAGAATCTGGAGCCTTCGATCCGGGACACACGAAGGGCATAGCGGTTTTTTGCAATGGCTTCAGTCTCCTCTTCATCTCCGACTCGTGATTCGCCGCGAACTCGATCGCTCGTTTGGCCAGATAGAGAGCCTGCTTTCTCTGCTGCGGAACCTTGGACGTCAGGCCTTGATACAGGATCCACCAAAATTCGTTTTGCGCACATTGTTCATAGTGAAATTCGTGAACTTTCACTGTTTCCAGTGGAAAGCACACGTCTGCCATTACGCAAAGTGCAGTGAGTTTTTTGTCAAGATCGGCTATGTCGCTGGATCCTTTGCCCAAGAAAGGAGGGGCAATCTTCGAGGTGCCAATAATCTGACTCCATAGAGGAGGCACAATCTTGCCAGGCTCGAAGGTGATACACAGCTTAGGCAACAGGGAAGCCAACAATTTCCAGTCCAGATCCTCCTCCTGCTTCAGCCACAACTGTATTATCGTCAGGATGCGAGCAAACAGTTCTTCAAAGCCTGGGGGTTCCAACGATGGTTTCACCCAATAAGTACGCAAATTGTAAGAATCTGCAAAGCACTCCACGATTCTCATGGCCAAATCTCTGCTCTGCATGGTCGACGGATCCCCCTCCACATCCAAAACTTGTTTAAACGAGTCCATAAGCAATGGATAGTCGGTGAATCCTAACAGAAGAACTACAATGTCACAGAGCACAGAAAATTCTTCTTTCCTCCTGTACCCATCGCGCTTGGCAAAATATCTTCTCAGGTCTGTGTGCTCTTGTCGTAGAAATATGAAATGATCAACCTGATCTTGCACATTCGCTACCAACTGATATTCGTAGCATAAAATTGTGCGATACGTCTCCAGAGTTTTTAGATCTAGATCACCACTGGTTATTTTCGAGTCGTATAATTTCTTCAATTTGTTGATCAAGTATCCTCGATCAACAATTTTTGGCTCGCAGTTACCTGTGATGATCTTCGCGATGTCGACTTCCGTCGTTGGCAGCTTCATAAATCGTTCGTGTATCTCCATTTTGGTGATGTTTCTTCAGTTCGGCGGACGTTTCTTCATTGCTTTATGGAATGTTATGGTGTTGTTGTTGTGTTGCGGCGAAACAATCGGTAGATCAACAAGTGGCGGCGCGGGGGATCCACGCGTAACTAACAAGCGTCTCTAACCTCAAAATTTCCGACTGACGGCGTGAGTCGTTCGCGTAAGACGCTAATTGTGTTTGCCTCACGACCGGTGCGAGTGCGAATGAATTTTCATTTGCTGAGGAAGTCGCTGTGTTGGCCTGCTCGCGGAATCTACAAGAAACTGCTCGTGTCAACCTCAGCGATGGCGAAGAGCAAGTACGAGTACGTGAAACAATTCGAGGGCCAGGACAATTGCCTTTTGAATTGTTGGATCGTCGTGCGGGTGGACGGAAAGAATTTTTCAAAATTCTCCGACGTGCACGGATTCGCCAAGCCCAACGATTCGCGGGCGCTCGATTTGATGCGACAGGCGGCTACGACTGTTATGGAGGAATTCAACGAAATCGTCATTTCCTACGGACAGAGCGACGAATTCTCGTTTGTGTTCAAGAAAGACACTGAAATCTACAATAGACGAGGTATAGATACGAATATATTTTAGTAGTCAGACGTTGCATGGTATATTCAAATAGTATACATATATTTTCTCGACAATCTTTTTTTATCTTGCTCTCCTAATATTTTTAATACATTTTGTTTCAGCTTCAAAAATTCTCTCCAATGTTAACTCTCTTTTCACATCTTCGTATGTCTTCAACTGGGGCAAATACATGGGCGATGTTAAGTTGCAATATCCACCTTCCTTTGATGCCAGGACAGTTTTGTATCCAACAGATCAGAATCTGAGAGACTATCTTGCCTGGAGGCAGGCTGATGTTCACATAAATAATCTTTATAACACCTGTTTTTGGAGTCTGGTGAAGAAACAGAATATGACACCTGCACAGGTATTTTAAATTCACTACAATTATACATGTTAAAGAAGCTTAAAAATTCGGAAGATCTTTATTCTTTTTTGTTGTCCCCTATTTACTTGTGGAGCTTCAAAACATCACTGCAATTAGAGGGAAAAAGTGGTAGATGGATGCTGTCATATTTCTCAATAATTTATGATTTTCAGGCCCAAGAAAGATTGAAGGGTACCGTCTCATCAGAGAAGAATGAGCTACTCTTTCAAGAGTTTGGTATCAATTACAATAAAGAGCCCCAGTATTTTCGCAAGGGAACGACCCTCTTGCGGAAATCGGTGGCGGACGAGAGCGGCAAAGTTCGAAAGACCGTTGTGCCATACGTGGACGACATAATTGGCGAACCTTTCTGGCGCGAGAATCCCGAGATCATGGGCTCGAAAAAACAGACCAAGCGACAGGCGGCATCGCCACCAAATTCCAAGGACGTCGCGGTGGCCTCTTGATCGACGGATGAGAAATAAACCATGCTCGCGTGCCTGTTGCCAATTAAAGTGGAATGCGTTGTAACTTTATTACGTTTTTCTTTTGTTTAACATTTTACATCTAATAAATTAACAGTTATACCATGGAATAATACTATGTATGATATTTCTTATCTCCACAGAATATAATAAAATACACTATATACATCGAAGTTTGTTTTCAAACGAACGCGAATGGAACCTTGAACACACCATCCTGGAATGGCGGGGGAATCGGATAAGACACAATCGACGATACCACTTCGTTCTTTTAATATTATTTTCTGAGAGACATGCGTTCTTCTTTTTTTTTCATTCGTAATAGAGATATCTTTTTGGGCTGTGAAGACTCACGATTATTTCGTTTGCCCAATCAACGTGGGGCCCAATTTCGTTCGGTTAACACGCTCGGAATAAAAAGTAAAATTTCACGATAATACATACGATGATGATACAATGCCGCTTATTGCCTAAACGACGTTTCATTAGAAGATCGGTATGTAATTGTCGATCTTCGCGCGATGCTTCTGAGCAACGCATTCCGCTATCCAGACGATGTTGCGACATTCCTGCTCCTTCAGCTTCAGATAACTGTAGAACACGCCGAAGTGGAATTGCTGGAGAAAGGCGTGGACGTTCAAACGCACCTACAATAAAGCAGCCATTTATAGAAAGTTGCTTAAGCAATAAAATGTATATCTTACACACTTTTAAAATTATTAATCAAATTGTAAAATGCATAAAATTGTGAATAAAAAATATATATATTTTTCATTTCATTAACTTTATTAAGCAACTTCAACAAGAATCTTCGTACCTCGTGTTCGAAGAACTTGTCTTCGAGAGTCTTGTCGCCGGGATTATTACCCGCGCCTTCAAAAAGAGCGCTGTACTCCTACAAAAATGAATCACACGATTAGACTTCGAATTTGTCAAATAAACTTCGGCAATGGGTCGAGAGCTTACGGCATAATATTCAGCCACAGCTTTCACTTGCTCGTAGTCGTCAGCCCTAGCGAGAGCCGCCAGACCGTCGGGATTCAAACGACCGCAACGGGGATAGAGCTTTGCGCGATCGTCCTTTCCCAGCTCGGTACCAAACGAATTTATCGTTATTATTATAGCTCTCCTGTCGGCCTCGAACTGCAATGTCGGAAAAGCGTGAGTAAAGATCGTGAAAAAAATCTTGGTCGCAATTTCGAGAGAAAGGCGAATCTTACGGCCAGGATCTCGCACATCGTGTTGGCAGTTGTGCCTCCGATGTCCTTGCAGAACTTGTAGAAAGCCTCGAGATACGCCTTGTAGAGAGTGTTCCTGATGATCTCAATGTTCATCTCGTCCAAGTCCTGCTCGGAGATGCAGTCGACGAAAAACGGAGCTGTAACGATTTTTTTAATTAACATTTAATTTAATTTTCGTTTAATTACAAATTGAACATGAAAGTACCATTTAGCTCAGAGTACATTATTCGTTTTATGATCACATTTGATGCAAGTATTAATTATGACAAATGTCCAGATTACTGTTTTGGCGTCATACATTAATTTTTCAGTAATTTCTTTAGACCTTGTTTTAACTATCCAACCAATTTACCTAGAGGAGTATCTACAAGTACTGCATTGTAGAGCTCAGCAGGTGTAGCAGCCACATGAATGGCTTCCATCTGCTCGAAGCTACCCAGGGGATGGCACTTGGGTATCAGCTCCGAGATAGGTCGTTGATGAAGAGTTCCGGTGATCAGTAGAATAATATTGTCGATCATGTAGCTGTAAGTTATGAAGTCCAGAAACTGAGATAGCGGCTCGACCGAGTGATTGCGCATGTGCTGAAATTCGACGACGAGTTTTTCCCTGAGCTTGTCATCAATGACGCTGACGGCCAGCGGCGAGGGTTCGTTTGCCAAGAAGCTGCCGTAATCCGTGCCAGCAAGATGCAGCTTCAAATCTGTACGACGGAACATCCAAAAATTGTCAGTAAGTCAAAATGTCATGCGGTAATCTGGGTGGAAATGTCTTTTTGAAAATCACATATAATCTAGTGGTTTTTCACGAGAGCCTCAGGTCAGTCCGCGATAAAATTAATCGAAGTGCGATCGCAAAAAAAAAAAATCGCAAATTACGGCGAACGGCGATGAAACGTTTTTTAGCCACTTGAAATTATCCGGTGACTTCTCGAGGACCTCGGGTCACGCGCGACAAGTAAATCGCACGCGCTGTCCGCAATTTGTGAAATATTATTGACCGCGACTCACCCTCGAGTGTCTCGCATTGAACCAAATTGAGATAATCGTTCTGCTGCAGTATTCCGCACTTGAAGCCACGGCAGAGCCCCTCGAGGTAACCCCCGTCGATGTTGAATATACAACCCTTCATCCTGATGAGCAAAATAACTCGCGACGAATGCAATTTTTACCCTCGACTTGCAAACGGGAGAGACGTTCTGTTAATAAACGGAGCACGGAATATCGGACTCGCCCTCTTTTCGCGAGACGATCATATGACCGACTGACGCGAACAGCGCCACGAGTTTCGAGGTCTTTTGCGCCGTCGTCTGTTCGTATTAACGATCGTGCGATATCGATATATCGAATTATTGGAAATCACGGGCGAAGTACTTTTTTCTCCTCGTGAAGATGTGTCCAACGAAAACCATGTTTTTTAAACAATATCTAGCAATGAAACAGGTATCCGCAACTTTTCGTATGGATTTAATTTACTCCGCGTCAATTTCGTGAAAAAAAAATGGAAACACTGATAGTGACGTCGATGACGTCGCAGCTGTCAGCGTGACTCATGCTGCTAACTTCCGACCGTTGAACGTTCACAACACTTTTGTGTGAAATAAAGTATTTGGCGTGTCGAGATTTTATCGCTGTTTCTCGTATTTCTGTCGCGGGACATCGAAGCATCGCGAAGGATTGGAAAATGTTCAGCAAGAAAAAGGAACCGAAACGACGCCCGAGGCCGCCGGGCAGTCTGGAGCAGGTAAAATCGCGAGTTTCGGGATCGCTTATCGTCGACACTCGTGTCTTGTAATCGTCATTGTGGGTGTAATTGAGCCGTTTCGCGCAGTTTGGTATCTTCGAAGTGCCGGAAAAGTTGGAGGACCTTGGACGTGGCTACTCAGCGGACGATGACAACGATGAGGACTTGGAGGCGGAGCTGGCTCGGTTGACAAGTGGAGAAGATGCGCCTCGTCAACCTAGGCGCAAAGGTATATTTACTCTGTCTCTCTATCGCTCCATCTCTCTCATTCTCGCTCTATGACTAACGTCTCTGTTTTGCCGATCAATAATTATTGTGATTTCATTTCAGCACCGCCTATACCTACGGCTAAGCTTGATGCGATGGTCAGCGAGAGTATGAAGGACATAGACCCTGACGAGGAATTATCTGGAGATGACGACGATCCAGATATCCTGGTAAAGATGAAGATTTTATTTCCAATTTGACGCCTTATTTTTAGCAGTTTCAGGGTCTTGAGACCCTAAAAAATATTTAGTTTGGATCATGTATTTCCAATACATAAGTTTCAATGAAATTAACTAGAATGCTTTAACTGTTGTAACTTCTTTCAATTTCGATTTCAAATTGATTTGTTTCACCGAATTTTTAACTGATATTTATTATATTTACATGCCCCACATTTCATTTACTTTTGTTAGAAGATTTTTTGCCTCTGACAAGAGATGAGAACTTTATAACACTGTGAGCAGTTTTTATCTAGTGAGAACTCAATTATTTGTGGTTTCAGAATGAGCTGCGGGAGATTACGGGGGACGACGAAATTGCCGTCGAGCTCGCGGATGAAGAGCCGGAGGCCTCTGGCCCCCCGGAGAATGGCAACGGCAGCAGCGACCAGACGATTCAGTTGTTGCAAGACAGACTGAACATGTACAAGTTGGCTGTGGCTAAAGCCACGAGCGAAAACGAGTCCGGGAAGGCGCGGCGTTTCGGGCGGGGCTTGAAGACTCTGGAAGGATTATTGTCGAGCGCGAATGCGGGCAGGGCCATCGACGAATCGGATATTCCGCCGATTTTGCCACCGTCGGCAATTGGCGAGAAGAAGCCGGTGTCGGCACCGCCGGAGGAGTCCGCTGCCGCGGAACCGGCTCCGCCGACTCCCCCCGAGGAGGTGCCAACTCCGGCGGAAGTTCCGGCCCCGGAGCCGGAGAGCGCGGCTTCGGAGGCACCGAAACCCTCGAGCGTCGATCAGGAGTCTCTGGAATTGCTGAAAAAGCGTCAGCACGAGTACAAAGTAGCGGCGATTACGTGGAAGAAGATGGGCAACAAGGAGGAAGCCATGAACAACGTGAAAATCGCAAAGCAGTTCGACATTGTTTTGGCGGCCGTTGCGGCCGGCGAGACGATCGATCTCTCGGACATGCCGCCGCCGCCGCAACTGCCGAATTCCGAAGCCGTGACGCCCGCGGACGGCAAAGAGGAGAGCGAGAGCCAGCAGAGCACATCCGTCGGGCCGAGCGCGTCGGGTAAGTCTATCGATTATATCGCGAAAACAATTTACCGTCGAACTTTAGATTTGTGATCTTCCGATGTTGCATCAAAAGCGGAGGCGGCCCAGGCGCCGATCACGGGAGACGCTATCGGAGGAGCGCTCAAAGAACGCCTGGAGATCTATAGACGCTCCAAGACCGCCGCCGAGGAAGAGGGCAACAAATCGAAGGCCAGGAGATACGGGAGAATCTGCAAACAATTCGAGGACGCGATAAAGTTACACGGGCGCGGGAAACCCGTTGATTTTGCCGAATTGCCAACGCCACCGGGATTACCGCCGATCGGAGTGAGCGCACCGCCCCCCGCGCCGCCAGCACCGTCTGCTTCGAGCGAGGAGGCACCCATGGAACCCATTCCCGAGCCTGAACCTCAAGAACGAGAGTCACCCGCGGCGCCGCAGAGAAAGGCACCGGCTCCGCCTCCGAGACCGAATCAGGGTACTTTGTCTTTCATTTTACTTTGTCTTTCAGTCCTCCCTGGTTAGAAGATCCGATTAGAACCAATAAAACGGACAAAAATCCGATTGAAACCTGTTTGAACCGATTATTTTTCAATCGAAATTTCGTCCATTAGATCGGTTTCTATCGGTATCAATGGGAATTATTAAGCAGGGCTTCCGTGAATAATAATTTACACGAGTCTCGGAAAAAAGTTATCCGCTTAATTTCGTAACTCGAGGCACAGAAGAAGGAAATACATTTTTCATTGATTCATTTTTTGTTGTATTTCTAACCGAGCAGCAATGAAAAAAGCCGGGGGAGCAACGTCCCGTGCGGAGAAACAGGCTCTGTTGCTGCAGCAGCGTCAGGCGGAGCTGAAACAAGCGGCGTTGGCTGCGAAGAAGGACGGCGACCTCGATCTCGCGCGTGACTACCTTCGGCAAGCGAAGGGAATCACGCCGCTGATTGAAGCCAGCAGATGCGGTCTGCCGGTTGATCTGAGCTCGATACCGCTCTCGCCAAACGCAAAAATGGAGCTCAATGTCAACAGCTTCGTCGACGCAAATTCCGACGATAGTTTCACCCTCGTCTCTTCCGAGGACTGTCTGGAGGATGCCGGCGGCTCGGACCAGCATATTTATGATAACATGGAGAAACAACTAATCAAACAGGCAAAGGTACACTCTACAAAATTTCTTTTAACCGATCCGTTCCTTTGACTTTCAATCAGAGATGTCAAGCGTTCGCTACTTTTAAATACACACTTTTTTCTTTACCATATAATTTGGTTATTATTAAATGTTTAGTGAACGTGGCCTATGCGTTATATAACTCAACTAGGCTAATCACACGCGCTGGCGCGCCTGCTTCAAAATCTTGCAAAAATAGACCTCAGGAATTTTTTTTTTTTTTTTTTTTAAATATCGACTTTTAACCTATGCCACCATTCTCAAGTAGTAGTAGTAGTAGTAGTATTTATTGAGTCCTGGGACAAAGTCCCCTAAGGACTAAAGTTACAAAGATATACAAAGCAAGGAATACATAGCAAGCGTGAATAGAGTACAGAGCCAAACTTAAGACTGAATGAGGCGAAAACAGGCGAGAAACAAGAGCAATACGAATAAGCAAAGGAAAAAGTGAAGCAGACGTTGAAAAATGGAAATGAAGCAGTACACAAAAAAAAAAACAAATAGTTGAAGGTGACGCAGGTTAAATGGTAATGCAAAAGCCGTCGTGGATGCCGTAGAAGTCGCAGTAGAAATCCAGATTCGCAGAAATGAAGACGAAAATCAAGCACGCGTTGCAGAAGTATTAGCCGTTGATGAAATCGTAGGTCACGGGGGCCGAGCTAGTCAGCAGGGGCAAGCGAATCGTGGTGGAGGCGCATCGTCCCGCAGAGGCCGAGGTTTCGGCGGTAAGGCGCAAGCAGGCGGTGCTCGAGTAGCGCGTGTTGCTGAGCTGAGGCTGGTGATGAAATTAGCTGGACGATGGTTAGCGACAATACCAAAAGATCCATTCCGCGTCACAATCCGAAGATCTTGCTCCCCGCACTGAGGCGCGCGACAAACTCGTTACGTACTTTTTGATACGCAACGCTCTGAGCTGGCGTCCTCTCGGACCGGAGAACGACCCCGGTGTATCTGGTATTTTTGCGGAGACGATGCGAAGCACGAAAGGCCTCAAAAACCAAATCCGGCGAACGCAGCATCACTTTTACTGGCCGAGGCCGCAGAGCTGCGGTACCAGGGGCGGCGGGCCTACCGAGTCGATGGAAGGAAATGTCCGACGGGTCAAGTCGAGGGCAGACAACCCCAAGTAAGCCCCGAACCCTTTCCTCATCAGCAGAAGCAGACAAATTTTCAGGCAGTCCAAGCACTAAGAAATTCCTCTGACGCTTCTCACGCTCCGCGAGCTCGTGCGCAATACAGTCAACGTCGACGGGGACACACGCAGCGGTAGACGGCGCAGCAGCTAAGGACGACCTAGGGCCAGCAGCGATGGCATCGATGCGCGAAGAAAGCGCCGAGTACCTCTCGTTCAACTCCACGTTGAGTGCCGCGTGTTGCTGGCGGAGAGTATCGATGGCGGTTTCCGACGATACGAGACGGACGAGCAAATCGTCTAGCTTAGCCGTAAGTCCAGCCATCATGCCAACAATGCTCCCCTCCAGTCGCTGTATTCCGGCTTGGAAAGAACCAATGTCGAGCGCGGCAGGTCCGGATGACGACGACATTGTCCACCTACAGAAGATCGAGGCGCCCGAAAGGTAAACAAAGCACACACGGACACACTGCTACGAACGAAGCAACGAACCGAGACGGAAGCCGGAGCCGTTACACTGGACAGCAGCAAAGCACAATAAGCTGATTTTTCAGGGCAGCGTTGCAGAAAATTGATGACGTCGAGAATGTGGTGATAGAGCGCGCGGAGACGAATGCAATGATGTCAAACACAAGCCACTAAGATGCAGGAAAGCCCAGCAAGCGAGAAAGAAAGCGGAGCGATGAAAAGGCCGGGTGGACAGCGCGAGATCTGGCTCTGTACTGTCGCATATTCTACCCCCGAAAACACCGGTTACCAACATTTTTAACTTTTTTGAAAAAATATTTTTTTGGCGACGAAATAGTACATTACGTTACAAGGGAGGAAAGTTGCACTCCTCCCATGTAACGTACTATACTTTTCTCCCGATTTCGCTAAAAAATAACCACATTTCGTGTGTGCAACGAGGACGGAAAATAAGCTCATTTTTTACAAATGACGACACGCATGCGTAGTACGGTTTCCATTACTCCCGCGCGGGCAGAAATGAGCTGATTTCCTCCCTAGGGAGGTAATGAAAGCGGATTGCGCATGCCTAAGTCATTTGTCAGAAATGAGCGATTTTCCGCCCGCGTTGCGGACATGAAATGGAGTTATTTTTAGCGGACTCGGGAGAAATAGTACATTACGTTACATGGGAGGAGTGCAACTTTTCACCTCATGTGAATTTCTGCCCTCGCTTCGCTCGGGCATCAAACTTCACACTCGGTGAAAAGTTGCACTTTCCTCCCTTGTAACGTAATGAACTATTTTCTGTCAGAAATCGTACATCCGACTCCCGACTGAAAATCGCCAAAATCGACCCCAATTTTTTTTTCTTTTTAAAATATCGACTTTTAACCTATACTTTAATTCTCAAGTCGCATATTCTACCCCCGAAAACACTGGTTATTAACCTTTTTTAATCGATTTTGAAAAAAAAAAAAAAAAAAAAAAAAAAAAAAAAAAAAAAAAAAAAATTGGCGACGATCTTTCTGTCGGAAATCGTAGATCCGGCTCCGGACCGAAAAACGCCAAAATCGACGTCGGACATTCTTATTTCAAAATACCACCTATAATAGGTTAATCAATTTTGCGCTGCTGCACTCTTATAAAGCTTTAAAAGATTACGGGTGCTGTCCCGCCTGTCCTCTTATGACATTTTTCAAATTTGACACCAAACTGATTTTGTTTATCACGGACTTTCCTGGCAACCAATCACATCTCTAATAGTTTGCTAACAATGCTTTCCGTTACTCATGAACTTTTTAAAAGAGGGATGTTTCAACTTCATGAAAAATCCTTAAGACACATTTTTGACAATACATTTCATAAAAAAGATAATAAAAAATAAATGTAACGAAGAAAAGTAACGATCACTACTTTCGTCGTTACTCGTTTCTCGTTACATTTGCTTTTTACGATTTTTCGCATGAAAGTTATTGCCAAAAATGTGTTTTAAGGATTTTTCATAAAGTTGAAACATTGAGTTATATAACGCGTAGGCCACGTTCACCAAACATTTAATAATAACCAAATTATATGGCAAAGAAGAAAACGTGTGTATTTAAAAGTAACGAACGCTTGACATCGTTGCTTTCAATATATACATTTTGTACAAAAATATGAAAAACTGCAAAAGACAAGATTTCCCGTTAACATGGAAACTTCAATTTTTTTCTCAACTTGTGCATTTTCGTTTTTTCAGTGGTGTTTGTCGACGAGGGATCACTCGAAAGCTCTCGGCGATGTTCCGGGTTACAATCGATGGGAGCGAATGGCGCTGGGCTACAGTCACGATCTTGATATGCTGAGAGTTCGCAAACGAGACGGGCTGCCGCCGCCACAGCATCACTACGAAGTCAAAACTTATGCAATAGTACAGTGAGTATCCTGCTCGATTAGTCATTGTTGTTCTCCGAATTATTTTGTTGACTGCTGTTGGTTTCGTTTCGCAGAAGTTGCACCGACCTGGGCGACGGTGACGCCGAAATATCGATAATTCGCGGTGTAAACTATCCGAAGGAGCTAGACACGTACGTAATGTTCGAATACCCTTATCCCACGGAGAGTACACAGAGCGATCGAACGAGCACCATCAGAGACACCAGCAATCCCGAGTACGAGGCGGTCTTTACGCTTAATAATGCGGTTGATCGATCCGCGAGACAGTGTCAACGGGTTTTCAAGAGACACGCCCTCAAGTGCCAAGTCTGGTCCAAAGGGTAATCATTCGTTACATAATTCATGTTTTGAATTTTTTTCCCCTCATTAATCAATAACCATTAGTTATTATGATTCCAACCGCGTTAATCACCCATCGTTTAACCCTTTAACGTATTGACAGGAGAAAGCATTTGTAGCACAAAAATTCACTGCACAACGTGTGTTTGAACTTCCCTTCGATATTTCATGTGTTTAAGGTCACATGTTTTTTTCGAGCTTGATAATCACACTGAGAATGTTACTTGTGATTGCAATAAGCTGTTCATTAGTGATTCACATTTTAAATTGTTGTAATATTTTTCACTAATAAAGTGTTCATTTTATTTCCTTTTGTAATTTGCCAGTAATGAAAGTGTTGTCTTTCAAGTGATGGTTTAAGGACTAATCGGCTAGATATTTCATGTTCTATTGATTGAGTCAGTAACGTCTTTTCGTTGAGTAGACCCTTTGATGATTCTTACGGTCCTGCAGAATTATCATAGTCATTAGACTAGTACGTTGCTTGCAGATGCTCGCTGAACCCCATCCTGTGTTGCACTCACCCAAGGTATGAACAAAATTACAAGCGTGCATGACGAACGTAACTTTATCAAGTTAATTAAATCATGCATTTTTTCACGTATTGTATACTCGTAGAAGCGTTAGATTTGCATCCGAGTAGCGTCCGTCCCTGTGCGTTAAATCCATGCACAACAATATTCCCGCGATCAGTATAATAGTGATTCGCTCCGAAAACATTCGCCTTTTTGAAAATACCGTTACAGAGACGCTAATTTATTTAATTTATATTCTTTGCTTTCCATTTCGAAATTAATCAGACGATCATATGCAATACCATTGGAGTCCCCCCCCCCTCCCCCCAGAATCTCAACCATTTTCTCGTGTGATTTTTCTCAATTTTCTGTCGATAAAGCAAAATCGTGACTTTCCCACAAGTTAATCGTGAAACTGCTAACTTTTTATTTACGTTTATTGCACCGTGACTAAAATGGTCGTGAATATTTATTTTCTTATTATACTTAACGATTTAACTTGGCATTACACGAGCAAATTTTAACAACGAGCGCTTGCAAGTAGTCGGCTAGTCAACGTATGTATGTAATTGGCCGGGTGCAGCTCTGATTCACTGACCGGGCGTTTGTTGCTATATTTCAGAGGCTTCTTCAGAAGCGACAGCCTGGTAGGCACGGTTACGGTAAAACTGCAACCACTAGAGACACAGTGCATTTTACACGACTCGTTCCCCCTGATGGACGGCAGGAAAGCCGTGGGAGGAAAATTGGAGGTGAAGATCCGACTGAGAAACCCCGTTCTCACTAAGCAGATCGAAAAAATTACCGACAAGTGGCTGACCATCGATCATTGATACGAGAAAAACCTCATCGCTTTATCGCTTCTTTTCCAAGTGAACGAAAAACCCGCAACCGTCGAATCATGGAGCTCCGACGGCGGCGGACGAACTCACGCGGTCACTATACTTCTGTGTTTATTTTCAACGCTACGAGATGAATTTATATGAATTGCCGCGAGCATTGATACCAGAAATAAATATATACATATATATATATAATAATAATATTTAACTGTAAATATGCACAATGAGAAAAATGTATATAATGATCATTGTACAACGCGATCAAGGAGTCGGGAATGCGCCCGACCGAGCTTTTTAATGTGACGGTGACAATTGTGCCTAATAAATGAAACTTTACGATTCGAAGTACACAAACAGCTTACGCGAAGTTTCGTTGCAAGTTGCGCCAGCGAAGTCGCGTTAGTTTGCGACAGCGCGAAATCTCCCGAGTCTGGGACGCGCGCGATTTACGCGCAGAGAAGGAAGGAACGAGACTGAAGCTGATTCCACACTTCCCGTGGAACAATACATCAGGTGAATACCACTAACAAACTATTGTCCGATAATCGTTCGCTACCTCTCTGTCCCCCCCTCTGCAATCCACCATGACGGCTCTCCCTCCTCGCAACGTCGCCTTCCCAGCCCCCCTTCCCCGTTCTCCACGTGTCCAACCAACCCTTAACAATCGACACACCCGGAATACAGGCGACTCGCTCACTGGAAAACGTGCTGGAGTCGAAATAATCACCGGATAATTAATTGTTCTTGGTACGGAACTTCGGCGCGGGCATCTTGATGCAGTCGAGGGATTATTTAAGAGGCATTTGTCGAGTCTGTAGGATTAAATGTGTGGATATAGGTAAATTTTCGAAGTAATTGAATTACATAAATCAATCCTAAAGATCTCGTGGCCGTTTTCCAAACAACTAAAAAAAAAATCTCTATACCTACTTCACTCTACGGAAAGACGAGACCGAACAATGATTTTTATTAAATCTTCTCGAAATACTTTATCGATTGTGGAAAAAAATAAATCCAAACGATTTCGGGAATCGTAGTCTAATATTTTACCAGAAAAATTGCGGAGGGTAAATCTTTTGCTGGCAACATTAAACGCTTCACAATTTACGAACAAAAGATTTATATTTGCATACATGCAAATTAAAAAAACATGCAAAGAATTAGAATGAAAAAAACTAAACTCTTCGTCATTTTACGTATGAACCCCTCAAAAGTGGGCACCTGCTGCCTATTGCAGCAGGTGCCCAGGTGGCTCTCAGTAGTCAGTACTAAAAATCCCGCGGTGCTTCTCGACTACAAAACCATAAGCATCCTCAAAACGACAATTCAAAATTCAAAGGTCACGCATAAAAAACCCTTTCGCTCCTAAAAAAAAAAAAAAAAACGAAGTCTCGTTTCTCCGAGTCACGACGATTTACGAGAACAATCGTGACAGCGCGGTCGCCCGCGGCGTCAGTCTCGAGCCTTCGATATCTTTTCAGGTTCGCCGCAGGCGTCCCGTGATCCTGGTGGGGGTCAACTCGTCTCCGTCAACATCGTTCTACATATTTATTCGTCGTCGTCGAGAGTCACTCGACTTTGCGTCCGTCGCGATCTCCCTTGTAATTCGCGCCGCGCTCTCCTCCGCTCCCGTCTTTCTCTCGCCGCTGCTCGCGCGGTGTACATCGATCGACTGCTGATGGGGCATCCGAAAACAACGGGGATTTATTTGCCAATTAGACGATTGACGAGATGAGTACGCGTTGGCGGCGGGGGCACCGCGCTCGTCCGGGTAAAAAGGGGTAACTGCTGTTCCGCAGCAACACACAGAGAGCCTCGTAACCGGCAGAGGCCTGGCCAGCAGGCGGCGAATATTCTCTCGCGAAGAACCGTAGGATTGCAGAGAGAGAGAGAGAGGGAGAGAAAGAGCTGGCGAGCAAGAGAGAGAGAGAGAGAGAGACAAAGAACACGAGATAGAGCAAGAGAGAGAGACAAAGAACACGAGATAGAGGAAGAGGGAGACAAAGAACACGACATAGAGGAAGAGAGAGGGAGAGAGAGAGAGAGAGACAGAAGAGAATGCGATGAAGCCTCGGCAACGAATTACGTACGGTCCAGCGAGGTGTATTTGTCGAGCGGCGTACCGCCCAGGAGCGCGCAAGCCCGACGTTAATGTTGACCTTTTAGCCTGCCGGAATAACGTCGGTGCAACTTGACGGCCAGGCGGCTCGCCCGGTAGCCGCCCCGCCGCGAATTTCTGCGTGCAAATTAACGATGTTTGCACTGACTCCTCAACCCTTGCCCCCTGGATGAGCGCGCGACGCCCTCGGCAGCTATTCTCTCTCTCGCTGTATTATGTACCTCGCGCGCCGCGTCGAGTCTTATCGCCGCAGCCTCGAGGATCATCGTCGAGGGTACTCGGCCGTTCTTCTTCTCGCTTTTTTCCCTCCTCACGCCGAGCCTCGCGCCGCCGCTGGCGATAGGACCATCGCGTCCACTCGCGTGAAACTCGACGCTGTTATATGCTCCGCTTGCCGCACGGGGATCGCGGCTTCTCGAGGCGGCCGGGGTCAGATGGAGCGCTGCGGAGGCGCAGAATTAACGCGCTTCTTCCGTTGGATTTAAAATTGGAAAAGCGCGCGGGAAGGTGCAGCCGCTTTTTTGTTTTTACGGTAAATAATGCTGAATGCGATGAACTACTCGCTATGCGGGGAAAATTTACGTCGGGATATGGCGATAAAATATATTCAAAATATCGACTTTTAGTCTGTACTATGGGTTCTCAAGCCGCGTATTCTATCCCCGAAAATACTGGATTTAACCCTTCTTGCGTGGTACAAAAAATAATAAATTGCGACGTTTTTTGTGTTAGAATTCATAGAACCGGCGCCTAGTCGAAAAGTGCCGAAATCAACAACTCCAATTTTTTTTCTTCACATTCCACCCCGGAAATCACTGGTATCATTCATTTTTTTGCTCAAATGAATTTTATAAATTCATGATGTTTCTGTTAGAACTCCTAGTACTGGTCGAAAAGTGGAAAAATTGACACCTCGATTGTTTTTTTCTTCGAAATAAGTATCGACTTTTTATTTGCATCATTGTTCTCAAGTCGCATATTCTACCTTCGTAAAACACCCGTTTCAACCCTTTCTAGCTTGACTTTGCAAAACGATATTTTGTCGACGTTTGTTAAGTAGGCCGAAATTCATCGATCTGGCTTGAAAAAATGTAGAATAAAAATAAAAATTTGAGAAGATTAAGGAACCAGCTACCGTCCCATTGTCCGTGCTGGCGTACAGAGTTTCATACACGTGCGAAATTATGTGCACCAGATATGCGCTGTCGCCGAAGCGTCGAACGTCGATTGCGAGCGCAAGGAGGTCGTAGGCTACGCAGCTCTCGATAGCCCCGCGACACTTGGATTATTCGCTATACTATGTAGTGTTCTGTACGCGTGACGGTACCCGTGCACTCGCGATGAATTATCACCTCCTTCCGATAGTGACGACCGCGCTCTTCAAACTGCAACAATGTTGCGGATAGAGTTATATCCAATTGCGCTATAATATTCAAAGTTGCAGATAATGCGTACATCGGAGCGGTCGTCGAGTGAGCGATTACGCGTAACCTAATGAGCTGGACATTTTTCATCCGTCTTTTTTTTCCTGATGGTCTCGTTGATAATATAAATTGGTGCAAACGAGATCAAGGATAAATCACGCAGTTACTTCTCACTCTGCTGTAATTCGCTATAGAATCACTAAGAGGAAAACCAAAACTGAGTAAAACCCTCGGTAATTTTCTCATATCTCCGGCGCGGAAATTCCGTCCCGATATTAGGATACTATTTTTTTTTACTTGAAAATAAAAAAACCAGACATTATTTTATTTCCTTGAAAGTGGAAAGAAAGTGAAATTATGAATCTAATTAAGGTTAACAATTTTTTTTGTATTTTTATCACAAATACAGGACAGTTAATTTTTATTTTATAAACAATTCCGGCCATATACAGGGTGATAATTTTTAAGTGGCCATCCCCTTATTCTTAATTTTTTCTTAAATTATACTCAACTTTCGCTCAACATTATTTTAACTTATTCTCAATTTATTTTTTTTACTACATCCCAACTTACTGTTAACCTGCTATCAACTTAAAACAAATGAAAAGATGAAACGAAATATCGACCATAGCTTTGTATTTAGCATTCAATAAGGTTTACAAATCAATAGACAGAAAATTATTTCGACAATTTACGAGAATGTCTTTTTTTCTACCTTAAAACATATATTCATAAAAACCGAATTGTTACGACCATTGCAAAGTTCGTGAGAAATAATTAAAAAGTTTACCCCTGAAATCAACTCCAATCAACAAACAAGACCAAAAAAGTGGGTGGCCACCTTAAAATTGTCACCCTGCATATTTTTTCTAAATATTCATCTATTCAATAAAAATCTCATTGCGTATCACGCGATAGATAGAACGAAAAGCACGTCGACTGTTTGCAAATACCGCAAGTCTGAGCAAGATAGATTTGTCAAGTTCGCCGGCAAAAAGAAGTTGCGGACGAGTCGACATTTCGCCTCTCCCCCGGTTTGCAATATCGGCGAAAAGTTTACGCAACTTTGTACACTGCTCGAAAAGTAGTCGATTATTATGGCGATCTAGGCGATTCTCCTCCTCGCAAGCTGTGTCAGTTGCATGACGCGATTCCCAAGATGTTGATAAGCAAATTGCCAGTCGTAGCAATAATTTGTGCGAGTCTAAGTTTACTTGCCCGACCGAAACCATCGCTCGTCTAGTCACTCGAATATCCAGCTGCCGAGATCATCTCCGCGTTTGCACAATTATTTTAATATTTCCTCAAGCCGCGTCAAGTTGTACTTTTTTTTCAGACGGTAAAATATATTTTTACATTTTCTTGGTCGAATTATTCAAGCGTGTTTCGCTTTCGAATCCGGAATTTTCGTTGCTTTTTCATTCGCTCGCGAATACCAAAAGAAGGCGGCCCATGTGAGCGCGACAGAGTCGGGTTTCCTCGTTTTTCGCTTAATCGGCAACGCGACCGGATGTGACGTCACCGCGCTCGAGCATCGTCGCACGGTTATAGTGGCTCGCGCGTGCAGATTGCAGATGCTAGATGCGACCTGACACCCGAGTCAACTGTCTCCCGTCGTCGCCTAACATTGCAGCGGGAGGATAAGAGCCAGGGGAAAATAATTGAAAAAAAAAAGAAAAAAAAAAAAAATGTCACTCTCGTTCTGAGCTCGTTGGGAATAAACGTCGCAAGCTAGTTCGATATTCTCTTCCGGATAGTCGAAGGACTCTTCGCCGGCGACCTTGCACTTGGATTCCGATCGATTTTACGCTGAGGAGGCGAAATCTCTTCGGCACGAAAATTTCGTTTTCCTGGTGCAGCTACGAACGGAAAAGCCGAGGGATGAAGGTAAGGACAAATGTTTAATAATGATAGTTTATTTGTAGTAATGGTACCTTATTGTATGCGGTAAATTTACGCAATAAATTATTGTATGCAGTAAAGTTATGCAACAAATTATTGTATGCAGTAAATTTATGCAATAAACTGTTGTATGCAAAAATTTAAGTAGCAATCAGGAATATAAATAAACGAAAAAACACTGTAACGAATATGTAACATATACTGATGTCAATTGTAAAATTCGCGTGATTTACAAATTACTGGCATCGACACAGTGTCCTAAATCTCTACAGTAAAGTTTCAGAGTTTACAATTCGAGTTAGCGAAGACAGAATTCACCAATTTTCTTTTCAAAGGATTCGCGGTACTCTTCACTTTACGTCTTAGACCATTTACGTACTATATATCGGTGATTGCACTCGGCACTTCACCGAGTCGGTGCATCTGCAGTAGCAACGTTTCTTGCATTAATAGTTATTAATAGTAATACGTGGAAGCTTATCTTACATCGGGAGAGGGACACGCGAGCTTACGGTTTATCGGTCTCCCGCGAGATAACATTCGTCGTATAAGAAACGCATCTGAGGTCTGAGCGTCACCCCGTCTCTTGGCATTGCAGAGTTATTTTTCATAGGACAGGTACAGAAAATGGTTGATATCAGCGTTTTCATCAAATTTTTACAAATTAATCTATTTTTTAAACCCCATTTATTATATTTTTAATAATTTGTCGATCAGCGTCGATACGATGAAAAATAACGAAAATATTATTTAACGAAAAAAATGTATTCCAAGCCATTACCACAAGCATTTAATTTTATTTCATGAGTAAATTCAACCGAACTTCTAAATTTAAGCGAAACGGATGAAACGAGCAGAAAATTTCGTGCATATAGCACATTTTTGCTCTCTTTCACCCCGAAGCTTGGGCGACGCCTCATGTTTTATTAAAGAATAAAGAATACATTTCATGTAAAAACGTAATATTTAAATAAAAATAATTAAAATGTTTAATAATTATAAATCTCGTGTATATGGCACATTTTTGCTCTCTTCCACCCCGAAGCTTCGGCGATACCTCGTGTGGTATTAAAAAACAAAGAAAACATTATTTCGTGTAAAAAATGTATTCCTAGCCATTTCCACAAGCATTTAATTTTATTTCACCACTAAACTCAACCGAACTTCGATATTTCACCGAAATGAGTAAAACGAGCAAAAAATCTCGTGCATATGGCACATTCTGCTCTCTTTCACCCCGAAGCTTGGGCGATGCCTCGTGTGGTATTGCCTCACGGGGGGACAGGTATCAATAAAAATTATCGATATTAGCGTCCGCCGATCTGTATCTCCAGAGACGAATGGCCGAATGGCCATTACCCTCGATCTTTTCGCCGATGAAACCACGAGGGACGCGTATACGTCCTCGGCGGGGGTGGCACGACAGACAGAGAGCAAAGGACGCGAAGCGTTGAGAAAAAAGTCGCGACCGCAGGGGGTGGCTATTAAATTTAATAGCCACATGGGCGAGGCAACCGAGTGGGCTATTTTTCGGTGTATATAGACAGCCTTGGCCCGCGGCTTATTTCTGCACTCGTCCATACCTCCCACCGACTTTGACCACCGACTTTGGGTGTTACGCGCCCCCCACCCCTCTGCACCCCGAAACAATAAAGAGAAGGCATCAATAACGCGGGGTGACAAATATGGCGGGACTTCCGGCAACGACGGGAAAGCTCTAAATGCGCTCGCTTCCGGCGCTGTCCGCTCGACTGTGTCGCCTCGCTCGCGTCTCTCCGCACTCCGTGGTCAACGTATTTCTCGATTTGTCATTTTTTATTCGACACCGACGAGCGCAAACGACCGGCGAGAGCTCGCTCGATGCCGGAGTCCGATGATTAGTCCATTTCGCACTTAGAATCCTTATTGCGTCTTTCACTTAACTTTTCAAACCGACGGATATGAAATTTAATGCTTTTTGCTGGCAATAGTGAACAAACTTTTCGCTTGAATACGTGACTAAATATTACTGTAATCGAAAAATGATTTTTTTATCTCTACGATGTATTTAATTATTTCAATTGCTACACCCCCATGGAAAAAAGTATATTTAATGTATATTCAAAAGTATATTTTTGAGTATAATAAATATACTTTTTCTGAAAAATTAGTTATGTCGAATATACTTTTGGATGTACTTACAAAGTATATGTTATGGCACATATAGTTGAAATATACTTCCCATGTATTCAGCATGCATTTAAAATGTATAATAAGTATAAAATATATATTTCAAGTATATTTTGTATATATTTTTGAATATAACGAAAAATATATTTTCCACTATACTTTTTTTCCATGGGGGCATTTACAAACCAAGATGTAATTTATTTCTACAGAAATACATTTAATTTCATCGCTTCTGAGTATAAATTTTCTTCGCCGTCACGGAATCACGAATCGTGCACGAAGATCGCCATTTCGAAGTTCCATCTCGGATTTTCACTCACCGACGAATATTTGTTAATTACATTTCTTTTTTTTTTTACTTCCCCCGAATATTTCCAGCCGCGTGTGATATATCTGCGACGCGATATTCGCGGGCGATCGACGCCGGAATGGAAGACTCACTTTTAATCTCGACAAGGCGAGAGCGAGAATAAATGAGCGATTCGATTGTTTCCAACCGTCGCGAAATCTCAGTCCCGATACAAGGCGATTATCCGAGAATAATTGGACGCGAATGGCAAACAGATCAGGCGAAAGCACTCGTCGCCCGTGTCGCGTCTGTGTGACGAGCCAGCGGGACACGCGGGCTTCCAGTGGTGGCGGCTGTGGTAGTCGTCCTCGGGGTAGCCCGCACTACATTGTCATCTGTCATCGGGAAGCTCGACGGCGCGAACCCGGCGTATAACCAGCCAGCCAGTCCGCGAACAAATGAGCGTCTCAACAGTCCGCGGACAAATGACTCGAGGATTATCCCTCGGGTGCTCCTCTCGCTCCTCTCTCGATCTCTCGCTCTTCTTATGAATGAATTCGGGATATTATTCTCCGGAATCCTCCGCTATTCTGTAGTATTCCGAATTCGTATAAACCACAGCTTTCTCGACGTAGAATTGAGTCCTGTGGACAGGACGTATTTTTCAGTACGTCCTTCCTGCAGCGTTTTGAGGCTTTTAATACAGCAGTCGGTGAACGCATTTTTTGCAGATAATTGTCGTAGTAACGACGTCAAATTTGTGATACGAAATGAAGCTTGATTTTTAATTCGTAATACATTCAAAATTAATTACAGACATTTTTGCTGCATTAAGAAATAACTTTTTTCGAATAACTTTTATGTGACAGAAAAATGCTGCTTGAGGTCCATGAGCTATTTTCTAATATTAAGATACCCGTAATCAAGCAGACTACGTTTTCATCGAAAATAGAGGCCGGTTGGTGCAACGAAATTTGAAGGACACAGGGAGTAATAAAAAATATTGACAAGTCGACGATAATCCAGGATTAATCCTGAGTCGTTGCTTTTTTCCTCGACAAATTTGAGGTGACACAACGTGACAGTTTATTGAAAAATGAAATTCGTTTTTTCGATCGTCCGCTGTCGAATCTCGGCCGTGCGATTTTATTTGAGAAATAAGATGTTTTAGTTCGGCACTCGACACCAACGAAACAATCATTTCCGTCAGCACATCGGACGCTCCAGACGGAAGTATATCAGTTGCACCGGGCGGCGTCTACAGCGAACGGATCCTCGGATATTATACCGCGTCCACGTTTTCACTTCTCGTGTTTCATCCCTCGCGCGTTCTCCTCTTTCTCGCTCTCGAATCTCGCGATAGCTAAATTTAACTCCATCGCCGACTGCAGTCGGGCCTCTCTCGCGATTTTTCCTCGTAGCATCCTCGATAGCTGTGATACTACGCATGATAGGAGTCACTGGGGTTGCTTCGGGCATCCGGGAGAAAGGTCTTTTACTACTTGCGCGCTCGTCACTCGGAGCTCCGGCTAGTCTGAGTCGCTCGGGGACTACCTACTGACCTGCAGCCCTAAAACACAGATAACAACAAAATTGTCCCGCCTTTGCGACCCTTCGTAGAATAAATAAGTAAATCACGTTATTCCATTGTTAATTCTTCTTACCATTAAAAAAGGAGAAGCCTGCATCAGTTTATTAAAACGAATAATTAATTTCTCGCAGCATTGATCGTCCTCGTAACACGGAAAAACCCGAATATTCTTTGCGTTGATTTTTCATTGCAACAATTGTCAGAAATAATATTTGTTTGTGGCCAAATGATCAGTTAAATATGTAATTGCTAAAATAGCGCGTGTTAAGTTACCACTGATCTTTCTTACCACTAAAAAAGCACCAATTACGCTTTCATTAATTTATTACATCGATAAATTGATTTTTTGCAGAATTAATCATTCGGGTACCTTAAAATCAGAATTATACTTGCGTTGTTTTTCTTCGTGACTGTTATAATTTTTTTAACTCTGAACGAGTTGAAAATTATCAAACTGTCGCGAATGTCGAGTTATTGCAACCGTGCTTAGTGTTTGTTTGTGTTAGTGAAAAAAAATGTAAATTGTTGACCCAGTGGTCACGGTCATGGAGGCACTTAATTTTTTTCGCACGAATAGATTGGTAGGTGAGTTTCATTGGTAGAGGTGGTTTGGCTCGGCGCTCGGCTCTCTAGCTGGCTGGCTGGCTGACTGGTTGATATCGATGTGCAGGCAGCGAGGCAGGCTGGCGAGCGAAGCTATGCTGGCTCAGCACTCTCCCTCGTTCCTCCTCTTGCCTCCTCGTGCACCACCCGGGCCTCGTCCATGGCCTCAGCCGATGTCCCTCCGTCTCTCCCTCTCCCTCTCTCTTTCCTCTATCTCCGTTTCTTCATGTGTCCCAATCTCCCGCTTAACTCCGTCCTTAAACTTCATCCACCTTAGAATGTACATTTTACCACGAAAAAAATGGAACAACTCATTTTTGTTGCATATTTTGTATAGACGTTGGAATGAAACATTTTGCAGAATGAATCAGGTGCTCAGGTGATTCGACCGAATTTATAGGTTTTTTAGTTCCCGTTATTATTTATTATTATTAAATCATTTCCCGGTGGTCACGCAAAATAGTACATTACGTTACAAGGGAGGAAAGTGCAACTTTTCACCGAGTGTGAAGTTTGATGCCCGAGCGAAGCGAGGGCAGAAATTCACACGAGGTGAAATGTTGCACTCCTCCCATGTAACGTACTATACTTTTCTCCCGATTTCGCTAAAAAATAACCACATTTCGTGTGTGCAACGAGGACAGAAAATAAGCTCATTTTTGACAAATGACGACACGCATGCGTAGTACGGTTTCCATTACTCCCGCGCGGGCAGGAATGAGCTGATTTCCTCCCTAGGGAGGTAATGAAACCGAACTGCGCATGCGTGAGTCAGTTGTAAAAAAATGAGCGATTTTCCGCCCGCGTTGCGGACACGAAATGGGGTTATTTTAACGGAGTCGGGAAAAAAAAAAATTAAACTGTACTTGAAATCTTTCTCGTATTCGGCGACAACAATTTTTCTCCATGATTTACATTCACTTTACAGCCGATTTGACAACATTTTGAAGAAAAAGTTGTATCTAAATGTAATCAAATAACTAGAAAATCTTGATTTCCGTCCAGTTTAAACAGCGGACTTTATAGAGCACAAAAAATAAGAACAAAAGATACGTAATTAATGAATTATTCGCTTACTGCATAAACTTTTCTTCAAACCCACGACCAAAGCAACCGCTGAAGATTTGACAGAGCGACAGCAAAGAAGTTGGATATTTTTTCTTCGACCGCTCGAAACAAATAAATTTCATCATTTTTAATGCACGTTTATCGGTTTGTGCAATCTTTCGATAAATTTATCGTCGGACACGCTGCCACTCTCGTGTCCGGTCGATGTCGGGGTAATTCGAACTTTTCGAAAATATGGGTATTCAAAGGCTCGCTGTTGCTGCAAGAAGCCCGAGTCCAGGGAGATGGATAAATGGCTTCGAGATTGCCATTGCTGGAGTTAAGATCGAGGGAAAGGGGTTGGTTTCGGGGGGTGGGAGTGGCGGCGTCTTACAACTTATACACATGCTCACGAGCCTCGAAGGCCTCGGCTGTTTGGCTTTCGGATGCGATTGCGAGGTCGTAAATCACTGGGAAAAAGTTTGTTGCGCGCCAGGGACCGCCGGCCGATGTACCTACGATCCGAAGAGAGAAAGAGAGGAAAAGAAAAGGAGAGACGACGAAATCCGTCTTTTGACCTCTCGAGGGTTTTTACCCCTCGACAATTCGGTCCTCCATTCCACAATAATAACAACAATAATGAAGTCACCTTTCGAGGTATTAATCGCGCAACGCCAATTTTGCGATTAGCGAGGTATATATATATATATATACATACAATCGCGAGTGCAATACGTGAAATTGAAGTACAAAAGACAGACGGGATACGAAGTTGTGGAGGATACGAGGCCGAAGTGCAGCGTTGGCAAATAACTCGCTCGTCGACGGCAACGCGGACTCGGCCCCACGGCGATCCGATAGCCGGCTCTATTCTTATTTTCGATGGCATGAAAAAAAAAAACATTCTCAATTTCGCAGCTGGTATTTTTTTTTTTTTTTCGCGGTTGAAAGACTCGGGCGTGATAAACTTTGAAAACAGAAAGTAACCCGATCAGCGGATTGTTTGGTGCATTTATTTGCCGGGGTGTGTGAAGTACGTTTGGT
The DNA here is from genome assembly GCA_963932165.1 of Pimpla rufipes. Taxonomy (NCBI): domain Eukaryota; kingdom Metazoa; phylum Arthropoda; class Insecta; order Hymenoptera; family Ichneumonidae; genus Pimpla; species Pimpla rufipes. The sequence continues at coordinate 9,434,492 of OZ010634.1, forward strand.
TTCACCGATTTTGCGAAGACGGGAGTGAAAGAATTTTGTTTCTTTAATTAATGGTACGAACGAAACTGATCATCGCTACGTACTATATCGTAGTAGGATCGAACAAACCGCTTTTTCAGCATGAACATTTTTCCTAAAATTATCTGTGTACACGAAGAAAAATAATCAGGGAGTGATGACAAATTTTTTGCTGTACTAAACAACTTTTTGTTGTTGCAGCACAATGTTTAGCTACCACAGCAAATTTTTTGCTGCCGTAACGAAACGTTTGTTGTCTCTCTGTTAATGTTTTCCTCTGTGTAGGAGGGGTTGAAATTTTGAAAAAAATTAAGCATACATTGCGGCGAGTAAGATCGTCCAAAAACATTGTATTTTTTGGCGATGACTGGAGAAAATTAGTTTGCAATGTTTTCTGATAATAAATACTTGAAAGCCGATTATCCGTCTTTCCTTTCAGCCAAAGTGGGAGATTCCGAAATTCGAAATAATGCGGCACTATTTTTTGCACAAAAATGCAAATTTAGGAGAAAGCCGCATGAAAAGGTGGTCGCCCACTTGACGTGAAACGACTCGTGCATTGAGAAATGGTGTTCAAAGGGTCGAAAAAGCGATCGTGAAAAAAGGTGCGTTTAACGAACGTGTTCGACGAGAAAGCAAAAAAAAAAAGAAGGCCGGGTGAGAAGAATGATTTGCATTCAACGGTTAGCGCGTACATACGCGAGAAGAAGCGAAGAAGCGGGAAGCCTTGAGGTGGGATCGAGGGTGCGAAAGCGTCGGTGGGCGGGAGAGTCACCCCTGACTCCTCGGGACGACGCGCGCGCGATGGTGAACGCGAAAAATTTGATATTCATGAGGCATTTTAAAGCCTCGGCGCCCCCCACGTTGTCTCCTCGTCGTCGTGGTTTCTAGGTACACCGCGAGGTAACCCGCGACGCAGAGCTGACCCCCCTCCCCCCCTCCCTGTAGACGGTTTGCGAGACTCTATTTAGATGCCAGTCACCGATTTCTCGACAATCGCTTCGGCAACGACGCTGCATCTTCATAAATTGTGCGAACGAACATTTGTTTCGCATACTCACTTATTTATATAAATTCTCGCGATGTATGCTGTCTGAGATAATCTGGCCATAAAAAAGCAACTTGGATGAAAAACAAAACAATAATATCCTCTCAACGACGACTCAGTTCATCCCTCAACCCTCACATTTCTAATATCGCATAAATAAAAATTCGATGTTAGGCCGACTGTCATTTTGTCACCAGATAAAAAAGAAACTATATTCACAATTCGTTAATTCTTTGAAAAACCACCAAACCCAATCCAAAATGACCAACAAATTTATTAAATATTCGTCGTTAAGATTTAAATCGCAAACTATATTCACAATTCGTTAATTCTTTTAGGAGCCACCCAAACCAATCCAAACTCACCAACAAATTTATTAAGTATTCGTCATTAAGATTTAAATCGTAAACTATATTCACAATTCGTTAATTCTTTTAAAAACCACCCAAACCCAATCCAAATAGACCACCAAATTTACCTTCAAACGTATCGTCTCAATCCACCAATCCCAAACCAACTGCAATTAACATGTATCATCCGCGCAAAAGTACAAAAAAATCTCGTTACCGATCCCCGAGCGCAAAACCCAACAACCGTGACCGGCAAACTCCAACCACCCAATTGAAGCCCCGGATCTGTGTCAACCCCAAAAAAAAAAAAATATCCCCCCACCCCCCTCTCACCCCCAAGCTCAATCTCTAAACCTTCCTCCCCAAAAAAAATCTACAAATCTCTCAAGAAAAATTACAATAATCACGTTCCAAAAAAAAAAAAAAAAAAATTAATGATCCCAGGTACCAGCGGCGCGGCGCGGTATTTCACCGCGTGGGCGGGGGAGGGTGGGAGAGAGCGTGAACGTCGGGTGCTCGGGGATGTCGCGAAGAAGTCGCCCCGCGTTTCTCCTGCGCCGCGCGGCGTGGGAGTCGGTCCAATGGCGTCCCGCACCCCGACGGGCCAATCGGTGCCCCGCGTAGGAGGGTCTGACCACCTACGGCTCCACCTACTGCCGCCGTGACGTCATCCCTTCCCCGCGGCTCCTGGCTCGCCGCGAGGGCCGCCACCACTCTCGTCTGACCAGTTACCATTCGGGCGGTGTATCCACTGTGGGCCGCGTCACGCGCGCGCTGCTGCTGCTGCTGCTGCTGCTGCTGCCGCCGCCGCCGCCGCTGTGGCTGGCTGCCGCCGCGTTGCTGCATCCCCTTCGCGGGGCTCCGTCCGTTCGTCGCGATATCCTCGTACACCGCGCGCGCGGCCTGTGTGAAAACTCTTCTCTCACCCTCGCCGCAAAAATTTCACTCGACCCTCTCCTCGCCACCCCCGCCGCCCCCACCCTCGCGCTCGCCGGGTCCTCCCCCCCCCCCCTCCTCCACCTTCTACACCCCTCTTCCCCCCAGCCCCACTGCTCCCCGAGCCGCGCCGCAGTCGTGACTCTCGCGACAACCCCCTCCGCCTCGCACTTTGTATATCGCGTATCCCGGCACTCGGTGAGGTGCGAAAAACCGACTCTCCTTACCGCTCGCGAGCTAATCGCAGACGCGAATCTACGCTGCGAGGCGGCGAAACGTCAGCGCGAAACATTTCTTCGCCGTTTGTCTCGCGTGTATATTTTGAATTTTTGAATTTTTTTTAATTTACGTGGCGAAAAGTGAGAGGCGAAAAATTCGGAGGGTGGTCTTTTTTTTTTCTGTGAACGAGGATAGTCATCGTGGGTTCCGTGATCATCGGTGTCATTCGCGGGGTGGCGAACGGCGAGAGGTGAGGAGCGCGAGATTATCGGGCCGCAGTCGGGGCATCGATCGACCAGGGTGACGACGACCACGTTCCGCACCCTCCGTCCCCGGACGTTCGTCGGCGACTTCTTCGCGGCTCGTCTCTTGTCTTGTTGTCGTCGACTGTTTGTCACCGCGCGGACACGTCGGTCGTGCGCGACGTGAGTGACGAGTGCGCGGGGGTAAATTGCATTCGCGTTGAACGGCGCAACGGGAATCTCGACGGGTCGGAAGTAGCGACGAGCGTCGATGACCCCGCGGCACGAGAAGCGCCGACGTTTTCGCAGCAGCAGCGTAACCGGCAGGAAGGAGGCGCGAGCGACGCGGGGGGTGTGTGGTGTGGTGTCCGCGGTTCATCAGCCGGATTTACGTGCCACGCGAGCGTGAGTGAAAAAAAAAAAAAAAAAAAAAAAAAAACACGAAAATCGCTTAGCAATCATCGGCAACACGAGCTGTGTGTCGCGAGTTTGCCGGAGAAACGCGAGTGTCCGTCGGGGTTTATTATTCCCACCCTGTAAAGACCCGTAAGATAAAGTAGAAACAACAAAAAAAAGACATCAAAATTACTTTCACGAAGACAGAAGTAACGATCGAGCGATCCGAGAGAAGACACTGAGCATCGCTGTACTCGCTATGCGCGAGTGTCGATAGAATTCACTTTTTGTTGCCGACCCCGACGAACCGGAAGCACCCGCCGCGCTCGGCCGGTGGGATTTTCGCGGGAGTAAAAGAGAGAGATAGAGAGAGAGAAAAAATCGTGGTCCACGAGACGGTTGACCTCGGTTTAAGGAGAGACACGGGCGGTCGTAATTCGAGGCTGACGATAAAACGAGATCAAGGTGGTTGGGCCTCATCGAACGGTGAGGGGGGCTGTTTGTCCCGGCGGCGCTGAAGGAGGCGGCGGTGGTGGTGGCGTCGTCGTGGGACGCCGTAGCAGGGAAGGTCACGTCGGCGAGGAAGGTCCGCCGTATGCCGGAAGCGGTCCCGCTGCTTCGGTAGAGGCGGCGGCGGCGGCGGCGGTGGATGCCCAGGAGGTCGAAATCGAGGTCGACGAGGTGAAAATGGAAGCTGAGGACCATCTCGCGAGAGAATACGTGAGGGAGTTCGTCCTCGATCATCTCGATCCCGAAGACGTCAAGCGCGAGGTGAGCCTTGAAACAGAAACCAGCCGGGCAATTTTCTAGGGGAAAAACAAACAAAAATCACAAAAGAAATTAACGAGGAAAAGGAAAGAAAAGAGGAAATAAAAAACTCAGTGTCTCGACAGATTCGTTTCGTTCGTTAGTTTTGTGTTCTGCGGCTGCAAAACCCCGGGATTTCTGCGTAGCCTCTCGTGCGGCTTCATTGAAAAGCAGTCAGCGCGGTGATTCGTCACTTTTTTCGTGACATCTCACACTTTCGTTTCATATTGTACACTGTGTAACATTGTACGAACGGTGACCGTGACCACTATCGTCGTCACGCTCGGGACGCTCTCACGCGTAAGCTTCACTCGTGTTACATAAGACGCGGCTGATAAGAGACTCCGGCTCTCGTTCGTCGACGTCTTCGCGCGCTCGAGACGAGGCCACGTTTCTCGTTCAGGCGCCCTCGATCCTTAATGTTTTCAACAGCCGTCCTTATTGTTTTTTTTGCCTGGCAAGTCGGTTGATGCATTTCATTTTGTTTACATCGGGACTAATCGGCGATAATGTCGATACGAGGGGGTTACTCGGCAATTCGAAGCGATCAGTAAGAAAAGAGCATTCGTGTAACAAATTTCTTTGCAGCTGAGACGAACATTTTCCTTGCAGCAAGAAAAATCGTAGTTCCACACTAAAACCTGCGACTGATAGGCTGCGACATGTATAATGTTCATCTTCAATCTGCAATTTTATCGGCAACGAAAATATTTTTCAAATGTGAAAAAACTGATGAATTTCGAATTATTATTATTACCATCAATGTCAGCAACTATTTATTTATTTATTTATTTATTTATTTATTTGAAACGTTGACGGCCAAACCGTCAAATACAAAGATAATGGGAGTTGGTTCTAGTGCAACAAAAGCTTAATAACTAAAACATATTTTTAACTATGAACACAAAAGATTTCAACGCTTAAAAACTAAAAACATGCTTTGGACTCAACAAAAAATGATGATTCTCGGTATGTCCAAAGTTTCGTAAAACAGATACAAAAATATCCCTGATGTTATATCCCTACGTTACATGAATTACAAACGATTTCTCCCGCGATTTAGCAGCTACAGCCGATATTCTTTTCCCTCCCCCAAGCAGGCAAAACATGAAGAATGCTTTTGGTTGCAGGTGCGATTAACGTCATCGCCAGCGGCGATGGTGAACGGAAGCGTGATGCAACTGCAGGCTCAGGTGCCGGGACAGGGTTTGGCCCTGGCGCCCCTGACACCACCGGCTCACGAGCTCGAGCAGCCGCATCCCCTTTACGGTCAGCCGCACATACAGGCGCAACACGGTGTTTTGGTCAAGGCACCGCCGGGCGCGGCGTCTCACCTCACGACCCTCTCGCACCCTGGAACGCCGCCCGACACGCCGCCCGTCTCCGCGTCGCCGCCGCCGTTGCACCTGCACCGCGGCGAGCGGGATCCGCGAGAACGCGGTTCCCTCCTGCATCTCCAGCAGCCCGGGTCGATCCTGCCGGACGACATGCAGGTCGGCTCGGGCGGTATGGGCTGGCTCACCCAATCGCTGAGACAAGAACCCCTGGACCTGAGGCCCCACTGCCCCCAGGATCAGACCCCCGAGCCGCACTCCGAGCCCTGGCACTCGACGCCGTCGCATCACCACTTTCAGGACATTCAACACCTGCCCCGTCACGCCAGGCTGGCCGGTGAGTTTCAACGTCACTTTCTACCTTTTTATTTTTTAGCGAATTTTCGTTCACTTATCATTTCCTCGACTGTCATCCCTTTACCCCTTTTCGTACCAAAGACTCGAGGAACGCAGGGAATTTTCTTCGTGGTTTGGTTTCACCTCGTTCTCGTTATCTCGCGTCGTTTTGTTGGTCGCTCTCGATTTCGGTAGATGGAACAGCCGAGATTTTGGGAAACGGGCGAAATTTATTGTTGCTTTTGTTTTGGAAATTGCGGGATGCGATGTAACGTTTGCGGGCAGACTTGAAGCGTTGCGCATCGCACTTTGGTGTACAGGAGACGCTGGAACTTCGACGGGAATGCATATATATCGTTCAGTATTAGGAAAAAAAAAAAAAAATGCGACGGTCGTTTGGGAAACTGAAGGACGCTGTTCCAAAAAACAAAAAAAATGCACATTTTTTTCGAGAAAAAGCAAATAGAATTGCTCAACAAAAATATAGCGCAGTTCGCGTCACACGTCACTAGCTTATCGCGAAGTGAAGAAAAAAATCGAAAAAATGGTATACGACTAGAATATAAACGCGTGGATAGATCGGTACGTTTATATTTTTAGTAATTGCGATTATTATTACACTGCGCAAACAAAAAAGCGACAGATTCAATTGGTACGAAAAGGGTCAGCCCCGGGCCACCCCTCATCACAACCACAAAAACAACAAAACATATCGCGAAGCCAAATCCAGAGTTTTTTAATTGTTTCACTCGTGAATATCTGCGGGGATGTAGAGGTGGACGACGGATATTTTTCAGCCGGTTACATCACGATGTCGGGTCACATAGAGTATTGCGGAAGCGGCGGGAGTGGCGAGGGTGGCGGTTCGCTTCCCGCGGGCGCAGCTGGCTCGGGTTCGGGACTGGCGAATCAGTTGCAGCAGTCGCAACAGCAACTGCAACAACTGCACCAACAACCGGTACAGTGCATGGCGCAGATGTACGTGAGGCCGATGAGCGTCTGCTCGGTCAGTTCGTGCGGGGCCGGCGAGAGTCCGGTGCACCGTTCGAGCAGCGGGCACTACTCGAGCTGCGGCGACAACTCGAAGGCCCACGAGGAGCTGATGAACGACGAGATTCTCATGTCGCTGTCCGTCCGCGACCTCAACAAACGTCTTCACGGCTGCCCGCGGGAAGAGGTGAGTGAGGTCTCTCATTTCTTTCACACTCTCGTTGTTCTGTCGTAGCGCAGTCTTCCCCGTCCATTTTGCACCCTCCTAACAAGATGATCACTTAAGGAGGTCCCGTCGTATAGTTTTCATTTCGTATAAATTTGAGAAAAATTAGAGAGAATCACAAACACTTCTCGATGGTATAAAAATCTGGAAAAATGCTTGCACATTAAAGGTATTGAAATGATTAATTTTGCATAATAATAATTGTAAAATGTTATTAACAAATTCATAAAAAAAACGGTTCAACAGATTTCTCGGGAACGCAATTTTTTATGAACATTCTTCGTTAATTTTTCTGAATTTTTGTCTCGAATTTATGCGAAATGAAGACTATACGACAGGATCTCCTTGATTACTTCTTAATGGTCCATTTTTTCGCATTTTTGTCTTTAATGGGAACAGAGTTTTTCATCTCGAAAAATGCAAGACTAATTTACTGTACAATTTTCGTTTAATTTATCTTTTGATTTGACATAATAGTCTGATGTGTATATAAAATATAAAATATCAATATCTAAATATCTAACGTATGAATATAAAATATGTATTCTGTCGCCTGTCTGTCGATTGGATGATAAAACAAGACGTTTCAATATTAGTCAACACAAGGAGACTGAATTCGGTTTACTGTTTTTCATACGGAGAATAAAAAGTAGCTGTGACGCTTTCTCTCACTTGTATTCCGCGTGCACAGATAAAGATTCATTTAGTGAAATCCTTTGCAAAAAAAGTTTCACCAACTACCAAATCCCATCCTCTCATCAGTAATTTCACCGTAGGAATTTCTCATCCCGCCAAAATTGATCCCAACAGTTCGCAAAATTCGTTTAATCATTTTGTTACCGTTGCATAACATCCCAAGACTAGTGACGAATGATTTCACCAATAGTCATTGCCAAAACATAATTATTAACAAAAAATATAATTCATTGCAAACAGTAAAAAAAATACTAACAATCATGAAGAAGTCTCGTGTAACAGTAAATTAGTGGAATGCCGACCTCGAGGAGGTCAAGCAGCGAAAAGTAGCGCAGCAGGTCGTATAAAGGTGTCCTTGTGTCGTGTGCGAAGGTCGTGCGGCTGAAGCAGAAGCGACGGACGCTGAAGAACCGCGGCTATGCGCAGAACTGCCGGAGCAAGCGGCTCCAGCAGCGTCAGGATCTCGAGACGACGAATCGCAATCTGCAGATCGAGCTGCAGCGAACGAAGAGCGAGCTGTCGCGGGTGCAGCAGGAGCGCGATCTCTACAAGCAGCGGTGCGAGCTGTTGAGGGTCAGACAGAGCCATCATCATAACGCGCACGGTCACGGCCATCATCAGCCACCGTCCGCTCCGCCCCAGCAGCAGCAGCAACAGCAACAGCCACCTTCCCAGCACCAGGCGCCACCGAGTCAGCAGCCGCAGCACCAACAACAGGCGCATCAGCAGCATCAACCGGCGCCCGCGAGCCCCGAGGTTTACCTGTGACACAGACAGCGACGTGGTGGGACCTGCTGGACTTGAGGGAAAATCAATTGTCGAGAGGTCTCCGCGCTCTCGTCTTGAGTCTCGAGACGGACACGGACGATGTACTTCGTGCTGATTCGCTCGGCTCGTTATCTTCGCGCCGGTGGCACGCGGTGAGTAAGTGTAATTTGTGCGAACGAAAAAAAAAAAATAATAAGAAGGAAACGAGTGCGTAGTCACTGTTCACCCGACCGTACCAGGCACGATAGCCACGCGACTCCGAATTACTATACACGTTCTTCGATGAACAATGGTGCAATAGTCCAGATTGTAGATGTATATATATATATATATTTGTGTGTATATATATATATCTTCGTTCGGGTTTGTGCGAATAAGCAACGAGAAACTTTGTGATGATGTCAATGAGGGAGAGGGAGAGAGAGAGAGAGAAAGACTCTTGAATGGGTTACCTTGTTTGTAGAGCTTTTCATTATTACGTGTTTGACATTGAGCTGGAAATTATTTTTAGTAACAAACACATTTTTTGGGAAAATTAATTTCGTCTTGAAACTTAAATTTGATATGATGTCGTTTGAGGTTTGTTTTGTTTAAAAAAATATGTCAAACAAACGAGCAAACTTTTTCAACAAATCCCACACATTTTGAATGCTTTAAAGGAGTCCCGCCAAAATCAAAGCCCAAACCATATTAAACATCAGATGCTTGTTAAATTCAACGTTGATTTTTTTTTTCAAACGAAATAAACGTAAATTTTTATTTCTTCTAACAATTGAAACGCGACTCGAGAGGCTCGAGCGACTCGAGCGGCTCGAATAGGTCGAGCCATTCGATCGAGCCGAACATCTTAATAATTCGAGCTTAGCTCAATGCTCGCCATTTCACCGAGCCTGCATTGACTCGAACGAGCCGCTCGACAGAAGTCGAGCTTCTGCACATTCGTGTATGGTTTGTATGGCCAGAGCATCATGTTTTGAAATTATTTTCAGAATCCGAGGTCATGATATTCGTTCCAATCACGAATTTTTAAATTTCTATTAAATTTACGTACGCAGCTTGATTCGATTTCACGCGAAATGAAAAGCTCTATTTCCCACACGCGGATTCTCTCCTCTCCGGATTGCCGCATTAAAGATCTCAAGTATCACTAGGCTAATTTGAAATTACTCTAGGAGTAAAGCGATAAGTGACGAATAAAGGGAAAACGAAGAAGCAAATTAAAACAACTAGGTGTACGATGGATATGAGTGAAACTCTGTCTCATTGGGCGTGATTCTCGCGACGCCAAAACACACACATGCAGACAAAACGACGTGAAGAAGGGTATTTTATCGTCTACGGTGCGAATCAAACGAAAGAAAAAAAAAGAAACGAATATAAAAACAAATGAAACATTGTCGTAGCGCAAAAAAACGAAACTTAACTTTAAGGTAATCTTTTGGGTTTTTTTTATTCATCGAATTTCTCTTAATTGTTTCGCGACGAATTATCGATCAACTTCGAGAAAAAAAACGAAAATCTAACGAAGGCACAAATTGTTGATTATGTTTGCACACTTAGTATAGGCGATAACGATTTTATTGGGCGTTTTTAGGCATTTTCGTTATTATTATTGTTTATCATTATTACTAATATTATCATTATCATCATTATAGTCAATATTGTGGCATTTTGTTTCAAGGCGGTTGTGCGAAAAGGCTTCGTTATTCCTATACATAAAGTACCTCTACACATATTATAATATTATTGTTTTCAGTCGTGTCGCGAGCGAGACGAGTGGAACGCGAATGTGGCGTTGGCTCTGTCTCAATCGTTAACAAAAAAAAAAGAAAAAAAGAAAGAAAGCTATCGATCGAGAGACACGACCCAAAGAAGTTTTAATTCCCGTTATATATGTGTACATAAAATGATTATACCTATTATTATAATAAAAAGTCATCATCGACAGTTTCGGATACATGAAAAAAAAAAAAAAAAAATCTCGTGGACTAGTCTCGATTAATTTACTCCTTCATCCTGCGCGAATTTTTCACAGCGGTAACGCAACTCGCCGTTGTAATGAGAAGAGAAATAAAAAATGGCAAAGGAGCACCGAATGTGGAATTGGCGAGAAATGGAACCGGAGGAGCCGAGGATGGCGGCTCGGAATGGAAAGTTCCGGTTAGCAGGAACGCGATATTCAACGCATAGCGTTTCGCCGTGCGGCTCGCTCGCCTCCGCTGCTTCTGCTACTGCTTCAACGCGCAACGTGCAAGCTCAGCGTTTCCCACTGCCGGGCCAGGCGGCAAGCAGCACACTGTGAACGTAACTGAGGGTTCCTCGCTCTCTCCTATATACACGCAATGCACCAACAAACTTGGCCCTCGCTTTACTTTTCCTCTCCACGATTTTCTCGCCAGTCTCGATGCTCCTCTGTGCCTTTGCGTTTTCTCACGCGTTTTCTCGCGAGATTTTAAAATCGTGCGCAACGAGTAAAGTTTCGGAGTATCGTATTTTCGTATCACCTTAATTCATTTACTATCTATTCAATTACACGTGAATTTGGAACAATAAAATTGAAAAGAAAAAAAAACTGACGTAAATATTGATAACCAAATAAGTATTACACAAAATTTCATTCCTTTAAATCACTAAAATGAATTCGAATGAATGGGTTTCATGAAAAAAGTAAATACTGATGCAAATATATAAAAAAAATGATGACTTCATAGAAAAATGTTTATCACCATTAAAGATAAAGTCAATACCACAAGATATTTTCGATACGATAGCAAAAATGCAGTCCCCAAACATGGTGATTATTTCTCGTGCACAATGCAGATTCAGCCTGCTACGTTCTTCGCTCGCCAGTTTCATTATCGAAACGTCTGCCCCAATTTTCGTAATAATGGCTGCCGGATATCGCTCGGTCTGAGTGTTCCCGTCGAGTGTCTGAGGTAAGTGGGCTGCACTACTGTGCAGCCTGTATAAAACCTATACAAGGTGGATAAAGCGGTAACGAGGATTTAAGCGATTCGAGTCCACAACGGGGGGTGAGCTCGACAATGGGCCGTCTTCGCGACCCCACGTATATTCCCGAGACTCGGTTGCGACCCTCGCCGAGGCGCAAGTGAGTCGGCGCGCTCGGGTTACGAGAAACCGACAGATTGACTGATCGCTCTCCGTGTCAACAGGTCTTTCTTCTTATTCCTCCTCCGCGGGATTCGTCGTCGACACGACGTTTCGATCACATCCAGCGCTGCCCTCGTTACTCGCGTCGCGTCTGATCCAGTAGGCTCGCAGCGCGCCGTTACCACTGGCGTGCGTAGCGCGCGCGAGAGTGTCAATCGGTTTCTGTGTCCGAGCTACGAAGCGGCCGAAGTGCAGCAGACGAAAGGTGGATGGAACGTAGCACTGCGATGAAAGGGCGACTATGGCTGCTGCGGGAGGTGAGACGATCGAGTGACGCTTCCTTTATTGTCAAGTCACGACGCCACCGTGGCCTATCTCTATCTGGCGCTCTGGGGCTCCCGGTCGCCCTTCCACGCGCTTCCACAACGGCAACGAGCACCCCCCGAGACATGCAGCTCCCGGGCGCTCCCGAGGCTCCGGGCTCGACGAAACCCCCTGCGGACATCGGTGACGAAATCGCAGAATTTTTTTCATCTCGGGAATTTAATATTTAGATCTCGATGCCGTGAATTTTTCTTATGTACAAATTGCAATGTTGTTCCAGGGGGTCCGAATCTGTAGCAGATTCATTTTTGGTCTCGATGGGAGAAGGAGGCTTTTTTCGATCGGACGTTTTTCGCTGATTAAAGAAATTCGGTCATATTAAAGAAATGTTAAAAAATCAAGCTTTTTTGTTTTTCGCAAAATTTGTAAAAACTATTTTTTCTTCTATAAATGTGGTTACTTTTTTTGGATGGTTCTTTCCTGGTTCTTATTTTTCCGCTCGAAAGGGGAAACAAAAACAAATAAAATGCCGTAAAGGAGAACTCAATATGTATCTCCATTTTCAACTTTAATTTTTTAAATTTTTGGAAAGCTGAAAAGAAAAACGTTGTTACGGTTTTTTAAAAATTTTCTACGATTTTTGGACGTTCAATTATAAAAATCTGTAAAAATTAAAAAATTAATATTTCCTTATATTACAAGAAGCGTCCCATTTGTGCTCAAGTTTACGATATGTATGCAAAGGGCGATTTCTGCGCTACGTATTTTCGGAAAAGTAGCCAAAAGTAGCCAAATTATTAATGTTCCTTCTTCACGATTCAAATAGCGCAGATAAAGCTTCAGTCTCATCAATAGGTAAACAGAAAATGAAAAGGACCAGTTACGATGAGCCAGTTAGATAAGAACCAGTTTAGATGACATTAAATAAAAAAAAAACACTTATTAAAAGAAATTGCAAAAATAGTGCGATTCAAATTTTTGTAGTGAACTGTAGTTTAAGGCCTTTCATTACCAGTCACGTTTTTTTCGATCGCCTTCGTTATACTGGATCCACTCGATAGTTATTGGTTTGGTGATCCCTTCACGGAGGTCCTAGAATAACGATAATGTTCCGTGTACCCCGACACGTGTATGTTTCGTCTGGTGTTTTGCATAGCGATATCAGCGCGCGATACAGAAGTAAGCGAGTCGTTATTGCCACTGTTAAAACAATATCAGCGTCGCGTTATCGTATTGTGGACAATCAGCCACGTATAATGTATCGCGTTATGAGAAGATACGTTACTATGTGATAATCACGGAGTGTTTGAGTATCAAGTTGCTCACAGACGACAACGCATTGCTTTTCCTACGATGAATTTGAACGGGAGACCCTCTAATTTCTTATCGAAACCACGGTGCAAAAATATACTGGACGGTACATTGACACGTGCCTTGCCTTGTTTACTTCCAATTTCTAATCGCCGCGACTTCCTGCCGAGAAATTAATTCACGCGCCATATCGAGTACCAATAAATGTTGCGAATTATTTTTATAAGCAGTGGTGAAGTCTCTCGTGGGTGATCGTGTGTCTTACAAGCATTTTGTTTTACAATGTAGAGGTACTGACTATACGTTCCCAGAGAAAAAATCAATCATTTACTATTCGAGTATATATAGTATATATATAAAAGTAAACGCGAGGAACCCTCGCGTTTACTTTACTTTACTATTCGATGAAAGATTAACCATTATTACCAATTATGATATCACTTACATTTTTGTTATTACTATAAAAATATGATTATTAAAAAACCAAATCACCTTAAACATATGGTGAGAAAGTACAGCGGTAAAAAATGATTGTATGCATTAAAACAATTACGAAAATTACCTTAAGTTAATTCATTCAAGTTCACATTTCGCTCAATTATTTCCTACTCCATTAGTCCATTTTCATGATTCGTAGTTCCACAAATTAATTAAAGAAACAGATTAATCACTCGCACCCAGAGTCCGGCGAAAATGTGTTCAAGGGCAAAAATCTCGATGGCAAGAAGCGCCAAGATTTTCCGTTCGGGACCAACTGCGCTTGCGGTATACTTAAGGGGTCACTGGGTCATTGGCCCCGATGTCTCAATGAATTCGATCGCTCGTCCTTGCCGATTCATTTCGTCTGGCAGCTTTAAGCGAGTACGTCTCGTGCGCGGTATATAGCGCGGTGTGTGACGTCACGTTTACTCTCGCCGCAGCGTCACATTGAAGCCGGCGAAAGGGAAGATTCGGCGACGCCAGCATCTTTCACTTCTGATGACGCCGTAGCTTCGCCGTCGACGCGCAACCCCCGTTCTTGTCCCGCGCCTCGTCCCCCCTGGAATGATGACGCGGCACGTAGGTTACATTCGTATCCTACTCTACTATACTACTGAAGCCTCCCAGACGAAAGCTCTACCTACCTCTACGTGCTGGTTTACTCGTGTATGTATATATATATATATACATAGGCAGTACATATATATCTATATACTTACACATTCGAACGAACAGGTGCAAGTCAGACACGCGGATGCCGCACATTCATCCACGGAACGAGACGTACGTAACGCGGAAGGGGTTAGTGAGGGAAGCGCGACGGTGTCAGCGACGGGGAAGACACCGACGGGGACGACGCCGACAGATTCCGGGTGAACAAGGCCACCCTGACCCAGACGCAAGGGTCGATCGATTCCGAGCTTTGAGTAAGGTCGATAGCCGGTGCTAATGGCTCAGCTCTTTCTTCCTTTCATCCCCTTTCTTTCATACTTTCGTTATACTTTTCCTCGCTTCCGAGCGCACCGAACTTCTTCGATCTCCGCGTGGTCAGCTGCAATCCATGAGGAATTGCGGTAGGCCCGGCGACTGTTAGCGTGCGAGTATTTTTCCATGTTTTTTTACCTAAGGGTAAATTTGAAAATCGTCAAGTGGCCTCACGATTGATAGTTGAGGATTAACTGATGAGGATTAAATGATTTTTCCATTATGCACTTTAGATTTATCATCGTAAGCTGCTGCAAATAGTTAGAAATAAATACTTTTTTACAATAATGACGGAAACATTATTTTTTGGTACTGAAATTTGCGCTCGACAAGTAACAGCACGAAACTTCTGACGGTTGCAATCCGTGAAAGAGTAAAAGTAAAAAAAGTAAAAGAATAACTTTGACAAACACAGTAATAATTTAAAAAAGTGATAACAAATCCTTTTCCACACTATTTATCGAATATGGCGAACCTTTTGCCTCGTTTTTTTAAGTGATTTTTTTTTTGGATGACGCGATTTCAGCCGGCACTATTTACACCCGAAGGTACGCGTGTCCAGTGCGTTTGGTACCGGCGTCACGGATGAGCAGAGACCCCCGAAGAACGCCACCCTGACCCAGTCAGTCCGTTCGCTCGTCAACGTACAATCGATAGCTCGAACTAATCAGATCAAACCGCACCCCACACACGGCCCTCTGTCTTCCTCGTTGTACCGGCGACGATGACCATATCGATAGTGAGGGGTATCGGGTACATCGCGTAGCTCCGCTATATAGTGTAACACGGGCTACGTGGTTGACGCGCTCCAACAGCTCAACGTGTTTTACACCCTCAGACACCGAGCACTTTCTTTCTTCATTCTTCCCGTTTTTTTATCTCCGGTCTCGAGGCGCCGGATTACGAGCTTCCGGTTGAGGATCTTCCGAGCTCTACACGCGCGAAAAAAATCGTGTATCGAATGCCCCTCGTTCTCCCTTTTTTATTACACCGCTGCAAAGGCGGCTACTACGGGCATTCCCGACTGATCAGAATTATCGAGTGACCGAACCAGTGACACCAATTAACTTGCACGTGATAGGAGGGGAGAATAAGCCCGGGATATATTTGGTAAGCCGGACGCGCGCGCCGGTCATCCCCCCAATCGAGGGTGCGCGATGATTTCGTTTCGGTGCGGGATATCCGATCGACTTATTCGTGTAATCGCGAAACACGATTGTACGCCGGGACGTGACGTCAATTTTCACGCTGGCCGGACGCGACTCGCGTTCGTGGTCAACAACAGACTTGGCGATCTTTCTAATAGATTTTTTTTAAGGTCTGTTCGATGTAACCACTGATACAATTGATACAATGCAAAGTGTTTGTGTTTCGATGAATAGATTTGTGAAGATTGTGATCATTAGTCTAAAGGGATCATTATTTTTAATAGTGTCGATTTATTGATCATGTTTTACAAAACATTTTTCTAGACGATTGTCATTTATATCGTTAATTGCACAACGTGGATCACATTTTTACTCCAATTTACTTGCGAATCAATTTAGTTCATTGATCGACTAATCACACGTTGGTAAGGCTTTTTCTTCTGAAAATTAGGAACATGAGAAATATCATATCTCAATTCGGCTCCTCCAGCTTGGAAAAATGATTTACGCAAAAACATGTATGCAAAACAGTGTTGTAAATCTCCATTACTTTAAGAATTAAAGTTTACACTACAGTTTATTTTCTTGTTACGATTTTATAACGATGACTTGCAGCGATTATAAAATTATATGTGAACTTTTGAATAGCCGTAAGAAAAAAAAAAATGTTTATATTAAATTTTGGGAGAAATTGTGAGAAAAATAGACAAACAAAGACTTCCATTATTTTCGCAATGCATTAACAGTATTTCTGCATTTTTTTAATAAAATGACCATCAAGTTTCATGGCAAATTAATGTTACTTGCCTCTATTTAAATGTTTACACATCGTATTATAATCATTACGAGTTATTATTATGAAAACATATTATTACAAAGTCAATTGTACCATCAATTTTATTTCCATAAAAATTAGCTAATTACAACTTTGATGGAAAATAATACATCAAAATTCTTTGGCGAGTAACGAAATAAAGTTCAAGTAGCATACACGAAGGTGTATGTATTGGGAAGTTTATATTTTCTCAACACAATATCATGTTCGGAAACTGACTTCGTGTATATAATATAATTATGACACAATTTTTAAAACATTGATGCACACCGCAGAATGAAGACAACGCCGAAGCAACGCGCAAGCCAACGGTAACGTTGATCACTGAAGCGTGCAGGAAATTATAGGCAATCAGTTGATAGCCCACAAATCTCTCGGCTCGCGCGGTCGACTAGTTTTCCGTCGCGCGCGCGCGGACCCTAAAAGCTCGAAGATATTTCCAAAGCACCAAATATTCTTGTTCCGTGTGACTTATACGACGGTTTCCCCAATGGGACAGCCCATGCGTGAGGATACACCGTACGTCTTCGTGCATCGACATCGAATTGACCCGTCCAGCTTCACCCCCTCTTTTTCCACCCCCCTCCTGCCAATGAAAATCCCCATGAGTATGTTTATCCCTTACTGCCACACATTTTTATTTTTCGCCCATAGCATAAATAGCCCATAGCCCAAGTCCAGTGTTCCAGTCAATCGTGAAGAAAAAGTGTACAGAAAAAAAAGTCGTTTCTTTTAGCTCTTCGCCGGAGGCTCGCCGGAACATCAAACGTTGGAGCCTGAAGCTCGAAGATACTTCCTAAACACCAAATATTCTTTTTCCGTTTGACGGTTTCCTCAATGGGAAAGCCCATGCATGAGGATACACCGTACGCCTCCGTGCATCGACATCGAACTGACCCATCCAGCTTCACCCTCTCTTTTCCCACCCCCTCCTGGCAATGAAAATTCCCACACTTATGTTTATTCTTTACATTGCTACACATTTCTATTTTTTGCCCATAGCATAAATATCTCATAGCCCAAGTCCAGTGTTCCAGTCAATCGTGAAGGAAAAGTGTACAGAAAAAAAGTAGTTTCTTTTAGCTCTTGCGCCCGGAGGCTCGCTGGAACATCAAACGTTGGAGCCTGAAGCTCGAAGATACTTCCTAAGCACCAAATATTCTTCTTCCGTTTGACGGTTTCTCCAATGGGAGAGCCCATGCATGAGGATACACCGTACGTCTTCGTGCATCGACACCGAATTGACTCATCCAGCTTCACACCCTCTCTTTTCCCACCCCCTCCTGCCTATGAAAATTCCCACACCTATGTTTATTCTTCATATTACTACACGTTTCTAATTTTCGCCCATAGCATAAATTCCCATAGCCCAAGTCCAGTGTTCCAGTCAATCGTGAAGAAAACGTGTACAGAAAAAAAGTAGTTTCTTTTAGCTCTTGCCACCGGAGGCTCGCCGGGACGTCGGACGTTGGAGTCCACGCTGATCTCGGACAGTTCCTTCCTAGGCGTACACCGAGCGCATCGTATGGCCATATGGTCGTCGAGCGTGATTTAGTGAGATCCGATCTTCACATGGTAAAGGAGAGAAGAAGAGAGGAAGAGAGAGAGAGAGAGAGAGAGAGAGAAGAGTCGATCCAGACTCGGATCAGCTGGACCATAAATATCAGGTGTTTTTTTCCTTCTCTCGTGTTTTTTTCTCTCTCTCACTCTCGATATTCCACTCTCCCTCTTTTTTTCTCTCCCTATCTCTTTCTCTCTTTCCCTATAGATAGTTCACTATTTCAGCTCTAGGAGCTGAATTTGTACGACGCTCTCGCTCTCGAACAATGCAACCTCTGACCCTCGGAGTCAAGCTCGCTGGCCACCGCATTCGTCTTCTTGTTACCGCGCAAGCTCGCTCGCTCCCTCCGTCTCCTTCCCGCTCGGTGCTTCGACAGTGGGCGACAACCCTCCCCACTTCTTTCGCGCCGGATCTCTCTTTCAATTCCGGGGATTCGCGAAATCCCCCTTTCTCTCTTATGCGCGATAGTATCCCGAGGAACCCTCGCGTTCCCTCCTCGCAAAAAAAGAAAAAATGTATATATATATATGTTTATGTGTGTGGATCGGTTTCCCTCTTTTCCTGCGGTCTTGGAATACTTGGCTTATTTTCTCGTGCCTCGATGATCCTCCTCCTCGTCTCCGGTTCCTCCGTCGGGAGAGCCACCGCGTCTCTTCGATTGGAATAATCTCCCTGTGTCTCTCCCGATACAAGACGATTTTCCTGTCTCCCCGCCGATATCGGGGTCGGCTGTACCTAAGCTCTCGCAATCCTCGCGATATGACTGCGGCTAAATAATTGCGGCAAACATTCGGAGTGGAGAGAAATCGAAATAGTTTTCTCGGGATGCTTCGTGCGGGTAATGAATTTCTGCTTTTTTATAGAGGAAGCTTTGTTTTTATGACACGTTTTTTTTCTCACGAGGGATGCAGATATATAGAATCGAAATCGCTCGTGAACAATAATTCTCGAGAATGTCGAGACACCGGACTGAAATTTCTAGATTCCCCGGACGAACCGACCGACTTTGCAATCGGTGGGAAATTTAACCGGGTGGCTCAGATTCTGAGCTCATTTTTTGTTTCCAATTTTAATGAAAATATTGTCAACGATGCAGGAGAATCAATTGGAGACCGGAGATGGGGCAAAAATAATAACACACTCGGTACACATAAATATTGTCGAAAAATCAAGTCTCTATCTGGGTATTCAGCTCCCACTGGGCGCCACTCCGGGGCACATTTTTAATTTCGAGCTTTGTATATATTAATATATCCGCGAAGAAATAAAACCGAACGAGGTAAGTTTGCGTGAGATGTCGCTCGGGCGTTAATTTCGTCGTTGGCGGGTCTCATTTCCACTTGGCGAGGATTTCGCGAATTTCATCAGACCCGCGACGAAGCTGATGCTTCGGATTATTTACCAATTATAGTTATTACCGTGGCGAATCCTCGCGGCGGTCGGGCTGGCCGGAGTCACCATCCCCTTGGCGCCCACCGTGGGGGGGACGATTTCGCGCTGGCTTAACTACACTTTTATAGCGCTTCTTCGCGACTTTGAAGGGATAATTTTTATCCGACGAGCCTCTCTCACTCGTTTTCCCTCCTGGCCGGCTTATGCGCTCTCTCATCGCGTTTTTCCCTGTCTCTCGTTCCGTGCTATTTCTCCCCTGGCGAACCCGGAGCGAGCGCAGCCTCTCGACGCGTGACTCGTTCTCTCTCTCTCTCTCTCTCTCTCTCTCTCTCTCTCTCTCTCTCTCTCTCTCTCACTCGTTCTCGCTCGCGCGAGAATCTCCCGCTCGTTGGGCGGTTCCCTCTCTCGTCGTAAAATTAAGTCAAACAGTTTCGGGTGCCGGGGCACCACTCAACTGCGGTTTTTACCGTTTAAGTAGAACGAAAGGCTGAGCGCACTGGGAGATACGGGCTGTGTAAGAGAGAAGGTGGCCGAGAGGGGCACGGTGGGGGGGGGGGGGGGGGGAGGGGGAGAAAAGTGTGTGCGAGACAGAGGGAAACCGGAAAGCACCCTGGAGTTTCGACAAACGACACTCCAGCTGCTCACAGGGACGATAAAGCACTTTGCCATTATCCCTTTGACTCGCGGCGTGGATGACAAAATTGATGGCTATAAAGTCTCTCCTGGAATTTTCGACTAGGAAATTATCAGTAAATACGCACACACGGAAAAAATTTCACTAGATGTTAGATTCGCTCGACAGGCTTGATTTTTTTATTCCACTCACTAAAGTTTCGATATGTGTGACCCAGGTCTGTTTATTCAGTGTGCGCAGGTTTCTCGTTAATTTGGAGTAAAATTAAATGAAGGTGTTTGTCAAGATTCATTTGCGAAAAAGGTGTAAAATAAAAAAAAAATAAAAAACGACTATAAAACAATATAAATTCTGCCATCTAGCAAATTTATCTTAATCGAATTTCTTTATCATCAAACCTAAGACGTTGAATTATTTTAATACTACTACATATTAGTGTTCTACTACTCCAAAAAAGGTGTCATATATACGCGCGTTATTTATGCGTAAATTATTCATCGTATCCGTTAATTTTTTTTTACACAATATTACAAACATAATTAAACACACACGACATTACAATTAGAATGACGTAAAAATGTGCAGTTTCATCATCCGTCGGTATCCGCCGAGCGCGATGAATTTGACGCTTCTCGCTAGAATCAGAGCAGCAGCAGAATGAGACGATTTAATTCGCAGTCGTTCATGCAAGCGTCGCGTCGTCGGCTCGTTCGCCGTTGATGCGCGAGAGCCTCACCCTCGTCGGTTATACGTATACCGCGCGTCGGTTCCTCCCTCGTTCCCGCGTTAAAGACCGATTTGATCGGGTTTCGCGGTATTACGCCACGTAACACTTTCCGCTTGATTCTCCTCTCTCCGCGATCTCGTTTCGCCCGGTGCCTCGCGCTTTTCGTGCCCCGGGTCCTTCCTTCGATGTCGCGCCGCAGTCGCCATCAGTCACCAGTCATCAGCGTGATTGACGAGTGATATCGTTAACGGTTTAGTCCCCCCGCGCGCGAAGGCGCGTGCGATCTACCGCAATGATCTCGTTACCCGTCTTCACTTCTGCTGTTCTGTTCTGTTCTGATATCTGACTCGACGCTACCCCCCTATAAAACTGGCTGCACTATAAACGCGTCATTCTCACCCCTAATCGGACTGTCGAAATACCAGACCGGAAGTACTGCAATATATTTTGTTGATAGTTTTAATTTTATCGTTGTAATAAAAATGACAAGAATATAATTATCCCTCTATGTTATAAAATATCTCGCCCCTACCGTTGCCGCCGTGTAGGATAATCGAACAGTCCGGGGTCAAGTGACACGACGAAGACAGGATTTTTCTAAGTCTCCAAGGGACTTGAAGCTATATTTTTCTAAATCCCCAAGGGGCCTGGGGCTGAATTTTTCTAACTCCTGCTTTAGGACCTCCAGGAACAAGCTGGTCGGGGTCAAATGACACATTCAAGCCGAAATTATTCTAAGTCCCCAAGGGGTTTTTGAACGCGAATGCGCGAAGCTCGCGAGCCGCGTATCCATCTAGTTTATTATATTTAATTGTAATTTTTAATACACAATTCCTGTAACTAAGTGAGAGTTCAATTGTTGCGGTCATGGACTAAATCACAGGACAAAATTTGTCTACTAATGGTTAATGCTTTCAGCGATCAATTTCATGCTTGCATTTGCCCCAGCGAATTACCTCATTTTGTCAAGCCACTTGCGTCCTCGATAAGCTGTTTGCATTGACTATTCGGGTCAGCAACTAATTCATTTAACAGGTCGATGATGGATTGCAGTGAATGGTAATTAGGTTGACCCGAGTGAATAAAATACCTGGATAACATTTACCGATTTTGTTGTTTGCGGTAATTAACGATTTTTCTCGATGTTCGATGCGCGATACTAATTATTATTAAATTACTAATTGTAACCCATGGTGGAACTGATAAAAAAAATTCTTGGTATGTTTGCATATTTGCTGAATTACAGAGTTCGCTCTGGATTGGAGGCAAATAGGGAAAGGTGCTAACGGAACGACGAAGCCGCGACACGACCGAGCGAGGCGAGTCCCGAAACGCGAGCCGAGGGGGTGGTTTCTCGGTGACCGGGGTCGCGGTTAGCTTAGCGGCAGCCCGAGTTCTCGCGCCGTCGCTCTACGCGATTCCACCGCGCGCACCTCTATCTACACCTCCTCTACATATATAGCGCGCGACGCAGCATACGGACCGTACCTATCCAGTTAGTCGGTACGGCCTCGGTATGGCTCTCGACGAGGCGCCACTCTGGCCCCGCCTACAACGATACAACCACCTCCCGAACGCGCTGCTGTGTTATCATTATTATTATCATTATCGGCGCGCCGGTTTACCGTGTATTTACCCCTTCCAGATTCGTCTGGCTCGCGCAGCTCTCCCTCGAAACCTGGAAAGCATGTCTCCAAAAGTGCCTCCGATCTGCAAAAATCGCGTGAGAAAATTCTTTTCTACTCTTCATTTCGTTTAGTTTGTATTTCGAATTTTTCATTATTCCACAGCTATTTTGTGAGGCAAATTTTGAGAGGGATAACGAGACTTTCCAAACTGTTTTTATTAACGGAAGAAACAATTAAATATAAATTAAAAATTGCGTTTCGTAGTTAGTGGTTGATTGAGTCTATATCAATAACTTATACATATAGGTTAGAAGTTCAGATTTTGGCCATCTTTGGACCAGTTCTGGCCACCCAGTTCGAAAGGGCAGAATTATTTGTATTGTTAAAACGAAACAAAATTATATCAATAATCTTGTTTACTTGTATGGATACTTTCAAAGTATCAACATCAAAATACAGGACAACAACAATTTGAACTAAATTGTAGTGAAAATAGCCAGAAGTGGTACAGTGGCCACAACTGGTGCATCTATTCTAATAAATAATAATAATGATAATAATAATAGTAGTAGTAGCAGTAGTAGTAATAATAATAATAATAACGGTTCAACCCAGTCATTGGCTGGGTTGAACGATTGCGAAATATTTTTTTCAGCGACACGTAGCGTGTAATAAATGTGGTAACATTTTTGTTCCACTGTAAATCGATCGACTCGTCAATATAGGATTTTTCGTTTGGCGGCCGAGAGTGTTGCACCGGCCACTGGGCACGATCGAGATATCGCATGGTCGTCCAGCGCGTGTATAACGGTTAAATGTCTCGGCAATGATTTACCAGTGGGAAGAAGCGACAGCGAGAGATAGCGATCTCTCCCTGACGGTCGAAGCGCCGCGTCCATCAGGACGCGGCGATTCGACTATACATTTCCGCTTTCTGGACCTGCTGCTTCGGAGATTCTCTTGGAGTCGTGGACGAAAAAAAAAAAAAAAAAAAAAAAAAACGAAAGCCTATATCAGTACCGCGCATGTACATAGATCGTCGTTGACTCGGGGGAGCGCAATATGGACCAGCGCGAACGTCCTTCTTAGCATTTTTATGCCGAGCTGCCGCTGACAGTTTATTTTATTATATCTCCGGCGTCGCTGGCGGTCAGCCCCTCAGCCGATCGTACGTCGTCCTTCGACCCCGATACCGGATCGTAATTCAGCGCTTCCTATACTACAATATAAATCTGTCGAAAAGCTTTCACCGCTAATACGTAGCCCACGTGTGAAATTGCGCGTTCGAGAAAGCTCGACCGGCGCAGATCGCACAGAGAAAAATCAAGCCTGCAAAGTGGGACCATGTTGCTTGCTTCCTCATTACTTTACACCTTTAGCGAAACCACTTCAATGAGGAAATACGCTCTTCATTTTTGGCTTCCTCATAGAGAAAGCTTTGTTGAAGGTGAAAATAATCACACGCGTTGGCGCGCGTGCCAGAAAAACTTTTCGCCAGAATCGACCCCAATTTTTTTTCGTTTCAAAATATCGACCTTTAACCTATACCATCACTCTCAAGTCGCATATTCTACCCTCGAAAACACTGGGTTTTAACCTTTTAGAAAAGGTTAACACCTTTTTTGGTATTAACCTTTTTAACCGAAAACACTGGTTATTAAATATACTCATGAACATTTTTAAAAGAGGGAATCCCTCTTTTAAAAAGTTCATGAGTAACGGAAAGCATTGTTAGCAAACTATTAGAGCTGTGATTGGTTGCCAGAATTTTCGATCCGGAGCCGGATCTACGATTTCTGACTGAAAGGTCGTCGCCAAAAAATATTTTTTGTAACACGCGCACGAATTGCGGCACTTTCCATGGCAGTCTTGCGAGTCGAAAGTGGCCGTTTCCCTGTCAGTCGCGAACCTGTGGTGAAATGACAGAGTGACGCATGCGCAGTTCGCATTTCGTTCACTTTCGTCCCTTGGGAGTTTCTGTCATTCACTTTCGTCCCTTAAATCACAACCTCACTTTTCAGTGTTCGTCTCGCGCGACTGCCATTCCAAGTGCCGCAGATTCGTGCACTCGTTACAAAAAGTATGATGTGCAACACGGGTCGAATTGGCAATTGCGACTCGTGTGATTGCAGCTCTCGCTTCGCTCGGGCAGCAAACCTCACACTCGCCGCAATTGCCAACTTTCGACCCTTGTTGCACAATATACTATTTTGTAACACGTGCACGAATCGCGGCACTTTCCATGGCAGTCTTGCGAGCCGAAAGTGGCCGTTTGCCTGTCAGTCGCGAATCTGTGGTGAAATGATAGAGTCGCGCATGCGCAGTTCGCATTCGATTTTGAAAAATAGTATATTGTGCAACACGGGCCGCATTGGCAATTGCGACTCGTGTGATTGCAGCCCTCGCTTCGCTCGGGCAGCAAGCCTCACACTCGTCGCAATCGCCAACTTTCGACCCTTGTTGCACAATATACTATTTTTCAAAATCGATTAAAAAAGGTTAATAACCAGTGTTTTCGTGGGTACAATATGCGACTTGAGAATTATGGTATAGGTTAAAAGTCGATATTTTGAAAAGAAAAAAAATTGGGGTCAATTTCCGGTCCGGAGTCGGATCTACGATTTCTGACAAAAAATAGTAGGGTAGAAGCACTGGTTTTGGCCACCTTTGGTCCAGTTGTGGCCACCGAGTTCGAAAGGACAGAATTATTTGTATTGTTAAAATGAAACGAAATTGTATCGATAATCTTGTTAACTTATATGAATACTTTCGAAGTATCAACATGAAAATACAGGAAAGCAACAATTTGAAATAAATTATAGTGAAAATGGTCACAACTGGTACAGTGGCCGCAACCGGTGCTTCTACCCTATATTATGCTACAAGGGAGGAAAGTGCATCTTTTCACCGAGTGTGAAGTTTGATGCCCGAGCGAAGCGAGGGCAGAAATTCACACGAGGTGAAAAGGTATGCACGTCCTCCCGAGGGGCATACGCTATTTTTTTCCCGACTGTGCTAAAATGACCACATTGTTATGCCTGCAACGGTAGAACGGCACAATTTGCAGCGGGCAGAAAAGTAGCCGTAGCGGGAAGAAAAGTTGCGTAGAGGGAAGAAAAGAAGCTGCGCAGAGGGCAGAATAGTATATTGTGCAACAAGGGTCGAAAGTTGGCAATTGCGGCGAGTGTGAGGTTTGCTGCCCGAGCGAAGCGAGGGATGCAATCACACGAGTCGCAATTGCCATTTCGACCCGTGTTGCACATCATACTTTTTGTAACGAGTGCACGAATCTGCGGCACTTGGAATGGCAGTCGCGCGAGACGAATACTGAAAAGTGAGGTTGTGATTGAAGGGACGAAAGTGAATGACAGAAACTCCCAAGGGACGAAAGTGAACGAAATGCGAACTGCGCATGCGTGACTCTGTCATTTCACCACAGGTTCGCAACTGACAGGGAAACGGCCACTTTCGGCTCGCAAGACTGCCATGGAAAGTGCCGCGATTCGTGCACGTGTTACAAAATAGTACTTTTCTGCCCGCTGCACAACTTTTTTTCCCGCTGCGCAACTTTTCTTCCCGCTGCACAACTTTTTTCCCGCTGGTCAAGAATCGATCACTTTCCACCCGAGTTGCAGGCTTGGAATGTGGTCTTTTTAGCGTAGTCGGGAAAAAAAATATTTTTTTTCCCGACTGCGCTGAAATGGCGTGTTTTCTCCCCTGAAAAGCGGGAGGAAAATAGTCGATTTCTGACTTCGAGCAGTGCGCATGCGCAGCGGGCAGAAATAGCGGCCAAAGCTCCCTAGGGCATCTTGCCCACTTTTTTTGACCCGCTCACAGTTCTCAGCGTGACCACCGCAGCGCTCGCAACGACTAAGAGAGACGCCATTAGGCAACGGGCGGGAAACGCTTAGACGTGTATGATTGAGCGACTGGAGGTTAAGTGTCATTAAAAAAATTGTTGTGTCTTCAGTGGGGGGCCTTCGCCCCCCCAACCCCCCACCGGGGCTTCGCCCCGGACCCCACCAGGGGCTTCGCCCCTGGACCCCACCAGGGGCTTCGCCCCTGGACCCCACCAGGGGCCTCGCCCCTGGACCCCACCAGGGGCTTCGCCCCTGGACCCCCCCCCCCCCCCCCCCCCCGGCCGCCCTCCGCCACCGGTTCCCGCATTTCAGCTTAGTCGGAAAAAAAGTATCGTATGCTACGCGGGAGGGAGCGCCATTTTCACCTCGTGCTCGTGCTGCCCTCGCTCCGCTCGGGCAGCAAACCTCGCACTCGGTGAAAATAGCGCTCTTCCCTCCCTTGTAGCATAATGTACTATTTCTCCCGACTCCGCTAAAATAACCCCATTTCGTGTCCGCAACGCGGGCGGAAAATCCCTCATTTTTGACGCGTGACTTACGCATGCGCAGTCCGCTTTCATTACCTCCCTAGGGAGGTAATCAGCTCATTCTTGCCCGCGCGGGAGTAATGGGAACCGAACTACGCATGCGTGTCGTCACTTGTCAAAAATGAGGTTATTTTCCGTCCGCGTTGCACACACGAAATGTCGTTATTTTTTAGCGAAATCGGGAGAAAAGTATAGTACGTTACATGGGAGGAGTGCAACTTTTCACCTCGTGTGAATTTCTGCCCTCGCTTCGCTCGGGCATCAAACTTCACACTCGGTGAAAAGTTGCACTTTCCTCCCTTGTAACGTAATGTACTATTTTCGTCGCCAAAAAAATATTTTTTTCAAAATCGATTAAAAAAGGTTAATAACCAGTGTTTTCGGGGGTAGAATATGCGACTTGAGAATGATGGTATAGGTTAAAAGTCGATACTTTGAAAAGAACAAATTTCTGAGGTCGATTTTTGCAAGTTTTTCAGGCACGCGCGCCAGCGCGTGTGATTAGCCTAGTAAACAATTAAAAAAGCCGTAACCTCTCAAACAAGCGAAACGCTAATGGCTCAAACGATAACTCTGACCTCCTCCAAGAACAATCGTTGACTCTTCATTCCTAGGATATTAAATAAACCCCAGTGGATCCCGACATTTTGCTGTTCTACAGAGCCACAATTTTTGCTACAACGTGGTGCAGATAAGAAGGTTGAGCAGGGGGGGGGGGGAGGGTGTAGGTTAAAAAGGTGAGGTACCCGTCGCCAGCGTACTAAAAATCTCGAAGGAAGCCCCGGGTGTCATTGCCGACAGGAGGCCCTAGGGAGATCAAGCACCGTCCCTCCGCATGCACGCGAAGATTCCAAAACACAAAAACCTCCGTGGCGCCCGGCTAGCAAGATGGTCCCCTCCCGCCCCATAAAATCGGATTTGTAAATGCAAGCTTCGTTTTTTCTTTTCTCTTCTCTCCAAAGACCTTTTTCCCGCCACCGAACGTAACTGGTATCTTTCACCCTCTCGCTCGTTCCTTTCGCTCTACGTCACTGGCATCTTCCTCGGTCCCTCCAGCACTTCGTCTCCTTCCGCTGCTGCTGCTGCTGCTACTGCTGCGGTGACCAGTATGCACGCCCCATACGAGGCCGTAAGGCGCACTGAAGCGGTGCCATAAGCGCCGCTATAAGATCCAGGGCACCGTCCAGGCTCTGCGGCGATCGACAATGCGGTGGGTGTAGGCTCGTATACGATTAGCATGACAACGCAGCGTGGGGGCCATCGGAAGGTTTGTTATGTGCCCCAGGATCGAGGAATCCCACAGGGCCAGCCAGACTGGACACGCCGTTTTCTCCTTCCTCTCTTTCTCTGTCAGGCAGTATTTTTTATCTAGTCACGGTCAACTGGCTCACTGGCCTTCCCGCCCATTATTAGCGCAGCTCACAGTGGCAGTTCGCCACCCCCTTACATTGGGCGTCGTGCCACGAGGGCTGCTACACCCTTCTTTGCTGCACGTACAGACGCGGATAGAAGCCGATCTGGCGATGATCGCCACATTGAGCACAGTTAAATCAGCTCATTCTGGGAGTCGGGTGATTTTTACAACTTACACCTCTGACGTGTTTCCACGTGTTTATCGAGGAGCCGCCGGGGGCTGCTTTCCACCTTTCTTCGCTGCACGTGCAGACGCGGATGGAAGCCGATCTGACGATGATCGCCACATTCAGCACAGTTAAATCAGCTCATTTTGGTAGTCCGGCGATTTTTACAACTCACACCTCTGACGTGTTTCCACCTGCTTATCCAGGGGCCTCCGGGGGCTGCTTTCCACCTTTCTTCGCTGTACGTGCAGATCACGCGAATCGAAGCGGATGATCGCCACATTGAGTACAGTGAAATGAGCTCATTTTTACAGTCGGGCGGTTCTTACAACATTCACATCTCTGTGCTCACTGCTCGTTCGCGAATTTCTCTAAGAGTTAGAAAAATCGCCAAAATGTCACACTGAGGAAAAACGATCGGTAACTGTTGGCAGACATGTTTTTCAATGTGGCAGAGTAAATATTGATCTATTATCAACGAGTTTGAGTTGAGTCACGTAAGACTTACTTGACCCAGATGAAATATTAAAACGCATGTGGAACAACTAAAAAATATCATGTAACTCAACTTAAATTTGGTAACAATAAATTAATATTTGATTTGCTTTAACAAATTAATAAAGGTTTGCCAACAGTTAAACTACTTTCCCAGCGCAGACTGAAACGAGTGTACTGCGCACCGAATGTGGCAAAAATCGCTAGACTGTTATCCACGCGCAGCCCTCGAAAATGCGTGTGTCGAAAATGTTGCACGCTTTTTCCGATGCTCCCAGTATTTATTTCCCATTCCTCGTGGGTATAACGTCTTCGGTACGGTTTGTCGTTGACGTTTCAATGTGTTCGCTCACGAGGTCTGATGTTCCTCGTCCCGAGGGTTCTTCCTCCGCTATCTCTGTCTACGCAATGGCTCGCCGAAATCGTCCAAGGGTGGACCCGCAAAACTCACTCTCCCGGACGTTTTATCTTTTTAGTATTATTGCGCCATCGACGCTGCGGGTTGCTGCTGCTGTTGTCGTTGGCTCGCCTGGCTCGGTGAACGATGCCGCTGGACGGTCTGGACATCTGCGGCGATACGGCCAAGGGAGAGCGGCGAGTTTGGAATGAGAAACGAGATTACCGTCTTTGGGAGCTTCTTTCCCTCGCGGAAGTCTCTTATTAACATAAAAATCGCTGGACCAGGGAGACAGTCGGTCCTCTCGCGCTTCCCCGGATGCACTGAAACAAAATTACAGTTCACGTGAGTGACACTAAAAATACCACTAAAAATCATTCATTTCATAATCATTACTAACTATGTCAATTTCTTTTTGCTTTTATACAAACATGAGATTGAAAAAAAAAACGTTGAAACGTAAAAATAAAAACAGTTATAAGATTAATATCTTAAAAATTGAAGCCAAACGTTTACTTAATAGCTACGATTTTGTACCGCAATTACAAAATTAAGAAGTTTCCACTGGAAAACATACCATACAGTTGAATTCTTCATATACTTTGACGATGCAGCAGGGAAAACAGTTTCATACTTTTTGTTGCTTCATCGTTGGTACTGTAAATGTGAAATGGGACGTCTACACGAAAAAATGATTCATTTAGTAACTATTACTAACTATGTCAATTTTTTTTTGGTTTTTAAACTAACATGAGATTGAAAAAGAAAACGTTGAAGCGTAAAAATAAAAACAGTTATATTTTGGAAAATAGGTGTACGGCCGAAGGAAAACAACTCCCGTGATTATAAAGTATTTATTAATACAAAATAACACTCGTTACTCTCACAAAGAGATTAGAATCAAAATGTCGCTCATTGTGACTCGTAGTCTTCATTCTCGCTCGTTCGGCTACGAAGTGACGATCGTCGTCACGGGCCTCTCTGGCGAGAGAAAAAGGGGAAGGGAAAGCCAGGGCCGCACGACAAGGGCGCCTTCATTCTAACATTATATAAGATTAATATTTAAAAAATTGAAGCCAAGCGTTTATTTAACAGCTACGATTTTATACGGCAATTACAAAATCAAGAAGTTTCCACTGCAAAACATAGCATACAGTTGAATTCTCCATACGCCTTGACGATGCAGCAGTGAAAACAGTTTCATACTTTTTGTTGCTTCGTGGTTGGAACTGTAGATGCGAATTGGGACGAAACTGTTATAGGTCGCTCGTATACAAATGAGTACGCGAGAGATATATCGATTGGATTCAATATCGAAATGTTTTCATGCAAGGGTCAAGCTATCTCGCTGTCCACCGCTCGCTGTACGATAGGCTATATATTGCTATGTATATATGCGTGTATATGCGACCGGGTCCACCGCCATAAAGATAGCGCGCTGGGAGGAACATCAACTTGCCAGAACGGAGCGAGGAAATCTTTGCTTGTTTTTCTACGCACTGAACACAAAAGAAGAGAAAGAAAAAATTCTGGATGCACAGTTCAGTGTCAGACGTCTGTAATCAAATTAATTCATATTTTGTTATTTTATTAAACATTTATTCAATCAGAACTATTTAAATAATAAAACTAATTTTTTCAGTTACAAAAAAATGAGTTTTATTTGTTTAAATAAACCTTAAATAAAAAATCGTAACAATTCCTTCGTGCAAAATGAGCTCCCTCAGATAATAAAAAAAAAAACAATGCAAGGCAACGCCAGAAAGCTGTTCGCATCTTGAGGAGGAGCAGGAGAAAGAGGACGAAGAAGAAGAAGTCGCTGGTTTTATGGGTGTCGATGATGTCACAGATTCGCGTCGTAAAGGAGAATTTAGTGGACGCGAGGAAAGACAAGGAGGAAGTCGACTGGTAGTTTCGTCGATGGCCCGCGATACATTTGAACGAAGAGCTATCCTGCCGTGGTCGATGATCGTCGTGACTGTCGCTCGGACCTTCCTGCGCGCCTTTCGTGTGTCTCCGTGGGTGAGTGTTTTTTTTCCTCCTCGTTTCTTCGCACTAGACCTTAGAGCCGCCGCGTAAAACGGGCTGGATGCGGATCGCGGGAAATTCACACAGCTGCGTAAATAAGGCTAAGTAGGAGCAGATTGAGTCGAGAGTCGCGAAGCCTGACAAGGTCTCGCGGAATGACCGGGGCTCGTGGACGAAGGGAGAGAGCAGGTCGCGCCTCGAGCCCTCACGACTACAGCATCGAAGCCCCACCGCGTGGTCGCTACTCTATCTACGCGGATCGTATTATAGCGTCGTACTACACGTCCCCCGCTTTCCTGCCTGTTGTTCCTATATACACCTGGTGGCCGCGCGTGAGCCGGAGCTACTACTTACCACGGCTATTATGCCAATAGTACGGTTACGGGGTTACGTGGCCAAGGGTCACCGTCTCTAACTGGATCATACTTGACTCTTTCGCCATATCTCTCGAACTTCGTTCCACGTGCTTAACGATATCGAAGTCACTTCCGTTCGGATAAAGTGACAAACGACGAATAATATGCGAAATGCTTTTAGTTTGGTTTTAGCTGAAGCTTTAAGTTAATTGAGTTTAGGCACAATCGAAATGTTATCCGTTTTTACAATGACTCAGATCAGATATTTGAGTACCTGTTCATAATTCAAATATTAATTTTAGTAATTGTAAAAACATCGTAGTTGATCACACTTGACTCTTTCTCTGTATCCCGAACTTCGATACACGAGTTGAACAATATTGACGTTGTTTCATTGATCCGAGTAAAGCAATATTCGAAAATGAAAAGAAAACTTTTTTTAGTTTCAATGTAGTTGAAGCATTTAGTTAATTAATTTTTTGCACAATTAAAATATTATCCGTGCGTGCAATTACTGAAATATTGATTACTGGTAACAATAATAAAGATATAATATTATGAGATAATGCTCGAAATAATTGTATACCGAAGATTCACCTTGTAATATTAATTCACTATTTTTCGATAAAAAGTTTTTCGAAAAACTAAGCAGATGCCAATGTCAAGTTGGCTCTAAAAAAATGGTTAGATATTGTATTGTGTCAAATTCCATGCGAATCAAGTCACAATCGAGCAACCCCCGTAGCGCGTGATTAATGGGTCCTTTCCCTGAGTCACGGCGATACACCAGAAAATTGTTTAAAAATAGGCAGCAAAAGGGCATTTAAACGATCCCCAGACGCCACGTTCGTCTCGTGGGGGTTGACTTTAGAGCGAATCGAATTTTCGTTTCGCGTCGACCCAAATTGTTCTCTCTCTCTCTCTCTCTCTCTCTCTCTCTCGCTCTCGCATCACCGGGATGGTCCCCGGGTGTCGCCCGGCTCGTGCGGCACGAGTCGGGGTGACGCGCACCACCAACGAGAGTGTTACACTCGGAGGGTTGATATTACAGTACATAACGGCGAGCTGGACCGAAGGGATAAGCCCGGGAGTCGCGTGGGAGCATCGAGAACCGACTGAGAGAGAGAGGGAGAGAGAAACACCGTGGCCGAGCCTTAACGAGGCTAATACGTCCGTCACACGTCAAACCGGCGAGAGTCGCGAGCTCTATTAACGTCGCCTACACTGACAGCCGGACACGCGCAACTGTTGAACGTCACGTTAAACACGTACTACCTACCGTCGAGTGTTGATAAACTCGTTTCTCGTCGGTTTATTCGCTTCACTTATTATTTTATATTAAATGAAAAATGGTTTTTGCAATATTGCTTGGTTAAATGGATTTAATTTACCGACTTTTACCGACTTCAGCGCTCTCGCGTACAAATAAGTGGAACCTGCCTCGTAATATTTTTTTTCGCGATAGCGACTTTTGGCCTCTTACATCGTTCTCAATTTGCATATTCTATCGCCGAAAACACTGGTTACAAATCCTTTTTGCTTGATAAAAAAAAGCGACGTTCTTTTTGCCACAAATCCTAGATCCGTCTCCGGACCGAAAATCGCCAAAATGGACCGCAGAAATAATCCCTCTTTTAAAAAGTTCATGAGTAACGGAAAACATTGTTAGCAAACTATTCGAGCTGTGATTGGTTGCCAGAAAAGTCCGTTGTAAACAAAATCAGTTCGACGTCAAATTTGACATAAGACGACGGGTGCGGCAGTGCCCGTAAACTTTTAAAGCTTTATAAGAGCGCAGCAGCGCAAACTTGATTATATTATAGGTCATATATTGAAAAAAAAGCTGAATTCGATTTTGGCGATTTTCGGTCCGGAGACGGATCTATGATTTCTAACGAAAAGAACGTCGCCAAACACTTTTTTTTTCAAAATTGATTAAAGAGGTTCTTAACCAGTGTTTTTGGCGGTAGCATATGCGACTTGTTATAAAGCTTTAAAAGGTTACAGGCGCTGCCGCGCCTGTCCTCTTATGTTATGATAAAATTCATATTTTATTGAAAAATTGGTTCTCCAAATTTCACTCTGCTGAAATCAACGTATATTTTTCGCAATTATCCGTACAGCCATTTAACAGCAATTATTTTTTGTAACACGTGCACGAATCGCGGCACTTTCCATGGCAGTCTTGCGAGCCGAAAGTGGCCGTTTGCCTGTCAGTCTCGAACCTGTGGTGAAATGACAGAGTCGCACATGTGCAGTTCGCATTTCGTTCACTTTCGTCCCTTGGGAGTTTCTGCCATTCACTTTCGTCCCTTGAATCACAACCTCACTTTTCAGTGTTCGTCTCGCGCGACTGCCATTCCAAGTGCCGCAGATTCGTGCACTCGTTACAAAAAGTATGATGTGCAACACGGGTCGAATTGGCAATTGCGACTCGTGTGATTGCAGCCCTCGCTTCGCTCGGGCAGCAAACCTCACACTCGTCGCAATCGCCAACTTTCGACCCTTGTTGCACAATATACTATTGTTGTAGTTGCGTTAACTATTGTACTGTTACCATCACTTATATTATTGATGAGTTGTAATTACGAATGAGTTCAACTAAAAAAATACCCGCATAAGCTGCCGATTAATAGTTGTCACGGCGATTTCTCTAAGCGAGTAGCGAATATTCTTATTTCATTTAAGTCAACGCTTTGACACTACGGCCAAGGGTTGTTCCTAGGGATATTATCTTTCGTGTATTATGACTGACCGCAGAGGTCAGAAAAAGAAGAAAAAGGAAAGGGACTCGTGGAGTACAGGAGATCAGGCAATATCGACGGAAGGGACATAAATGTTTTACATGCAATACGGCGTCCGTCGCGGCTGGACGAAACTGCCCACAGCCGAATTTTATCGCCTTGACCGCACACGGCCAGATACCACAAGCGCGAGAGAAAAGAAAGCGACCACCCTTCTGGGATGGCTCTGGTCACGAGGTGTAAAAAAAGCGCATCTGCATGAGCGACGAAAACGCTTGGCTTTCGTTACGGATTACACTCGCGGCGGCAACAACACCGTTATGGGGTGTTTTGTCGTTCGATGCCTCCCGGACACTCTTATGCTTCTTTCGCCCAACTAAAACATTGCAGCACGAATGTTTGAGTTGAACGAAATACTAACCTAAAAGACAAATATTTACTTGCTACAAATTAAAAAAAAAAAAAAAAAAATAAATAATAATAATAATAATAATAATAATACTAATTTTAAATCTGTTAAAAATAATTAATCAAATGTTCATTGGTGAATTAATAAATACTATAAAAAAAAATATAGTATTAAAATTTATAGTATTAATAAATACTATAAATACTATAAATCGTTTTTTCTCTGCAACCGAAATTCTAACAAAATTCTTCTTAAGAAAAGCGACATTTGAAGTCGATGCACAAGAGGTTCACGAATTTTTACGTTTTCTTTGCCTCGCATCCTTGAGTTTCAAAAAATAACCATCAGTTCAGCTAAGCTTTTGATGCGGTAATTTACCTGCGAGTAAATATTTTCCATCTATTTACTATTGTTAAGAATCGACATTTATTTTCCTCTTTTCCCCGGCGAACACAATCAGCCCGTCCTACACTAGATTTGTTACAATTCCTTAAAGGCTAACAGTATATTTCGCCCTTAAAACGTTCATACGACGTTTTTTTCCCAGCGCGTTGTATATGCGCGGTTTTCTATCGGTGGCTCCGAACGATTTATAGAGGTCAGTTTATTGAAACGGCTTCGACAGCAGCCCTTGGTCGCTATTACTATAACTCCCGAGTGGTATAGGTGGAGGTGTCGTCCGTTCGCTTCGTGCGTTATACATATATCTTTCAAGGGATTCCGCAAACGGTCAGTCGGACTTGGACTCCTCGTGGACTTCGTCTCCCTCCCTCGAGTTCCGAGAGAGCGAAGCACCCGCCTGTTGTCTCCCGCTAAATCTTTAATATTCCATTTAATATCTGGCCGGCCCTTGGATGGCGGTCCACGGGACAGCCGACTCGCCTCGTCGTGCCACCCCGTGCGGCTATATAAATCAAACGAGAGATATTGGCCGTTTTTGCCCAGCGATGCCGAACCTCTCCGCTCCTCGCGCTGCGGCTGCTCGACCGGCGTGGCCAACCCCAGCCACTGCCATCCCCCCACTCTCCCCATCGCGGAGCTTCCATAATTGTTTTTACGGATTATAAATTTCACTTCTTCGCGCGCGAGGGACTCGACCCCCGGGCCAAACTTCTCTCCTCCAACGTCGTCTAACTCTTTTCCGCCCGAGAACGCGAGAGGAAGAATCTTCACGAAAAGTTGGCCGAAATCTTTTATCCGGAAAATTAATTGACTTCCACTTTTAGCCATTAATATCGTGAATTAATTATTCGATTTTACGATTGAAATGTTTTTTTAGAACTGGGTAAAGCAGAAGGAATAGTACTGAGGGTTGTGGCTTTCCCTCGCCAAAGTGTAAAATTGGTGAGAGCTAAACATTAGTCACAAATTGAGAGACGAATTTTGATTTCATTTTTTTTTCATCATATATATTTTGGAAATTTGTTTGTCTGTTTGTCTGTTTGTCTGTCCCAGGCACCTTAATTAAAGTCTGCACAAAATAATGAAGCCTTGCGCTTAATTCAAGTCTGCCCCAAAATTCGAATTTTTTAATTTAATTTTATTCGGTGTTAATTTCATTAATAATTTAATTTTGTTTCGAGCATTATGCATTACGCACGCGAAACGTGCTAACCACTATACAACCTGCTAGTTCCCTATATTGTTGAGGACCGAGTTACGTATAAAAGGTATAAGAAAATATCCCTCTTTTAAAAAGTCCATGAGTAACGGAAAGCATTGTTAGCAGACTATTAGAGCTGTGATTGGTTGCCAGGAAAGTCCGTGATAAACAAAATCAGTTTGGTGTCAAATTTGAAAAATGTCATAAGAGGACACGCGAGGCAGCACCCGTAACTTTTTAAAGCTTTATAAGAGCGCAGCAGCGCAAAATTGATTAACCTATTAGAGGTGATATTTTGAAAGAAACATTTCCGTCGTCGATTTTGGCGATTTTCGGTCCGGAGCCGGATCTACGATTTCTGACAGAAAAAATATTTTTTTCGTCGACAAATTTTTTATTTTTTATTTCAAAATCGATAAAAAAGATTAATAACCAGTGTTTTCGGGGGTAGAATATGCGACTTAAGAATGATGGTATAGGTTAAAAGTCGATATTTTGAAAAGAACAAATTTCTGAGGTCGACTTTGGCAAGTATTTCAGGCACGTGCGCCAGCGCGTGTGATTAGCCTAGTTCTGTTAAATTCGTATCAATTGATGCATACAATACTAGAATTGATGTAGTCTCCGTAATTCGTCACAACTCAGGAATTTTCATTTTCTTTCGTATATTAAATTAAATTTCCTACACAGTAGATACAGTAAAAAATACAGTACAATAAATTGCTGTACAGTATAGGAATTTTCCAAACATTTTTCACAAAGCGTAAAGTGCGTGCTGAAAAGCACAGGATGTGCACGTGAATAAAAATACATGCTAAATCCGCATTTGCGATAGTTCCAATCGCATCATCGCGGAAGTGCATGGAAAGTATCTGAAAAGATGACGTCAAAGCTTACATCCTTGCAACGCAACGAAATTAAAACCGATAACATATTAATTCCATAAAAACCCAAATGACTCACCCCCATTAGGGGGTGAAATGGTAACCGGCATTAATATGCCTGGACAAAATACCTGCGGGCAGAATCCCCTGGTCAAAATTTCCCCTGTATAAAATCCCCGCGACAAAATCCCTCCGGACAGAATCCGCCCTGTATAAAATCCCCTTGGACAAAATCCCCCCGGATAAAATCCCCCCCGGATGAAATTCCCCCTGAATGAAATCCCCCCGGACAGAATCCCCCCATTGGTGTAGAAACTATACGTTATAATGATGTGTTTACTTTTCTTTACTCTTCATTGCAGTTCTTTATTTTACTTGTTTTTATTTCTATATTTGTTATTACTTTATTTATTTTACTTTACTGTACTTTACTTTACTTCATTTTTATTTTTTAATTTTTTTTATTATTTTATTTATTTTTTATGCGTGGGGATACTATCTGGGCACATTTTATTTGGGGAGATTTTTGTCCGGGGAGATTTTGTCCGGGGGGATTTTGTCCGGGGAGATTTTGTCCGGTGGGATTTTGTCCGGGGAGATTTTGTCCGGGGGGATTTTGTCCGGGGAAATTTTGTCCGGGGAGATTTTGTCCGGGGAGATTTTGTCCGGGGGGATTTTGTCCGGGGGGATTTTGTCCGGGGAAATTTTGTCCGGGGAGATTTTGTCCGGGGAGATTTTTTCCGGGGAGATTTTGTCCGGGGGGATTTTGTCCGGGGAGATTTTGTCCGGGGGGGGGGGGGGTTATCTGGGGGGATTTCGGCCGGCAGCCGGGTGAAATAATATTTTTT
Organism: Pimpla rufipes; assembly: GCA_963932165.1. NCBI lineage: Eukaryota > Metazoa > Arthropoda > Insecta > Hymenoptera > Ichneumonidae > Pimpla > Pimpla rufipes. The sequence goes on from OZ010634.1 coordinate 9,472,724, forward strand.
TTTACATATGTGCGTGCGAAGTTCGTCTTCTCGTGCCTGCGTAGCGGGCGCGAAATAGTCGATTTTCGCATGTTATTGGAGAATTTATTCGCACACTCCGAACAGTGCGCGAATTTTATTCCTACTTCGCGCACTAGTCACACAATGTACTATTGTCATGTTCTTAGTCCTTATAATAACTTTTCATTGTCGGTATAATCATTTAAGTTCATTAATATTTCGTTGGTTTTAATTTCATCGCATTGCAACGATGCAACATCACCTGAAAAGTCCATATTTAAAAACAATGGTATAGGTTACAAGTCGATATTTTGAAAAGAAACATTTTCGAGGTCGATTTTGGCGAAAAGTTTTTCAGCCACGCGCGCCAGCGCGTGTGATTACCCTATAGTTTAATATAAATTACCCGGTTGCTTAAAAAATGTTAAAAAAATATTGATCCTGTACTGCAAGTCGACAGCTTTCAACAACGGTATAATATACCAGAAACCGCTGAAAACGCCTAAAGAAATAATTCACCAGTAGCGAACAGTAAAACGTATTTGGTCGTATCATTTCAGTCAGTACCAAATTGTGAAATTCGTAACCCAATTTGCAGCAAAGTTCTGAAAGAAAAAAAAAAGAAAAACAGTAAATAAAACGATTTCTCTCGATTTATGGGTAATTGGATATTTCTCGAATGATATAAAATCTATCGCTTGAAGCCAGCGGACGACGTGCCATTACCTTACGCGTACCTACACAGCGATCAGAGGGGTTGGCGCTTGAGAGGGGTGGTAATATTTATAGGGTATATATTCGTTCGGGAATCACGGCGACGTAGTCGAGCTCTCCCTTGGCCTCTCTCTTTCTCCCCTGTTTTCCCCATTGGCATTCTCGCAGCAATGGGGAATGATACAGTGTCGTAGCGCGGAGCGTGCCGAGTTCAGGGGTTAAGAAGGGATTTTGGGGTCGCGTTAATTAATATAGTCGCTCGGCTCGCGGGCTCGTTCACGAGTCGCCGGCACGACACTCGAGTCACACCGGTTACTAACTATAACTAAGCCCCCCATTAATTCACATCAACGTCTTCCTATCTGCGCCGGGCTGGGTGACTTGCATCTTCCTTGCCGAACAGAGATAAGTGTGCCGAGTGCTTTATAGGTAAGTATTTTACGCTGCGCGCCGTACTCTTAACATCTCGTCGCTACTTTTATCGAGTCACTTGGGTCATGAGCGTTCAACGCTATTTTTCTATGAATATGTTTAAGTAACTTTCAATTTTTGTTTCACTTATTTCAATTCGATAAACTTGTTGTTTAAAGACTGTCAAAAAGAAAATGGAAAAATAAGCAGAACGACTTTGTTTATTTTCTCTTACGAGCGACTTGGAAATTTGCATGAATTTCGTTGCAGCGAAATGACGTAAAAAGTTAACACAAAACGTGAAAATCTTTTTTTGTCACCGGTTCTACATTTTCATACCCTTTACAAACCCAAGTTCTTCGGCAAGATTATCCGAAAGTCTGAAAAAATCGCCAAACACGAAAAAAACTGCGAAAAAATGCCCCACACCGAAGAAAACCGTCAAAGAAAGTGATCGAAGCGTCGCGAAAAAAGAAAAATCCAAACACAACGTCCCTCGCCACCCTTTCGCCGCGAACCCTCGTAACCTCATCTCCGCCGGTCCTCCGCTCGCGCCACGCAACCTAAATTCGATAAATTCGGAGGAAAATAAAATCTGTCGATTTCGCGTCCGAGGAAATTGCCGGTGGCCGCGTGTGCGGTTGCTGGTGGTGGTGGTTTTTCTCGGTGGTGGATACTTCCCCTTGGTTGAGCCGATCATTGTCGCGGTAACAAGCCGGCTATTGACGGTTCTCCCCGCGCTTTCTTTCTCGCTCTCTCTCTCTCGCTCTCTCTCGCACTTTTTCGTGTTTCACCGCAGCGCTGTGAAGGAGCCGGGCGAGCCGCGTGGACGTGTCAAAGTGTGCAAGCAGATTGGGGCGCCGTAGGGATAGCCCGTGTAAGTACGTAAGCTCTCGAGTTCACTCGGCCGCTCGGGCGCGTCGAGGGTGCGCGATATCGGTAGGTGTCCGCCACCTTCGCGCGCTGTATTCGAGTATTCCGACGGCGAAGCGCTTGACCCACACCGAGGAGCCGCCGGTTTCCGTGAATCCGCCGCACGCTCGTTGCGGTCGTGTTGGTCCGCGTGTTACTACGGCCTCCACATACTAATGGGGCATTACCTTAACACCCCTCTATATCCCAGTCGTTCTCTCCTCCAGTTAGTTACTCCTCGGGGAACGCGCGCGTCCCGCTCGGTTCATACGAAAGAAAAGCCGAGAGAACTGCGGCCAGCCTCGTGAACCCTCCGCGCACCGCCCCCCGGGCCCCTCGGCCCCGCCGCGGCGACCCCTGTCATCTCTCTTTTTTCCCATCCACGCTCGACACTCGGGCTGTCATTTATTTTACTCGGTCTCCTGTTGGATGTCTATTCTTATTGAGTTCTTTTTCGCGCATGATATATTCGCAACGATGCACTGTTAGAAATATATGGTGTCAAATGCTACTGGTGTGGACTTGTTCCTAGTGTTACTTATTACAGTATTAATAATAACACTTTTTACGGTGTAAAATTAAAACCAACTGTATCGTTAAATTATTCCTGTGTGAAGTGAAGATACATTGTAAGACTTTTCGTTTAGATACCGTCTTAGTGTAGTTTTTAACACCACATTTTTAAGAGTGTAATGAACCGCCAAATCTTGGGTACTAACAGAGTTGTAAATCCCTAATTTATACAGAAATAAAATTGATGGTACGATTGGCTTTGTAATTATGTTTTTATAATAATAACTCGTAATGAATATAATATAATGTGTAAACGTTTATATAGCGGCAAGAAATATTAATTTTCGATAAAACTTCATAGTTATTGAAAAAATGGAGAAATACTGTTAATGCATTACGAAAATAATGGAGGATTGTGCCTGCCCATTTTCTCACAATTCGTCCGAAAATTAAATGAAAAATTCAGTTTTTCTTACGGCTACTCAAAAGTTCACATATCATTTTGTACTCGCTACAGGTAATCATTATAAAATCGTAACCGGAAAATAAACTGTTGTGTAAACTTTAATTCTAAAACTAATGACGACTTACGACACTGGGTACTAAACATCCATTCCGAACAGCTCGAAGACTCGACGTATCCACCTATACGTTGCCCATTTCCCGAGAAATTTTCCGAGTCCCACGAACAACGGTATTACGGGACACGAGTAGGTAAAGCTAAAGGTCCGCCCGAGGCGACTTCTCGTCTCGCTCGAGTCTCGCGGAGATTTCTTCGCGGCGCGAGGGCCGCGAGCGCGAGATCTCGACGAGATATTCCGCGGGAGACAATACGCGGTGCGCGATCTCGGCTCACGATACAGATTTGGCTCGGGCTCCCGTCGTACGGCTCCCGGCCACTGTTACGTAGCTCTTGCCCGCTCGCTCGAGGTTTGCCGCATGAATTTCAATCGACATCTTATCGGGTTGCGCCAAGGCGAGCGAGGAACTCGAGTGCCGCGGTGGATCGTGATCAAGTGGGGGCCTCCAGGCCGCGGGGACAATACACACCTCGTGGTCGTGCCTCCGCCCCGACAAGTGACAATACACACTACTATCACGGACGCCCGCTAGCTAGCAGCATCCACGCCGTCCTCACTTGCGCCACCCCGGGCTCTAAGCAGCGGAGAACAAGCGGCGTATTGCTCTTTTGTCCGAACCATCACCCCTTACACACGTACCCATCGTCCTATACCCCCCTCCACCTCGCGCTGATAGTCTCAGCCGCCGGGCTACAGTCGGTCCTTCGTGCGCTAGCACGCTTCACTTTTTTTTCTCCGTTTTTTTTGTCATCTTCCATCTGAAGGGCTCGTGTGCCTTCGCTCCCGAGGTACTCGGAGAGCTTGACCTGTAAAGAGCACCAGCCGGTGAAAGATTCGTCTCTCTGCGGTCGCATTGTGGAATTCATCCGGGTCTGAGGGTGATTTTGAAAACTCGATCAAGTCTAATCTTTATCGGGACTTCAGTCTTCGGATACTAAACAGAGAATTCGGGTTTTCTTTTCGGATTTGAATAACATTCGGTTCATTTTGGGAAGAAGGATGCGGGTGACTTGTGACTATTGAGGAGAGATATTTCGCACTCTTCAATTGTCGCAAGTCGTTAGCATACGTGCGAAACGGATGCTTTGTGGAACAAAGTAAGGTGAGCCGAAGAAAATAATGCGATGCAACGTCCTACGTGGTCTTCAGTAAGCCGGGATATGCGAGAGAGAATTAAGTCGGGTGATAGGTGTTTCGATTTGCTCATTTAAGAAAGTCTTCGAAAACATCGCCCGAAAGAAAGTCTTCGAAAACATCGAAGGCATTCGCCAGGTGATCGAAATACTATGCAAATGTTAAACACAAGGCGTCAGCTAATATTATCGGGTGTCACAGCTAAACTCGTATGCGGATGTATTTTTAGTATGAAAAAAAAGTTTTCCCGAAATACCACGATTCAACACTCATTCGACATTGATTACAGCCCATAAGTCGATATTTCTACACGGTTTGTTTGAAAAATCGGATTCCGGGGGCTTCATTCGGCTCATAAAAAATAATGATCACGAGTTGGCGAGAATGAAGCCCACGGGAGCTGCGAATAGCTGCGACAGAGGCTCAGGGCTGGTATTTCGACGTTATACTCCGAGGAGTCCTGTGCTTACACCCTTCCTCGCCCCCTAAACGCGGAACCGGAGCGGCGGTAACGCCGCTTCCTTCAATCTCTCGCCCCCTTTTCTAGCTCGTGCCCACCGCTTCTGGATGGAGAGGAATATCCAGCCCCCCCCCCCCCCCCCCCCCGTCCACCGCCCACCACCAGCGAGTGTCTCCGGTTATGAGTTAGTGGATATCCGAACCAAAGTGACTGCCACCATATTAAACGCTTCCAAGACTTTGGTACACTACTCGAGTTTGCCAGGAGTCGGAGCTATACGCCTACAGCCCAGAACACAGCACCAGCAGAGGCTCCCGTGGTGGTGGAGGTCTCTCTCGATCGAGTGCCTCGCACCCCTCGCCTTGCGCGCCATCCAACGCATCACTTCGATCCGGTTATCCAATAAATTTTCACTCGAATATTCCCGCACGTCCCGTGTCCTTTTTTTCCTCCCGCTTCCTCACAGTAGAAAACTTTATGGGGGCAAAAAAGTCGCCGAATGTCGAAAACTTAAATTAGGCGACGTTTTCTGGAGAATCGGAGATGGCTTTCGTGGTATTTCTCATTTTTACGCGACGTCCTCAATGAGCAAGCCAGAACTGATCAACGTGATACTTTATAGAGGAAACATTATGATGGCAACAAATTCGTCGTATTTCGAAAATGATCAGGTGACTTTTTATCTATCGGTAGGGTTTTCTTATTACTTTTCCATTTTATCGTGACATTCTTGTTGAGAAAGCAAAAACTGATCAACGTAATTCTTTATAAAGGAAATTTTGTGATGGCAAAAAATTTGCTAACTTTCGAAAATTATCTGATGACATTTTTTACAGCAATAGGGTTTTCGTACTACATTTCATTTTAACGTAGCATTCTTGATGAGATTGCAAAAATTGATCAACGTCATAGAGGAGGCTTTGTAAAAAAGTTACCGATACTTAATGACAAAGCAATAGAAGGTTCCACTCTGCATCCTCTGCAATTTGAATCAGCCAGACATTTTGGCAATCGCTGCTCTAATTTGTCTGACTCTGATCTCATCTGTAAGCCTTAGATTGGCACCAAACATTCGTCTGTCACCAACGCAGCCGGATATCTCGATAACGGCTGATCCCAGTAAGATCTGACAGTCCTGAATTGCCACTAAACATTTTACTCGCGACTTACGGTCAAGATAAGCTTCAAACCTTGGAGTTGCGAGGCGCATTCTCCGATCTCGCATCTCGTAAGTGCCTCCACAAAGGTTTTCATCGTCTCTTCTATTTTATTACTGTTTTCCATTTTAATGTATAGCATCCTCGATAAGGTAGCAAACATTGATCAACGTAATACCTCATAGAGGTAACTTTATAAAAAGTTACAGATACTTAATGACGAAGCAATAGAAGGTTCCAATCTGCATCCTTTATTGCTTTTTGAACCGTCCGGACATTTTGACAATCGCTGCTCTAATTTGTCTGACTCTGATCTCATTTGTAAGCCTTAAATTGGCAACAAACATTCGTCTGTCACCGACGCAGCCGGATATCTCGGTAATCGTCGATCCCAGCAACATCTAACAATCCTGAATCGCCGCTAAACATTTTACTCGCGACTTACGGTCAAGATAAACTCCAAGTCTCGAAGTTGCTTGGCGCATCCTCCGGTCTCTCAGCTCGGTAACCGCGTCCTCCAACTTTTTCCCTGTCCCGTCGACGTTCGACTGCAGCCCTGACACGTTGCTCGAACGATTCCTCGCGTGTTCGCTCTGCCGGAAGATCGTTAGCGGAGCAATTAGGTAATGCGTCCCCGGTTGGCTGCCGTTAGGTTTTCCCGGCTGTCGTCCCACGAGGAATCACGCCGCCTGCCGCTCGGTGAAAACATTCGTCGAGACAAACGACGCTTCAAAGAAAAAATACGATGTCCTCGCGCGATCGCTGCAAAGTGAACTCAGCGTCTGTTTTCCCTCACACCGGTTTATATCCATTAAAATGCGCATTTCACCCGAGTCGTTCTGCGTTCCTCCGGCTCGAAACCCAGATTGCGAATCAATCCAGTCGCTTCCGAATCAGAGGTCGATTGTCGAGAGGGTCGCGCGGGAGTCGAGCAACTAATCAGGAGGTTTGTAAGCGACGACGGAAGAGAGAAGGAGCGCCAGATGATTTTCCAAGTAACACTTCGGCTCCTCTATCTTATTTTCCCTCCGTTCGTTCCCGTCTCCCTCTCTTCCTCTCTCGCTTTATCTACCAGCGAACGACGTGCTCCACTCTGCAGCTAAACTCTGCGAACCCCGGGCGCTAACTTGACTCCACTAACGGGCAATCAGATCGCCTCTGTTGGGACAACAAACCGAGTCCCGCCCCTTGCGCGTCTTCCTCCTCGGAGACGAGTCCAGCGCCGGTACCGTCGTATATTCCCTCGTCCGCTTTCTCACCCTGCGAGATTCTCTTTTCGTCCACTTCCGTCCTTCCTTCTCCCGCGCGCCGTGACGGTCGTCGCTTCCTCCCTCGATCCCCGCGACCGCTTGGCTACGGCTTATTTATCGTTGAACTTCCGCGCGGGGGGTTAAATAGCAGTAAATCCACTCCCGGGCACGGCGACTACGTACAACGGTGACTTAATTGTCCGAGCTGTTTCTCCGTCGTGCGTTTTCTCCCGTTCGATTGGATAACGATGATTTGTGCGGCCGAAGTATCAGCGACGCAATAGTTATAACTGGCTGCTCGATTGATTTCCGTCCCTCGTGTATAGCGGCGACCTGGAGATAAGAGATTCATTTATATCGCGATGCACAATGTGACTCTTATTTATGAGGCGATTGGGGGAATTCTGAGGACAGAGGATCTTTTTTTTTAGGAAAAAAATGAAGACAGGACGTTTGATAGTTGCTGCCTGTGATGGCGGTGGAGCTTTCTGCCGTGTAGACGAGGAAGATCCGATCGCGTCGAATGTACAGCCCAATTTCGGCAGTACCTTTAAAATTATTTTTGGAAAAGAAAGTCGGAGTGGGAGAATTCGACGAGAGGATGGCTGAGAATTGAACCTCGTCTTCTGGAATCTTTTTTCTCGCTTCAATATCGAGGGGTTTTATTTAGTTCAATTCTTCAGTTAAGTCTTGGCCATTTGCAATATTTTCGAAAAGCATCTGATGAGTTAACGCGAAGCGGTATAATTTTCTAGATTTTGTTTTGGAAGGTGAGGTGGAATCCTCTTGAACCCAAAAGATTCTGTTCTGAGACCAACTGGCACAAAAAACGATATATTTCATAGCCACAGTTCGACTGACATCACCGACACCGAATTCTCAGCACCAATTTTCAAAACAGAAGCACTACGTGACCCAAATGCTTCAATCTACCCAAAATCGAGTATAGGCCGTCCCAACGCTGCCCAAGAGCACAGACTACACTGCAAAACCAAGCGTCCTGCAAGTGTGCTGTTTCTCCTATATCTTTTACATTGTGACGAGTTTTTACACACTTTAAGCGTGTTCCTTTCAGATATAGTAGTAGTAGTAGTAGTACAAGATTTCTATTAACCATTACAAAAACAAAGAATGTGTGTATGTATTATGTGCGTGTTAATATGCCGTATTCGAGAGTTTCCATGTTTACAAGGCCATCGACCGGGGTCCTTCAGCCCATCTTTCAGATATAATTTACCATGTAAATGCCAACACACTTAAAGTATGTAAAAACTCGTCACAACGTAAAAGAAAAGGAGAAACAATACACTCGCAACACGCTTAGTTTTTCGAGTAAAGTGCCTCAAGCTCCGAAAAATAAGACCGAGATCGTTTCGCACTCCGCAAGTTCCGATCACGGAAGTAAAGACATTTAGTGTGTCGTACGATAAAAATCACGACTCCTCCCGTCGATCCTCAATCTCGAGCTCGAGCTCATCTCGAGTCACCGCTGCGTAGCATCACACACAACGTCCTCTCGTATCGAAAGTACAGCTGCGTCTCCCCTTTTAGTGAGCCATCACGGGGGCCAACCGCGCGGAAGCCGAAGTACAGTTTCTCGTGGCTACTTAACCAATATCGTATCGACGTTTAATCGTCGAGCGAGATAGCCGCGGGTGCGTTCGCGAGTTCCCGCAGCGAACGTCCCTGTGGACGAAAGCGAGAGCGAGAGGTCCGAGAAACGCGAGCGCGGGAGAAGGTAAAAGTTTCGGCGCTGTTAAACGGGGGTAACGAATGACAGGAAATAGAAGAGACATAACACAAGGTGGAAGTGGAGATAGAAAGAGCCTCGAGGCTGTGACGCCGGGTGCGCGACGTAGCGTAGGGTCCGAGCTATATATACGGCCAGGACCAATGGACCATGCGCTATTCTTTACGGATCTAATTGAGCGGGGAGATAACGCCGCCGATTCTGTGCGCGCCGCGGGTAATAACGCCTCCTCGCCTCTCGCCCCGTCCTCGGCGTTTCCTCCTCTCGCTCCGTCCTCCTCGCCTTCCTCGCGTCTCCGTTTCCTCTGTCTCTCTCCCTCTTGGCCACTTTTAATGGCCAAACTAATCGGTGCTGCTGGTACCTAGACATTTAAGGTGCCAGTCGGGAATCGTCGCGGGAGGCAAGACCGAGGAGGATCTCACCCTCTCGGCCGCCGATCGTTTTTCGCTTTTCTCGCAAACGACTGCTCGCAATTTTCACGCGGTGGGCACGCAAAAAGAAATGACACGACTTACGACCTGCACTTTCAGTCGCGGGAGAAATGAGTTCGCACCCTGGTTGGAATAATTGCCAGTGTTTTTTTTTTTTTTTTTTTTTTTTTTTTTTTTCGTCGCCCCTCTTGACTATTTTTTCGAAAAAGTGGGGAAATTGGAGCAGCGAGGGACGCGACTCGGATTACCTACGACAGACTGGCCGATCATTCCGATCGTGGCAGTTTTTTGCATGCATCGTGGGAGGCGTAATTTAGGCAGGACGGTTACGATCGCGGACCGAACGAGCTTTACGAGTTATGCGTCGATCAACGGGACCATACGGATGCTCCTCACGCAGCCGTGTACGGCGCACGACGCTGTCCTGTGTGCGGAGTGTAGCGGCGCGACGCCCGAGAGTGCAGAACCCCTGAGAGACTCGTTCGCGCGAGCGAACCGCCCTTTTTTTCCTAAATGCACACAGGGTTGATTTTCGGCCGCGTCGGATCCGGGGTAACGTAGTGGATAGCAGGGCGGTACCATCTGGCAGCCGGATGGAAGATCATAATACTGTTGCGGCGCCTGGCTGAAAGAAAACAGTGAAAACGGTAACGTAACGTCGGCCAGCCCGAACCGAAGAGTCGTAGCTATGACTGGTTTCATCACAAATTAATTGAAAAATTGATTGAGAAATGAAGAAATTATGTCGAATGAATTACGCTATGGTCGTGTTTTTTTTACGTAATTGTAATTCAGTTCAGCATTACAGTAGAACCTCGATTATTCGAAGCAATTAAGACCGAGACTAGTTCGGATAATCAAAAGTTTGGATAATCGAAATATAGTTTTTGTGGAGACGGTATCGTAAACAACACTTTTTCGAAAACCGCCAAAATCGACCTCACATTTTTTTCTTTTCAAAATATCGACCTGTAACGTATACCATTGTTCTCAAGTCGTATATTCTACCCCCGAAAACACTGTTTACCAATACTTTTTACTAGATTTTGAAAAAAATATTTTTGGCGACAATTTTTTTGTCAGAAATCATAGATCCGTCTCCGGACCGAAAACCGCCAAAATTAACCTCAGAAAATTTGTTTTTCGGTACCGAATTTCATTGGCATCGAATGCTTAATAATTCGTGTGCTACCCGAAGCGTCAACTCTTCACTCGTCAATCCCCATTTCCGGCTCACGCGCTGTCCATAAACACGTCCACGGGGTCCACGTGCGTTACGACCGGTCGCGAGTGGAAACCATGTAGCGCTGCACGTAAACCATCGGGCTGTAAACAATGCGTAAACGTCCGGTTATTATGTAACTCGACGTGAGACCGAGAGGCGAAGAGACAAAAAAAAACCAGGTCCCGCGTGCATCGTGGCTGGAACAAGGAAGAAAGAAATATCCTGTGTAAGGGGGTGAAGGGGGTGTGTCCGGAGCAGTATACCTTTCTCTCGAGGGTATATGATCGTCACGGGCTCCGAGAGAGAATTCGAGGTACTCTGACAATTTTCCCGTCTCTCTCACTCTCTCCAGCATCCACTCCTCTCGTCATGTGCCTGTGTGTCCACTCAATGTGTGTGGATCGGTGTGAAGTCGAAGCCGGGAGAGAAAGACAGAGAGAAAAAAGGCGGAGAAAGAGATGGAGAAGGACACGTGAACCTCGATCGTCGCCGCTGGATATATAAGTATTCCCGAAGGCGAGGGGCAATTTGTCCCGGTCATTTGGCGAGTCCGTCGGGACTCCCTGACTGTAATCCAATCACTAGCCACACTCCTTCTCCCTCGACGCGATCGTCGAATTCGCCTTCTCTCTCTTCCTCAACCTCCTTTCTCCACCCCCTTCCCCCCCCCCCCTCCCCCCTCCCCCTTGACCCGCTGGACGATGAGCGCCGTCTCCCTCTCTCTTTCCCTTTCTTCCTCCTCCTCGCCCACCGATCACATATCTATATAGTCACCCATAGACGTTGGCTCTCCGGTTCTCCGCCCGCCGGTCTTCTGGTCGCAGCAACGTGCGTCGCTCTTCCACCCTCTCGCACCCTCTAAAGAGTCTCTATCTGGCCATCTATCCATTCTCTTCACTATATCTATACTCGTCCGCCTTTTGCGTCTCTCACTCTTCTTATTCTTGTTACCATTGCTGGTCCCTCTCTCTTTCTCACTCTCTCTTTTTCTCTCTCTCTCTGTATTCCTCTCGCTCACTTTCTGTCGCTCCGACGTTTTGTATTCGAACCACCTTCCTTTCGACTCGGACCCTCGCGACGCACACACTAGCGATATCCATGTCGGTTCCAGGGCTAGAAGAGACTTCTGTCTTCGTCCTGTTCTTCTTCTCTCTCGTGCGAACCCCCTCGTTTTTACCCTCGTTTCTGACCCTGCCACGAGGACACCACGCGCGCGGGGCGTCATCGAGACCTCCTGCAATCCTGACCAGCGTGTATCACGTGGCTCTTCTCACTTTCTCCACGGTTTACTCTGTTGACTACAGCGAGCACTGATTGCCCGAGCTGGGACTTTTTCTATTTTTCTTTTTTTTTCTTTTAAGTGAGACAAGTGCACGCGCGAGTGGCTTATGAATTTGTAATCTTTTGGCTGAAGCAGGATACGTGCAGGCTTCATGCACGTCAGAGTTCAAACTCCTTGTCATTTTCGTGTGTATTCATTTGTTAAAATTGAAATTACTATGCTGTTTACTAATCCCTGACATACGGCATATCGGAAAGGTTTTTTCAATGTTTTCGTCAGTTAATTCAGTAATTATGAATTATATAGAATTATTATGAATTATGAATTATATCGCCAAAATCAATTGGAATAAAAAGTCATGGCCAGTACGCAACTTAATTGGAATTACTCAACGACAAAGACATATGGAGACATTATTCTAATACTCGACGAGTACCTACGCTAAGTACTGGCAAACATGCGAGTACACAGAACCATTTGAGTACACGAAAACATTTGATCCGAGTACCCTATAACTTTTGGGTATCCGAGGGATCGAGTTCAGGTATTCGGAGCGATTCGAGTACTCGAAAATTCGAGGTATTCAACACGAGAAAAATAAAAATGATTCAACTCGACTAAAAAATAAGTCGACCCGCACATCTGTACGCTATTCAATCAAGGAAAAGTAGTTTTGTAAAAGAAAAAAAATTAAAAGGTCACTATTTTACGTTCTTCATACGGTCATTTGTGATTATTAATATTATTCATCGGACTATATTTCAATCGTTCACCTGCACAAGAATTAGATGAGATCAAGCGAAGATCCCTCTTTTAAAAAGTTCATGAATATTGGAAAGCATTGTTGTCAATCTATTCGAGCTGTGATCGGTTGCCAGAAAAGTCCGTGGTATACAGAATCAGTTTGACGTTAAATTTGACATAAAAAGACGGGCGCGACAGCGCCCGTAACCTTTTATAAGATCGCAGCAGCGCAAAAGTTTTTCAGACACGCGCGCCAGCGCTTGTGATTAGTCTAGTTACGGTAGAATAATGCGTTCCAAATAATCCTCAGTAACGTACATACAATAAAACAGATATATTTTGCCTCGTCTACCAAGTTGACGAATAACAAAAGCGCGACGATGGTCCGATCTATGCCACCTACATATTTGAAAAAAAAAAAAAAATCCTCTGTACGGTTTCGATTGGAACGAGCTCATGAATTTGTAAGGCAAGAATTCGGTTGCAACGGAGTGGAAACGACCTCGAATATATTTATCCCATTCTGGAGCGAATACTTGGTCCACGCAGTGGATACGTCCTTAAAAGTAGAATCGATCAGACGCACGTGAGTGGAACACGAGAATCACTGTAACCCGCCAAGACGGGAACGAAGGAATTCGAAGGGATATCGATGTACTCGGAGAAATAAATATGTACGGTCGGGACGAATATATGGCGAGCGCAAGAGAGGAATATTATTATGGTGTAGCATATTCGTCGTGCCCTCGGCGAGAGAATCGTGCCTCCAGGGCGAATGGCATACGTGATCTCGAACGAGTCTTTCGCGCTCGCACTTTTCTCGATCCTGCGAAAATTAGCCTTGTTTTGCCAGGGGTGTTCCGGGCGCCCTTTACACCCACGTCCACGCGGTTCACGAGCCCGCGTGCTCCACCCCGTTTTTCTCTCGCTTCAAACTGACCCCGCAAACGGCGTTTCTTTTTGCACTGTTTTACACTCGCGCGGCGTTTCTCAAACGGCACTGGCCTCTCCGGTGCTTTTGATCTTTTGCAATTTAACGAACGCTCAAGGGTTCCGGACGATATAATTCACCGGGAGAAACTTCAGAAGTCGCCGTGCCACTAATTCTTATTTTTTTCCTCACCGAACGTGAGGAAAGTGAGGAAAACCGATCGACCTATTTCCCGGAAAAACAGTTTTTATTGTTCCTTCGGAAGACTGAGGATTTAAGGGAAAATATATTTTATTTACGAGTCTGAATTATATATTTCTAATCGCCCGAGAATTGTTGAAAAATGCAATAAAATTTCATTGTATGTCTGTTGTCAGCAATCTGATAATTAAATCGTCACGAATATTATGTTGTATTTAAGATTACATGTATATATCACGAAATTTGAATCTGCAAATAATTGTAACACGGACTGAAATTTTCTCTCTGCATTTATCGCACATTTGTGGTACGCAGTAACGCGCGATATTCCACGTAATAATGGTATAGTTGAATCCACTAGTAGATCGTTCGTTGGAGTACACGATACCGCAATTAACGCTGGCATGATTTAGGATCCTCGCTATGCACTACAGGCCGAGCGGTGTGCCCTGTAACAGGGTGGCCCGAGGTTTGATTTATCGCAAGCCCGAGCGAGCGAGCGAGCGAGCATGCGAGCTCCTCTCCACTCTATACAGCCCCGGTACACGGTAAATTAATTTGAATTTGGTAATATACGAGAAATTCGTGCACGCGAGACTTGCTCTGACGCTTCTCGTTTGTTAATAGTTGCATCGTTGTCTGGCGGCACTCCAAGCGCTCGTTGAGCTTTGGGAAAAGAAGGTAAATTGAAGACCGGCTTCTTTTTTTTTTTTTGTAAAATCCTGGCGCATGGTCACTAAATGAAAACATTTCCCACCGGAGGGAATCCGGTTGCGAATCTCGTTCTCACACAACATGCGACTTGAGAACGATGGCATACGCCAAAAGTCGATATATATAGGAGAACAAAAATATGCCGAAGAAAATTCGATCCTTTTCGACTGGAAACTGGATTTGGGAAATTTGGCAAAAAAACGCCAACATTTCATTTTTTGAGATCTTTTTTGTAAGGTTGAAGACAAGTATTTTCGATAGACGTCAAAAATCAATATCTCGAACGAAATTTCGAAAGGTTGGAGTTCGGCACTTTTCGACCGGAAACCGGGTTTTATAATTCTGATTAAAAAAGTCAATAACTTTTTTTTCTTTGAATATCACTTAAAAAATGAAAACCAATGTTTTCCAGAGTACAGTACACGACTTGAGAGCGATCAAGTGCGCCCGTAGACGGAAAGCTAATTTGAATTTATTATTATACGAAACATTCGAGCAAACGATATTCGCTCTGACGCTTCTCGTTTTTTAATCCTAGTTGCATCGTTCTTCGGCGATACTCCAAACTCCCGTGGACCGTTGGGCGAAAGAAGGTAAATTGAAGACCAGCTTTTTTGCTATTAAAATTCTGGCGCATAGACCACTAAATAAAAACATTTTCCACCCGAGAGAATCTCGTTACAAATCTCGTTACTCCATTCCGGTCGTTTCAGAATTCCGCTGGACTCTGGATGCGACTTACCGCGAACTTTAGGGCATCGAGCGAAGTGCATTAAGACGACGTCTTGGAACGTCGCTGAGACATATAACTTTGGAGGAAAATTAATTTCAATTTCAAACGTCCGGCTGACCGAAAGCGAGGATTTGCGCACGCCTCGGTGATCACGAATGGGAGTAAGATTGAGCCGATCGTAAGACTACGACAGACGAGAATTTTGGTCCTCAGATAGCTTAACCGATGGGACGAGGTTTCGATATTCCTGCATGAAACTTTGCGGTATATATAAATAAATGGGATATAACGTGTAAGCCACCCCTTCATCACGGGAGGGAGCGTCGGGTAACGAGATTTTCTGCTGAAAGTTCGTGAACGGTTTAAGCGTCGATCACGTTCAGGAGTTTGGTGTTTACGCATAGAAAAAATCGTTCTTTACTTTGTCTCTAGTGAAATGAGAAAAAAAAGGTACTGCTAACTATAAATTTATAGATAAATATGACCTCAGTCCTTATTACAAAGTCATAATCACGAATTATATGTATTCAATACAATTTGTAAATAATATATGTCTTAACGAACATTGTTGTTTTTTTACGCTTTGCATATAACATATGCGAAGCCTTAAAAAAATTGTTGAGAAAAAAGAAACTGGGCTCTCGAATATTTGCTTTCTGAAATTATTGACTAATTACAATTACTCGAAACAATACGAATACCATAATACATGCAATATTAATATTTAAATTATTTTAATCACGTTGAATTTACCAAAAATTAGTTCACTGATACTACATAATAGATAATTATAAACATATCGAGTGGATTATTGAAAATTGCCCCACTCCAGCAAGCCCACGAAAATTCCCGCGTCAAGTCGCAAAAAAATCGTCCATCGATTATCCCCTCGAACAATTATTCATGATATTCTCGCTTTGCCGAATTATTCACAAAATATTACACGACATAAAATAACAATAATTATATTCAACAAATCGATCGATAAAAAAACAAAATATCCACATCACAAACAGGCCAACCCCGCCGAGTCCCGAAACTTTCCACGAATAGACAACGAAAACGTTTTGGGCGATTCGCCTCTCGCGCATGAGAATCCCCGTGTACATGATTTATTCTGGTGCGAAGCATCCACCAGAAATATCAGATACCGCTAATGAATTTCTGGCCATGGTTGTCGGTGAAGGGAAAGAGGAGAGCGAGGAGGGGGGGGGGGGGGGACGTGTGGTGGCTCTCGGGGACCCGGGAACTCGGCAGCGGGAAAGAAATATAGGATATGAGGGTGCTGCACGGTGGAAGCGAGTCGTACGTGCCCTATGCATTTCGCACACACGAGTGGGGAGGGCGGAAAAGCTCTACCTCGCCATGGAAATCTCGTGTTCCGATCTTCCTATGCTGCTCCCGGTTCTGCTTGCCGCTTTTATAGTATACGTAAACGGCGAGATCGAGACTGCTGTAACGATCAACGCTACTGCTTGCTATACTGTGTCGGTGTATATAAAAAAAGAGATATATATATATATGCGTGTGTATACATATATATATATATATATATACGACATTACAGCAGTGGTAACCGGAAGTTTATTGAGATTGACGGTATTGCCGGCGAATTCGCACGTAGACACTGTATCGCCTCGAAGCTCTCCCCGCTGCGCGAGGTATCGAGTGCCCTGACGTTCGTACTTTGCATACATAAGAACCACAGCTTCGTGGCTATCGAAGCGCTGACCGAACGGGGCGGTGGACGCCACGGGGGCAGACCGAGAGGGCATCGAGCAAACGACCTGACGCACGCATTTCAACCGATCGGTATCGCCTCGTCTTATTTTTATTGGCCCTACAGCGCGCATTCGACGTGGCAAAGGGTTCCACTAAGGACTCCGCGACGTTTCGTGAAAATTTCGCGCTGTACACGACTTTTTCGGCGGCCGAAAAAAAAGCTTGACACCGAAAAAATGTAATCTCGGCAGGTGGATTTTTAATCTCCTATGTTTCATTTGAAATTATTTTTTCATAACGTTGGATTTTGGATTTTAAAAAATGGTTGCTAGGTTTGGCGTATTTGGTCGCAGGATGGTTGAAAAATGAAATAAACTCTGCGAGCGTCAGAGACTAAAATTATTTTTTGAAGATGCAAGGAGTTGTCTTAAATTTAACAAAAAATGTTTTTACGAATGCAGATAATAAAACTTTTATCTTCTTTATTTAAAAATTGAAAATGCAATATTGTATTTCGAGATAAAACGATTCATCAGTGATTCTGCAAAAAAAAAGTGCAATTCTTTTGTGCTTCACCCAGCTACGCACACTCCGAGGCAGCACGGCGCGAATGGTGTACGTTTTACCGCAGCAAAGGAAGAAAATATTCGAGGCACATGGCAGTATTTCACGCCTAATTTGTTGCGCGTTCGGTTCTGAATATTCGGTGACGCTCGACGGCATCATGCGGGTCCCGAGACATTCGTCTCACGGTCTGCGGGAGGGTGATTTTCGGTCCCTCTGGCGCGATACTCGTGCTTGAAATTTTTCACACAAAATTCAGAAAGACGACGGCTAAGATAAACGAGTTAAATTGTACAGCAGTGTGGAACACGAGAAATACAAGTTGCGCGAACGATAGGAAAGGGCAAAAAAAACGTATCGAAAAACATATTACAGAAAAAAAATCGGGCGCATGTTTTAAACAATAATTGAATAAATGTCTAAAAACGTTGTTTTCCAGGGTACAATATGCGACGAGTGAGATAACAAATAATTTTCGGAAAAACAATACACAAAAACCAATCACACGCCGGAAAAAATAAAAATGTCACATCATTCATAATTGAAAGACGAATGACGTAAAACTTGTCTCTTTTCCGGAAACATTATGCATCGTCGGAATAATTGTTTACAGTTTTTACTACCTCGACTGAGTATATTTCACCTCACCTAAGATCGCCGATACGTTCCAAAACTCGATAACGCAAAAAAAAAATCGCCGCCTTTCCTCGAACCGCACATTTAAATAATCATACCTCGCGCACCGAGCCGAGCCAGCGCAGCGACAGAAGGGGGCGATAAATCCGCGTCGTCCAGTGGGACGTTGTCCACCGCCCGCTCGCCCTAACTACCGCGCGCGTCTCCGCCAATGTAGGGGCACAGTGATATATGTCTTCTCTATAACATGCGGAATCAAAACATCGAGTTGGCCATGCGAGAGGGAGAGATGTTTGTCCCGATGTTGCTCGAGAAGTCGCGCGGCGCTCGATATGTGTCCGATCCCGCGGATCTTCGTTTTCCTATACTACACATAGAAACCCACACGCGAAATGTCCCTTCGCTATCTTTGGAAATGCAAATCGCGCGGCGAACGCGGTCAAGCCGGCCCGACGAGTCGGTAACTTGCGACATTATTACAATCTGTCGGACGTGGAGCCGGACAACGTGCTGTATCTACGTGAAGCGTTTGCGTGCGGACCGCCGGGACAGCACGTAGGAGATTAGAGAAACGTAGAAGGGGTTGGCGCGCACCCGGGTGTTCGGTGCGGTGGTCACTTGACCGCCGCTCGCGTTGTGCGCTATACACGTAATATCGTAAACGGGCTGTCCGCGCTCTCAGCTCCGGACCGAGAGCCCGCCGCGACCCCCTCGCCGTGCCCCGCACGCGCGAAACTCGCGCGAGCGTTTAGGTCTCCGCCTGAAACGCGCACGGCGCGCGTTCGGTTACACGTGTACCAGCTTTAATGCGCGAACGAGTCTCGCGGCAGACGAGACTTGTGCTCCGTTTCGGTGCAACCCCTATCTGCCAACCCTTTGCTTTGGTGTCCGGAGGGGCGCGCGCCCATCGTGTTTACTGTTGAATATTCATTCTTTGAAATCTCTCGACTATCGCATGTACTTTCGTCGTCGTCGAGCTGTGCAGACCCACGAAATGTCCACACGTTAACGGACCACCGGGCGAGGTGACCCATAAGGCTGACCGCACGCCGACCGCCACCACTCGCGGATACCCCGATTGTTAATTTCTGGGATGTTTGGTGGTGCCTGCAAAAAAAAAGAATGAACGATATTGACAGCTGGATTGATGGAAGTTTTTTTTTTGGTTTTGAGAGTTTTGGTGCTTACTATTTTTTTTATTTTGTCGCTGTAAAGATTGGTTGTTTTGTTTCGTTTTAACTGGACACTAAATTTTTGCAGTGTCAGCATGAAAATGGGAGACGATGTGGAATTTGGGAATTTATATTGCATGACGTAAAACGGTCTAGTAATTGTTGATTGTAGTTTGTAGATGTTATTCAACGTTGAATTGTTAGAACATTATTTTTATAGGTTGCGGAAAATCGCTGCGTACAAAAATGGTAGAAAGTAGCGTGATTGGTGACAATAACTATTGGTAAAAATCGCGTTATTAGTTTTCAAGGTTTCGTTCTTGCGATACTGACGGGAACGAACACAAAGAGGTTGAGATGCATTTCGAACTTTTTTTCGCGGTTGTGTGGTTGGCGGAGTCTCCACACACTCGCCCTCTTTCCTAACTCTCCGAAGCTCTTTTTTTTGTCTTTTTCCCCCGCGCTCTAACGATAAATACGACAGCAGGACCACCATGTGCGGGGCTCGCTATCGCGGGGGGACAATAAAAATAGATTTTCCTTGCGCTCGGCCCGTAGCCCGCTTGCTTGCCGCGAGTTACGATTAAAAGATCGGCCCGTTGTTCCGCCCATGCCGTGTCCTCGGAATTCTCGGATTTCTTTTTCGTGCGATAACTTTTCGGATTTTCTCGAAACACAGGGAGGTTCGCCCGCGGTCTCGCGTTTTATTAGCTGGCTGCCAATAGTCTTCGTTTCGAAGATATTCAACTGTCTACACTAAAGATTTTCTTGTCAAACGACGATAAAGAGTCTTACTGTCACAACGTGAAGAATTTTTTACAGACGAACTTTGAAACGAGATTAACACCATCGATTCCGATTGAAGCTCTATTAGTTCAGATAAAAACAAACGACATTTCCAATAATTTGTCCAATACTTTTAATTACGTTTTTGATTTTCAAAACCATCCAAGTCCTAAATCTATGCATAATTTAATTTTTTTTCTAACAATTCTAATTCAAAGTCTCCCGCACGAGAATGTGAAATGGGAAGAGAAAAAAGGGGAAGCAAAGAAGATTCCTCGATGGTTGAGGTACAAATATCTCGTATAGGAATCGCGTGGAACTCCGGCAGGCACTGGAGACCCCTTCGATTAGGTATACCCCGACGATAAAACCTCCTTTGCGTGGATTAGTTCGCTCAATCAGGAAATATACTCGGGGAACCCCCATAAAGTCTCTCCCCACGTGGGCGACGTCGTCGACGAGGACGAGAAGGAGGACGAGAATCGAGAGGAGCCCCTATATGCCATTCGCTATGTGCATTCGCCAACCGACTTATATACAGCCACTGAATTTTCGTGCCTTTCTCTCTCTCTCTTTCTGTCAGACTTTTGCCCTTCATCCCTCGCAGCTAGCAAACCCCACTCGGGCATTGTAACGCGGGGGGCTGCCACCGCGATTCTAATAGATACCACACGTGCAATCGCGTCGAAAGTTTATCCGCTCGCGAGAGCAGCCAGTAGGTCAACACTGATAGTTATGATCGAGCAATGAACACGCTGGAATACGAATGCACATCAATAGTCGATTATGCAATCGACGTGGCCGAAATCCATCAGGTTCAAGGTAGTTCGCTGATTGCCGAGTCGAATAAGGTGTAAACTTCGATGCGTCACACAGAGATGAACAAACTTTCCGGACAAGGTGGACATCAGGATGACGGAAGTCGTCTCGCTGTGGAAATAAACCTGCAACAAAAAATTCACGAGTCATGAAAAATAATTCCTCACCATATCTTCGTAGTAATGAAAATCACAATCAGCTATGAAACAAGGGAAAATTCATATTTTCTAGCTTCTCAAAAATCAAGTTTCCACAAAGAAAAAAAAATCTTGCCAAATTCGTAAACGATGAAGAACTCCCTAAAAAGCTCTGAGACTCCAAAGTGGAACTTCCACTTGAGCCTGTATAACCGTACAATTGACTAATATGTCAAGTGGTGACGAATGGTCTGCGACTGGGTCATCCGACTCGTTGCGGGCATTTTGTAGTTGGTATTTATTGTAAAAAGGGTGACCGCTTACGCCAGATAGAATGTCCCCTCGGGTACGGAATCGGCTGAGCTCTCGAAACACGACGTGTGTAGTGGAAAGCTGTTTCATACAGTGCACGCAGTTATTCGCCGAGTGTATATTCGGAGTAAAGTGGAGGAGACGTGACGTCGTGAAAGAGCTGCCGGTCGTTCACGACGGGGACAGGGGGGGTCAGATTCGGTTTCGAGGGCATTTTAAAGTCCCGTAGGCTCAATGTGCCGCGAAATGTGGCACCCGGGCGCCGGGTGCCACGCAAAACCCCCGGCCCTCGTTCTTCCAACGGGACATGCGGACTCCTCGTCCACGGAGAACCCCTATAATACAGATAGCATATAGGACGGATACAAATCCCCGGAAATCTCTTCATATCTATAAGCCATCGTATAGTCGTCGTCGTCGCCGTCGTCGTTGTCGTTCACGGTCTTTTCCCCGGAGAAAACCTCTATCATACACGGCTATACATATACACACCAAAGTAAGGGGTAGTTTTAAACAATTCGTCGCTCCAAACACTTTTTACTCTCCATTCGCTTCCAGTCAAGGGGGGTGAGCAAATTGACACGAGGGCAATATATATATCCTCATACGATAAATTTATTATTTTACTGTTATTATTATGTGACGTTAGTGTGACTTTAGGGATTTTGTAACAGTAGATAACCACCGCGGCCGTGGAAATTTTTTTTTAATAACTTTTTTTCACAGTATCGTGGATTGTTGTGCCTACGAAATTATTGTCTGCCGTTAATATACCATTAACTTTGATTAATATTAATTACAAGAGCCGTAATATCAATAGCACTCGAAGTAGAATATGATGGAGACGTTACACATGATTAACTAAATTATTCATTTGAAATCAATGAAACTTTTGACTAACGTGAGCGTTTACGCTCGCCCTAAACGAGAGTTGTCACACACCAGGAGTCAATTCCGAACGGCCGGTGTTTCCTACAGCGTGAGCGACACACCAGTTAACAAATTGTTGGGAACGAATGGAAAGGGGTTTGCGGTTGGAGCGAGGGGCCGTCCACGCTGGTGGCGTATAATACTTTGTTACCCCATCTACTGTACGGAGCGTCGGCTCCGACCCCTGAACCGGTAATTCACCCCGTGTCACCCCTGCGCGAGGACCGTCGCTGTATCGAGACTACCCCCATAATGAAAATTAACTTAACGCTCATCTCTCGTCCGTCACGTATTTTTCATCGACATAGAATTTTCATAGTCTTTGCTCTGATTTAATTTAAGCGCATGGGAAAGCAACGCGAACTTACAACCAGTTCGAAGAGGTTCGATCCTGCTGTTCAGTAATATCAATGCCTACTTCATAGATAATAGAAAAAAAATGTCTGTAGCCTCGAAGTTTTCGAAGTCATTATTTTCAATAGTCAGTATCTTAGAAGTATTAATCGCAAGCCCAGTGTCTACAATTTTATATCAGTGCCCTAGCAAGTCGGGTCACGATGAAATTCACTACGTTTTCACGGTGGTTTTCACCCAGTGGTTATTTTCGAAAAAGCGACGATAATCCTTAGCGAACCACCTACCAAATCACCGTAGTAAGTTTGCAGTTGGTGGTTTTGTCGGTGGTTTGGCAGTGGTACAACGTGAAAACCACTACGCGAGAGAATTTGCTATGGCGATTTCGTCCGTTGTTCGCTAAATATTACGGTCGCTTTTTCGAAACTAACCACTGCAGTGGTTACAATAGTGGTTCGTCAGTGGTTGGGTATGCCAGGGTGGTAAAACATACCATCAATAATTAACATCAAAACGAACTTTCGAAAAAAAAAAGAAAATAATAATCCACATTTGCAATTCTGCAAAGTGGCCTACGAATTCTTCCGCAGTTAATATTTCCAAGATCTTGGATAAATTCACCTGCAGCCTCTGAAAAGCTCTGTAAAGTGGCAGTGAGCACGTGTGAATTGGACGACAATCGAGATGCTGGGAAGATCGGTGAACGAGCGGCCGCACAGTTGTGTGTGCCCAGTGCGCGCACTCGTGACAAAATTAAGGCCCCGCACGTCCCTTGGTCGCTCGCCCAGAGGCACTCGATTCTATAGGGCGCGAATATTGGAGCGCACGTAGCCCCGACGTCGTCTTACTATAATATACTATAGCCCTGCCTCTCTTTCTCTCTTCATATATATGCACTCTACACTCTACGATCTCTCGTGCTCGAGTCGCTGCGGCCGAGTGACTCGGTTGTTCGGATATTAAACTTTGAAGATGCCGCGCGCGCGACGCTCCTGCCCCGCCACCCTGAGCCACCTTCTCGTCGCTACTGACTCAGCAAGTGTCATTAATAAACTTCGAGGAGGATAGATAAAGTGCTAAACACAGTCCCGCCCGCTTCAGCACACGTCATTACCTTTGCCGTACCCTTGCAAGCCCACGTGACGCTATCACAGACCCTCGTCGGGTCTTAGTATTTATTTTTTTCTACGAACTATCGATTGCCATGTTTACGCAATTCATGCGTCAATTTTATTCCTCTAAATTGGCTGTAAAGTTAAAAAAAAACTTCTGTTTAATTCCTTTCCAAGTATAATTAAATATGTTTTTGACAAAATACTTAAACGCAGCCGTGAATGAGTCCAGAATTTGAATTACTAAAACCGCAGAGCTGTACATTTTGATTTATTCAAAAGGATTTACAATTTATAACTGCAAAATATTTGCCCATAGCTATTTTTCATCTACAATTTGTGTTCCTATAAATGCGCCAGTTTTCGTGTCCAAAATTATGTTTGTGAAGCTTATCAGTAATATGCTATTGATCTCGTCTCTGATTTCTCTGCTACAATTATGTCCTGACGCTATTCTCATTTCTCCGATATCCCCTCTCCATACCGCAGGTAATACAAATAATAAACTCTTCGGAAGTTGATTAAGTGATAAGGCTTTGTCACCGCGTGGCACTTTCCCGACACACAGCGAACGTATATTTACTCGGCCGGAAGGTCGACTGAATATTTTATGAAATAGCATGTTCACGCGCTCGTGTATTCTCTAAATACAATAATACATTGCAGTGGTGTTGTCAGCTATGAGAGAAAACTCGAGGACTGTTCGTCAGTACGTATTCTTCCATTGCACCAGTCGGTTCTAATTAATCTCCCTCGCTGAGAAGCTCTTAATAATTGAACGTTTTTCTTTTGACTTGAAATATACAAAATGTACAAAATGTCGAGAGAGATTCGCGCGAGGCACGTTAAAAAGAAGGAGAAACGTTGGCTGACTGTGTTCAAAACTCAAGCAAAAGAATTTTGCTTGGTTACTGGTTTGCATGGATACAAATACATAGCGCAGAGTGAACGCTCCAAAATCGAGAGGTACGACACGTTATCGTTGCATTCATCGTACGAAAATGAGCAAGAAACTCATAAATAATTTGGCAGAATCATTTGGGGCTTAATAGTCCTGACCTCGTTGGCCTGCGCTGTAGCCCTGATGCATGTCGCGTGGGAGTACAATTCCGCGAGACCCACCCTCACCGTCATCGAATCAACTCATCACGGCATTTGGCATTATCCCTTTCCGGCCGTAACCGTATGCAACATCAATCGAGTGTCGCTCAGAGGTGCTAGGAGATTCGTTAGGAAGCTGTGAGTGTTCGAATACTGATCCAAGTTGATGTCATTATGGTCTCCTCGTAAGATTTCGTCTTATTTCTATTATCCTGTTCTCGGTGTCTTTTTCCCATACTCTGTTCTGATTTTGTGCTGCTCTTCATATTTTTCTACGGTTTCATTCTATACTTAGAACAGTAAATACAAAATTAAGTTACTGATGTAATTACTTAGTAAATTATAGAATTAATTATAATTATTGATAATTGCCTGTGGCGTAGAAAATACCCGGATCATCTATCCGAGGATTTCATGGTCGCTGAAATGGGATTGTTGAACGAGTTACTGATACCAGGGCTTCATGACTACGACATAGAAAAAAATCTCACTCAACTGCAAGATATCTTTGACGCAAACGGATATTCCATAAACGACGTCGTTAAGCAAGTGAGTGTAAAAAAAAATGTATTAATTAGTAGCGTTGAAAGATAAAACATTGGCAATCGGCGTTATTCAAACGGAACGAAGGTGTCACAAAACTGCACGGATCTCATATTGGCCTGCAAATGGAAAGGCTCGTGGATCAAGTGTCGCGAAATCTTCAAGCAAAGAATGTCGCGTGATGGCGTCTGCTGCAGCTTCAATTACATTGAATCCAAGGATCCCAGAGTACCTCCCACGTATTGAACATTTAAGTAATTCTCGAAAAGTGAGGTTGCAAAAGGACAGTATAAAATGTATTATTTATTTTAGGGATCTACCGAAAAGGGTGACCGCATGCGGATATCAAACGGGACTTACTATATTTTTAAATACTGATCCCAACGATTATTTGGCAGCTTTATTGGGGTCATACGGCGTCAAGGTGAACTTAATTCATGAAGTCAATCCTTTGCATGTCCATTTTTTTACATTAGATTTTGAAATTAATTATGCTGCGACATTAATTTTTATTTATATCAATGTATTGATACAAATAATATATTGATATAAATTAAAAAAAAAAGATAAATCCGTGTAACTTTATGCAAAGCTGACATGCGGTTTTTTGTCACTATTAGATACAATTCGAAATAACTTTACGCATCAGAAATACGTTTGCTCACTCTAAAACAAAGTATCGAATGATTTATTTCAATACATCACGTAATCCTCGACAGATAATGCTGCACTACCCCTACGACTTTCCGGATTACAACGCTGAGAACAAGCTTGTCGGAATGGGTTACCAAGTATTTCTCAGCGTGTCCCCCGAAGAAACATACTCAACCAAAGAGGTCCGCGATCTTGCGGTAAAAACGCGAGATTGCGTCTTCTCCGATGAAAGAAGATTGCAGGAAAACGCAGATCTTAATAAATACAACTTCACTTACGCGCAGTACACGTACAAAAATTGCATGGCCGAGTGTCGGGCGAACACGATTAAAAATATGTGCCATTGCGTTCCTTACTACTATCGTCAAACAGGTCAATAAATCACATAAATATGTGATATAATAAGTTGAAATTCCATTACTGAAGACATGTCGTCTAGTCAATTTATCGCTCCGAATCAGAGAACACGAATAATATTGCAAGTTAAAAGTCGTAATTGTTTTGTACTTACGTTATTTTTTTTACTATACAGGAAGCCCGGTCTGCGACCTCAAGAAAGTTCAGTGCCTGCGGACTTACAGTTGTGAGTACATCAAAATCTTTTACTTCGCCTCCCCCCAACTAAACTTTCTTCCGTATCGAATTTTGTAGTTTGCACATAACTCTGAAATTTTAAAATTATTTAGAGATGGTGATAATGGCCAATAGGAGTAATGAGCAAGCCAGACGTCGATATTATTCTGGAAACAGTAATCGTTATTAATATTTTACTCAGGATTATGATATTTTTAGAAACAAGGGAATGAAAGAATATATTTTGTACCTTAATCGATCGGACTTTTGTATAATGCTTTCCAGTATCTGAGAAAAGTTACTTTGCTCAAGGCGGATAAATCCGTGCCCTACGATGCCGATCGCTAGATATCAAGAGACGCTGTAGCGTGGCAACGTTAATTTAAAAACATAAAAAGGCAAAAATGCGTTTTTTATCCAATCGAAGATCTAAAGAAAAAATTCCAAAATGTAAAAAAGATGATCTCAAGCGTCAAGAAACATTTTTGCATTGCACACGAAATTTTGTTTTTTAAACACAAGAGAGTGATTATAGTCGTTATAAATTACAGCCTGGTGGGAAACTTCGTGGCCAGGAATTCATATTGACAGTAAGACGGTCCAGTCAGAAGAAATGAAAACCTGGAAGGAAACGAGGCCCTGTGGATG
Organism: Pimpla rufipes; assembly: GCA_963932165.1. Taxonomy (NCBI): domain Eukaryota; kingdom Metazoa; phylum Arthropoda; class Insecta; order Hymenoptera; family Ichneumonidae; genus Pimpla; species Pimpla rufipes. The sequence continues at coordinate 9,499,930 of OZ010634.1, forward strand.
CATGCCTGACTGTACGCTCTATCGGTATCCGGTGGAGGGATCATCGGGTATGATTGACGGTTCGATTCCCTACGCCGACCTGACATTCATGCAAGTATTTCAACACAGAATAACGCAGAGAAGATATGTTTAAAGAAAAGTGGATTTAACAATGGTTCAAAGCAGGCAAAACAAAACAATGACGAACGAAAGTGTGGTGCACATATTCTTCAGCGATTTGGTGTCGATCCAGTATCGCCGCAATGCTTACTACAACTGGCGAAACTTGTTCGGTAAGCGCGATTCGAGCAGGACGTTCGTGAAAGTAATGCTTTTCTTCGTTATTCGTTCAATGTAGATTGCCAGAAGAAGCTTCATTAATTGTTAGCATTGAACGTGTACGGAAAATAGCAATTCGACAATGAACCACAATAAGCGAAAGAGCATCCGTTTACGCATAACTTATGGCGTTATTTTTTAGGCGAAAATGATGAAAGTTCTGAAAATATTACAATTCATTTGATCGTTCCAGCTTCCTTCGGGGGTTTGCTCGGATTGTTCGCGGGCTTCAGTCTCATGTCGGGCTACGAATTAATATATTTCTTCGTAATACGGGTAATAACTGACGCGTGTATGAAGAAAAAAGATTCCTCACAGGAGGCTTCAGGAATCGACCGTTTCAACGCAAAAACTGTTAAGAGACGTGGATTTTAACTTGTGTAAAATCGCATTTATAAACGTAAGTATACAGCATCTTACATAAATTAATTTTTTTCATAATTTATTACAAATTCTTCTTTTCTTTTGCCCCGACAAACAACGCAGCGTTCAACGACGGCCATCTTGCCAGAGCTTAGTCATTTATATATCTTTGGAGAGCAATTATATTACTGGCATGCATAAATAAAATATGTAAGTATATCACAGCTTCACGCTTTGGAAGTAACTACAGAGAGTTTCGGAAGCGGCAATATTACGAGGTGCCAGTTCGTGTGGTTCGTTACGGACGAACGTATGGTGGAAAGTAAACCTTCACGGGAAGGCGCGACGTGAACTCGGGTAATTGAGATGCGGTTTTCAGACCGTCTACGTAGCCTTCTCTGCGCTGGACATTCCGTTTTACGGCCAATTCCCAGTCAGATATCGTGATCGTTTCGCCTTTTGACAATTCTTGACAAACTGCTTCAATGAACCAAGTACCTAAAAACGCGAATCATTTATACAAAACAATTAGAGCACAGTTGACGTTAATTGACAAATACGACAGTTCGTAGTTACTACTGAACAAACATCATTTCCCCAACTTCGAAATTGCCGTAATTGTCATTTTTATTGGAAGATCGAAAAATGAGTAGCAAGTAGATGTTTTCTCTTACCCTCTTTGATATGACGTATCGAGAGGAAACGGTCCATCGTCGACATAAATCGACAGAAATGATTGTACGGTCGCAATTTTTCCGTCGGGCCGTCAGTCGACAATTCTGATTCCGACAAATCGATGATTGCAGCGTCCGAATCGCTGCGACCGTCGGTCGCAAGGTCGGACTCTTCGGACATATCTCCGAGGCTCTTGCCCTGGCAAGCTTGCACTATGAGCAGTTTGATTACGTTGCGTAATTTATTAGTGCAAATCTGGATCTCTATATCCTTGTTTGAGATTTCTAGACCATCGCAGGTTACGATTCCACCTACATAACAGACAATTATTAAGATTTTAGACTGTGACAAGGTAAATACGTCGTGCATACATTTATTTAGGAATTTATCCGACTTTGCGTAGGAACTGCCATCATTCCATTTTTGAAAACCTTGATTTAAGAAAAATCGAACGACGAACATCAACCCAAAATGTTCGTTTGTCCCTAGCAAACTCACCTTCGTAACCGTGGCTCAAGATGGAGACAATCAAACAGTCATACTTCTTGACGTCGAAATTTTCACATACGTCTTTAAGGACTTGCTTCGTTGCTCTCTTGTTCAAATTCTCCTCAACCCTGACATCAAAATTCCTCCGCGTCAACGTATTGCGAAGATTGTCACGGTCGGCATTGCTTCCCTCTCGATTTTTATACTGCAAGAACGAAACTTCAGTAAAAAGAATAATGCATGAAATGAGATGTGTAAATGATTCTCGTGACAAAAAGTTAGTATTTTTCCTCATGACATCGAACACTTCTAAGTTTAACAACATATAGTAATCAGAAAATGTCGAATTTTCATATTCATGTAGGGAAGCAATAAGTTGAACTATTGTTTATATAATATTATATTATATTAGACTATTTAAAATTGCAATGAAGATAAAGGATTCATACCCGTAAAGTCTCAGACTCGTAGTCAACTTCGTTGATTATGAGACAGAGCCCTTTTTCAATAGTTTTAGCTGCATCTGTTTCATCCTCAATGTGTACAACAGGAAACACATCAGGCTTGTGCGGAACATTGGGTGCCTGTTTCTCTTGAGACCAGGAATCATCAGCATTAAGAGCTCTGGGTGAAGTGGTCGAGGGACTACAAAAATGCTCCACATCATGGTATATCGTCTCTGTATAGAAACCCAATGGTTTCAGATGCTTCAGCAAATTTGTAAGATTTGCCGTGCCATCTAATCAGAAAAATATATCGCTTCAATTGATGTACAATGTCCTGCGCAGTGTGTTACTTTTGTCAATTGAACCCACTAAGATCGATACTGATGTATTTTTCTTGTAACCAGTGGAGCGCGTGTAGTTCCAGATAATGAGTGTCTAATTGTCTGGTTAAATTACTCCCTTCGTAGACACTTTTAAGAAACAGGTCCGTCTTCTCTTTGTCCATCGATTCGAAGAGCTTGTAAAGAACCTTCACAGCAGGTTTTACTTTAAACGCATAGCGAGGTATGCGCACTAGATACATAGCAGAAAGTTCCAAAGGGTCTGAGTACCCAAGATTGGTCAGAACCTCATGGTTACCGATTATGGAGAGAGCTTCGATGAGTTTTTCCACCTTAATCTCCGGATTGCTCAGCATATATTCCGAGATAATACTAGGCCGGATCCTTATGTTCCTGCAGAGACCGAGTACCGTACTGTACGAGGCAGGATACTCCGCCGCCAGCAAGAAAACTATCGCCACTTTTTCAAACTCATCCAGGTCCAACTCCATTTGCTTGAATACTTCAATGTCGCAGTTCATCTCTCGCAGCTGGTCAACAGTCTGGAGTACGTTGTTGGGACACGCGTCTGTCGTATACAGACTCATGCTCGCAATTTTTATGGCATCCATTGAATAAAATTCGTCTCCGAGTCGTCGACTGGAAACACGTGATTAAACTCAAATGTCGTGAAATTCGACGCGACTAAAATGGGAATAGCGATAGTTTTACGCATACGTCAAGTGAAAAATACGCACCTAACAGTAGAGGAAAAAATTAAGACACGAGATACGGTAACTTCGGTCGGTTTGTATCCTGCTTGTACATCTACAATTCACTGACGTGTATACGACATCTAATGGAAAGTCTTATGTTGCTACTTGTTGACAGGTATTGTTGTCGAGCGAAGAGAAGTACGGATCTTGACTACTGAAAACTCAACAGATGCCCGCATAATATGGCGGCAAATACAATAGCAAAAGGGGGGGGGGGGGGGGGAGTGGCGGCGGCCGCCGCTACTGACGAAACGAGTGTCGATGTTATTTGTTCTATTATCGATGCTGTATCGATAATAAAGAGACTATAGTTAATTCGCTTCGAACCGCGCAAAGAGATCATGGAGGAGAGCCTTTCCATGTTTTTTTCTAAACTCAACTCTGTATTTGTCTTCGATAAGATTGTAAAAAACTTTGTGTCGCTGCCGTATAGAGAGACACTTACGATAATATCAGCCGGTAATAATATAGGTTACGCTACGCCCGAGTGTTTCACGGAATTTCGCTGTATGATTGTTATGATAGTCGTCCGATGTCAAAGTGAAGTCGTATTAGAGCCGAAGTTGCAGAAAAGAGGGGAAAAGTACGTGTCAAACGTTCTCTCATTTTTCTTACCTTATCGTTAGTTGGTAACCTCAGGCATGGGACAACGAAGTCTGCGATGCACGATGATATCAAAAGGCACGATTTTTTATAATAGTTTTTGGTTATTGACAATGGCTGTGGTCGATTTGTTAAATAGTCGTTTATTTCCAGTTGTTTTGATTCATTTAGTATGTATATTACACCGCATTAGCACCCGCCGTATTTAACGAAACGTAGTAACTTGTCCTACACGTCCGAGAGAACAACCGTCTCGACGACTGTCTGTGGTGTTCGTACGGAGCGTATCGGGTCTCTTATCGTCTCGGAAAATGGCAACGTCTGCATCCGGAACGGACACAACAGCCGCTCTGATACGCCAACAGTCCATTTATAAAGCCGCGATGGAATTCACGTATTTTCCTTACGAAGCACGTACTGCGTTTTATGTATATGTACACAAAGAGGACTTCAAGCTCGTGCAGTACAAACTAGCTGGTCTCTCACATGGAACCGGATTAGATGGGTATCCGAACGCGTTCGGATATCCGGGTAGTAAAATTTGATACTTCAAATCCGGATATACAAACGGCTCGAACTATCCAGCACCCGAATGGCTCGAACTATCCGAGTACTCAAACTATCCAAGCTATCCGAATTTTCAAAGTAGTAGTCTATTATCAAAATAATTGTTGACGGAACATCTAAAAAAATATGCTTCATCAAAAACAATCCTCTTGCGAAAAATTGAAATGTTATAAATATTTCGAACGTACAAAAATGTACTTAAAGTACCTGTACTCAAAGTATTTTAAGTACTTTTACTGGAACAACTTAGTACGTGATCTACTTGGTACTTGAAGTACGGTACTGGAAGTACAGATGCGCTTGAAGTACCGTGTACTGGAAGTACATCTGTACTTTCAGTACATGTAGTCCCCATGTACTTAGAGTACTTAAGTACTTGAAGTACGAGTAATTGAAGTACATCTGTACTTGAAGTACGTGTACTTTAAGTACTTTGCACTTGAAGTACGTTGTACTTGAAGTACTCTAAGTACTTTGTACTTGAAGTACTCTAAGTACTTTGTACTTGAAGTACTCAGTACTTCAAGTACTTTGCCCAGCTCTGATCCGAATACCTGAACATTTTGAACTATACTTGGGTACTCGGACATACGACTTAAACCAACCGGATATCCTTTTTTTAGACGCTAGCCCATACTTACGCGCACTTCGTGCGCGTGCCTAGTTGAGGTAAAAAAAACATTCTAGAAATCGGAAATAATGCATTTCTATGTTTTTCGTGACAACTATTGCGTTCAGATAAAAATTAATGGCGAATTCGTTGTGTACGGGCAAAAATAAACCGAAATACGGTGTTAAAAGACAAAAAAAAACAAAGTCTTTTCGCACTTTTTTCGACATTTCGTCACTTCACTAACATCGAATTTTATTCGCGCACTGTTCGGAGTGTGCGAATAAATTCTCCAATAACATGCGAAAATCGACTATTTCGCGCCCGCTACGCAGGCACGAGAAGACGAACTTCGCACGCACATATGTAAAAAATATTTTTTCTGTCAGAAATCGTAGATCCGGCTCCGGACCGAAAATCGCCAAAATTGAACCCAATTTTTTTTCTTTTCAAAATATCGACTTTTATCCTATACCATCATTCTCAAGTCGCATATTCTACCCTCGAAAACACTGTTTATTAACCTTTTTTAATCGATTTTGAAAAAAATGTTTTTTCGGCGACGATCTTTCTGTCAGAAATCGTAGATCCGGCTCCGGACCGAAAATCGCCAAAATCGACCCCGGAAATTTTTATTTCAAAATATCACCTATAATAGGTTAATCAATTTTGCGCTGCTACGCTCTTATAAAGCTTTAAACGGTTACGGGTGTTGCCCCGCCTGTCCCCTTATGAAATTTTTCAAATTTGACACCAGACTGATTTTGTTTATCACGGACTTTCCTGGCAACCAATCACAGCTCTAATAGTTTGCTAACAATGCTTTCCGTTACTCATGAACTTTTAAAAAAAGGGATTTGAGTTGTATCAAGAGGCGCGGTAACGTCTCGACGCCAAGTATAAAAAACAGTTAATAATAGATTCTTTGCGAATCTGTATTTACGAATCTACTTGATAAATCGTTCGTTCTTGGTCGTAAAGGGCCGGTGGATGTATGACTAACACATATCCAAAATTTGTGACTATCTACACATAAAAAAAATTATTCGGATAGTTCGAGTATCCGGATAGCCCGAATAGTTGGAGAATCCGGATAGTTCGAATAGTTCGAGTATCCGGACAATCCGGACAGTCCGAATAGTTCGAGTATCCGGACAATGCGGACAGTCCGAATAGTTCGGATAATCCGGATAGTCCGGGTATCTGGGTATTCGAGTAGCTCGTGTATTCGGATAGGCTCGCTTTGACTTAATGTTCGGATTTCGGGTAGTTCGGGTTATTCGAGCATTCGATAAAATGCAAGCCCTAGTACAAACTTACGTTATGCCCCTAGTCGTTTCGGTTTTCGTCCGCGAGAAAAATTCATACTGCGTACAGGTGTTTGTTTAAAAATATTTATTTCATTTTTCTCTTTAGACTATAAAAATATTTAAAAAAACAGCCGGCAGAATTCGCGTTAGAATAATCAGTACATGCGTCAAATTGTGCTTTAGTAAAAAAAATATAACGCAACCACGATTTTCATTTCTTCCGAAGACACTTCGTGTTATATTTACAGTGAAAGATAGGCACATTTTTTCGCAGATAATAAAGTTCTCTCGGGATAACGATGAACTCATGGCTCTCGCAGTCATCTTCCGATCTCAAATGTCTCCGCTCTGTATTGTCTATCGGAGAAAAGACGAGAATATCGCTGAGCCGAAAAATTAAACGGTTGTCAAAATTCTCGGCTTTTATGCGATCGATCGCCCAGTGGCAGAGAAATTCGCATTACAGTTTCCGTTACCGACCGAGTAGTGTCACATCGATAAGTCGCAATACGCAGCGTCTCGGGGCTACGGGTAATTACGAACATCGACTGCATTTTCAAGGCAATGATTAAAAAGCTGTAGGCAAAAATGTCGGCAGTAGACTTGCAGAATCGCCCTCGCGATTATATCACAAATCGGAAACCTGTGGAGGCCTCGTACCGATAACGTTCCACTCTCGAAGTGCCAGTACCACGTGATTCAATTTCGTAGACCACTCCACCAACTCGTGAACGCTGTCGCATGATAGGAAATTCCTTAAAAGTAAATAGAAATTTAAAAAATATTAATAACTGAATTTTAAAAAAGTAAAAAATTGAATTAGAAAAATGAATAATTGAATCAGAAAAATGAATAATTGAATTAGAAAAATGAATAATTGAATCAGAAAAATGAATAATTGAATTAGAAAAATGAATAATTTAATTAGAAAAATGAATACTTGAATAAAAAATTTAATAATTTAATTTAAAAAATGAATAACTGATTTAGATAAATAAATAATTGAATTCGAAAAACAGAATTAAAAATGAAATACTATACAAAAATGAATAAATGTGTACTAATTTAATGAATTTCATTACCTGACGATTGTACACGATGATCTGCACTCGTACACAATGCTGTCCCGGTCCGTCGCGTTCCTGCGTCGCACCGTCTCGATGAGAAGAGTCCGGGGTTTCGCGCAAATCGTTCTGCTAGCCGTCGTTATCTTGTTGGACACGCAATGAATCAACTCTATGACGGTCAACGGTTCTTTGGTCTCTTGGTCGCGGGGATAATTCCAGAGCATCAGCGTGTGCCCCTTGAGCACGCACCATCGTCGATTCCAGCTCGCCAAGCCACCGGCCTCGTCACCGTGGTTCAGAAAGCCCTCGTGACTCACGGACAAGTGAAGTCTGCAGGCCAGGCTCAGGTCTATGGTTCGATCAAGAATCGAATTTTCTGGTACCTGAAAGAAAACACGTACATATTTAGGTCATTTTTAACGGAAAAAATTATAAAGGTGAAACGAGGAAGAGAAATAAAAATTAATTGATGATAAACAGAGGTAAAAACAGAAACAATTGTGAGTAAATAATATATCAAAGAAATTATAGTTGCATCTGTGGCAAAGGCAGGTACTACAGTAGAAAGATAAGTAAATATTAAATATTAAGTAATTACAAAATGTATTTCTTATTTTGTCAGTGAATAATGATGGAGAGAAAAAACTATCGTACCAGCATCAGTGGCCACGGCGAGGACAGCGAGAGATCGTGAAGAAACAATTCGACGAATCCCGAGAGCACGAAGCAGGTGCATCCACTTTTGGCGGCGTTACTGCGGTGAAGCTTCGGCGACATCGGCCTCTCGGATTTCTTGAGGAACTTTGTCGGCGAGACGAGGAAGGGCGGACAGGAGGTGCTGCGTTTGTGTCTGCGAATTCTGTACTTGTCCTCGTGATTGTACGTCGCGCTTCGGAGCTTCAGCGAGTAAACCTGAACGAGGATCTTGAAATTCGGGGTCAAATTTGGTATCGACACGACTTCGCGAAAGTCGATCGTCGGTTTGTTGATCGGACAGCTTATGGCGCGTGTGGCCCAAACCTTGAGACCCTGGGAGACCACGACGACGAACCACTCGACCGTCTCACCCTCCTGCGGCTCGGCCTTGAGACACTCGCGCAGATTCAGGCTCATGTCTTTCAGGGTAATCTCGCCCCTCGCGCCCAAAAAATCTTCGTCCCTTCTGTCGTTCTGCGAGGAAATCCGCTTGATTTCCTCGAGGGCCGCGGTTCTCCTCAGACCCGCCACCAATAACAGTCGGTCGGATTCAACCCTCTCCGAACTCTCCATGAATTCTTTCATTGTGTGGCAAACGTTCAGCGCCTTCGACGCCTGATTCATCAGAGTCTGCTGGACACTGACCTCCTGAAGGAGCTGCCCGATAATGTCTGCCTCGTGATCGTCTTTCGGCATTTTTGGAGGACTCGGTGATTCCTCCTTCGTCTTGAGGACTGATCGAAATTTCTGAAACGCGGACACTCGATTTGTTATCCGGTGGTTTTCGTGAGGTTGTAAAATCGACGAGTTTTAGAAAAATTACAGTAACAATATGTTTACACTTTCTGGTGTATTGATTACTACATAAAATGTGATGTTGATATGAACGGAAGATGTTTGTTTCCCGTATACTGTATTCCTCGAGGCAAATGTCGCGTAGATCAAATTTCGTCGACCAGCAGAATGTTATATGCAACGTTATTAAGCCAGACGACCGAGCAAACGCTTTCGCTCGAGTAGTTCAAGATTTTAAGAGGTTTTGCTCTGTTGACAAGCTGGAACTGAGATGACTGACCAATATTACTCGAATTTATGCACAATAATCAGACATACGTGTACGGATTTTATTTTATCTTCGATAGATTCTGTGTAAGACATTTTTATTGAATATCCCCAACGGTATAACGTAACAAATGCTAGGAAGTCGGAAGATTCATTGATTACAGAAAAACGTAGCAGTCGTAAAGTACACGTTACATTTTTGCTTAAAAATCAGTCAATACCTTCTTGATTCTCTGCGACAGCGATCGATAGAGTCCGATCGATCGGTTCAGGGTGTTAGAGTTTCCGGACGTTGCATCGGTGGCAGGTGGATGCAGAGCGTGCATAATCCTCTTCTGCAGCGGTGTCGTCTCCTTGGAAACGAGGTCACTCGGATTAAACTGCGAGTTCGTTCTGTCCCTGGCTTCGGAAGCGTCGAAAGTCACGGTGGTATTGTAAAGTTCGTCGCCCAGTGCGTCTTGCAAAAATTGTTCGACCTCGAAAGGCGTCGTCATATCCGCGGCTCCATCGGTTCCTCTTGATTCCTCGTCATTGCAAAATTTGTCGTCCGAACCGGGCGTCAACTGCCCTTCGATAGTCGAAATACTCGAATCCGTGCGGGTTGGCGTTGGGAATTTAATCTTCGTCGAGTCCGAGTGAGGCGATTTTCTCGTCGATTCCATGAGCGGCATTTTTCTCGTTGATTTCTTCGGCGTCTCGTTGTACATCATAATTTCATCGAAATTTTCCTTGACGAAGGTTTCGCAATTTTTCGTCTCGACAACTCGGCTCGAAAAATCGCCATCGTAATTACTCTCCACGCTGTGGCTAAAACGGGCAGTTTCAGTTACTTCGAACGTTTCTTCACGCGTATTGCATTCCTTTTGCGGTGTCCAGCCAGTTGTCTCGAATCGTATGTCCTCGATCACTGGATAGATCCTCTTGTATTGCTCCGCCGTGACTTCCTTTTTCGCGGCGTTGGCCTCTTCTATTTCGAGGGCTTTTATTTGCGCGTCGAGATCGTCGATCACCGCCGACAGCGACGTCAACGAGTGCATCGACGATTGCGACATTTCGCTCAAATTGCCGGGAAAAAAATCCTGGCTTTTGTTCTCCACGTTCGTTAATCTAGCGATCATTTTCGAAGTCGCGTTTATATTCCCTTCTCGCACTGTTACCAATTTCGCTTGCTCTTCGGAGTTATTCGAATGAATTATTGACTCATTTGTAGACAGCGAGTGACTTGCGGCGTGATCGACGATTTGCTTGCAATTGCTCGAGCTCTTGTTGAGATAATTACTGGCTAATGGCCCGCGCCACTTCACTCTGCCTAACTCGAAGGATTTCACGTAAGACGAGACGAGACCGTCGGTCGAGGACTCGGCCGATTTTTCCGCGATTCTATCGTCTCTGTTGTACGACTCCATCGTCTTTTCGTTATTATTGTTGTTGGAAAAATGTTTAAAATTGTCGAAACTCGACGAACGACAATCATAGCTTTGCTCGAATTTTCCGCTATCGTCCATTCCTGGTTGAAAAAAAATATATATATTCAGTTGAAAGTTTACTTCGAAAATACGTGATTAAATATGTGAGAGAAAAAAATATTCGTCAGAAACGAAAATAATTACAGTGAAACCAAAACAAAAACTGGATGATGGAGGAGAAAAATAAATTTACGTCGCAGAATTTTTCAGCACCTTCGAACGGCTCTCGGTGATCGTCGATTGCTTTCAAAATATTGTATCGTCTCTGCGAATCACGGTTGACCGATGAATTTAGAATTCCATCGCTAACGTGATTATTTCTCGACGAAACGCGACGTCGTACCATGCGCTAAGATATTAGGTCGTTATCACTCACTGATCGCACTATTTAGTGCCTCATAACACGACAATTGCAATTACAGTGAAAACTTATTTACTCACACATGCGAACGACTCCTGTACGTCATCCATGCGAGAGTAACAATAATATTATGATTGTAGCTATATTCGTATCAGTGTATGCGTGTTATATTGCTGTCTTTATACTCTTAAGTCCTATAAGACCGTGATTTACGTATTTCACAAAATATATTTTCTCGACATTCACGGGCAACGTCATTAAAAGGACACAGATCACTGAAAATTGTTGCTTAAAATGATTAAAACTTGACTGTTCCCCACGACTCGTTTGCAGCGCGAGTCGAACACTCCGCCGGTCGTTTCTGTACTGCCTGCGTGGGGTAACTGTAAAACTGAACCGTGTAGAGGGGTGCAAAGGCCTCGTAGTTTCGAGATTCAAGTGGCGCCACCCGGACGGTCCTATTGGACGAAACGTGCCGGCTTTAGACGGCTGGACTAGAACGTATTCCTTAATAATTTTTTTTTTATTTCAGGTCACCCTCAACTGCAGCCTATAGCTTTAATTATTTACACGTAGCTTCGATACTTGGCCACAAGCGGAAACTCCAACCCGACCCGGAAGAAAATAAAGAAGAACACTCGCATATATAGGTGAACTGACAATGCACGCTGACAAGAGGGTGACTTGAAAATGCGTGGCTCGGATGCATTTGGCCTTTATACCTGTAACCTGAGTCATTCATCTAACACGAACTTTATGACGGGGAACTTCAGCGTCGAGCGTTCCAAGCCGAGTTTAATTGCTATGAAACCCTTATAAGCCGCAGCCCTTTCAAGTGCATGGGAAATACGGTATCCAAGTTCGATTGTCAGCAAAGAAGGTGCCCGATACCTGGGGATATGAAAACTAAACTTGGAAATTATTTAATCCTTGATTTTATTTTTTGGAACCTTCGCGCATGAATTATTATTTCAATAATTGATCGTCAAGAGAGAGTGTTCCAGTCTAATTATGGAAAAAGATACATTTTTATATTTAAACAACAAATAATAATAATACAGAAAAAGAAACAGCATTTTTTATCTTCCGAAAGGGAGAGGTTTTATACTCCACTGTTTCGCGAATAATTTTTTATCGCCAGTGTACACTTCTAAGCAATCGTATTGAAGTTTGGTGTATTACGGAATACTTGTATTTATGTTAGAATATTTAAATGTTTGAATAGGCAAATGTTTGAATAAGAAAAAACGAGTATTCGCCACAATTTCTCTCGCCAATACACGTTGCCATTTAAGGACGCGTCGGGCAGTACGAAATTTCGCCGCGAGGCGTCAGTCATGCGCGCGCGTCGTCTGCACGAGGCGTCCCCAGTTGTCGCTCGGCCAACATGCTGGACAGTCCATGTGACTGCGGGAGTTCAGTGATTACTGTAACTTTATTAAGGCTGCAGTCACGATGACGTCGATGATGCAAAACGATAACGAGTTAAAACGGTTGCTCAATAGTCCGGTGAAAAATGTGGCCGAAGAGAGTAGCATGGCACCGCCGCTCACCGTGAGTAACTGATTCACTCTAAACTCGTGCGTTTCCATACGGACGGAGAGTTCGTTTATTTCTTTTTATCGCACGAACATTTTCTTTTTAAATCCCAGACAAACGTACCCCGACCAACGACGTCGCAAAGCGCACTGCAAAATGCGACGCCTCAGGCCTCCATGAGTCCCATGGCACCGCCGCAGAGTCAAATAGAAAACGTGGAGCCCTGTTTACAGTGAGTACCTACGCATGTCTTTCACTTTTTTCTGAATTGTAGTAACAAAACACAATATTTCATCATCTTCCTTGCAGAAACGTAGTTTCTACTGTGGATTTAGGCACAGAATTGAAGCTACTCCACATAAACACCAGAACGCGGAATTCTGAATACAATCCAGCCAGGTTCACAGGACTCGTCATGAGAATAAGGAGTCCAAGGGCTACGGCATTGATTTTTCGATCTGGCAAACTCGTCTGCACCGGAGCCAGAAGCGAAGAAGACTCGTTTCTTGCAGCTCGAAAGTTTGCCAGAATCATTCAAAAACTTGGATATCCGGTAATGATGATTCATTTTTATGTCCGTAAATATTGACTCTGTGCATCGTCTTAACAGTGTCAGGAATAATTGGTTTTTTCTCAGCTTGTTAAAATTTGCACAAATTACAGGTGAAATTCTTCAACTTTAAAATTCAAAATATAGTCGCTACGTGTGACCTGAAGTTTCCAATAAAATTGGAAAATCTGAACCAGATGCATGGCCAATTTTCCAGCTACGAACCAGAATTGTACCCTGGATTGATATACAGAATGGTGATGCCGAGGGTCGTGCTTCTTATCTTTGTTAATGGAAAGATAGTACTGACTGGTTAGTAATTGCATATCTCTATGTAAAAAACATTTTCCTGTTAGTCCAGGCGTCACAAGAGTATCCATTCAAATGACATTATTTTTTCTTGTCAACATTATTTTCTCTTGTCACTGTTTCTGAAGAGCATTTTTCTGATAAATCGTTTAAATAAGTTAAGGTCTTGTTGACGAAAGCAAAGTACAAATGAATAATTTTAATTAATAAAAAATTAATGAATTGTTAACTGATTTTAAATGTTTAGAATTCATAATGAAGTGACTATTTATGAATTACAGGTGCAAAAAACAGGACTGAACTTCACGATGCTCTGACAAATATACACCCAATATTAAAGAGTTTCCGGAAACAGTAGACAAATAATGATAATAAACCGTTTTTGTACAATGTCGGTTTTGTGATGTTGACCACTAAGTCGCGTGTTAAAATTCCTTCGTTACCTTCGCACGATAATGCGTCCTATCCGCTGCATGGTAACGCAGATCGCCGCGGGCACTTCGCGCGGCACTTCGACGATTTAAAAACGAACATCACGTTATTTATTGATAAGTGTAATGTAATTTTTTGTTGCAACATTCTTGGGATGTATGTTTTACACAATAATAGCCACACGAACAATCGGACGGTGACAGTGATAAAATTTATATATTTAAACGTAACAACTGAAAACGTTCAATCTTACAAATATACATTTCGAAATTAGGCTCGTACGATGGAACGCAATACAAATATACTCTGTATATCGATAATACTGTAAGTAACGAGAATATTCATCGACGACCCATCGTTTGCGGTCCAAGGAAATAATATACGAGAATACGATTGTAAATTCTCGAATCTTACGTTTAATAATAAAACGAACGATTGTGCGAGTTTACTTGTTTTTGTCGCGAACTTAATTACCTGGCCAATTAGAAACAGGGTTCATTAAACCGCTAAACAATAGACAATCGTCGAAAATTGCACTCTAAGTATCGTCGTGACGCTGTTGTAAATTATTACATTGGCACCTTCACGATATTGGGAACAATCCTAAAACTCTCGTAATAATGATAATGTCGAGTAACGCTTTGAAAAATACATTTGTCGTCGTGCATATACGATTCACAGTTTGGTCCTGAGACGAGGATGCCTTGAACGTCGCGAGACGTTTGCACATTTAGTATACGTTTATGTAGATCCGCAGTGGCAGCCACTGCATCGCGCTCATGGCAGCCAAGCCTGGTACTTTTGCTTCCGCACCAAGCTGGCTTTATAATCTAACATTAAGGATAAAGATTTGACCGTAGATTTGATATCGATCGGTGGCCCGACTGTTTGAATATAACAACAAATATATACATATATATGCATATACGTATATATATGTAAGACTGGATTTTTAATCGCGAGCATCGAGGCAAACGAGATACGTTAGAAAAAGTACTGCGTTTGCTTAAAAACCAACGTGAATGCCTTTTTTAGCCGCGATGGGCAGCTTTTCGCCTTGGAAGAATGGATTGGCATCCTGAAAAGAAAAAAAAACGGTTAGTCACTGACATTTGTTCCGATGTGTCTTGCGATAACTAATAAAATTGTCCTACGTCCACTTCGCAATCATTTGACGCTTGCCTGAAATTGCTCGACGATTCGCTCGAAGTCGGAATTGACCATGTGAACACCCGAAAGGCCTCGGTCATTCTCGGCAATTTGCGGACAGTGGACCATGTGCTCGGAATCGCACATGCAATCCTGGGCGCTCTGGAAATCTCGGCTGAACGCTGCTGTGTTCTCGAATTCCTCGATGCAGTGATTTTCGTCTAAAGACAAAATTGATACAGATAATTGTAAAATTGGTATGTTGCGTTATGCTTGATAAATCTGTATTAATTATGACAAATTACTGCCTCTCGTGTAAATAATTCTGATTCACGTAGAAGACAATAAGTTCATATCACGTGGCTCATAAAAGAATTATTTTTGTCGACAAATGAATTAAATAACACGCAGTCGTACAAATGAAAAAGATCTACGTCAATAAAAAAACTGCTAATTCCCGTAAAAATTATCTGTTAAAACAAAAAATGTTCACGACAATTGTGATAAAAAATGTCAATTATTAACTCGTGATTTTTCTTAAATTAATTCTGTTAAATCGACTCTAAAACGAATATTTTTTAATTCGTCAAGGAAGGTTGAATAATGAATTTTACTTGAATATCCTATGGGACAGGGGTTCGGTGGAGTGCAGTAGGCGGGTAGACTGTTTTCCGTTTTCTCGTCCTTCACGCCCTTGAAACCAGCTGGTTGAATTCTGTGAGTGCCGTCGCCGTTGCCGTTGGGCCGCGGATGAGATCCGAGTGTGCTGTGCCGCAGGTATTCCTGATCGCGTATACTTGGATTGGGATTCAGTGTCTCGATGCCCTCGTAGTCGATCGGCAACTCATCGGGTATCTCCTTCGCTTTGTCGTAATCGCTCGGTACTTGCGGGCCGTCCTGGTACTCCAAATACGAATCCGCCGCTTCGGCCAATTCGTTACCCATCCGATCGATCAAATCACGAAGTAACATCTCGGTGATGACGTGATCGTCCAGCTAAATTAAATTAAATGATTTAATTCATTTTAATTCTCCCGTAAAAAAAATTAACTCATGGCAAATGGGTAGCTGCAGCTGTTACATCTATTTTCGTATTATTATTATCGTCGCTCTGATTATAGATACTGGTCATAATTTTATTTATCGAAATTTATTTTACTCAAGTGCGTAAAACTGTTAAAAATGTACCTTCATCGGTGTCATGCACGTCACAAGTTGGCCAGCCGCAACTACCGCGAGTATCCTGACGACGAAGGACATCGTGAAAAGCTCTCGTCTGTTGGGCTGCGAAATTATTAAAACGTAGAATAAACTAATTGGGCTGCACGTTTTTTTTTTTTTTTTTTTTCTCGATGGACTTGTGCGAAAATTCACTCACAGCTGTAATGACAATGTACCGGTGGCTCACGGCGACAGCTCTTCGAATCGCTGCTCGAGGACGATTTTGATCACTAACCAGAGAGAGCAACGTTGTCCACGTATCCACGTAACGGCCACAGGCTTTTGCGTACTCTCGACGAAGCCACGCGCGCCATCCTCGGTACCTGCCAGTATCAAAGTATTGATCCGGCGGCTTTTCGCGCAACGAACCCACCCACTCAACATTTTCTCTCCGCGAGCGCGTCATGAACATCGCGGACCGCGAAAATATCGACGAGTTACGCATAAAGAAAATCGTGATGTGCCAAAAAGAATGGAATGTCCTTTTGACACACTTGGAACCGACGTATCATTTGCCAGACATTTTTGACGCACATCAGAAATGATTTTTTACAGAAACATCATTAAATCATTTTACAAGCTTCGGACCCTTCAGAAATTAAATTCAGTGTCAATATACCGACATAATCAGATTTTTATATTTTTCAGCAACAAAAATGATGGCGTTTTACTATTCTTTCCATTGCAAATATAAATAAAATAGGCTAGATAGTTAAAATAAAAGCTGACGAATCAAATTTCGCATTTTCTTTTAACAGTATTTTTTAATTCTGTTTATTTACAATCGATTATAATTATTAAATGTTACGATGATTTCGAAATATAAATGCAGTAGCTCACGAAAATGCCGCTCGGCGACGACAGCAATGATTTCTAGGTCAAAGGGGTTTTATTCGTTTTGTCGTTGTTGCAACGGAAACGGCATGTAATGATCGTGAGGGGGCGGCGAGCTTTTCGGGGCGCGTAACTGTTGGGAATTGTTTGGAAAATTCGGATGCCGGGTTTGCCGTCAACAAACGGTAGCCGGTAAAACGTATTACGTTGCGGTGCTCGGCAACTCGACGGGGGTTCTAAAGATCAAAGGACTCCTCCGCCGGCCCCGGTTACAGAGGCAGCACGTGCTACGTCCTTTTAGTGTTTCCCCTATTGCATATTGTTACTATAGACAGCGGCGTCATCGAATTACGATTCCTATTTGCGACACGGCCACCCTGAATTAATTGCATTTGTTTAACTGGTCCTTACAAAAATAAATCCGAGTATTATGAATTATTAGAAAATAATAAATCGCATGATTTTTGTAAATTAATTTCCAAATTCGGTGCCAGTCTTTGACAAATGACTCGATGGGACCTGTTGATAAGTCGGCTCGGATTTCTTCGCCGGTAATGATGTTGAAGTTTGCATCGATAGAATGGAACGACATTCAGAAAAAAAAATTAATTCTAATTCATCCAAATGATGAAATTAGGTATAAAAAGTCATCATAGCAATTAGTTTCCATGATGACTTTTTATACCTAATTTTATCATTTGAGTTAATTAGAATTCATTTTGTTTTCGCTTCCTCATAGAGGAAGCTTTGTTTTCATGAAAAATTTTTTTTTCGAGATTTTCATGCCAGTATGCTTAGAATCACCTAAAACGTCGAGAAAAATGGTTTAGAAAAAATGTGCGTATGTATGTGCGTGTGCGTGTGCGTGTGTGTGTGCGCGTGTGCGTGTGTGCGTGCGTGCGTGTGTGCGTGAGCGTGTGCGTGTGCGTGTGCGTGTGCGTGAGTGTGAGTGCGTGTGCGTGTGCGTGTGCGTGTGCGTGTGCGTGTGCGTGTGCGTGTGCGTGTGCGTGTGCGTGTGCGTGTGCGTGTGCGTGTGCGTGTGCGTGTGCGTGTGCGTGTGCGTGTGCGTGTGCGTGTGCGTGTGCGTGTGCGTGTGCGTGTGTGTGTGTGTGTGTGTGTGTGTGTGTGTGTGTGTGTGTGTGTGTGTGTGTGTGTGTGTGTGTGTGTGTGTGTGTGTGTGTGTGTGTGTGTGTGTGTGTGTGTGTGTGTGTGTGTGTGTGTGTGTGTGTGTGTTCTGGGCTTCGAAAATTAAATCGCCTCTCACTCAGTAACCGTTCGAGCGATCGGGCTCAAATTTGGTACATAAGTAGAGTAGTCATCCCTCTTTGAATGGCGCAATTTTTTACAAAATGTATATAGTAATTAAGATTTTATGTAGTTTTGAATTTGTTCAAAAAAGGGCGTGGTCGCTCTAACTTTCGTAAAACTTCGCCGATTTAGCTAAATAGTTCTTCATAACTGAAGATACGTTTAATGTTGTATGGTATTGAATTTCGACAAAATCGGTAAAGCGGTTCAGATTTTATAGAATTTTGAATTTTTCGAAAAAAAAAAAAATTGCTCTAAATCACGTCGAATTTTAACAAATGAACCGAATTGTTTTATAGTAGACAAACAACATACAGGCCTGCTACGTACGAAATTTGGTCATGATCGGTAAAGTCGTTCGGATTTTGCACCATTTTGAATTTTTCCAAAAATGTAGATTTTCGCTGTAACTTCCGCAAAAGTTAAGAAAGTAAGACAAAACTTTGTATTTAATCAAAATTAGATGTGACGGTGTTTGTAACAGAGGTTTCTTTAGTACAAATAGAAAAAAGTTGCAAAGTCGAACTTTGCACATTGCTTCCTCATTAATTTTCGTTTTTCACAAAGCTTCCTCCATGAGGAAGCCAAAAACTTTGCACACTGCTTCCTCATTAATTCCCCTTTTTCACAAAGCCACCTCTATGAAGAAGCTTATTTATTAACTTTGGCTTCCTCATAGAGGAAGCTTTGTGAAAAAGGGGAATTAATGAGGAAGCAGTGTGCAAAGTTCTACTTTGCAACTTTTTTAAAATTTGAACAAAAGAAAACTCCGTTACAAACACCGTTACATCTAATTTTGATTAGATACAAAGTTTTGACTTACTTTAATAACTTTTCCATAAGTTACAGCGAAAATCTTAATTTAAAAAAAAATTCATAACAGCGTAAAATCCGAACGACTTTACCGATCGTCAGCAAATTTTATACGTAGCAGCGCTGTATGTTATTTTTTGACTGTTGAATATTTTGGTTCATTTGATGAGATTCGACGTGATTTAGAGCGAAATTTATTTTTTTCGAAAAATTCAAAATTCTATAAAACCGGAACCGCTTTACCGATTTCGCTGAAATTCAATACCAAACAACATTGAACTTGTCTTTATTTATGATGAAGTATACAGCTGAATCGTCGAACTTTTACGAAAGTTAGAGCGATCACGCCATTTTTTTGAAAAATTTAAAATTCGATAAAATTTGTATACATGGATATATTTAATTTTTAAAATATGTGAATTACAGAGGATTTAATACTCTACTTGCGTGCTAATTTTTAGCTCGATCCATCATGCCATTCCTGAGTTATGAACAATTGAATGTTCGGTGCCTGGACCATACATACATACACACACACACACACACACACACACACATACCCACATACAGACATATTTTCTAGACCACTTTTCTCGACGTTTTAGGTGATTCTGAGTATGTTAACATGAAAATCTCGAAAAAAAATTTTTTTACGAAAACAAAGCTTCCTCTATGAGGAAGCAAAATGATAAACAAGCTTCTTCATAGAGGTGGCTTTGTGAAAAACGAAAATGAATGAGGAAGCAATGTGCAAAGTTCGACTTTGCAACTTTTTATTTATTATGTCATAACTCTAATATACCCGACTATCGCTTGAAAACGGGAAAAATCTGCTCTTTCATACTTTTTCGTGTTATACGCAATCACTTTTTCAGATCGGATTAGCGCCCCTTAATTAAAGCACTAATAAAACAACTATTTGTTCAGTTTTTCGGCTGTAGACATTTTTTACATATCGGGTGACTATTCCATGTACGTTACTGAAAAAAGCACTTTCTTCCGGTTAAAAAGCGCTGGTCACAATTCATTTTTCCTGTATTGATACTCACGATATTAAATCTACGGGAACTATATTTTTTCGAAATTATGCGATTAGGGCTCAACAAAAACTAACAATTATTTATCGTCTGTAACAACGTAGGAGTATTTTTATATGGTATGAGAAAGCGATATTCGCGATTAGTAAAAAAATGGCGGACCATCGGCCAAAACCTGTCCCGCTACCGGTGGAATACCCCCTATGTTTAAAATCGCCTTCGCCACGTGCATGCAACACGTGTTGGGCGCCGAACGCAACTACTGCCAACAATCGGTACAAAGGTTAGATTGCAGCCTTATTAATTCTTAAAGATTGTTTTACGTAACTGCTGCAGTACAGTTACTTTACAAAACATAGGCAGGACCAGCGTTGGTGAAACTTTGAAGCGCTTAATAAAAACCTTTATCGTGTGTTCGTGGTTACTTATATTCGGCTGTTTTGATCCATATATACACGTGAAAGTTGTATATTCGCAACACGGAGATAAAAAATTTCATTCGTAATTACTTAAATGCAAAATACTATTAATTACTACGTGAAATAAAAAAACCCGTTGACGGTCGTGATCAGGGTGTAAACATTTTTAACGAAAAGTCATTCCATCGATTTTTTTTACCGTGGCCGCCCACTGCCGTAAAAAAATAATGACGAATAAAATCTTTTATTTCTGTGTTGCAATTAAACAGCTTTCGCGAGTAAAAACGTGTCCAAAAAAACTTCCATTTGTCTGTCATCGAGGCTAAATCTACATTGGTTAGCACGACTGACTGTCAGCAATCACAACCAATCCTCAGCCTTCTTCCACGAAAACAACTAAAGAAACATATTTCGCCAATACAAATTTCCAATCGATAAATTCCACATCCGACTGAGCGGAGTCGTGACAGTTCGCTTCCTTGGAAATTGCTCGCAAAGCCTCCAGGATGCTATTTCATATCTTCATAGCAACCAACGGCACGAGTAACATTTTTTTTTTTTTCATTCCGAATAATATTCATCACATTAATATCGTCTTTATCACAAATCCCAACCATCATAAAAACCAGCACATACAAATCGCCCCAAATATCGCTGAGGAACGAAAAAAAAAAAAAAAAAAAAAAAAAAAAAAAATCGTGGTACAGGAATTCGGTCCTAATGGTCCTCTATATACATACAAACGATCGACCTAAGGACAACACGAGTCACGTGGGGGTGGCGAGTGGAGCTTCACCGCTAAGGCCTCAATAATCTCTCTCGTCCCATTTTCGGTCTTCCCACCCCCGGAATGGGCGACGTCTGAGATTGCTTTGGGCACGGTAGTGTGACGTCCACGCGTCACAGCATCGTCGCGTGCACCTGCGGAACGACGACGGCGGCGGACGCGGCGTGTGGATTGGCAGACGCGGGAAGCTACGCAAGTTACGCTTCTCGCGCGCGTCTCGGCGTCACGAGTATTGATCCCCCGAAGCGGAGCGAGGGCCACTATCTGAATGGGCCACCGCCACCCACGTCTGCACCCCCGCGCGGACCCTCCGAATACATAGGGTTGCCAATATTACTCTCTCTCTCTCTCTCTCTCTCTCTCTCTCTCTCTCTCTCTCTCTCTCTCTCTCTCTCTCTCTCTCTCTCTCTCTCTCTCTTTCTCTTCCACTTCCGACCTCGCGCACTCGAATGTCCCGAGGTTCGTCTCGTATTTTTCCTCGTCTTGGCTTTTGTCACTCTCTCTCCAGTCTCGTCTCTCGTCGCTGTACTCGCACGTAGCACCGCGAGAAATTGTGGCACGCCGGGCGACTATCAAGTGGGTGCGAATTATCGTCGCACCGCGCACGCGGCTGCTTTTATATTTTTAGAAACTTTTTTGGGCTTTGTGGCTTGCTGTTGTTTTTTTTTCAGCACAGCGAACGACGTTACTGAGACGACAGTGGACAAGATTTTACGTAAATATGATAATATTCGCGTGGGCTGATTATGAGAAGTTCGCACTCAGTGGAAAGTGACTAAGTATGAAATCGTAATTTTGTGATGCTTGCGATGAACTTGCAAAATTCAGCAAAATTTTCGCCGAGAACGAGCTCACGAATTAGAACGGTGGCTGTAAAAGACGGGAGTTAAGCGTTTCGCGACGATCGAAAGTTCTCATCTCGAATGATCGACATGAATGTTTTTCAAGACAGCAGAAAATGTCTTGACAACATTTTTTTTATGAATTATTTATACTTTTTGCTGTATTAAAACATATATCGTGACATTGAGGATTTTTAAAGAAATATTTTTACCAGATATATCACACGTCCAACTTCGCCGAATATTTTCGGTCGAATCGGACGATCGAAAGTTCTCATCTCGAATCTTCGACATGAATGTTTTTCAAGACAGCAGAAAATGTCCTGACAACATTTTTTTTAATGAGTTATTTATACTTTTTGCTGTGTTAAAATATATATCGTGACATTGAGGATTTTTAAAGAAATATTTTTACCAGATATATCACACGTCCAACTTCGCCGAATATTTTCGGTCGAATCGGACGATCGAAAGTTCTCATCTCGAATCTTCGACATGAATGTTTTTCAAGACAGCAGAAAATGTCCTGACAACATTTTTTTTAATGAGTTATTTATACTTTTTGCTGTGTTAAAATATATATCGTGACATTGAGGATTTTTAAAGAAATATTTTTACCACATATATCACACGTCTAACTTCGCCGAATATTTTCGGTCGAACCCTCCTCCATCTTGTCTTTCCCTCGGCGGTTTGCACGTCTTCTCCATCTCGCCCTTCACGCCACTCGAGCCACCCCACGCAGACCCACTCGACGTAAAACACATTAGCATTTTCCCTGGACCCTGAATATCGTCTAACGTAGGTATACCGCAGTACCCCGACGAGAGCTTCAACGAGGGTTCGCCCGCGCCAACTACCTCCTTCTGTCCCTTGAGCGACCACCGAGAGATGGAGAGAGAGAGAGAGATAGAGATCCTTTTCTAAAGCTTCTTTCAAAGGGTCTAGCAATCTCATCCCGTAAAACGTTAACCTAAACGCCTAGTTAATGGACGGTGTTTACGGAGAGCATTTCCAAATAACCAAAAATTACAGTTGGTCAAAAGGCGATGATGGTACATTTATTTATTACGTTATATTGCACGATATTGTCATGACATTTTGTATGGAAATTAAATTGCGATGAACATGACGATGCGTATAATAATAACTCTGGTAACGTATAATAACTACTCTGGTAACGTCATAATGCTGCAAAAAAATGTTCGCTTCAAAATACTGTATTGCATTGTAAAAATAATAATATATTGTTGCTTATTTTTATACCATGTCCGTTTCACCCGAAAGCTGTATTTAAACGTCAAACTTCATGTCATTGTAAAGAACATGACATTTTTTAGTAGTCGACCACCGAACGTGGATGATGCACAGACGCGGGAATTCGAGTCCTCCAAAATCACTTTAAAGTCGATATAATGAGAGCGTGACAAAAACGTTTCTGTTACTGATAAAATGATCGAGGATCAGTGCCACACGTCGTCGCTCGATGAGCCTCAGCCTTTGGTAAAACGACGATGGCTAAAAAAAAACGTCAATTTGAACGGTGTTAACCTCAACGTGGGTTTTACTTCCGCATTGATTTTCTCATTGAACTATGTGATTATTTCCGGTCGTCCGAATTTCAAGAATACGACGTTCAATAACGGCTGTGATTTCAACAAGTACGACCCGTACGTGGAGAAAATCAGGACGCTATTTGTGCCAAGTCTCGAGCCGCGAATCTACAGCTGTCTCGAGACTTTCGTTTACCGCGAGGAGGAAGAAGCGTTATCGGAGACTCCGTACACGAGGAGATGTCTGGATGTGGCGGCAACTTGGCGCGAACCAGTCGACGCCTTTTCCACTGCGTTCGGAGGTCCTGGATTTCTGGAGAATATGCTGTCACAAGCGGTTAAATACGTGATCAAGGACGGCCTGATCGATTGTTTTCTCAATTCTATTATTCTGAACAATCGACTCAACAAGGTCTGCAGAAATTTGGACGCCGCGGGCGTCGAGAAGGATTTTCTCAGGTATCTGGCTGTGTGGAATTATATCAACGAGAAGGACTACTGGATCGAGGACGATCGAAAAATGTACGTGTAGAAAAATTCCGGGGGATATGGGACACTGAAATGTTACGGAGAAACTCGTATCACGTTATTTAATTTTATAATGAGAATGGTTTGACACCTAAATCACCTCACTGACATCAACACAAGTTAGCGCAGTTGTACATTTTTTTCGCCTCCCCGTGTGGATCGATACGCACTGGTCCATATTAAACCACGCAGGTCCATTTTACCGCCGCCGCCGGAATCACACCATTTGTAATTCCTGCAATTATTTTTCTTTTAGAAAAAAAAAAACTATTTAGAATAACTCATTTTAAATGTCGAAAAGTAAAGTCAGTTGTCTTCATCGAAGTATCTTTTTGTTGCGATGTTGGATTACCTAGCAATTATTACCACTCTGACGAGAGCAGCACATCAGGAATATTACAGCTGGATTCCTTTTTAGATCGATGTCTACGTCCGATTTGTCACACGCTTCGATCGACAGCTGCAGCGATCTCGACGTACAAGTTGGGTCAGTCATTGACACTTCTCGGACTGATAGATGTCGCAAAAGGGCCTGGAAACGTCGAACCGTGGATGATACATCGGATATGGTTTTCAAAAACCCCAGTGACTTTTCGGAAAATCGCAATGGCAAAATTTCCACTGGCCTGCAATGCACGAGTCGTCTCAGCGGGGATTCGAGCAACCCCGGGGTATCCAAATCGAGCCACCCGCGAGAGAAGCCCCGATCTATTAGCCAATCGAACTCCTGCAGACCATTCAATTGCCCCGCTTACAGAACGAAAAATTTCCTCCCGGACTGGGAAGGGATGACACTGAAATTGCGAGTTTGGAGAATTTGTCCCTCGACCTCCGAATGCGGACTGGCAAAATCATTGCATTTATCGAAATTGCCTTTGCCCTGCAAATCTCACGACATCATTGCAGAAATCGTCAAGGCAGATTCGTCGGTAACCAAATTATATTTGGTCACAACGAGGAAAAGATTTCAAGTTTGTGTGGTGAACGTCTGTCGTTGTGTCAACGAGACGCTGGGAAAAATGACTACGCAAGAAGTCAGGAGGTGTCGACTCCAATGTGAAATTTTGCCGGATTCCATCAGCTTCAAACTGGTACAGAGAGAGTCGAATGGATGCAAAGTTTGCCTTTTTACCGATCGAGTAGCGACCGACAAGGTGGATGGACAAAATACCCCCCAAGAATCTTCAGTCGGGCAGAGAGCTGAGAATACGGAGCAGTGCGATTCACATCATTGTTATTTTCCAATTTGCGAAAGCACTCGAGTTTGTTTGCCTGATGAAAATTCGCAGACAGCCTTGAGTCTTCCAGTCGGGACAAAGAGCGAGGCGAATCCTCGAGCTACGAGTTCCCTTCGCTTGCCTGAAAGTAAATTGGATGCTGCCGATCGGTGTGAGTCAAACGCGGTCATTAAGGAAGAATACTCGAATCATTTTGGCAGAAATTGCTTCGACGACCGGACGTGTGACGGTTGTCTTTTTGTCAATGGAGCCGAACGTTTGGATCACGAAAAAAATCAAGATCTTGAAAACAGTCGTTTGGACTTCGAAATGACAGCAGATCGAACCGACTGCAGTTCGCCGGAACCGACTGAAAAAGCAGCAGCAGACCAGCCAAGTGGAAATATTGTTGACGATCAGACCTGTAACTGCAATAATTTCGACGACAAAAATCTTGACATTTTTTCACGTCAATCGGAAATCACTCGAGATGCTAGTCGTGCTGATGGCTTTGAAGCAAAAAAGACCGGAAGTCTTGGTAAAAATTTGGCACGGGAAGACTCCTTAAGTCACCTAAGTGGAAATAAAATAGAGGATCAGATCTGCCTCTGTAATTCCGACGACAATAATCTTGACATTTTTCTTCGTAACTCTGAAAAGACTCGAGAGATGAATTCGGTCGATGGTTTTGAAGCGAAAAAGAGCGGAAGTCTGAGCAAAGAATTGGCACCGGAAGACTCGTTAAATCGCTCAAGTGGAAATCAAATGGAGGATGTGACCTGTCTTTGTACTTCAGTCCCTGAAGCATTAAATGTTGATCTTGATTCGGAGAATAGTCAAGGAAGCAATTGCATCGAATGCCTTGAAAGAACTGGCGAGGATTCTGAAGCACCAAATCGCCAAACCTTCTGTTCTTCAACCATTCTTTCAGATTCCCAGCAAAAAATCTTCAACAAAAACGAAAAACCTGAATCGCCTCTCAGTATTGAGAATAATCAACAAGTTACGATGCCTCAGTTGAATTTATGCAGTTCGTGGACCGAAGTGAACAGCGGAAACGGAATGAAGAAGGAAATTAAGCCGGATAACATAGATTGTGAATGCCCTGATTCCTGTGAATGCATAAACAAATGTAACGTCAAACTTGAGCTTGAAGAATGTGACTCGCAGTGTTCGTGCGATTCTTGTGGTGCTCCGGAAAAACAGACATCTGCGGAATGTCTCTGTGATAAGACTGGAACATCATTGACACTGGTGAATCGTGTGCAGCCTTCGAAGATGAACCAACCAATCCCAAAACTTGCGAGGTCGTTGCTCATTACGAAGAAGCAACACTTTGATGCCGCTAGCAACCTAAATCTACCGCCCACCTGCGAGAATCAAAAAATGTCTCAATCCACGACGTTGAAATCAAAATCATCCTTGAAACCCGACGTCCCAGACGTGCCACTCGTGGATATTGGAGTAAACGAAATTGGTCCCACTCGTAACAGCCAAAAATCCCTTCAGACACGAACGGCAGAGCCCGAGTTTTCCGAAATCAAGGAACCAAAGAAAAAATCGTCAACTCTAATTAAAAAAAGGCAGCACGTTGACGCTGCTAGCAACCTAAATCTACAGCCCAATCGCGTAGAATCTATAGCCAATAGCTGGGAACCTCGACATCCCAAAATGCCTCAGGCCACGACAATGAAATCGAAAATATCCGTCGAGTCCAGCTTCCCAGATGTACCATTTCTGGATGATGTTTCGAACGACGTTGGTCCCGCTCGTACCACCCAAAAATCCCTCCAGACTCGACCGGCAGGGCCCTACTTTTCAGACGTCAAGGAATTCAGGAAAAAGTCGTCAACGGCTCAAGCTCCAATTTCTATAGACACAGGAAGGGCCCCAAGCGCGAGGAGTCGCAGAATAAACATATCCATAGAATTGTGTCCAGGATCTGAGTCGTCAGAGGAAAAATCGTTGAAAGATCGACACGAAACGATTTCATCCCCGTGGCAAAACGATTCGACGAGATCTCGATGCACTCGAGATTCGCCGTCAATGTGGAATACGCGGTGTCGTTCGGCTGACGTGCGAACCACCAGGAAACAAGCGATCCTGGAGTCGGAGAAAAATACCAAAGACGAATGTCTCAGGCACCTACGACGGTTAAACGCTTCGCTGCATTCACCGCCACGACCCCTGGAATCCCGAGACTATCTGCCGCCCTCGGAGACCCCGTCGAGAATGAGAAATCCCATCGTGTATGGGATGTCGACGAGATCCACCGTACGTTCCACCTGTAAGTTCGAGCGTCAATCGACGTGGCAGCATAGGAGAAGAAAATATTGTGGGTCGTCGCGCTCCAAGCCCAACAGGAATAAACGATGTCGCGGTCAAATTCAAGAAATTACGCAAATCGAAAAGCCAGTCGTAGTGCCCAAACAATTTCCACGAGCGACACTGAAGCCTCATGGAATTTCGTCTTCAGCAATGCACAGCAATCTTTGTCACGCCTTTTCCGCAAGTTCCGTCGATCGCATGAAGCATCTGATAAAAACGAAACTGCGTCGAATTCTTTTGGAACGCGACAAAGCCACGAACACGCCAAAAACTAGTTTGACCAACGAGAGATATCGAGTCAGCGTGCCCAACGGAAAGACGAAACGTTTGCCATTCGTTGGTCCACGTTGTCGCACTATCTGGGAATCTCGGAGCGCGTCCGATTCGACTACGTCAAGAACTTTCGGCTCCGATGGTCGCGCGAGCTTTGCTGCGGTCTCCCAAGGCGACGAAGTGAGAAGTCTATTTTGCTCGCCGGCAAATTGCAAGGTTTTGTCTTCTGACGGTAAAGATTTTGGAGGGGGTCGAAATTTCGATGTTGCGAGCGATGTGAAATGCTACTGTTTAAAAAATAGCGGTGAATCTGTCGTTTCATCCGGAATGACGATGGATCAAAGACTCGTTGGGGGCAGCGATGATCCTCAACAGAAGCGAGTTGACCGTGAATTTCAATGTTCGTGGAAACAACGTCAAAGGAGTGTGCGAAAAGTGACAAGCAGAGAAACGAAATGCGATTCTGACCATTGCGACGAAGGATTCGGTGCGAAAAGCATAAATCCTGGTTGTACAGCAAATTCCGAAGTCGTTGATAACGCGTCAGTCAAGATCACTCTTTCAGTCGTCAGGGCTGATTGCAAAGTGGAAACAGCTCAGAACGATCGTCAAGACGAAGTTATAAAATATCCTAGGAGGCTGGATTGGTCCGGTAATTCGACCTCGCGGCACATCTACCTCCACGAATACGACAATATCGAGTCATCGAATGACGAGGAAGAAAAAAATTGGAGTCACCACAAAATATGCTCGCAAGAATTCGCATATCCTCCACTTTTCAAACAAGGTCAATTGAGGAACGGGAGTTCCACGAAAGTGCGAAAGACAAATCAGAAGAGGTGCAACGAGATTGAACTTCGCCGTTGCAAACGACAATTTAGCGTAGATTCAACCAACCCGCGAAATATTCGAGCTGCGAGTGTTCGGTCGTCAAAAATTCCCGTGACGAGCAACGTCAGATGCCAAAAGGGTCTGATCAAACTCGATCAAGATTTGAGAACAAAATTGTTGCAGTACGTCAGTCTCTGCAAAAATGTAAAGTATTCGCTGCTGAAGATGTTGAGACCTGACGAGGTGTACGAGGTCAGCGGGACGTCTTTTGGCTGCTCCGATCGATACAAGTTTGGAGATTCCTGAGCTCAATTCAATTGTTTCTGGTCTCACGTGAATTTTTTTACTTTTTATTTCGACGCGATGATATTGCGAACGGAGAAATGCTTAAAAAGCTGATAGTCAAACGTCGACCAAAAAGCCTTTAGGCTCGTTTGCGAGTCGTATTAGCTTATCCCGTGAAATATCTCGATTGTGTACACGAACTTAACGTCCACCGGCAAAGGGGCCGACGAAATACACAACGCGTCGACGCGGTCAGCCTTTTGTCACCCCCGCATGGGCGGTCATTATATCGCGCCTCGTCGTACGCCACCAGCGTTACCACTTACTGTCGTTCCAACCGTGTCACGGAGCGGACTCAATTAGGATACGAATATGACGACGGTTACGCCGGAATAGCCGATAAAAATCGGCGTAGACCGAGTAAAAAAAGGTTCACCGTTGCTTTTCGGCCAGCTCGTGTGACGCGATAAAACCGGAACGAGAGAGACACTTTTTTAGCTACATTGTTTTCCTTTTATTGTCACATTTACACTCCATGTGGATTTTGTAATTTTATTTTTTTAGTTTTTTTTAAAGTTTTTTGTTTACGATTTATTAATAAAGATTTGTATGCGTGGTGTGAGGTATTGTATTTATTTTATTCTCTGTTTTCAATTATCATTAAATCAATGAATATTTATATTTATGTTTTCCGGTCAACTCGTTAATTAATTTGTTTATGTTGGTGAGATTTCGGATGGTTGAAGAATGGGCACTGAATCGTACTGCCGGAAATTGATTAGCCACCCTCAGCGCTGTTGCTCTATAATTAAATTCTCAAAGGCAGACTGGCCACGGGGATTCTTCTTCGTTCGGCGAATTAGCATGTTCTGCAATAAGGTAATACGCAACGGCGAGCTGTGTCGCAAGCGAGTTAATCGGAACGAAGCGTCGAGGGGAAGACAGAGCGACGCGCCGGGACGATAAAGAAAATCGAGATATTTAGGGCGACTGCCGAGGCTGCGAAGAAGATACGCCGAGCGCCGAACACGAAAAGCAGCATCCGTCCCCGGTTTGCCAGGATCGATATTTCCTGGCAACCACCGAGGGTGCCTACCCCGCTGACTCTCTGTGTTTGCAACAATGCGAGTTAGCTCCTAACGTCTAGTAGTGATGGCCTCGAACCGTGACGTCTCTCTTTCATCGTCGGTTCCGAACCATTAATCATCACCTCTATTCAGAAAATCGTGATCCTTTGACCGACTGACTTCGAAATAAAAAATAAATCAATAATCGTTTCTATCAATTTAATTGCTGTCCCAAAATACATGAAACACTATTGGTGTTTTTTTTTTTAATTTATTTATGTGGATTTATTTTTGGTTATATAATTGCGTAACATAAATATCCACGAGTCGTTTGGAAAATATGTAACATGCCAATTTTTTAAGGGCGAAATATGTAGAAGTTCAACACTTCAATTGTAAAATAATTTTTATTTTTATTTCGCATAGATGACTACAAATTATTGCTGCAAAATGCAAAACACAGAAGTCTGTGAAATTTATGGATGTTAGATTATATTTTCTTCGGAACTATTATTATGTTATTATATGGTATGACATCATTAATTCTTGAGGGAAATTGTGAAATGTTCTTATGATTGATTATAGAACATTTCCATGTACCATTTTTTGCTGACCAAGTTATTTCATTGACCAGCGTGTCATCAATCTTTGAATGTCAAATGTCTTCGTTAAAAATCCAATGTTCCAAGTCCATTAACACGCGACAAAGTGTCGATCGACACGTGTTTTCAGAACGCGACTAATCGTCGTAGAGCGCGCAGCTTCCAGCGCTACACGCAGGACGATTAAATACCGGGCGGGCCGGAGTCATCTCCAAAACGTCAGGAGTTCATTTGGTAGGCCACACTCGATGAAAGTGTCCTCTTTAAGCGGCGACGAAGGCTTAAAGAGACGATTATCATTCCCCGTGCCTGTGGTTCTCTCCCCACCGCGCAGCATCCCCGTCTTAGTCATCGCGAGATGACTCCTTCCCACCCCTAAAATGAATCTTCGCAAGAAAGAAAAAAAATCTCACATTCGCGTGAAAACGAGCTGAGGACGTTTTGACCCATATTTTTTACTCAAATTCATTTGCAAATTGTCGCGATGAAAACGCGAAAAACCTGTAATTATGAAAATTCACAAACGCGAACGATTTGTTCCTAATTAAAACGCGCCATCCGACGACCTTTCGCGGCGTCTTCGATTTTTGTCCTCGTTATCGATGTCAAAACGTCCTTAGTAAATTTATTTCTCTGGTTTACCATTGTTATTATCAGCGGTACGAGGAGAAACACATAGCCCCGCCTAGGGTCGATCCGAAAAGGGGTTAGCCGCGGGCTCATTGGCCAGTGATATCGATGCGTCGAGAGGCCCGGACCAATAGCGACGAGGAGACGATGCGCGCTGGCGCCGAACCCCGTGTCCAACTTTACGAAACCCACCGCGACGTGCCCGACGTACCCGACGTCGACGACGTTCTTCGTCGCGTACCCCGCGCTTTCGAACCCACTCCGCACGTATCCCTATCTGGACTTAATTATTGGTGAGTCAGTTATGTATTTTCGGAGGTTTTTTCGTTGTTGCTTATTTCGTTTAACCATCGTGCGTCGCTCTGTGTGTTACCGTTAACTGTTTTTTTCGTTGTTACTGCAAAAATCGGACCTCCGACACGAGCGATAACGCAAAAATCGATCGAGCTCTCTGCGGTATCGTCCTCGCGAATCGTGCAACGCGAGACCCCTCGTTCTGTGACCGATTTTTTTATTCTTCGACGTTTTGGTGAATTAAAAATGCCATTTGGATACATGTTGCCGCTATTAAAAAATGAGATTCGTGTTTTGCCAGTCAAGTGTGGATACGCAATTGTGGTGCTAAATGCTTCAAGTGTCGATGACGGAGAATTCGTTGTTTGAGTTGAATTAAATGTTCTTGCAAAAAAAAAATTCATGTGGCTGGTTTGGTAGAAATATTGTTGTGACCGACAATTCGGTTCGTCGGCCTCCGGGGTATTTTTGACATGTGGTTACCGTTGAAGTGGATATTAGCAGAATATACGACGAAAATATCTTCAACTTGTTCTAAAAGTGCATTTTTTTGTCAAACGATATGTTGGCATTCGCGGGGTCAATTATTGTCGACGTGTAGCCGAATGATTTCGACAATTAAATACCAAATGACATGACCCATTTAAAATTCGTGTTCCACTGCAAAATTTTTTTTTTCGAGACCGTGGTGTATATTTCTTTACACACTAAAGGAAAGAATATTCTGAAAAACTAGACTCTTTTATCGAAAAACGTCTGACGTGAATCATCAATATTCCAACGATGTATCGGATTTATGCGCCGGTCATGCGTGGAACCGTTCGATCCGCGAAAAATGTAGACTAAGGAACCCTCAGCCATCGGACGTTACGTTTTTCATGTGGACATTTTTCGAGTTCTCGGAAACGAAAAGTTATTACTTTTATACTGGCCGTACAGGGTATTTTACGCAATTTTACGTAGACAAATTATTAGCAATATTGTTAACACTTTTTGATGATCGATTTTTTAATATATTAAAAGAGGGATCAACTTTAGTCATATTTATCATTTTTGAGGAAATCGAAGATATGGTTTCTTTTTTAATCAGTGGTTTTTATGGATATGATTTTTATGGGATATTTCCCGTTCGCGTATTAAACGTAATTACGACACAATTGGAGAGAGAGAGAGAGCATGAGCGCAGACGAAAAGCGCATCGTCCATTAAAAGTGAACAAGCTCGATCCGACTGACCGATCACCGTGACGCTCTCATTACGTCGACGACTTGTTCAAACCCTCCCTCGATCGAGGATTCACCCCCGTTTCTGCCGACACGTGACGTGCACTTTGTGCCCATTGTCGGTCACGTGCCATTTTAATATCCGAGGACCATTGTGTCACGCATCGCGTCTTGATATGAATCGCCTCCAGGCTAAAACACATCCTGCTTGTCCATCGATCGTCGATCATTGGATGAAAAAATGGAGAAAGTAATAACTTACTAAAAAAATGCCATAAATCATTATCACAGGCAATAACATTAAAGTATCAACGCTGCAAAAAATTGTCTTCAGTAATTATGAGATCTTAATACTGTTAAAAAAAAATTAAACACGGTATTTTTATTTCATAACTTCACAAAATGTAATCTTTTTCGATCGTGGAAGACGAAATGTTTCGTCAAATCTTTAATTGCTATCGATGCAACGAAGTTAACAATATTTTTTGTGATGAAGATTATTTTGCTGAAGATAATTATTGCGAAGTAAATTCTAATACTTTTAGTTAAATACTGTGATCAAAAATATGGATATATTCCTGTGCTATTGTCAAAACTGCAGAGGCACGCCGTACCTGAAATAACATTTTTTTTGCAAAAGAAAATTGTCTTGTTCGCACTTCACCACTGTGTAATTCGAGATAGCGAATTCAACGTGCCCATGAATCTCCACGCCGTTTTCCGTCCCTCGGCGATAGTCCCGTGAGAGTGCAGGGATTAGGGGTGGATGGTTCGCCACTCCAAATAAACACTCCTACTCTACATCCACCCCGGAGGTATATCCCAGGCTCTACCGCGAAGGATTCGTTTTTATGTGTCTGGGGTGCGCGCGATATGCCCGAGGTCCACACGTTTTTCACTTCACGCCACTCGTAACTTTACTCACGGGAGCAAATTGAAAGCCGCAGCAGAAGAAAAAAAGACCCTTAACGAAATTATCAATATCAAAGCACATTTTCAAAAAATGTTTATAGAACAATTTTTCATTCACGGTCTGTGCCTTCTTTTCTATTGCTTTTTAATTGGCAGTCTGGACGTATATGTCAGTGTCTACGGCGGATGATTCCTTTTTTGTGTCTGGGGTGCGCTCGATATTCTCCAGGATCTCACGTTTTTCACTTCACGCGACTCACAACTTTGCCCATGGGACTAAATTGAAAGCCACAGCAGAAGAAAAAATCCTTAACGCAATTATCAAGATCAAAGTACATTAAAAAAAATATACAGAACAATTTGTCATTCGCATTCTGTATTTGCATTCGAATTCCTATTGCTTTCCAATTGGTTCGCTCGAGTTATGGCTCGAGTTTCAGGCTCTACGGCGTCGAATTCGAGGAAACAACCCTTAACAAAATTATCAAAATCAAAGTACATTTAAAAAAATGTGTATGTTACAAATTTTCATTCATAATCTGGATTTCCTTTTGCTTTCCAATTGACACCCTGGAGATAAATTCGAGACTCTACGGCAGAGGATTCGTTTTTGTGTGTCTGGCGTGCGCGCGATATAGAGTGAATCAGCCAGTGAATGGACAGTTAAGCAGGCGACAAAATCCAGTGCATGGACATTTTTATGCACGTGATCTTGTAGAAAATGTCTTCACTGGTCACCGTTCATTCGCTGACCGATTCACCGTACTCCACGTCGTCACATTTCTCACTTGACGCGAATTTTCGTAACTTTACCAACAAGATAGAAAGATAGCCGCGTTAGAGAAAGACAAATACCACTATACAAAATCATCACAATCACAGTACATAAAAAAAATTATAAAAAGCAATTTTTTCATTCCCAAACTGTATATCCGACGTGTTTTCCAATTGCTCCGCAGGGGCTGCGAAACCACCATCGTAGCTTTAGGACACTCCGAGGCAACCCCAATAATTGTAAAATGTCCGGATTCGCTGCGGCGGGTCTCGGGGCGTTTGACTCCCTCAAGTCGAAAGCCTCGCAAAAACTTTCGGGGTAAGATGATATTTCACTACTAGCAAAAAAAAAAGAAAACGTTGCCCGGAGAGAAAGAAATTATATGACTAAATGGTACGACAGGCTAAGAACACGAAGAGGAGATGCCGGGTACGAAGAATTCGAGATGCCACCCAACGACGTGCCCAGCAAAGACAATATGGGCTTCGAGGACGAAAGAGGATACAGCGGAAGGGCGTCTTTCGACTCGTTACCGGAACCGGAAAGACCTCCTTTGCGTCACATCGACACTTACTGCATGCCCGAGTGTCCTTGTTTGTCGAAGAGGTACACGATTGCAGTGCTCGCCTGCGTAGGTGAGTAGAAACAAACAAACCAACAAAACAAACAGAAACCCACATATCAATTGGCCATAAAATAATGATTATGCTATGTTGCTTAATAGTTCATTCTTGCATTTTTCAAAAAGTGCATATTTTCGCTCTAACTTCCTCAAAAATTAGGAACGTAGACACAACCTTATACATAATCAAAATGAGATATAACGTAAATAATGAGATATACAACATGACAAAATGAGATATAACGTAAAAATAAGAACATATAACGTAGCATGTTCTTCGTAGGAATAATGAAAAAAACGTTGCAAAGTAAAACTTCGCACATTGCTTCCTCATTAATTTTCGTTTTTCACAAAGGTTCCTTTATATGAGCAAGCCAAAATTGACTAACAAGCTTCTTCATAGAGGTGGCTTTGCGAAAAACGATTCTTTTTACTTAAAAAAATTAACGAGCAATTAAATTTTCAACAGGTTTCGTCATTTCATTCGGTATGCGTTGCAACATGGGCATGGCGAAGGGTATAATGAGGAACGAGACAGACCAGACGGGTGCCCTTAAATTCAATTGGACCGTTGGAACTCAGAGTGCGCTAGATTCCTCGTTTTTCTGGGGATACCTCATCACTCAAGTGCCAGGGGGATTTTTGGCCTCCTACTATCCAGCCAACAGGCTCTTCGGTCTTGCGATCGCGATATCGTCGTTTCTCAATCTGCTCGTGCCGGGTGCACTAAAGATCGATCCAATAGCCGACATGTTCGTGCAGATCCTGAAGGGTCTCGTCGAGGTATAACCGAGTTACGCGCGACGGGCAATGAGAATGCTTTTGGGTAAAGTTCGCGGCTAAAAGATTTCCTTGTCTCGGTAGGGTATCACCTATCCGGCCTGTCATGGTATCTGGAAATACTGGGCGCCTCCTTTGGAGAGATCCAGACTCGCCACACTCGCCTTTTGCGGTTCTTACGCCGCAATGGTCATTGGAATGCCGCTCTCCGCCATTCTCAGTCATTGGTTCGGCTGGCCAGCTTCGTTCTATTTCTACGGTAACTCGCGCGCCAATCACTGGCAGTGATCTCGGTGTCATTCGAATCGAAAAGCGTTTGATATATTTTTCAACGAAAAAATTACTAATTATCAACAGTTTATTTTCTAGTTACGATTTTAGAACGATGACCTGTAGGGATTATAAAATTGTGCGTGAACTTTTGAATAGCCATACAAAAAACCGAATTTTTCATTAAATTTTCGGAGAAATTGTGTCCTCCATTATTTTCGCAATGCATTAACAGTATTTCTCCATTCGCTCAATATGATTACGATGAGCTTTTATGGGAAATTAATATTTCGCGATTCTATTTAAAAGTTTACACATCAGATTATGATCATTACGAGTTATTATTATAAAAACATAATTACAAAGCCAATGGTACCATGAATTTAATTTTCATAAAAATTAGGGATTTACAACTCTGAATATCGGTAATAAATCATCGATAATTTGCAATAATTATTCTTGGACAATGAATGATAATATTTTTGGAGCGTGCAAAGTTCTTTTTCATTCCAATGGTGTTCACCCCCGATCACGAGCCTGTAAATCCGTGGCGTTCCCAAGGGAACTTGGTCGAGTTGGGCTGTCTCTTGAAAATCAGTTTGCTGATTCTAGGTGTGTGCGGTATGATCTGGTACTGCTTTTGGCTCTGGCTCGCGTTCGAGAGGCCTTCAAAACATCCGTGCATCTCGGCGCGTGAGCTGCGTTACATCGAGGACTCGCTCGGTCAAGCCCAGGGACAGGTGCAAATACCGATGCCGACAATCTGGACGACCCCATGGCGCAAATTTCTCACCTCGATGCCAGTTCACGCTATCATTGTCGCGAATTTCTGCAGATCCTGGAATTTCTATCTGTTGGTTCTATTTCAGCCCCAGTTCATGCAGGACGTCTTCGGCATGCCGCTCGTCGAGGTGAGCTTCGAAAAGCATCCCTTTCATACCAGTCAACCTTGGACAAAAATCTGTGGCGTTACATTTGGCGCAAGTCAGGAACAGGTCAGGCCATGGCAGAGTCACCGTCGCCCTGATCAGGGCCTGACCATCAGTTTCTCACTCGCGCCAAATGTGACGCCAAAGATTTTCTATCAGCTAACTCGTTCAATCAACATTTCCATTCTCCAACTGTCTACATTGTAATACCGACAAAAGACCCTTAGTAAAAATTACGAAATTGGATGACTAAAATTTTGTTTCCTAGACCGGTATCATCGGATCCCTTCCGCACTTGCTGATGACAACGATCGTGCCCTGCGGTGGAATGTTGGCCGATCATCTGAGAAAACGCGGAATACTGTCGACGACCAATGTGCGAAAGCTCTTCAATTGCGGTGGATTTGGAATGGAGGCTCTTTTCTTCCTCGTCGTGGCTCACGCTACGACCCACAAGAACGGAACAGCCGCCACCGTTGCGCTGACCATCGGCGTCGCTTGCAGTGGTTTCGCCATTTCCGGCTTCAATGTCAATCATCTTGACATAGCGCCGAGATACGCGAGTATTCTCATGGGAATGTCGAACGGCATAGGAACCATCGCCGGGCTGCTCGTCCCCATTTTCGTTGACAACATTACGAAGGACAAAGTACGTTTTTTTGTTGTTGTCTTTGTTGATCCTCGTTTCAGAAAAATCGTCTCTTTTGTTGCTTATACTTGTGGAATTAATTCTGCAGGACGCGCACAGTTGGAGAAACGTTTTCATCATGGCCGCGTGTGTCCACATCTTCGGCGTGACATTCTACGCGTTATTCTGCTCCGGCGAACTTCAACCGTGGGCCGATCCGTCCCTCGAGGAACAGCAGAGCTGGAATCCACTTGACGATCTTGGCCAAACGAAGCCTCCGGTGCCTCCACCGCCAAAGGTTATGCAGTCCGAATTCATCGTAAGTATTTATTTTTCCTTTTTATTTGAACAATTTCGATAGGTTTTAATAAAACCGAAAATACGTCTAAAAAATTACTTGGCTTCATACCAAATTAGTATCTCAACAAACAAAGATGTTGACGATTTATTGGATAATTAAATTCAATAAGTTGCCACCCTCCATGGAAATGAAATATATACACGGAAATATATCTGACATATAGAACTTCTTCGACGATAATACAATAAACATACATTTTTTATATACTAGGCCAATCACACGCGCTGGCGCGCGTGCCTGAAAAACTTGCCAAAATCGACTTCAGAAATTTGTTCTTTTAAAAATATCGACTTTTAACCTATACCATCACTCTCAAGTCGCATATTCTACTCCCGAAAACACTGGTTATTAACTTTTTTTAATTGATTTTGAAAAAAATATTTGTTTGGCGACGAAAAAAAAAATTTCTGTCAGAAAAAATACTTTTTACGTCGACAAAAAAATCTTTTTTTCAAAATCCATTAAAAAAGGCTTTTAACCAGTGTTTTTCGAGGTAGAATATGTGACTTGAGAACAGTGGTATAGGTTAAAAGTCGATTCAAAGTCGATTAAAAAGTCGGTTAAAAGTCGATATTTTGAAATAAAATATTTCTGAGGTCGATTTTGGCGAAAAGTTTTTCAGGTACGCGCGCCAGCGCGTGTGAATACCCTAATAGAATAAAAAATGCAGAAAACAGTGTAACGTCTTTTAATGAAAACGGACAATCCCTAGAGACAACAAAATTCGCGTAACAAGTCGTACCTCGCGAATCTCAGTGTCAAAAGCTCGGAACCTATCGTCTCGTTTGATTGCAGAAACAACCGTCGTTGGACGTCAACGCCGCGTGGGACGACGGAGCCGCGCAGCGTCCGAACAAGACGTACACCCAACAAGACAGAATCGATCAGAATCCCGTTATAAATTACGGCTCGACTGGAAGCAACGCGAGCAATCCCTTTCACTCGACAAATCCGTTTGCGACGGACGTGAGCGCGTCATTGGTGCAGCCGCCCGCCAGGGACGACTACACGCACGACGTCATGGGCTACGCTCCTCCGGGCGTGCAGGACTCGACGATGGGCATGAGCGAGAGATCGGACGGGCTGCTCCCCGCCGTCGCTCCGGGTTCCTACGGCTGGCAAGGTAACACAGCGACGCAGAATCAGCAGTGGGATTAAACCCGTCGTGTCAACGTTAATCCGGATCTCCGTCGAGATCTAACGTCGATCGAGGTTAGTTCAGCCACGGGCGTTTTCGAACGTTGCTTTTTGGATCAAGATCGTCGTGATCTACGATGACAAGAAGCAATTGCGTACGGGGTCTCACGGTGATCAACTTAGCTGGTTAGAACATAAAAAAAGAAAAGAAAAAGAAAAGGAAAAGACGAACAAGGCGTTTCGCGTAATACTCGGCGAGCTTCCTCATCGTACCGTTATAATCATTTTTCTTTCACCCCTCATCGGTGGTCTAATTTGAGAATTCGTTCTCTCTCTCTCTCTCTTGCCGTGTATATCGAGTAGATGTTAACGTGTGCATGCGACTGTATGAGTGATGCACAAAACGAGTCAGTCACCCTGTGACCCTGTGACAAAAGTCGCTCTTCGGGATGCGAACCGTGTGGTTTTTGAAGGAGTCTCACCTGTTGGTGGCAAAATAAACTTGAGTGGGTAATGCCTAATGGAAATATGCCGCAGGGGAGACTTCTTTGAGCGGTTGAATAATTGACCACCAGACGGCGTGAGCGTCGCGCGAACCAGGCGGCAAAGAACTTCGGGGCAATACGAAGATATTCTTTGCGACAATAAAGAAAAACTGAGGCTCACGGTCTCGATTATTTCCGGACAATATACACGCGTTCTTCGTGTGAAAGTAATATACCTAACAGGGCAGACGATAGTGCTGTAAGTGATGATAAAAATCGAGAAAGTATTAAGAATTAAGGGACAAACGACAGTATATTTATCGTAAAAAGAAGCTATGTCGAATAATTTAACGAGAAGGAAAAATACAGAAAACGGATTATTTTGTATAAACCTATGAGCATTGGCCACTGTTCGTATTCGACGGAGTGGTGAGTTGACGAAGCAAAAAAAGTAACGATATGATTTACGAAACACGTGGCAATTGACCTTTTACAGTGATCGTTTTCGATTATTTGCCACTCGACAATACACAATTGAGCCTCTTCAGTGAAGGAATTGTTTGCACGGCCTCCCGCGAGACCAATTGACAATACATCGCACATGTTATACAAATCGCACGCGACTATTTGAGTCGACACTTATTGAGGAGACAATAACGAGAGGAGGACGATTCGATTTACTAGCACTTGTTATGATATTCGCACGACTTTTAGCACGCAGTTTTTTGCGAAAGGCTGATTTAACGTTGTTAAACGGATTTAGTGGAGCAGGTCAAACGCGGTCGATAATACTGTTTGATAATTCGCGATTAGAAGGATGTGACCATAAACTTAAAAACCTTCAGGTTGTCGTAGCAAGTTTGAAAAAAAAGAACAAGGAATAGACACGATTTAACAGCTTATTACTGTGCCCGGAGCCAATGATAACGAATATAGCGCCATTGGCTGAGACTTTTAGGTACTATACATGAGGTCAACACGTTCGTCGCGAATGAGAACAAAGTTTAGCAATAATAATCAGTGAATCACATCCAATAACAACGCGGGATACAACCAAAAGTGATTGATATTAAAAGACGAATTCGTTGTACGAGCAAAAACAAATTCGAATCTGAGAAACAGCGAGGATTAATAGGTAGTGATGCGCCTGGGTTACAGGAGGATTTTGACGTGTTCACAATTCATTTAAAAAGAAAACAATTGAAACGTATGAAAGTTAACGGGGCAAGAAAGTGATAAGAAATATGAAAGTATTAGATTATTAAGGTTTACGTGTATAAAAGCGAACATTTTCAAAACAATCACAGTCAAAGTAATAGCGGCTTGAACGACGGCTATCATTATAGCTTATATTATTATAACATAACATACCACACGAGAGGTACGTACATTTTCGTAAGCTGTAACAGATCGAGGGTACGCTATATTTTCGTCGCGTTGAGGTTTGTGTGAACGAGAAAACAACGAGAAAAGTTGACGTTTGGTTATCACGAATCATATACAAGAAAAACCAAAAATCGATGATTATTAAACTCGATGAGGGGTTGTATTCAATGATTCACGCTAATGAGCTCGTCAAATAGTCAAGCAATCGATATTTTCATTTGCCCAAACTTTCATGAAATTAGTCAATTGACGCGAGACCTTTTTCGAACGATTATTAAAGCATTATAAGATGAAGATAGTATTCATATACATATATATATATATACACACGAAATAATGATGTGTATTCGTCTACTAAAGATATATTACTAACGCCATCGTACGAAGATACGATATAATTATATATATATAAAATCAATATATGTATAATTATAGCAAAATTATAAGTTATATTCCTCGGCCCATAATGAATCTATCGCGTTGTACGTGTATGATATTAGCCGGTGCTAAAGAAAGGCAATAGTGTGATTAGGGAATTAGACGAATTTGTTGCTCGACGTGACAATTATGTATAAATTTCGTATTTCAATACGACTCATATACAAATGCAATGAAAATATTTCAATGAACGACGACTGCACGAATTGGCCGTTTTTATTTCTTCATTTTTTCATCTCTTATTTGTCCTCTTGAATGTAAAATTCGACAATAACGTTCAATAAGCAGCGAATAAATGTTCTTTTTTCGGCGTACGATAAGGACGCAAACTACAATTTTTCCATAGTTATTGCAGTTGTCTATCGGGATGAATAATACACGCGTATTACTCAATTTTTAGACCTTAAGTCATTATGTACAAATTATTTATAGAGACGCGATTGTCTTGTATATATCGCGTAGAATCGCGAGTATATATTGACATTTGTTTTCATCGAGAATTCGTAGTTGAACCAGGTTCATTCAATATTATCTACGCGTGCAATTTATTCTGTCGTTATTTATTTAACTGATATAAATATATATATATACACATACACAGACTATATATATATTGTGTTATATCGGCTGTGTTTACGTAGCTGCGAGCCGCAATTTATATTTTTTGCCTCGATATTGTGTACAAAAATTGGCGTTTTTGTTTTTATCTCTATAAATAAAAGCATATAATTTGTTGATTCAATTATTTTAGAGAGCTTCGCGAAGGATGATTTTACTTCATCCGCAGAATAAATAATACGTAGGGAATGTATAGTCATCACTGTATTGGAGTAGTGTCTGGCCTAACGTTGTTCAAGGTTTTTTTTTTTAATAATAAAAAAAGAAACCGGGAAAGGATAAAAAGAACTTGAGGTACCATTGATGATTATTCTCATTACAAGACATCTAGGATAAGTTCTAATGCTGTTCGAACAATAATACGAATATATATATTTATTATAGATATATATACATATATCTATAGATAATTTACGACAATAAAGTAAATAATTTTGTGTGGAGAGTGCCGAGAGAGCAATGTGTTTTCCGACTGATATATCTCAGCTCCTCATTGATACGAATGACTGTCACGATTAAAGTTGCGGAGTGCATTGCAATTTTTTCTGCGCGTTACGTCTTTTTTTTTAACAAAAGAGGAATATATTTTACAGCTTCGTCGTGTTTCGCGTGAGAATATAAATTTGTTTTACGATTGGCATATTTTTATTATTATTGATTATACGATTTTCCTTCAACGCAAAATATGGAAATGTTTATCACCGTTTTTATCACAGTAATTAGTTATTTACATTGAATTGTAAATACATGTCCTTCAAACTTGTCAATACAGATTGTATTTCACTGTCAGGAACAATTGATGCATGAAGGCATTCTCAATTAGTGTAATTAGGCTTCTATGAAAAAACAGTTACGAGGACAGTTTGCGTGGAATTTTTTCCATAGTACTACTCACAAAATAACCGGCCAACTCTGCAGAAACAAACAATAAAATATAATTGCGGCGGGATGGAAATTGAAAAATATAAGCAAGGCAGGCGAGAATGAGTTAAAATGAATGAAAATACAGAAGACATGATATCCAACATGGCAGTTATCCATCACAATTTGTATCGAAATTAAGTGTTGATGTTACAAAGTGTTTTATCGAGAGAAAAAGTTTTTATTTATTCAATTGCTACATTTCAATATCGAGAAGTGTGCGTATTTTGTGGTAGTCGAAACAATAGCGATAACACACCGCATATCCTACGTATAGGTACTGAAGTATTGAATTTGTGGACAGACCGAGTATGGGCAATATACAAAAAAAATCATTTGACTTAGTAGAATTACGCAAAAGTATCGATGCGTTGTAAAGTCTCTCGTAAAGTCACGCCAATTATCATTTGACAGTAATAAAATACAAAATAGCGTATCTAATCAGTGAAAACTTAAAATTCGTGAGACTGAAGAGAAGAATAACCAGGATAAAAACGCGTGAGTTTACCGATGAGATTTGGCGTGTCGCAATTGAATCGATTTACAATAATAACAACAATTTCACAAAATATTGTCCACGATGCATTGTATATATAAGATATGCGTATGCTCGTAGATGTATATATCGTGTGCTACGTGTTATATACAATACATTTAAAAGAATCAGAATACCCTAAAATCGTACCTTGTACATTTTCGATCAAAAGGGTAAAAAACCCAAAATAACCGGTATATTGGCAAAACTCCGTATATGGAATCAAAGTTATTGCGAAAGTGTATCAATTATTATTATTATCGTTATTATATCGACAATAAAAAAGGAAAGTAAAGGAAAAGAATGAAAGTAATACATTGTAAGGACAATAAATTAGAAAGCATTTGGAAGATATTATTATATGATAAAGTAAATAAAGAATGGAAAATATTAAGA
Organism: Pimpla rufipes; assembly: GCA_963932165.1. NCBI lineage: Eukaryota > Metazoa > Arthropoda > Insecta > Hymenoptera > Ichneumonidae > Pimpla > Pimpla rufipes. The sequence continues at coordinate 9,544,323 of OZ010634.1, forward strand.
GAAACAAAAATTGATGCGCTGTTAACTTCGCCCGGCTGCAATGGTAACAGGTTAAATCGTTTCACGGAGCGTCACAGCGATTGTCGACGAAGGGAATTCGAATTAATAGTCTAGCGCAATAATAAAATTATATGAATACGAATTTTGTCGAGCGCGAGAATTGTGAACCTGGGACCGTTGACGGGAAATTAACTCGCGCAGATATATGAATGTTATTGCAATAAGCTTTGGATGGCTTGTTATTAGGTGTCACACATTGAATTTTAAAAACATATGTGTTGTTTGACAAGTGTTGTATTTTTTGTTGCCCCTCCTCCCCCCCCCCCCCCCTTCTCCCAGTTTCTTTATGAATTCATAAAACCCAATTTTTCGAAGAGGCCGTCTCGAATTGTATAAGACCAGCTTTACCCCAAATCCGTGTCTTTAATGACAGGCCTGTTCAACACGTTTATGAAAACCGCAAACTAGATTCAAATTATTGTTACACGCCGGTACGTTCTGTCTGGTTTGTTAATACCAAATTATTACATCAAATAATTATGTAAAATATGTATGTATACTGTAACTTGAGTGTATTATTCGATAATACAAAGAATACTGATGACTATTGACAATAAAGTGTAAGCGAATCTTTTCAAAGATTACAACGCCCATGTCTACCATGTTTTGTAATTACTGTTTTTTCGTTTATCGCGTGACAATCCCGAGGATATCGCGTCGATCATGACGGTAAGTGGGACAAGGATGTTTGCAGTTTAAATGGCCTCAGTGAAAGGTATAATGGGATCCATGAGACGAAGGTGCTTGTTAAAAGTGAAGATAGCAATTTATTGTTTTACAGGAAATTAATAAAGTCACAAAAACGTTTGTCAATGATATCATTTTCGTCTTAACGATCTTAACAAAATTATAGGTCTTTGACTCACATTTTTCTAATTGACCTCATCAAGCAGCCTCGAGATTCCACAACTGCAACTACTTGCACGCAGGAAAATGCAACGTCTGTGGGGGACGCATCGCGTACGAACTTGGCGCATCACTCGTGCCCTACTCTAGGTAACCCCTGCAATTTTCATAAAGTAGATATTACGCGACTCGGCTCGCACAGATGGAAGCATGCAAGACGCGTCGCGCTCACGTAGTAAGCAGATTCTGTAATAATTCTCAGTCGCTCACGTATTTCGAATCCCCGAATGTCTCACGATTATCATAAAAATGTTGTCTCGGCGACATCACGTAAGCCGGAAATACTTTTCGCGACCTCTGCGTCATTGCGAGTAATATGGAGCCACGCTGACAAAAGCAAATAAATTTCTGTCAATTGTGGTGAGACATCTCTGAGATAGTCCGTACAGGACATTTTTAACCTGCACTGTCCTTTTAGATACCAAATAATAAACGAATCAATCGAATTGTTTGTTAAAATACAGAAAAATAAAAGACCTACTCATAAAAACAAAGTTTATAAAATTAGGTTTCTAAACTTTGTTCGATACTGAATAACAAAGAAATAAAGGCAGTCATGAATTTATTCTCAAGCGAGAAAATTCTAAAATAAAATTCATCACGTCATACCTATATTGACAAATAATAATACGAAATAACGAACAATTAATTATACTCAAATTTGTTAATAAATGCTAGAGAATATAGGTCAACACGATTAGTCACCGAGCGAGGAATATTTCATTTAATAACAGGGTGACAATAATTTGTGGTTTCCTGGCATAACGGTACAGCGCACATAATTGTACGTATCTCATGAAAATACGAACGCTGCGACTCTCCATACATCTCGTCCGCGTTTGCGGCAGCTGCACGCATTTCGCGCAATGTTCTCATTGTTACAGTGGCTATATGCTATTTGAACACAGGGATTCTATAATCGCGTGCGCGAAATTAAATATCTGCAAAAGCGAGTATACGGGATAGTGGGAGAGGCGAACATGCGAAAACCCGAGTGGTCGTTCACCGCTCGGTGCTGCACGCGTTACGTCATTGCTCTCACGACGCTGCATCGAATAACGCAATTTTTTAAATACTATAAACAATTGTATTACACGCTTGACAAAAGTGGTTCACTCTGATTAAGTCATAGGGTCCAACACTTGATGGTTCCACCATAAAAAGCTGGTGGCGAAGCGTAGCGTACGCCATACAAGCATTTCGATCTAGATGTGTCGTATCCTCTGGAGATGGGCAAAATTTAATTCCTCGATCACTCACGAATAACTTGTAGACGCATTAAAAGGATTGCAGGAAACATTGATAAATAATATAGAGCGTTTAGTAAATATAGCATACATTCTATTAAACTGGATTTGAACCTGTGGTTAGATTAATAACATTTCGAGGAAAAAATCGTTAAGTAATAAATCATAAATTATTGGTCAAACTTCATAGACTCTAATAAAAAGAGTTTCAAGTTTTTGATCTGTTTACATCGATTTCGGTTAATAAACTAGAAATATTTTTTTTATAAAGAATTTTATTTTTAAAAACGTTATTCTGAATTTACGGAACATTTTAACCATCTCCTAAGGAATTGCAACTAATCACATTTTTTTAATACCAGAGCGATAAATTTGTCGGTTAAAATACCGATTACCACATTTTTCTGATTCGCGATGAGCACAACGAACTAAATTTTACTACGTCGCGTGGATACAAAAAATGGGTCTCGCTGGCCGGGGAAGTTGAATTCGAATAGTCATCGATCGCGAAAGCGCGGCAACGCTTGGCGCGCAGCCATGCGACGGCAGTGAGGTAGGGAGAGTTGGCGGGACTTTGTATACTTCAAACGCTTTCCACAAGGCTGTTGCTGGATGCAAATAATCGCGATGGGGTCAACGGGTGAATCTCGCGTTCATATAATTAATTAACTCGCGCACTGACATCCGTAACCGATGCGGCGTCCGGATCGCGATCTCCGATGATTGGCGCTCGACATAAAAGAGCGGCTATTAAGAGTGAGCGTTGTCACGCATGCGTTAAAACCGAGAGTACAAACGGGCTTATAAACGGGGAAGCGCGGTACTTTCTAAATTCTCGTATTCCCGATGACTTTACATTTTGCAATCGGACACGGAGCGAGTATCACTTTTACTGATTTTTCTCATCACCGTAGACGACAGATGTTATATCACAAACACCGGGAGTGCGGGAGATGGCGGTCAGTGTCGTGAGATCTCTGGTTATCGTGCTCGTCGTCTTTCAACAATACCGTAAGTACACAACTCGCGCTCTGCGCCATCGTGTATGCTCGAGAACTGTTTTTGAATTTACGCGACGTCGCGGGCCGACCAATCGGCAGTAGGTTGATTCCCTGTGTGATCGGACTTTATGGTTGTCAATACAACGACTTCGATGGTTCGCTGACAGATCAGATCGGTTAAAGATTTAATTAATTTGTTGTGGATTGAACTGAAAACAAACTTTATTTGACACAGTTTCTCCCGTGAAATTGAAACACTGTTTTTTGTGTTAAACATCGCGTACACTTGCGTTTTTAACTCTCTGTTTTTGTATGTGTTTTCATTCACATTTGTATGTATGTACCACGGCGAATTTAAAAAAATCTCCACGTAATGTTTTGGGCAATTTTTTATAACGTTTTCGGTGATATAACTAATTGTTTATGTTGTAAAAAAACACGAGATTGGCGCAGTGAAGAATTAAAAATATTTAGTATTTTATGGATTGGAACGAAAACCAGTGAAACAAATTCGTTGCTAAATCGAGAGCGGCAAATATTTCCGTAAATTCATCGCTGACAGTTCTGAAAATAGTCTCACGTGCAAATATGTTTTCCGCACTCTTTTCGATAATAAGCAGTGTCTCGCGTTTGTATGTCAATGCAATGTATAATTACAACGGGAAATACGTTGAAAAATTGCACGATGAAGTAAACTATGAGTGTTTCGTGACGCTAGGTAGTTTCAAGCTACCGGGTAATAAGAGAAAATACGAATAATATTATACGGACACATCGGTAGATTGAAATTAGTGCAGCTCTTTCCTATTCCGGTGCGGGTGTCAGGCAATTCGCGACTCTCAAGCGTGACAGAAGTAGCAGTAGATTTTTTTCTTTTTCTTAATTAACACCACAGTCCGAAGCCGACGAAAAGATTGCTAAGTGCATCTACCTAGTCCACGTGTATGAGATGACATTCCATACATTTTCCGTGCTTCGAATTACCGCTCAGACCCGGCAGATTAATAAACAGTCTCCTTACTTTTTTCTGTACGACAAATTCTAAAGCGAACTGGTTAATTGAATTGTTTCATCGATTTTAACTTTTCATTCACGCCAATAATAATAAAACCGATCTCGTTAGCCAGCGTCGCGTCGCCTCATCAAGCACCTTTTTTCAGTACCTCTCGTCGCGGTCCACTAAGTTTCAGTAATAGCGGTAACTCGTTTATAGTGCCTCAGGAGGCCTGCGGTATGCAAACTCGAGGTCGTTTGCCACAAACGACCCCAGAAGAAATCCACGTGGCTAACAAAAAAAAATTAACATTGTTCTTCGACAAGATCTGCAAATGCAAAATCAACCCAATCCTTCTCTACTTTTAATGAATGAATAAATTAATCTAAAATTGGTAAAATATTTTTTTCTCTCTTTCTGTCATCAGTCAATGTGAAGGCGCAAAATAAAACGCTGAAGGACCTCTTCAACAGCACTTCCTGCGTCCAGCCACCGTTCACGTGTCCTCATCCACAAATCGAATTTTATTTATATACTAGGTAAGCCTTTCTTGTTTTTTTTATTCTTCACTCTCGCCACAATTAACGAAGTCAAACATCGTGGAGCGGAAAAAACACCGCACTTTGCCGTAATTGAAAAAAATGAATGTCGAGATCTTCTGGACGATTCTAAGCGGATGTACCGGACTCTCATTTTCAAGATCACGATCGCCTTATCCCGGAATGAAAGTGACCTCAATACGAGTCGAGCACCTTTCTCCGCTGTTGTACACCGCCATAACACACCGGTAGTATAATGCAGCCGGTAACGCCGACACCCGACGCGCTCTCACTAAATGCGTGAGACGCTTCTTTGCTGACCGGGCGACCGGTTTCTCTCTCGCCCGGAGAATCCTCCGCGTTTGCCTCTCACGATTGACGTCACGAGTGCCGAAAATCGGCCGCACGGCTGCTGTGCAAAATTACATTTCGTTGAAGGTCGTCCGGTCTGTCTGACCCTCAAATTCCAGATTTTTTGTTGCATCCATGCGGCAAATGAAAAATGTAAAATAAAAACTTGTATTAATGATAATTGATGTAAATGTGTCATGAGTTTGATTGGTCAAGGCTTTCTAAAGTTCGTGTCAAACTCCGGACGATCAAATCGCTTGCAGTTATCAGAAAAATATTTATGGGGTCTGGTATATGCAAGAGATTCATTAGCACAACGATTTTTATTGTGAGTTTTTTTCCTCTAGGCAGCCGTTGCACAATTTTAAATGACAACTCGGGTGTTGTTGTCATTCTTTTTTGCTTTCTTTTTGCAGAACGACCCAAAAAAATCCTGCGCTCATTGACGTGCGAAACGTTCGTTCGCTCGATTACACAACGTTCGATCGGTCGCATCCCACGAAAGTAATTATACACGGATTTGGAGGTGGAAGGAATTTGGCACCGAGCACTGATCTGCGGAATGGTAAGCACTCGATCGATATCGATCGATAGCTAATTACTTTTCAACGCTTCCTTAACACATTAAAAAATTAGTTAATTAAACTAATGAATCAGGATTTACTATTTTTTCAGCCTGGTTGACTGGTATTTTCAGTTCTTGTGGAATACGTAAATAACAATGTAAAAACGGCTGAGACCTCTTAACATATTTGATTGATATAGCCACTTTTGACCTATATTAGTCTCAAGTTACACATAGTATCCTGAAAAACATTGGAATCAAATCTTTTTGGAGTGATCTTGAAAAAAAAAAAAATTGTTATCGTTTTTGTTGTTGTCAGAATTCCTAGATCTTTCTTTAGGCCAAAAAGTCCCAAAATCGATACGTCGATTTTTTCTTAGATCCACATTTGACCCATACCATTTGTCTCAAGTTGCGTATTGTGCCCTAGAAAACACTGGATTAAAATCTTTTTTGAGTGGTCTTGAAAAATAAAAAATTGTTGACGTTTTTGTTGTTGTCACAATTTCTAGACCTACCTTCAAATCTTATTAAAATGATCTTGACAAAAGACATTCCGGTGATATCCGAAATTAAAAAAAAATCTTGAACCTGAAAATATCGGTATGCGTGAAAACAGTTGTTTGAGATTTTAGATACAGATTGAGCTCGGGATGGACGGGTGGGGGGGGGGGGGGGGGGAGCATTGCACTAACTCTTAAGTAGCTTATTCTACCTTGGAAAACACTGGTTTCGACTACTTTTAAATTACAGCTTACTTCAAGCGCGGAGATTACAACATAATAATCGTCGATTACGGCTCACTGGTGCGCGAGCCATGTCTTTCGCAAATGCAATGGGGACCGGACTTCTGTTCTCAATGTATTGCACAGCTGGTGAGATACCTGAGGGACCATCGGCGGGGCACGCCGGTCGAGAGTATTCACGTGCTTGGATACAGCGTTGGTGCTCACATTGCTGGCCTCATGGCGAATCATCTGCCCGATGACAAGCTGGGCCGGATAACCGGTAATTTTGCGAATTCACGATAAAGCTCGCCCTAGCCCGCGCTTTCGGGACGTTTTCGTGGATAACTACCCACAGTCTTAGTCACTACCGAGGGACGGGTACGTTTCAGGTCTGGATCCAACGATATTTTTCTACATGAACGGAAATCGCTCGAGGGATTTGGACATAACCGACGCTCATTTTGTCGACGTGATCCACACGGGCGCTGGCATACTCGGACAGTGGGGCCCAAACGGACATGCCGATTTCTATGTCAATGGTGGATCAAGTCAGCCCGGATGCGCCACTTCTTCTATCCTCCGTAAGAAAATCAGCCGTTGCTATTTGTTTATCGCAAATTTCATTTTGTATCTCGCAAATTATCAAAAGACGCGACCGTCTCTGCGTCATGCGTGAAACGGAAATTTCAATCATTTATTTTTTATTATATCATATTAGTAATTTAAGGCAATACGACGGGTACAGTCCCGCCAAACGTGAGTTTCGAAGAATATTTCGAACACTTCTCAATGGGATAAAAATCTGAAAAAATGAAGCACGTTGTAGGTACCGAAAAGATTGATTTTGCATAATATTAATTCCAAAATGTTATTAACAAATAAATGAAAAATGAAGTGTTCGACAATTTACCTGGTAACCCAACTTTTTTTTCTGATGAAAATGATTCATTCATTTTTCTGAATACGTATGAATTTTTTCAGAATTTTGTTTAATTTTTCAAAATTGCGTTTTTTTTTTCAAGAAAAATGAGAGGCGAAACCCGTATTTAAAAAAAATGTAGACAAAATTCTGTAAAAATTCATACGTATTCAGAAAAATGAATAAAAATGTTTCATCAGAAAAAACAGTTGGGTTACCAGGTAAATTGTCGAACAATTCATTTTTCATTTATTTTTTAATAATATTTTGAAATTATTATTATGCAAAATACATGTTTTCGGTACAACGTGCTTGATTTTTTTCAGATTTTTATCCCATTGAGAAGTGTTCGAAATATTCTCTGAAACTCACGTTTGGCGGGACTGTACCCGTTGTATTACCGTAAATTTTTTTTTTTTTTCTTCATATTTTTGTAATTTTATGTAAGTTTAAAAAAAATGTTTGTATACCGAAGAAACTCTGTCGTGCGATCACACAAAAGTAACGCCGTACTACATCGAGTCGATAAACACGAAGGTGGGATTTTGGTCAGCCCCTTGCGCCAATCTCTTCTCTTATCTGATCGGCTGGTGCAATCCAGCAGAGGAAGAGTACGTCTTGATGGGGGAGGATACCCCACTTACGTGAGTAGCTTCCAATTATATTCGGGTCACCGGTGAATCGATGGTTGTTCACATATTACAATTTAGTACATATTTTGACTGCTATACTGACCAAAATTTGCAAACTTTGCTAAACCAATAATAACGAAATCTCGAAATTCTATTGCGCAGCGCACGCGGCGTCTATTATCTGTCAACAAACGCACACAAACCGTACGCCCGAGGACTTCCAGGAAAAAAACGGCCCCCGAAAAATCGGAAGCCATCGTCCTACCGCCAGTATTAAGTCTGCTCAAGCAGCTTATCAATATAATAATCGAGTAATAGAGAATTAATTCTCTGCCTTTAGTGACAGGTGCGCTTCGACACCTCCGGTGCCTTTCATGCATCACCTCACTACGTTTCCGTTTATCTAGTTTTACATGTATTAAAGCTTTACGTGTTACACGCAATATTTAAAGTCTCACGTACTTACCTTCCCCGCAATAAGTACATTCCCGTTTTAAAAAATAATATCTTACCCTCTAGACGTTAATACCAAGTCGTACGTACAATCAAAACATTGCAATGAAAACTTCTCTTATTAAGGTAATTTCGTGTTTTTATGTTAACAACAATATTTATTACATAATAATTACGATATAATAATAGTAATAATAATAATCATAATAATAATAATAACTTCTATCGATTTACAATACATCGTCGCTCTAATCGCCTTATTGTTATTTAATGGAATGATTACAAGTTATTGATACATCCTCGTTTCTCGCAAGCTGGAGGCATTGCAATTTTTCGTGTTTTTTTTTTGTTCTTTTTTGTTTGTTTTGTCTTAATCTTCGAACGCTTTGGAATTTTTGTAGTTGTTCAGGTAAGTCACACACGTATATCTTCGGGGTTTGGTTTTGGGTGGCTTCGATATCCATTCTTCGAGTCCAGTGCTCAGAATCGACCGAGTCGAGCCTCGACCGACCGTTAATAGATTCTCAGTGATGTCTCGAAGTACGCAAAATATCAGCGGGTGGTTTCACTTTTATTTAGAGAATATCCAACTAGGAACAAACACTTGATTTTTTTTTGTTTTTACAATAAATATAACGTACGTTCTACCGTGGAGGATTATTATACTTATTATTTCCTCGTTCTCTCGATCTCTTTCTCTCTTTCTCTCGTGACAATGCTACTAGGAAAATGATATCAATAAACGAGTCGATAGTAGTAATGTCGTCGCAAAAAAAAGAATGTGAATCTAAGGACGAACGGTGTTTCGAGAAGCGACTGTTGTCAATCGTTCGATGCATCGTTCCCACTCGATTGTCAAACTATTCATCTCTAATTACTTGCTACGTGTATCGCTACATCTGGACGAAAAATCAAAAGCTTTACAAACCCTCAAGTTTCGTTTTTTCTTTTTTTTTGTTTGTTTGTTGTATTTACATGATTCGTGTACCACACGTCTCAGCGGTGCAGTACGACGAGAGGCGAATCACATTACGCGGCGAAATGAGATGATCGTAAATAGAATGGAATAGTCGATAACTGAAATTATTGTGGACAATCGTTCGTGTATTTGTGTGCTTCCCCTTCCGATTATTGTGGTGGTCAAGGCTCTCTGCCTTTCTGTATCTCCCTCTCTCTCGCTCTTTTTTCCTCAACTCGCTACCGGAGCAAGCGCGCGATTATTCGGTCGTACCGACCCTCCGGCCGTAAACTCTGCAAATGAAAAATCTTCGGTTGTTCGTTACATCGTCAAAGACCGAGGATCCAGCCAGTAAAATTCGTTTCGTTTCTTTTTACTCAAAAATGATTTTTATGAAAACATAGACTCCGATCGTTGCTAGAGAATAGAGTAAGGCACTGATAGATTGAGATTTCGTTAAGATTACTTTCCCTCATTTTTTTCTACTAGTGCAATGACATCTACGGTGTGAACAACATGTGTATTACGATGATTATGTCTATAGTGCCTCGCGATATGACTACAAGTGCTGAGTATGTCCCAATGGTTGTTGAGAGATATATATATATATATGTATATATATTTTTTTTATCGTCATCACGATTCACTTTATCTTCTAGCAACCAGTTGTGTGATTGCGAACAACGAGTCTATAGAGAAAATTCGATCGATGAAGGTGCGGAGAAATTACAATGAAACACTGAAAAAGAAAGATAAAAAATAGCGCGAAAAATTTGAGAATCTGATGGCAATACGTGCTTCACGAGGTAGCACAGGCATCGAGGTTTTTATAGGCACGTGGTGTGTATGTGTGTGATTATGTGCGCATCCGCGCAAGCGTCACCAGGATGAATCTCCGACGAAATGCGTTAAACCTCGGTCCGAAACTCAATCGCCTCAAATAATCGCGAGATTGCTCCGCCACCTTGAGAACCGTCGAAGACTCTTTCCTCGTTACTTCCACTACATTGTGTCACATCGACTACTCCATTACCACTAAAGAGAACGAAAGCAGACAGAGAAAAAAAATAAATAAAAATGTTAATTAATGATTTGAAGCTTTGAACACGTTTCCACACTGCGTCTAAAAAACTACATCGCCCCCCGCATACGTAAAAAAAGAATTCAGCTCGACGCAAAGTAACATCACACGCTTTCTATTTACCTTCTAGCCTTACACAAATTATACGGTTTTTCGTTAATTTTTTGGTTTTCTCCCCCTCTTGTTTCTCATTTATTCGTCCCGTCGATCAACGACACATGATACGCCTGTGCCTCTTCAATCGCCCACAAATGGCGATTTATGACAATAATAATAACAATGGTAGTTGTCATAATCGTTAATTATAGTAATATATATATAATTTCATATATATATATATCTGTGCAAAATGAATCCTGTCGAGCGGTGAAAAGGGACGGAGCTCATTGTCACTGCGATCGATGTCCCCAAATGTACTAAAACGATAGGTGGCGCCGTTGCCGTCTGCATTGCTCAGTTCTCCGTCGCTATTCGACCGTTGAGAGGACTCACTCGGCACGTTTAGGTGTGTACTATGTATTAATCGCAATGGTATCGGTAAGTTGGGCGATATCGTTTATAAGGTGTACGTTAGTTTCTCTTCGTCATTTTTTTTTTTCATCTTGTTAATTACTCAGTTATAGACTTGATATATTCGATATAAAGGGCCGTGGCTTCGATCGATTGGGATTTGTTTAAATTGGTGGCGCGCGATAAAATCAATGATAAAAACAATAAAAGGCACTAGATATTATATATCGTGTGTAGGTACGTGCGTGCATATAAGTACAATGCGCTCTTGTCTTTTCTCTCGTTCGTTTGCGTTTTCTTTTTCTTTTTCGTTTGCATCACTTTTATTCTCGCTGAACGTACCCGGTAGTTATATATGTTTATTTACATGAATAACGTAACGGGCGCGTGATATAGATTTCTCTCACGCGCCCTTAGGTACTCGATTAGCTGGACGTACCTCGAAGAGGTTATCGCAAACGCTTTTAACGAAAAGATTCCTTTCTTTACTATAATCAAATTGCTGCGTAAATAAGAAGAAATAAATTGAAATTATGACTTTTTTTTAGCTATATATAGCGATTTCACGTAGGATCGATAATTAATGGCAGGTTCGAAACGTCGCGCACCTATTGGTATTTGTTTTTTTTTCTTTTCCACCTACGATCGATGTCATTGCCCGTGCGCAACACTATTTAACAGTTAAATTATTAATCTCTTCATCTTCTTTAGTTTATCAAGTACAATGCCGCATATAACATGACTTCAACATGCTACTGATAATTCATTTATGATATAATTGGTCCTGACGAAACAGATAGAACCGAAATAATAAAATTAATCGTAATAATATTACATCGCTCGATAACGGTACAGGAATATGACTAGGATCTTATTTCTTCTATGTCTTCACGCTTCGTGCCTCCGGAAAAAATGTTCGTAGGGTATTTACTCCACATACTCGCCCGCACATCGGTTTTTTTCGTTCACCCGTTGATTATCGAGTGGTCTTCCATAAGTGTCAAAAACTGATCGATCCTCCACGATAATCATTTTACTACGCTTTTTAGTCGTTAAATCCTCTTGTTTTCTCGAATAAAATATACAGATGCTTCGTTATGGTCATTTTATCGTCGATTAAAAAGTATTCGATACATGCATATCGAAGGAAATTGGAATAAGCTTCACACTCGGATCGGGAAGTCACCGGAGAAAATATCACGACTAGTGAATAAAAAAACAATATCATATTAAGATGTAATTCGAAACTCAGACAGCTTGATGCAAGCATTTTTGGGTAACATGAGACGCGTAACAGCAAAGAACAGCCCTCCCGCTGGGATATTCCGTGGTCAGGGTCTTCGGATGGCTGACGCGACGTTTTTTTTTTGTTTTCGTTGCCCGCAAGAGACCCCGTGACCAGAGACTTTCGGCGCTTATTGGGGATCAGTATTCTCTTCCATTTCTTTTCTCTCTATTTTGGAAGTTACTATTAATGGTGTCGGTCATCAGCGGCTGCAACGAGCGAACGCGATGCAGTAGAGTCTCGCGAACAATCGAATGTCAATGTCGTGACAACATTAATATCAGCGTTAATAAATTACTTCATATCATGATCAACGATCGGTGCGGCGAGTCGAAGACTTGACGCTAGAGATGTAAGTTTTTTTTCTTCCTTGTCTCTGTAATACGTTTATGGTAATAGAGTACAAGACTTTTGCTTTGACTTTTGCGAGACACCGGTCAAAGCGAGAAACGTAGAACGAATTTGCCGAATTAAAAAATAAAAATGATGGCCTTTAGGTTTTCCGTTCGAGCCCGGTGGCAATACTACGTTAATAATTATTTTCATCGAAAATAAATAACGCGCGTCACACGTGCTCGCAAAAAAGGCCGATTCTCTTTTGTAGCTGTACGGGTTCGTATATCAGTATTCCTCGAGGCCGGGCTTTTGATGATGAGAAATAATTATCGAATTGCGTAAACGTGTACGACGATCGGTTTAAGAAATGCATCATTCAAGAATATTTACAGACTCGTGCCTGGTGCCCGCTGGTCGACGTCAGATAAGGACAAAGGCGTTGGACACAATATTTTCTTCGCAATCAGTTAATGTAAGTCGAGTTGTTACAGCAGTGTTTCGAATAAACGACTTTGAAGCCGCAAATTTTCTTTAACGTTTTCAGGCGTATTTACATCACCTCTCGGTATGACTTGTCTGCTAATTTTCATCCGGGTCTGGGCAATAGTTTCCTTTCGCCCTTTTCATTGATATTCAGCCGACCATTGGCTTTCGGCATCGCATACACACATTCAGAATGGATAGGCCCGTTTTTGTTTAGAAAAGGGAACCATAAAATTCCATGGTGAATAACAATAATTATTGATAATGCCTGTTATATAATTCTTCGACATACGAATATGTGTCATATGTATATAGTATATCTATGTATATATGGATCTATGTATGTGAGTTCCGATATACGAATATATACACACAAATTCATATTTATAGTTATTTTATTCTTCTTTCTTCAATGCATATTATGTATATATGCGTATATCGGAGGCTTTTTCGTTTCGAAGCAGAATGAGAGACGGCTCTGGTTATTTCTTCTTGTCTTTTTGTTTCATTCTCATCGACAATGGCGCCTCTCACTGCATTCCATATTTGGCGTCGCTGGCAATGAGACTTACGCACATATCTCAGTATTTTCTCAGTTTCATCAGGATTAATTCCGAGAACGCGAACGCCCTGATCGCTGGTATTATACGTACTCTAGTTTTTTTTTTTTTTTTTTTATTGTAGCGCACGAAGACATCGCGAACAAGAGCTTACTTTCCAAACGGTAATTCGTAGTAACGTTTTTTTTTTTAAATTCATTTAATAAATTTTTGTTTTCGTAACGAATGCGAAGAACGCTGGGGAGGAGAACGCGATGGTTGACTTTTCGTGCTCCCCCGTCATGTTTTTATCACTTCGCACGCATAAATGCAAGGAACGATCTTGCAGTGTCGAACTGCCAGCGCAGAAGGAAGATTTATATTATTTTACGTGTTCGTTTTCTTCACAAGCAACGATAAAATTTGGAAAAACCAATGATTGCGAATTTGGGGGTCACTGTGAAGCTATTGGTAAATCGTAACAAAATTGTATTTATGACTTATAAACAACAATGCTTCGTGGAACCGTGACGCTTCGCTAAAGAACGCGCAACTTGAAAACTCATCCCATTTTTACCATCTACAGAGAGAAGTTACAGTAGATATTAATATATATATATATATCTATATATATATGCGTATATATACAAGACACTACACTCCATCAGAACATAATAATAATTATTAATGCTATTTTCCTTCTTCTTCGGTGGTAATTTTGTTGTTGTTTTTTTATCGTTAATTAGTTGATCGATAGAGTATTAATATCTGCTAAGTATTTTGTTTTCTCTCGTTCGGGCTCTCTTTCTCTCTCTCTCTCTCATTTTTTTGTTTCTCATTTTACGATACACTCCTGCAACGATCGAACGGTAAGGATGAAGAATTCAACGAATGTAGAGTGCGGAAGCAGGAATGAGCATCGTTTCGATGGAAAAAGTATCTAACATATATTTTTGGCAAAATTATTAAGGATTATTTTGTCGTTTATGCTAACTTCCGCTCAAATATTGGTCACAATTATTTACTTCCGAACGTTATTTTAAATGTTTTGCCATCGGAATGTTGCTTATCCCTGCGCGGAAGACACAGTCGACGATAGCGAAATTTTCCAGAGATGATTTCTCACCGTTACCTTTCTAGAATTCGCGATGTTCTTAGTCCTTCTTGTCTCCGTCCTCGGGGTCCTTGAGCGTGTGCCACTGCGCAATTGGACGTCGCGGCGATGCCAGCATGTCGGACCAATGTCTGAGCTCGGTGCCGCTCGCGTTGTAGCCGAGTATGACTTTGCCGATGGGTTCCGATGTTCCAATGCGATCGTAATCAACGACCGTTACCATCAAGTTCACTTTCTAAAATGTAAGACAATATAAAAGCAACTTTAGTCTCGTCGATTACCCGCAAAGTGGGCACAACAGATATTTCTTTTCTCTTTTCTTCAATTCTTTTTTTCCTTCCTTCCGTTCTCCCGAGCTCCCCTCGAGTTCCGCCAGTTTCAAACATTCGTGGACTCCGTTAGAAGATGCAGGTTCACGGAGAAAAAGGGTCGCCGGAAGAAACAGGCTGCCAGCCGACTAACCAACTAGGCCCACATCCCACCCCAAGCAAAATATGATATAGCGAATAAATACTTAACTAGCGACTAACTACGGTCCCGCTAATGTATGTACACCCACACCCAAAAAGCCTGTCTACGAAAAAGCTTCCCGTTATCGTGTCTCAAGCGGCCGTTTCTTCCGTCGGCCGTTTTTCTCCGCCTACCGAAGATTCACGTTATTGGTGAATCACCGACCTGTATCTGTTCGAAGGGCACCTCGAAAGAGAATGATTCGTTGTAGTAAGGATTGAGAGTGCACTTCTTGATCGAAGTTTTCTTCTTCTTCAGTCGCTTGCCGTTCTGCATCAACGCGATCTTAACATACGGATCTGAAAGACCGCCTACGTCCATTTTTTTGAGATTCTTCGCCTCCAGAATAACGACCGTGAGCTTTCCGGCCGTAGGCACGTATCGCAGGGAGAAACAGATGTCGCCGAGTTTGTTGTCCTTGAATGAACAATTTTTCAAGCGTTATTCACGTAACGAGCAGATCGAGGCGGAAGAGTTTAATTGGCATGCGTAGATGATTTTGAACTTTAGTTTTCTTATTTTCGTTTGTAATGCAAGACATTTACCTGACCTCCTTCACCCTCTACGCTCTGCAGCTCTCGCCATTCCTCGATCGTTTGAGCCAAATCGATCTGACACAGCGGTACCTTGACCTCACCGATCTGGTCGTGCTTAGAGAACCTGTCGAAATCGAAGATTGCGAAGACGAGGGTTTTGTTCATCGCGTCGGCGTATGGTACACTCTAAAACATTATCAGTAAGCATTGAACAGTACGTGAGAAATTGAAGTTTTTCATTATTTTTTAGATATCCGCTTATAATCAACTGCCTACAATTTATCACTTCGGATACAACTACGATCTACTGTAAACTTATCGATAATTGTTTCCATTAATTCGATTACTTTATCATCGTCATGACACTGGTTACCGGAGTTTGAGTAACCTTTGGATATAAAAATTCCTGGTTGCTAGAGAAATCATTAGTTCTTGTTCATTCGGATGTAATGAATTGATGAATCTACTATAGTCATTTCGAAGTTGCGATAACAAGCAGCTGGCTTTAATTATTGACTACCGCGTCACTTGATCAACATTTAATTTTTCAGTCGACGCTATTCATTTGTGGACAAACAATTAATTTGCAATATCCCCAACAGAGGTGACACAGGGCGGGCTCGTTTAGAATTGTAAATAGAATCCCATGGGATCGTAGGCTGTTTTAGTCGTGATATACCAGTAAGATTGGCGATGAATACTGAATATTGAATTTACAGATAATTGAATTCAATATCCGTTCCCAATAATTCGATTCAATCTAATTTCCTCGTGAAGCAATAAATACAATCAACGTACCTTGAAGGTAAAAGTCTCGTTGAACTCGGGATTGAGCGTCTTCCTGTGCACTTTGGTTTCGAACTTCTTCTTCTTGTCGGGCAAAAGATAAACCTTGACATACGGATCCGAGGTGCCGCCCATGTCGAGGGCGGGAAGTTCTTCGGCCTTGATAACCGTAACGGCGAGACTGTTGGAATTGAAGTCATACTCGAGCTGAAATATTTCGGGAAAAGAATTAGTCAACAGTTGTCGCGTTGTTACGTTCAGCTTCACTTGGGGGTTGGAGTCAGTGTAAAGTCGTGTGAAGAATGCTGTAAAGACATGTCGAGTTGGCGCTTCGCAGTTATTGGCGGATTAGCCGTTTACCTTGTACTGAAGCCTTCCGAGCTTGACCTC
The DNA here is from genome assembly GCA_963932165.1 of Pimpla rufipes. Classification (NCBI taxonomy): domain Eukaryota; kingdom Metazoa; phylum Arthropoda; class Insecta; order Hymenoptera; family Ichneumonidae; genus Pimpla; species Pimpla rufipes. The sequence goes on from OZ010634.1 coordinate 9,561,246, forward strand.
GCTCTGTTTGCTCTCAGCCTCATCCGGTTCTTCGGCGTTGTCTGTAAGTTCTTCCATGTCCGGCTGTACCTGCGCATATGGAAGTGGGTTCCACGGAGGGGGTAAAAGAGGGCCATCTAGTATCTAATTTATGACACGGGACACCGAGCACGCACCTTGTCCTTGTAAGTTCCACCGAGGAGCTGCACGCTCTTCAGATCCACGACCCCCTTGCCTTTCTTCCCATCTTTGCCGCGCCGTTTGCGACAGCATCTTCTTATACACCAGAAGCATATTCCGAGGACCACTATCGCTACGCCTAATCGCACCGGCAAAAATGATATTACAAATCACGAACTCGTCGTAATTAATTCACCGACATAATTCTTATAAACTAGTTGAATGGCGGACTTTGAACTCTACGTGATTCCATAAATACTATCACGATTTGTGGCTTCGTAACTGTACACGCAAGTCAATCGTGGTAGACTATTTGTATTTATATTGACGCTTTTTTCATTGTCATAGTAACGAGATTTTATTAGTTATAGTAATATTGCTGCATGTGTGAAGTTATTGAGAATTAAATTCGAAATGTTTACACACAGAATTTAAGCCCTGGTATTAACTGATTTTCTTCAAAGTTATACAATGTTCATACCTATCAATATGGCGACTAAAGCCCATGGTGGAATTTTCGTCGCATCCGCAATCTCTTCAACGGAATTTTTTAACACCTTTTCGATGCTGCTTGCTGTTGCGGTGGCGACTTCTGCTTCGCCTGATTCTAAGGAAAATAATATCCCAAGTTTGTTATACGTTCTGTTTTGCAACGAGGTTCTTTGGACGAATGATAGTATGAAGGCGATCGTTAGTAGACGATTCGCTGACACCGTTAACTCACCAGTCGACGTAGCCTTCTCCTCTGGTCCTGCTGTTGTTGTCGTTGTCGTCGTCGTCGTCGATGCATCATTCACGATCGGGTCGCTTATCGGTGGTATAGGTGATGCAGGTGGCATTTTCTGCATCGGCAACAGTACAAATATGTTACTGTTATTTTTAGCACAATTCCATCCACAAAGTGTGACCGCTCATTTTTTGTATTCACACAATGATATCTGAACGCAGTTTTATCTTTCACACGTGGAAATTAATTGATTTCTTTTTTTTATCGTTTTTTTTCCAAGAATATAAGAATACGTTTTTCCTCCAATGAGAGGTTTATGACGAATCGACGGTGACTCGTACACGCGCAAAAGCAGTCGACCGACTGTGCAGCCGCGTTGTCTGGCATCCGCTTTGTTAACTTCTAATCACAAATTATCGCGCCAAGGTCGGGTCATTGCGGTTCGCACAATACAACTGATCAGCGTTCCGCTTTCACCGACAATACGCCTTTTTTCTCTTAAATTCCTTTAATGGAAACTTCTTTCATTGAAAATATGCGTTTGGCACGTGAAACTCGGCCTCGTATTGACGCAAGATAGAAAAAAATTGGCAAGACATCCGGGCGTCGTCCTGCAGCCTCTGGCGCCTCTTCGCGTTTCCGTCACGACCTTGATTCCCATCGCTGTCTGCGTCACTGGCAGAACGTTACACTCCTACATTTCCGTTGAATGTACGAATCTTATGAGAAATTCAACAAAATATTCATATCGCTGTGACAGTAGTGTGAACATACCAGTCATGGCCACGTTAATTCACATTAAAACACTCCTTTGAGTACGAAATTAAAAAAAATACTAATAAAAAGATGGAGTTCTTTCAGAGAAAACATAACAATAACTAATTACCCAATTAATTTACATTCTTACCACTCTATAACCCATTTCAGTATTAAAATATGTTAATGTAACAATTGCAATTTTCCTCAAAAATCGGTTACTACACCCGAAAGTGAATTAATAATGAATATAATAATTTGTGCTTACACTGCCGAACATCTATCACAAAATTTGCAGCAGATATGTGAGGAAAAAGGTACCAAGTACGCAGCGTCTGCATCTATCCGAGTTGTGAAGAGAAAATCAATCGCTCTTGAATTACAACGCAGTTTCGAGGAGCCAATCCATTGTTTTGCAGAGGGTAGTGCGAAGGTACTACGTACAGCTGGGTATATCGAGTCGCCGCGTCGGCACACGGGGTAACGGATAAAAGCTCAAGCCGTTGCGTTATCGAGTGGTGTGTGCGTGGGCGTGCGTGTGCGCAATAGGTGACACAGGAGAAGTGCTAACTTCGCAGAAGGCAACGGATGTGTGTGTTATTGGCGCCTAGGAAAATCTCCGGAGCTTAGGGGGGAAAATCCTCCTGATGCTGAAATAAAATGCTCGGAAAGGAGATTTTGCTTCTACACACGTCTCGGCGACGGCCTAAATCGTTTTTTTGCCTTTCTTGAATAAACCGTCGCTTATCCTTCCATTATCTACATCTGGGCTGCGCAACAGATTCTTTCGACGCACTGAATTCTTCTTCTGCTCTTTCAATCGTCATATTTCTTTCATTTAATGGTATTAAATGAAAATAACACAAGAAGCAAATAAACAGAATTCATTTTTATCCCAATGAAGGTGAAAAGTATGATGCAAATTAATTGTTCCGTGAAAATAATGTTTCCACGCTTTTAGTCGGATTACATTTTCTGCTGTTGTTAATAACGCAGTATTAAAAATAAATAACAAAAAAATTGAATCAATGTGTTTTCACGTTGTTGAAGACCAAAAATGTCTTCGCAATTATTTGTTCCATCAACATAATTTTTCTACGCTCTTTGTAAATTTATTCCTCGTTATAATAAGTCAAAAGTAATTAACGTCGCTAACGCGGCAAGTCAGAAGAAGCTCAGCCCACAAAGATGAAAAACCGCTTAACGTTTAATTTCATAAATTGATCTGCGTCTGAGAGTTAATGAATACATCTGTGCGTAGGCGTGCAGTGAGCACCCCGTGGATTTGCGGAAAGAAAAACTCGATAGCGTGGGGCGATATAGGTGGGGGAGCCGCTGAAAGCACGGAATTCATTACGCGAACGCAAAAGTCGAGGGAGAAGGAGCACAAAAAGGCGGCGGAAAAAAGTAGCAGGAAGAGAAATTCCCTCGGGAGGTGTTGAACATTTTGAATAGGCGCACAGTGCTCATAACGTACATTCAGCTATATAGAATCTGACTTAAAGTACGTTTTATTGCATACTGTGTTTTTGTAATTTGCGCAGATGCAAACAAAAATAAATTTTTGCTACAACAAGCAGGAAGTGAAAATGCTCAAAAGACTTTTGCGGTCCTCAGGCCAAAGTCCTCCATGAGTTATAATTATTCAGTCCCTTCCAACGGCTTTTAATTCGCATCATTGACTCTTGAGCAAACGCTTTTTCGAAATACGAACCTTCAATATTTAAAGGTCAACATATCAACCCGAGAGAAGAACTTTAATATTCAAAAAATATTTTTATCAATATTTAAGCCAAATAATATGTAGTTTTCTCGACAGAGGAAACTCTAAACTGCATCTTTACGTGTAAAAGTTAAAATATCGAATAAAAAAATACGACTGAGCCCAAAGTTTATAACGATTGCATCACTTTTATGAATACAAATTGAAGTTTTTTTTTTCTATTTTTTTCAAAAGTCGGACAAGGCCTTGGGATGAATATATCAGAATGTTATTATTGCCTTGTCGGAATTTTCTCAATTATCCTCGAATCACGTGACAGGAAAAAGAATTTATTTCCGAGGAGGGGCAAAAGCTGACGACGGAAAGTTGGTTGACGCACGACCATCGAGAGTCCGGCACGTAGACAAAGAGTGAGTGCGGCAGTGGTGGGTTTACGTGAGAGAAAGGAGGTCAAAATTTATTGGAGACGAACTAAGACGGCAGGAAGACGTGAGTTAGAAGTATAGTGGGCGACAGAGCGAGAGAATGAGAGACACATACAGATAGGGCAGTCGAGCGAAAAGCGCACGGGGTTGGAGCACTTATCTGTGATATACGCGCGAGGCCTGACATGGATACGATTTTTACTACTTAAAAATGCTCTTTTTAGCCCCCTGGCTCTCCTTTATCACCTCTTCGAGGGGGCTTTCTTGTATATAATTTTAACAGCCACTTCGCCAATCGTGTTCATCATTATTAAAGCCATGCACGAAAAACGGATTCTTCAAGAGTAACCAAGTCCATCAATCATAAACCGTTTTATATGCAAAAAAAGCAGCTCTCATGCTCACGAAAAGATGAATCAAGAAGAAACAACAAATATTAATATTTTGTTTGTTTCGCCCTGTTTTGTCACATCTTCGCGGAGCTTCGTGTCTGGCATTTTAAGAAGCACTTCACGAACCCTGTTCATCACTATTAAAGTCACGCACGAAAAACGATTTTTCAAGAATAAGTCAAGTCCATCAATCATGAACCATTCGGCCTGAAAAAAAAAACGTCCAGTAACCACGAAAAAAATGACTCAAAAGCAAGCAAACCAATATTTATACGCTCCAATATGAAGAAATATGAATGTTTACTACTGGAAACACAATTTGCCATAATAATAGCATTAAATAACGTTATTTGCTTGAGCCGTTAATTATTTAATGGACGAGGTAACAGGCTGCGAAATTACGGATAAATGGCGATATCGGATCAAAGGAGGGAGACTAAAAAAGAATGATGAAATAAAACGAAGGGACCGGGTAATAGGGGAACCGGCATGGCGAAGCTGGAAAGTGGATGCTGAAGTGGAGAATACTCTAATTACGTTTATTTCGATATGCGCTTTGAGCCCCTGGCATTCTGCAGTTAGTTCAGCGAACGCTGGAGAGCGGAGCAGGTACGCCGGGGAAAGTGCACGGGTTGGTGCTCATCGCGCTCTATGCTGGAGGGGCATTGGCACACTAGGAAATGGGGGTAGTTGGGGTCAATCGATACTAAGGAAGTTAACCCGGAGATAAAATAATCTGCGAACTCTTAGGCGTGCTGCTGCTGCTGGAGCGAGATACGTCGATCGCGCGACGCGATGCTTTAGTCGCGGCAACGCTTTCATTACAATTTCCAATATCGCTTCCATTTACTTTATTCCTTATCCCCCCACGGACACGGGCTTTCGGCTTGAATCACGAAACGGTCGCGGATATTCAATTGAAATTCATCAAATACGTCGGACAGGAATAATCTCAATTTATATGCCTCGTGGACTGCGATTATCAACGGCAAAAGTTAACTGAAGACAGGTAAAAAAAATCATTCTATAATGAGTTAATTCTTTGATGCAATTGCAAATATATCATATCATTTTTAGTTAACCGCGGTTCCAATGAATAAAATAAATTCTTGTGTGTAAATATAATCTATTTGATCACGTTTTATAGTGCATCAAAGAGGGGGTATCTTCAGGGGGGACTTTGGGAAAGTTGGAAAAGTTCGTCCCCCCGGAATGACTTTCCGACTGTCCATAACATATTTAATAATTGCCATGGCAAAAGATGCCTCTGGGTAAAAACCGATACGCAGAGGTCACGAAAGTTTCCCCTAAATCGCGACCACAAGGGGCATTTGTGAGACTTTCATGGCTGACATAAAATCCTGTAGCCCGAGGCCGAGAGACCAAAATCAATAAGCGTACCGGGGGCGATAAAGATAGGGTAAAGAATAAATATCAGGGACCACGTACGAAAAAGGGCGAGTTGTGTATTTAATATATAAGACCTGGAATATTTAGCTAGCCGTCCGGAGTATAAATAAATAAATAAATGTGCAAATGAATCCAGAGGGGTTTCCCCAAGAAATATAGAAAAGGACCACACACGTGGACTCCAGGGCTCCTCCACATTCTATTTGTCTGACATTAACGCGTCACGTCCTTCGCTGGTTAGTCCCGACCTTGAAAATAGGAATCTCGTCCCCCGAGTCAGCGTTATATTTCGCCGGGTAGTATCGCCTTGCTTTTGAATTCCCTCACGCTCAATTCCCAGGCAGTCGCCTCTCGCGTGGCTTTAACGAACCGAGACTTTGAAGCTTGACCAACCACAACCGCAACGGCCATGGACCACCCACCGAAACCCGCCCGTCGGAGCACTCGAATAACTTATTAAATTAACGACTCTCCGTTACGGGATTAATTGCCGCCCGAAAAAGGGTACTTCATTTTCGTCCGCGTAAACTTAGTGACTTTATACAGAGGAGACAGTTTGTTATATGAATACAACCCTAACGAGAGACCATTAAAATCGAGATTTCATCAAATAATTATATGAAAGAATCTTGCAAAAAAAAAAAAAAAACAACTGTTAATTTTTCCTAAACGCGGAAAATATTTTGATTAATAACAAATACGTTATAGCAAAACAGGTTAGAACCATTTCGTCATTATGGTATCTAGTTCATTTTTGTTCCATATTTGCAAAAAAATAGCTGAATTTATTTGCTTAGAAAGAATAATTGAAATCGTAAGCAGAACAGTGGTGAAGCCTGAAATAATGTTTACATTCAAATAGCTGGGAAATGTTCTTTTTTGTTGTTGGAAATGTAACATGCACGAGTGGCGCAAATGAGCTTTTTCATCAAGTCGATTTGTATGTAAGGATTTGTAGGCCACATCGGCTCGTTACCCCCCAGGGTGCGGTCGGAGATACCGAACTGCCTAGCGGATTAATCTTCACAGTCCATTTGCAAATCCTCGAACTGCCAGACACCTCTCTTAAGTTGTTTCAGGAAGCACTAGGCCGTGCAGAGGAGACGGTATTAATGGGATCAAGAGATTACATTTTCATGGAATTAGTTGCATGCGACATAACGTGTGTCCACTGCCACCCCGTTTCCCATTTGCCGGTGCAAAATGAAGCTAATTACATCATGGTTAGTTGCTAACTAGCTAGGATATAATTAAGCAATTGTCTGGTTTCTAACTCGACAGGGTTGTTACTAACCAGATAACCCAATGGAAAATTAACATTTTTGCAAGGACATGACAAATTTATGCTGACGACTTTACGTACATTGATACTAATGTTCGACGTCAGTAAAACAACAAATGCGACGCTATTCTCGAATGCGCTACTAAACTTTCATGGCACTAAAATGTCCAACTCTGTACCAACAGACCGATGTCTATTTTGTCCTTTGCGTTTATAGCTATCGATCGATGTTAACCCGGGACTCGAAATTTGCGCGCAGCATCTTTTTTATTACGACTCTAAAATAACTTGCTGGGTACGTACATTTATGAAGCAAATATCTTCTATTTATTTCGACACTATCAAATTTTCAAAAAATGCTCTCGTTCCTTTCATATTCCTGGCGCATTATTCGTTCCTTCATTTACGAAAGGAACGAGAGCAGTTTTTTAAAAATTGATAAAAGTGTAGAGTAGTTCCAAGCATAGATGTATTCAAAAGACATTTCGATTCAAATAACTACAATAAGTTTTTCAACAACTACAAAATCATAACATATATTTAAAAAGAAACTTTATGCCCAATGCCAACATTAGATGCTTTTTGCTCGTTTTAAACGATTATTTATTGAAAAGTACTGTCAATAAATTTTAGTAGTAGTAGTAATAGTGCTTTATTGGCAATACATTTTCTTTGCCAATGGGCCATCGACCGTGGTCCTTCAGCCCGTGGTTTTTTGTACAGTTTTTGCTTATTAATAAATAAATTTTATTGAAAAGTATTTCCAATAAATTTAGTATTCAAATTCTGCACATCGCATCGCCGGTTTCGAGGTCCTCGAAAAAACTGTTTGACGCGGCTGCGTTACGAATTTGTCCTTCTCGAGGTACAAAACGAATTTACGGGAGGACAGGTTAATTGAAATAACCCAACGGTCCGTGTCGTATAATTAGTAATCACTTTATCCCGATGAAAAGGCTAAAGCAATAGACACAGACGGCGACTCGATCGAACGACTGGACGGCTGAGGGAGAAGCTATTGTACCTTACATCGACCCATCGCATCTAAACTTAGCGCCGCGATTGCTATTATATCTGCGGGGATCTCCTGGTCACCACTGCTGCAGCAGTCCTCACAACAGGTTCACTTATCTACCGTGCGGGTACAGGCGGTGTAAGTGTATATTTGTACGTCTATAGAGAGACTCATGTGCCGACGCTCAAACGTATAAATCGATAACCAGCGACAGACTAGATAATTTTAGCTACGTGTACGACATTGTCGCACATTTTTACGTGCGAGTGCCAAATCTCCCTCCCTCCGCCCCGAGATAACAATTGCGCACACGCGGTAATTTTAAATTGTCTCTCAATCGAGACTAACCCACTGAGCCTCGGAGCATCGTAAAGTATTTTTGTTCAACGGAAAAGCGGTACCGCGTCAGTATTACTATGAATAAATTGCGATTGTATTAATAGATACGAATGATAAAAGGCAAAGCGTTATTGCGGGAAGTGTCACGTGGGTAAGTCGTTAAAATAGAGGGAAAGCATTGTGCGATAAAATGTGTCGCGCGATTGGATCGGCAGACCCCTTAGCGACCTTCCCGTTACTCTGCAACGTGCAAGGTCCTATGCACAGATCAATTGACACGTCGTTGACCAAAGCGAAGTTACTATGCGTTGAATAAAAAGAAATTTAATTAAAAAATTGTAATTACACTTTAAAAAATCGGTGCACGGTAAAATATGAAAGCAATCTGCACGAGTACCTTTAGTTCCGTTCAATAAGAAATATTATCGTAATTAAAAAATTCTGTAAAGAAGGGCAAATTTCCTTCTTTACTGGGCAGTAAAGAAGGAAAATATTCGATCAGTATAAATTGTGTTCTGCGTACAAAAGGGAAAAAGTCGATGAAAAGAGCTTCGAGGAGCGTAGAGTAAAAATGCTTTCGGCCCTATTCGGCTATCGACTGGCCTATATATCGTGCCCAAGGGCAGCGTCACCACGAAACTTGTTACGAAGAATTGCCCAGCAGCTCACAGAGGGATCGATGAAATATCTGTGCACACACCAGTATCATTGCGGCGAAATGTTTTCAGCGCGTTTGTTGCAGGGTTTCCAATTTTGTGTGTGTGTGTGTGTGTGTTTTTTTTTCGTTAATTCGCTTTTAGCCAGGAAACCAGAAAAATGTGCCGCAGGGCATGAGAGACGATATCGGGGGTGCCAAAGCGGTCAACACGTGAATTCATTGTGTAATTCGCACGTTACCAAATCGTTTCTTCGGACGTCGACGCCTCTCATCGACCCCCAAGGCCCTGTGTGTCGGCATTGAGAGGGTGAATGAGTGGTGGGGCGACTGGTGAGCCCAAGTGAGCGAGACAACGAGACAATGCCGAAGCTTTATATATAGAAGAAACCTCGTCAATCCGCTGGCGAGGAGATTTCAAATGCGAATATATCGCCTCTCGCCGTCGAGGCAGAGCCGACGTCGATAAAAAAAATGTCGAGGCAATTAAAGCTCGGGCTTGTCACGCGACATCTGACTTTGATCTACGGGGTAGCTACCTCGACGAGCTTGGATTGTGGTCTTTATACAAAACAGAAGGGTAAATACTCTTTGCGATTTTGCCTTTGACTACGCGTTCATGGATAAATCTGGTATTCAAAATTACATCGAGTGGTGCCGATGCACCATTCACGACATTTTTGTGTCCCGTCGATTATCGTTTATAACAAAAAATATAGTTGAAAATCTTTTGCATAGTAGAATTAGTGTTTATTTATACAGCGTTATTGTTCGTCTCGTAAAATTATTAACTTTTTATTATTTAATATTTTACGTTGTGTTTTATTATTATTATTGTTATTAATCGGTATTTACTTATTTACTTATTTATTTATAAAATTCTTATTTATTTATTTATTTACGGTAGGCCTAAGGATACTGAGATTATCAGGAACGTCCTAAATAGGAAATCCGAGTTTCGTCGTAATCCAAGACGCGCTGGTTACGTTCGAGCCCGGCTCACATAAAAGTGTATCAGAATCCGAGCGAACCACGAAGCGCGTCGCGCGAGCCCTCGCGCAAGCCAACCCTCTTCAGCCCCATTGACCCGAGGTAATTTCGTTTTTCTCGGACTACGTACTTCAGCGGCGAAGAATTGACGCACAAAGCCTCCCGCTATTCGGCCCAGCCGTCGCTCAGCCAGTGAGACGACACGGCGATACAACCATCATCCCTCTATCGAGATTGGCAACAGACGTCCAATAAACGTCACGTCAGGCGCGCGGAGCACGGAAAAAAATGTTCTCTACCTCGACGTACTGCGATATCCGCGACGCTAAACTATATTTACCAGGCGCGAGAGCCGAACGTTATCGCTCTCTCTCTCTCTCTCTCTCTCTCTCTCTCTCTCTCTCTCTCTCTCTCTCTCTCTCTCTCTCTCTCTCTCTCTCTCTCGGCTAGCGGCGGTGATCTATAATTCACACAGCCTGAATTCTACGGAGCCTGGCGAATCAACGCGCGGGTCCGGTGAAACGGCAGCGCGAATCACTCGCGAGCTTCGCGGAAATTCCTCGAGACTCTTCTAGCCTCGCGTCAGTTGCACGTACACTGAACAGTAAAACGTGGAATAGGAAACGTCTCGTTTTTCCTCTAACCGAATGACGAAACGAATATCTTCGAGCCGAGCGTACGCGAGGAACTCGACGAATCAGCGCGAGAGACTCGCGAAACTGCGGCGCGAATTCTCGCGAGCTTCTCGCGGTGTCGCCCGACAACGTTTTCTGTCGTCGGTCGCACGGACACTGAGACGAAACGTTGAATCGCGGGAGATCGCGTGCAATTCGCGCTGTTCGATCGAACACGACGAAACAAATGTATCCCCCGAGTAGATCGCACGCAACAGCCCGAAGCGATTCAACTCTAGGGCATCGCGAGACTGCAGCACGAATTTTGGCCAACCATCGTCGATGCATCCCTCATCGACTCTGTCACCAGTCCCGCGACACTGAGGCCGAGCGAGGAATCGAAAAAAGAGGAAAAACCGCGTGGAATCCGAAAAACCGAACGAGAAAACCGACGAATATTTTCCGTCGTACCCAATCCGCTTCCGTCGAGGCTTCGAATAAACGAACGTCCACCCGAATCTCGCTAGAGTAACACTGCGTCGATATTCACGCCTGTCCCGTTGTGTAGAAACGAAGAAAAAAAACCCTGCGGAATTCGCGCCCGAGCGAGAAAAGGCAACGGCAACACGAATACGTAGTCAGACGTACCGCGAGTTCGCTTCTTAGCCGAGATGACGAGAACGAACGTCACCCGAGTCTCGCTAGCGTAGGAAACACTCTGTCGATACTCACGCTCGTCCCGTTGTGTGTAGGAACGAGAGAGAGAGAGAGAGGGAGAGAGAGAGAAAGAAAAAACCCTGCAGAATTCGCGCCCGAGCGAGGAAAACCAACACGGCAACGCGAATATTCAGTCAAACGTACCGAGTTCGCTTCTTTGTCGAGACGACGAAAACCGAACGTCCACCCGAGTCTCGCTGGCGTAACACTGTGCGGGGGGGCGATACTCACGCTTGTGTCCCGTTGGGCAGGAGCTCTCGGGCTCTCCTCGTTTCACGCAGCAAACACGTCCGCTCCTGTCCCCAGTGCGATAAATATCCGCTCCGCTTATTGGTCGCGTCGATTCGACGTGCGGTGTGTCTCGAGACTTCGGCCTCGGCGATTCAACGGACAATCCGTGGATCCGTGCTCTGGTGTTCAAAACGGTGCGACGGGGTGACGACGATCGAGCGAGCGTAAACCGCGTTGTTTATAAGTACATCGTTACACCCTGGGCGAGTACATGCACAGTGTGTGTATCGGCGGTATAACGGCACAGCAGCGGCAGCAGCAGCAGCGGCGGCGGCGGCGTCGGCAGCAGCGTAGACGTTGGAAAATCTATCGGCGAGCGACGGGCCTGTACGAGGAGGACACCGAGTGCGCCTGACCGTGCGCCTCGGGAGGGAACATGGCCGCGGCGACGAACACGACGAAATCGATAAAACGCGAGTTACGTTTTCCACCGTCGGACGCGCGAGGATGCCAATCCCACCCCCACCCCCGCCGCCGCGTGTGCGGTGCGCACGGCGGCGGCGGTGGTGGCGGCGGCGCTGCTCGCCTCGATGCCGGCGTGGCCATCGCGCACCCCGCGCCAGCGGGGAAACCACCCTCCGCCGTCTTCCCCCTCCCTGCTGCCTCACCCGCCGCTGAGGGCGCGGGTGGGGCGGGGGGGGGGGGAGGGGAGGCGGACGACTCCCGTGGAACAACGAGGACGTCACGGCGAGCGCGAGGCCACCGTGCGCGAGAGCACGATGACGTTTAACTCTCGTGCCCCGGACAGTGGCCTTGACTTGACTCTCTTTCTCTCCCTCTCTCTCTCTCTCTCTCTCTCTGTCTTTCTCTCATGCGCTCGTAACGTCCAGCGGCATCCTACGACCATTCTTGTTTCCAGCACGGGTTGCTCATTGTCATCGACGCCGCTCCCGCGGCCAGCCGGACGGCCCCGACGACGACGCGCGGAGGAACCGCGCGTCGTCGTCGTCGTCGTCGTCGTCGTCGAGAGAGAGAGGTTTTGTGTCTCTCCGGGACACGGGGACACTTTCGGTCTCACTCGGCGATTTTGCAAATTGCGCGGCTGGACGGGGAAATGGGGTCTGCGGCGAGGAGACGATTGACACGTGGACGCGCGAAACGCTCGCCGGTGCTCGGGAATGTCGTTTTTGCGCAAGGCTCGCAAGTGGGAAGATCTTGTCACGGGAATTTTGCGATGAATATGATTCTTTTTTTCCGCAAGAAAAAATCGCCACTGAATTCCATCTCCCGGCGAGGAAACGTGGCGTCGAGACTGCGAGAAGAAATACATTTGATTGATTTACTCAGTTTTGCTTCACTCGACGCGCGATGATGAATGTTTTACGCGAAGCGCGCGTGAAACCCCAATTTTCGCACCGAGCGACCGAAGTTTGCATCACTCGCCTTTTTTTTTAAGTTGAAAAGTTTTGCCACTCTTGAACCGTAATATAATATTTTTCTTTGTCGGTCTGACAAAGAAAAATATAATATTTTTGTGCTCGGGGTTGCTTATACGCATTGCATTTTATGTTATAAGAAGCTGACAGAGTCGATGCGAGAGACAGGTCTAAAAAAGACCACATCCGTGGTATCTGTCATTGGAAATAGTAGGTATAACAGTAATCATAAGAATAATGAGGTCTTCGGTACCTGAGCTGCAAGTAGCGAAACAGGAGGAGAAAAAATGATTATAAATGCTCCGCCCGGAGTGACTGCTTGCGCGGCAGGACATCCGGCTGACTCCGTTGAAACCGCTGCAACCATTTGTACACGCGGTGTCGGGGTATCGATTTAATAGCAGCACCCTTCAGATCGGCGAGCTCAACGACAGTAAGCTGCTTATCCCTGTATCGCCAGGACCTTTTCTTTAACGTCGACAGCCTGAGGTACGGAATGACGGTTGGTTAACGATGGGATTAGACACGTCGACCGATCATTCTTGCCGGGGTTCGCACACGCCTTTTTCGCAATCAACCCGAATGAAACCAAAAATGGTCCGTCGGCGGGTCCAAACTGGCCGTCAGTTCGCAAGGGTTTGGAACAAACGCTCTTTCTTATCTGAATCCAGAAATGGATGACTCGGGAGATAAGCCGGGTGTTCGCGTGTCTGATTTGATTCTAACGGAAGATAAGTCGGGGAGCGGAAGGTGCGAGGACAATCTGCACGCGTACATTTCGCCCGCATCACCGGGGTCTCCGATCCTCGGACGTTACTTCAAATTGCCTGATCTCCCGAAATCCTTTGATCCTGATCCACCGACGCTCGACAGTTCGTTGCCGTATGTAAGTAAAAAAGAAAGAATTACCCTGGTTCATATCCCTAGCAAGTCCGGTCACGATGAAATCCACTACGTTTTCACGGTAGTTTTCATCGCAGTGGTTATTTCCGAAAAAGCGACGATAATCCTTAGCGAACCACCTACCAAATCACCGTAGTAAGTTTGCAGTTGGTGGTTTTGTCGGTGGTTTGACAGTGGTACAACGCGAAAACCACTACGCGAGAGAATTTCCTATGGTGATTTTGTCGATTGTTCACTAAATATTACGGTCGCTTTTTCGAAACTAACCACTGCAGTGGTTACAATAGTGGTTCATCAGTGGTTAGGTATGCCAGGGATGAAATATGATAATGATAACAATAAGATTTCTCCTTGGATTCAGCAGTTAAAATCGAAAATCTGTTGTACGGTATTTATCAGATTCCCGTTTACACTCATTTGAAAACATTCGACTTGGCACCAATCGAAAGACCCAACACACCACCTATGATCGTCAAGCTGAGATCGGGGTAAAAAAAATGGTTGTGCTTTTTTTTGCTTATGTCGCAGAATGTTTATGGCTTCGAACAAATGTATATAGCTTTGATTAATTAACTTCACCATTAACGCACCAGCCACAAACGCTTTTAATCTTATTGAAACTCTGCGAAAGACCTTTAACGTAATTTAACAATGTATAATTTAGCGGGTCGATGCAGCCGAAAAATCGTTCTAAATCGAGGTCCACAGCAATGTCGAATGAAAGAACCGATGAAGCAGTTGATCAGGCTGACCGGACTGTTAATTATTCACGAAGGACTACAAAATACGAGGACAGCGTAATTACGTTGCAGAACGAATCCTCGTAACATCCATGGATTACAATATTGATATCATTCCCGCCGATCGATCGTTACTGACGAATATAAATATCATTCCCTGACCGACTATATTTGTCGAACTAGCAGTATTTTTAATTGATTTCGTAATCCGCCGAGCTTTGTGTCATCGTCGTTATATATATAACTCGGGGAAAAGAATGGGGGCACAGTGGGCGAAGCAAAAAATGTCTCGAGACGAGTACACTTATCTGCCGTACCGACCGATCGGCGACACACTGCAAGACTCTTACTGGAGCCAACTCACTTTAGTCATATTTTATCAACACCACCCAGTAAACACTAGAATCGGTTTCGTTGCTGCTCAATTACAATTTCCTACTCAGTAATGTAACTGGTACATAACACTGGTGTTATATAACAGTTACGTTGTTGAGTAGGAAATTGTAATTGAGCAGCAACGAAACTGATTTTTGTGTTTACTGGGCATATTGGCATAGATCGTAACTAGGAAATTTCGCGCTACAGTTAGGTGCATTAGCTCAAAACATTTCAAAATTAGGACCAATGTGAATTGCGTTTGTAATGACGTACGTATGAATCTTTATTTCATATTTCAACCTCGAAATTTCGGAATTATTTCGTTTCCGTTATCATCGTCGTCACTCGTCCCCAACCTAATCCTTGCATCGACCTAATCTCGAGGAATTACACAAATCTGTTAATCTCCGACTGACATAAAAAAATATTCTCCTTTATTGATTTCATAATCTTCCGGGCTTCGGATGCTGAGTGTTGCAACACATAAATAGGGAAAAGTGGCGACCGCGTGGGTGGATCTCGTTGTATTTCTCGAGACAATAAAATTATTATCGCGTTTTTATTTCCTCCATACTCTTGTCAACTTTCGCCAATACGAGCGGTGTGTATCATTTTTAAACGAATCAATAAAATGAAGTGGTGATGGATCGTGGATGGCGCCACTATACGCACTATTTCCAACCGCGTCCGATGCACGACGAAATTTATTCGTTCTCCGCGATTGCGGACGAACGGAGCTGGTGGTGTTTATTCTGTATATAAATTCAAGATGTTTTAGTCTTTAATCGCGCGAAATCTCGATAACGCGGCACCGATCCGTGCGAGGGAGAGACAGCATCGTTGTTTATGCTCGGACGAACAACATGCTGAACACGCGATTACAACAATGAAGAAACTCAACGAATTTTTCGCGACTCTGATCGTACTGCAATACCTGTACGGTATCTGCACCACGCATTTGCTCATAAATGTAAAAAATCAGGTGAGCCGCATTTTGTTTGACACAATTCTTTTTTTTCAGTAGTCCGTTTTCAACAAATTTTCGATACTTAATTTCCAGCAATTTTTTTCATGAAAGGGGAGTAACCTACAAAATCCTAACCTCAAATTCATATTCACGGTATTCGAGTTTTTGCTAAAAAATGACTTCGATGACATTTTCATTACTCTTATTCGGTCCTTGGAGTAATTGACAGTGAATTATCGTTTTCGCAGGGTGGTGACATACTTTTGGAGACAATATCTTCAAACGTCACCGAAGACATGATAACGCTAGAATTTCAGAGATCGGATGGAACTCTCGTGACACAGCTGATTGATTTTAAAAACGTAGGTCAAGGTTTTTGTCTTTCACTTGAATTTATCCATAATTTTGTTGATTTTTTCAATGGTGTTAATGTGTAAATCATAGGAAGTGCAAGTGATAAAGGCGTTGGTGCTGGGAGAGGAGGAGCGTGGCCAAAATCAGTATCAAGTAATGTGCTTCGTCAATCATTTCTACAAAATGGACTTCATATCCTCCGACGCCATGTCCAAATTGCGTCAGAAAAATCCAGGCACTATACGTGTGGCTGAGGACGACAGAGGCCACTCAAACTACAGTATGGATCTTTTCTTGGATGTCTCAAAGTCCAAAGTCATTTCCAAGCATGTTACCACACTCTGCATGGAGGCAGCGGCATCTACATACACGAGAAACGAGGACTTGAAGCAATGGGTTCAAAGGCCAGGTGAGTAATCTTTTACATGAGCAAAAACTTGTTGAGCAATTCAGAAATGGTCGCTTTGGAGTAGAGGAAAACGTTTATTGTACAGACTGAAAGCGAGTGATGTGGATATAGCTAACAACTGCTATGATTTTAATGTACAAAATTGGCCGAATATAATAAATCTGAAGACAATTGTTGATTGCTAATAATACGTCAAGTTTGAACGTTTGATGTATCAACGTTTGTGCGTCAATTTTAAATATATTATTGATCCGCAATACCAGGTTCATCAGAGGCAGCCCTCGCAGCGGCGGTGCACAATTTCACGTCTCTACCTTCGACACCTCCAAGTTCGAACGTCACGAGACCTCAGACCGTGACTAAATGTGCGGACACGTCGAATCTATGGGCTCCGTGCACGTGTTCGCTCGAGTTGTGCATAGGCTGGTACCCTTGCGGCTTGAAATTCTGCAAGGGCAAGGGCGACGGCAAGAAAGCACCGTCTACGTATCGTTGCGGTATTAAAACGTGCAAAAAGTGTTTCATATTTTCCTACTACTCGACGATGAAGCAAAATTGTCTGTGGGACGAATGACACATGCGTACGCGTTAATCGCAGCGCCAAGTTTCTTCGATACCGCAGACGACGAAAACGAAAAAACATGCAATTTTACTCTGAATGTTTGTTCTACGTATCCAGTAATACTAACAGATCACACGCGTACTTTTACGAAAAATTGCAAACTCGCGTGAAACCTGTCGCTTTATTGCATTTGTATCCTAACACGGTGAATCTCGGTCTTTTCAACGAAACATTCCATACCTCATCCTGGATTGAGTATTACGTTTGCCATTCAATGGAAAGCTTTTTTCCCGATGCTTGAAGGAGAACCGCTCGAAAATGTCCCGAGCGTTGCCATATTTTAATGCGCAGAGTACTTTTAAAATGAGTATCGAGCGCTTTTTTCCACTGTAAAAAGTCCGATGCTTATTTTAAATAGTCCTGCCACGAATTTCGAGTCACATTCCCGAACAAAGTCCCACTGTCAGGACACTCCTTTATCCTAATAATTGTGGGCACTGCCATTTAATTTTACTCGCATATTTATTGCGCCCGTCCACATGGGATGATCGCTGAGTGCTTTTGAATTATATCGACTAGAATTTTTACTTGAAGAGTGTCCCTCAAATACATCCAGGCGATGAAGAGCAAAGTTTGAGGTCATTTTTAAAAAGCGATCAGCCGCATCGCAGTGTCATATACGTGTGTAATTTACGTTGAAACAAAAGAAATTGTAAATAGCGTTGAAAAATTTGAAAAATTGTATTCAACGCAGGTGTCTGATAATGTCAATGTACAGAGTTCCGTTAGAGCAGACTCTTCGGGTCACAAATAATGCGAGGCGCGCTGAAAGCGTGCCTTGTGCGTGCTATCGTAATGAGAGACTTGAATTTTTAGAGAGCAATTTTGTGAAAGACTGGAAAATCTGTCCATTTAAGAATCGTTAGAGATTTTATTGTAAAAATTCCGTGTTCCTCGCGCTCTTTCGCGCAAAGGGGTGCACACGACAACAGTGAATAATCAAATTGATGATTTTTCGTAGATTGCTGGTGGGTGAATTTGCACATTCGTCGACACTCACTTTTGTAGAAAAAAAAAGAAGAAAAATCGTCAAAGCGAAAGGTATGACTGATCTTTGAATATTATCGCTATCCAGGTGTTTCGAGCGTTTTGCTGAACGACGATAAGCTGATCGAGCGACGGTTAGTCGACAATAAACGTACAAGTCAATACAGTACCAATGATTTTCACGAGGTCGACAAATAAAGTAATAATCGGTAATGTTAAAGAAAATATGAATAAAACGGGCAGCAATATATACCTACGTGTACGTGTATATACGTGTATATATATGACAAATAATTTAAGCATTTTATTACAGAAACATTCGTGTACTAGATGTATTGTCAAATTTTAGGCGGAATATGATAATTTTGCGGTAAATGACTTCGAAAGACTCATTGATTATTCCGAACTAAATTAAGTAACGATGATTTAATTTGATCTAACGAGTACATTATCTCAAAACTAGCTATAAAATGCGAGGTAATTCGACCTGGGAGACTTTAAAAAACTGTATTTAATGTAATAATGTGTTTCGCCCTCTTCCCCCATCCTGTATTATTTCCGGTGATAATGTACCACGCACGCTGTATAATTCGCATAATATTTATGTAACGTAACACTACGTATAATTTCGGCTTTACACATGACGTTGTAGCTTATATACATATTTTTTATATGTATTTAATAAAAATCGATTGACACGAATACACAATGGTTCTGTTTTTTTGGTGAAAATATTATTTATTATTTGTAAATACAATGTAAAATCTATGCATGCCTGTTGAATAATAATCGAGTAATGTATCTAATTCCCTATTAAAAAAAACGTGATCCCCTAACAGCGGGCTCTGTCTCAATTTGACTTTATAAGAATCGCATTACGTCCAGTAACGCGGATTAGATATGCGAGATTCGATAAAAATTCGATGCTGATGTGATGGGTTCAGCAGCAAATTAACCGTAAAAAAAAACGCAGTGATAACGATCACTCGTCAGCGTCGACGTTCAGATCACAATTTCAGTCGTATTTTCTGTGTCGAAAACGTGTCTACGGGATTGGCTTTCCACCTTCTATTTACAAACAAGCAATTTCATTGCAAACATTTAAAACAATTTAACTACAATAATATAAAAAGATGTATGTCGTCTTTTTTCCACTATTCTGTAAAGCACAAATTGCCATAAGTACATTGCGACGTATCATTGCGAAAGATTTTCGTATCCGACGAATAACAACAAACGAATAAATAGTTACGTGAATTAAATCTGCATCCTGCTTGCACGAGGAAGCGGCTTTCTTTCGCGAAAGGACGCCCGCTGAATGAATAAAAGAAATGCTTTTGTTCGTTGGGCCATTATGATATTCGCGTGAGAAATGTACAATGGAATCGCCGACTTTCTTTTAAGTAACGTTAACACATAATAACAATAATTTATTCTCTCTTCTCGTTCGTTTGCTCGTCTAACAAGGCACGCGGCACGGCCGTACTTTTCAAAGAACCACCGCCGCGGAAATGCATTTTTTTTCTTCTTCTCTACATCTAAATCCAATCGTCAATCTCACGATACCTTTACAGTTGCTTCAAAATTGAAATAGAAAAAGATATTTTTCTACGCTAAACGCGCGAACGAGGTATCCAACTACCTAACAGTCTATGAGAACTCAATGAGAACTCAGTGTCAGATTCACATTCAACGTCTACGAGGGGAAAAAAAACGTTTCATTCGAGATTCGCGCTATCCGGGAGATCGAGAATACAGCGCCTGACGGAGGGGATAAACTTCGTCGTGGCGTTAAAAAGAAAATCGTGTAGCCGGACCCTGAGATTGAGCTCAAAAAGTCCTTCTGGCATTCATCGCGTGAAAAGGTTTGTCCCTATCGAGGAACATGCACGCCAGCATTAAAAAAAATTCAAATTAGAATTACCGAGGCGTTGTCTAAAAGTGATAAATATTCTTTTGTCAGTTTGAATTTTTATAAATTAATGGAACATCTACCTCGGCATAAAGATGGTCAAAAGAATTGATCGGAATACAAAAGAACACTAACTACTGTAGCACGTCTTGCGAACATCGGCGAGTATCACACTGAAGTCGTCGTCACTTTTTGTAACTTGTTCAATGTTTTGAGTCTGTTGCGCTTGTTGCTGCAGCTGCTGCTGCTGCTGCTGCTGCTGTTGTTGTTGGTGTTGCTGTTGTTGTTGTTGTTGTTGCTGCTGCTGCTGCTGCTGCTGTTGCTGCTGCTGCTGCTGCTGCTGCTGCTGCTGCTGTTGCTGCTGCTGCTGCTGTTGTTGCTGCTGCTGTTGTTGTTGATGTTGCTGGGCTTCCTGATATTTCGGCATATCCATGTTCTGATGATACTGTTCCATCGCATGATTCATTCCGACTCCCGAGCATTGGTTATCCTTGCTCTGCTGTTCGTCGACGATGCACTGACTGCTCGACAAATCGAGCTGACTCGGCTGTGGCGAATAGTAACCTCGCAAATCACTGGCGTAATTGTGATTGCTGTCCAGCAGGCTCTGCGTTGTTAGACTCGAGTGAGCGATGCTCGTTGGATGAGAGTATTTGTAATATTTCTCGAACTGAAGAGACTGCTCCTGCTCCTCCTCCGTCATACTCGGATCCAAGTGAGACATTACGACTTGTTGCTGACCCGAGCTCGCTTCCGACTGGTAGTCTTGGTGATGAGATATCTGATATCGGTGTGTAACCGCTGAAAACGATTTTATATTGTCAGTTATTCATTGATTCTCAAATTATAACCATTATTGGTAATTGTTCGGCTATAATCAAGACTAAGAGCAAATGCGGCAAGCTATTGTCGATTTTATTAATTCAATCAAAAGAGACCATGTCTATCATCAGAATGGGAGGCTATAAAATCCGAGAGAAAAGAGCGACGCCTCTGATTTTTCAATTAAACTAGAAATAAAAAATATCCCATCGCCGTTCGAATTATAAGTGAGTAGATTCTTACCGGAACATCCCTCGTTTCCGCCCCTCATCGACATAGACTGCTGCCGATTGCCGCACTGAACCTGGTGACTGTAATTGCTGTCGACGCTGGCTTGCATCGAGTAATTGCCGGTCTTATTAGTCTGAGGGTTGCTGTAGTGCATCGTCTGATCGTGGGGCGATGCTACTGGTGGATAAAACGTTCCTGTGACCGAGCCAACGTTCTCGAATCCCGATCGCAGCTTGTTGCACGACACCATCATCCCGTTAGCGATACCCACGGCCGCTATGCTCGTCGTTTGCCGCTCGAAGTTCAAGTAACTTACCTGTGCATTTTAAATGCTACTATAGTAACGACAAATCGTCGACACTTTTTGGATACGCGGGTTCGTTATTGGCTTCCAGCACTCACCGCTTTTTTGTACGTCAGCGTGTCTGTGTAGCCACCCGTGTTCTGACAGGATGATATGCTCGTTCCTCCGCCGTGTCCACTGTGAACGTGTTGATTTTCCGCATTCATGTACGAATAACGTTTGCTTTGTTCTACCATCTCGTTGTGCTGTTGTTGCTGCTGCTGCTGTTGTTGCTGTTGCTGTTGCTGCTGCTGTTGTTGCTGTTGTTGCTGTTGTTGCTGTTGCTTCGATGTACCCTCCATCAAGTCCCTCTCCGGGTCTGGATTCTGCGAGGCTGGAAGGTGAGTGCCCTCGCCTGTTTAATGAATTCTTAAAATGTGTCATTAACTGTGCAATTTCGTGCATACTATCTACTATCGAAAAGATCTAAACGAGGGATATAATAATAGAGCAATAGAAAAATTGTAATGGAGCAAGACAAATCGACGTTTTTTCTACTTTCAATACACATGAAAACTGAAAATCACGGTGTCAAATAACCATTTAGACTTCTACGATTATTAAAATAGTTAATGCGTTGTTGTTGTCGCTGGTTTATTGAAAGCCGACGTATAACAGCTATTAGAAGTTTTGAAGGAGGCTTCAACCTCTAAGTCGAAGCGTTAATAAAGATACGCGCCGGACAACTTGACGCCTGTCCAGTGACCCGAAGCGCGATAATTTCTTCCACTTGGAAGACATTACGCCTGGCAACTACGCGAAACTCTTGCCGCGCAATAGACGCGAGGATTTTCTCAAGAGGTATGAATAGAAGAAATTAAAGAATAATGACCTTCTGGCTCGGGGCTGGCGACGGGTGATATGTCAGGCGTATGGATGATCGGCGTGTAGGGGCTACCGTAGAGAGAGTTGTTTTCCGACTTGTAATCCTGAATGGTCTGTTGCTGATGATAGATGGACGAAATTGGCGAGTGACCGCCCCACGGCATCTGCGGTATGCACTGATATCCATCCATCTTCGGCCTGGGCGCACGAAAAGTGATGATTAATTGAGTTTCACGTCGATCAGTGATTCACGTATAATCGCGCTATATATAGCCTCGGAATTTCGAGTGAAACCCGCGACCTGCGGCGCCCAAACGTTCCCTCTCGATTATATTTGAATAGATTACGATCCCAAGTGGAGCCCCGCAACGAGGTCATCGGATTCTACAAACGTATACGCAATTGCAATCGTTCCCGGCTTACATGGAATGGTGAACCGTGGTGCCTCCAGGATTCGACCTATTTCCCGCTGTATTGGTCGCCGCGGGCGGCGAGGACGGAGCGCCCGGTGCGCGTTTCGCGTGTTTCCTACGCCTCGGCCGGTACTTGTAGTTCGGATGTTCCTGCATGTGAATGACCCGTAGCCTCTCCGCTTCCTCGACGTAGGGCCTTCTGTCTTGAGGCGTCAGACCTCGCCACTTTTTTCCTGCAACACGAGAGTGAGTCAAATACCACAAATTTCAGACGAAATGAAAACAAATTTTAACTTCATTATTACTTACACCTATTTAAATATAAGTATTTGAATATCGTACACTTATGCCAATAATTATTCGAAAGTACTTATATTATGGTTCCTTGATTCTTACCGCCGCTCTCGAAATCCTGATTCAGCATGTAGCGGATAAAAAGAACATTAATTAAATATTGTCAGATCGACGGTATTAGGCGCTGGAGGTATAAATATATTTGAATGAATTTCATCGATTTCGTAGGCCGTCGGCGCGGATTTAGCGGCGTCACTGTAACGGAATAATAATATCGGAGCCGATGTGAAGGCAGCGACTGATATTGCCGTAGAGGCGAGATGTTCAGGACACGATGAAAAAAATGAGCAAGGCGGATGTATATAACGTGCGCTAGTGCAACACATAATGCAACCAGAAGACCGCGGCAATATACCTTCGTGTATATTTATATACGTACAGTGTGTTCTGCATGTACGTATGCTATATACATTATGTATCTTCCAGCATGTGCAGCGTGTATAGAGCCCCACATAGGCGCATGGGGGCGTAGATATGGGTGCGCCCGTGCCTTCAACCAGCCACGGGCACGAACCATTATTTCATATTTCATTTTGTATATTTCAGCTCTGGTGGAGATCCCGCGGCCCAAAGGGCTCGTGCCCGGGAGGAAAAAACGAGACCGAGTTTTAAGAACGTACCACACGTACTATAAAGCGTTACTGCATCTTCGTACCGCCTGGAATTATTGATTTCATTTTTCTTCTCTTCTTTTTTTCTTAACATCGTTTTCAGAATATATATTCGCGTCGATAATTAAATTTCGCTTTTTGCCAAGGAAAAATGTTTTCTTTATTGGTTCGACTGATCATACTCAGTGATTGCTCAAGTCAACTTCTATGTCTGGATCGACGTGGCATATTATCAATTTGCACGTGTCTCGGGAAATCAGCGTACACTGGAGGCAGTAAAGCCTGGCTCTTTGTCAGTGGTATATTCGATTTAATATTCTCGTGTGTACCGGCCCAACCGGGCAACTCTCCCGCACTGATTCATCGTCACACCCGCGCACTCCGTCCCACTGCGATGTCCTCGTTAGGTATTCTAATGCTCCACGGTGCGGCGCGCTGTCCCTTCAACGTCTACGCGACTACGACGGAAGGACCCCGCGTTCGTCCGTTACACGACACCAACGATTTTCGTGCTTTTCGGAGCATAAAGAGCACGGAGGTCGCGAACGAGACCGGAGATTGAAGATAACAGATACCGTAATTAAATACTTTCCGGGGGAATTTTAAAGACTGCACGACGAACGCGTCCCCCGAGGAGAGAAAGGTCGATAAAAAATATCTCGTGTTAAATTAGAAAACATTTATATGCATGGTTTTTTCTTTCGTTTCTTCTACAAAATCAGTGACTAAAAAATCCGTGGAACCGTTTTTTTTTAGTTTTCGGAAACTTGAAGACGGTTATCAAAATCATCCGAACCATTTTTTTTTATCAAAATAATATCTAGTCAATTTTTGATGCATACATATGCAGGATTAATTCTTTCGTGAATATCTGTTATCTGGCTGCCCCCGTCAATAATAGAGCGAACTCGTTAAAATCGTGTGGAAAAACATTTTTTCCTCCAAATGCCAGGAGCTGGTTACCGCAACTATGTAGACTGTAACGTCAGAGTTCAAGCAGGCGCACGCGAGTGACCCCGAGAGCAGCGCACTCGTGTCAGAAGGTCGTGTCAGTCTTTCTCTCTCTCTCTCTCTCTCTCTCTCTCTCTCTCTCTCTCTCTCTCTCTCACTCTTCCTATCGAATCTGACATTTTCCACAAATCCGTACGAGACCTTTTTCTCGCCTCACAAAGCACCTTCTCTTACGCGTATCTATCGATCGTTAATTATCGGCCGCGGATTCATACGTGAATTGATATCAGCCCCTTTCACTTTGCCGGTTTCATTCTGCGTTATTTCGACACGTTTGCGAATAATTTTTCCTTAAAATTCTGTCCAAGGTGTCGAGGAACACAGCTTCGTGACATTTTCAGTTTCGTTCGCCAAGTTTTCTGAATTCCAATATCGGAGCGCGCGGCCTTTTACGCCAGCGTGGAATCCAGTCGCGCGATATTCCGACTCTCTCGCCCGAGCTCCACAGGACTCTTGTGTTGTTCGGGGCCCGCGCGCTATTTGCAGGTCGAACGGACGAGTTATTGTGCGATCGCAGAGACGTGGAAAGTGCGGTACGATACGAGAGGCTCTTCTTACTCTGCAATATTGCAGACGTTGCAGGGCTACACCTATTCGAACGGACTTGAATAAAAAGCTTCAAAAGGCCGAACAAGTTTTCACTATATTTTCTGCATTCTTTTTTTTTTCTATTTAAAAAAGGCAACTGGCAATTCAATTTCATAGTTTTTATAAATTCCGGATTTTCCATTTTGCAATCTATTCACAACGAACATAAACTGCATTTTTTGTGACAAATAAAAAATGTTCAATAATAAAATAGATGGATATTACGAGTGAGGGGCATAATTTTCAAATTAATTAATTCAGTGAGAAAACACATGTCAAAAAATTGATCCAGAAATTAAAATTTCATGAGATTGCAAGACAGCGAGCTGAATAACATATTTTCTATTATCATATTTTATTTCTCAGTGCGTGGCTTGTGTCTGAGGTGTATGTACGTATTAGTTTAATGTATCGTACGCGCAGTCGTCGAGATTGCGGGAGTACAGGAACAGGGCTGAAGGGAGCAAAAGGATACGAGAGGCAGGAAAGTGGGAGAAAGGGAGGACGAGGCAAAGAAGATGCAGAACGGCCGGGCGGCAGTGAAGCGCTGGGACTCGGTTTCTCGATGCACCCCGCCCAACCTGGGTCGCCCACTGTCACCATTAATAATACGTCTCCCGTCCCGTGATGTATCTCATCTCTCCGCGTTGCTCGTCCGCGCGTGCGGCCCCTCGCCTCTCTATCCTTCCATCCCTTTTATATCTCCTTCTCGAGTCTCTCCTCGGTGTTTAGGCTTCCAGGGTCTTCCACCTCGTCGTCGGAACTCCCCTGCGTATACGAGTCTATATCCGCAATTCTCGAATGGTTAAATTATTATATAGTTCCGAGGCGATAAGGTGCACAAATCTATGCGCCAATCGCAATAAATGCACAGTCGTGTGTAATATTTATTGAAATACTCGTTGCGCGTTTCGCTGTTTAATATTAATAATACTGTAAAAGTATTTTTGATATTGGGAACCCACTGATGAAAATTAGGCATACACGATAAAAATTGGAAGTCGTTACGAATACTGTTATTGACCAGTTATCAGTTATGAATTAATAATAAATTTAAAACGCATCTAAATAAATCGATAAAAATTCCGACAATAAGTATATGACAGAATTATTTATTGGAAAGTAGAGGGAGGTTATCCCTTTACTATTTCATACGCAGTCGCGCGAGACTTCAGCCAATATTGAAAAATCCTATTCTTAACCACGAAGCCTCGGATGCATTCGTACATTTTGCCAGCTTCGTGTATCATATATCGTGAAATAAACGGAAATGAAACGTTTCAATTTTTTGTTACCAAACGGAAATGAACCGTTTCAATTTTATCGTGCAATTCAGACGACTGAATATGAATTTCGAGTGAACAAGTCATCAAGCTTGCGCGCTTCTTATGGCTGGGTTTCGTTTTTTCTTTTTTGCAAAGTGGAGAAAGAATGGGAATAAAAGTATGTATGCGTTGATTTACGATTGTGAGATTTTACGAGGACGAGGAGATGAATCGAAACGGTAGGAAAAAAGGTCGCCATAGCCGCCTCGCGGGACTGTCTGCGGTTCCCGTCGCGGGGCACGCGCTCCGCAAGAACGTGACGCGCGTGCATGCGTGGCTCACGCCAACGAACCTCAGTTCTACGGTCAGGTAGGTAGGTAGGCAGGGAGGCAGGCGTCATCGGGTTTGACAGTTGTGCTTTGAAAAAGAAGACGTCGGGTTCGAGGAACGTTCTTTTAACTTCCTACTGTTCAACGATATATAGATATATATGTACACTATACGTATAATATGTACGTAGCGCGGTGCATGTGCACGCGCATTATGTATTTATGTCACAACAAGACGTCACATCGGCGCATAAAAGCTATTTGTCATTCGTTCGATCGCGCGAATTATGAGAATGATAAACAGTCGCGAAAATAATAATAAGTAGTGCGCGACAGTAAACACTGGATTTCAAGCTGCCACCCTGACTCGCCGCCGTCGGTTAAACGAGACCTGCAGCGTCACCCATATAGTGTCCGTCACGGTAATTTATTCACCTGGTGGACACAAACATGGACATTTTTTTGGTCGTTCGGTGATAAAAGATTCCTACACAAAATTCTGAGATTGATAGATATTTTGCATGACAAACCTCGATGAATGAGAAATATAAGAGAACTAGGCTAATCACACGCACTGGCGCGCGTGCCTGAAAAACTTGCCAAAATCGACCTCAGAAATTTCGTCTTTTCAAAATATCGAATTTCAACCTATACCATCATTCTCAAGTCGCATATTGTACCCCCGAAAACACTGGTTAATCGATCCTTTTTTAATCGATTTTGAGAAAAATATTTTTTTGGCGACGAAAAAAATATTTTTTCTGTCAGAAATCGTAGATTCGGCTCCGGACCGAAAATCGGCAAAATCGATCCCAATTTTTTTTCTTTTTAAAATATCGAGTTTTAACCTATACCATCATTCTCAAGTCGCATATTCTACCCCCGAAGACACTGGTTATTAACCTTTTTTAATCGATTTTGAAAAAAATATTCTTTCAGCGACGAAAAAAATATTTTTTCTGTCAGAAATCGTAGATCCGGCTCCGGACCGAAAATCGCCAAAATCGACCCTAAATCTGTATTTCAAAATATCACCTATAATAGGTTAATCAATTTTGCGTTGCTGCGCTCTTATAAAGCTTTAAAAGGTTACGGGTGCTGCCCCGCCTGTCCTCTTATCAAATTTTTCAAATTTCACACCAAACAGATTTTATTTATCGCGAACTTTCCTGGCAATCAATCACAGCTCTAACAGTTTGCTAACAATGGTTTCCGTTACTCATTAACTTTTAAAAATAGGGATACATTTATCGTGGATCTGGTTTTAAAAGTGATTTTGGTGTAGCTCGCGAATAAATTATATTTGGATTTCACGACTAATTATATTCTTATTTTGATTATCCAATTAACAGACTGAAGTGATTGTTAGTTTATTGTGTTAAATGTTAAAACAACTTCATGAGAAATATTTTTTAACTAATTAACATGTAACGAGTAAGCTTCGTACAATTACTACATTATATTAAAAAAAAAAACATCTCTCGGAACAGTCTTAGAATCACGAGATTTTATAGACACAACACAATAGGCCTGTTGGCACCTTTCGCCACTTTACTTCGTCTGAAACTTCAAACGTTCACTTGTCGAGGATACTTTTCACAATTTTACTCCTGCACTCCCAGCGCACCAGAAATTCTCACATAAAAAAACTTGGTTGTCTTCCCTGACTGATAAAATAAAAATGATAAATTATTCCAACCAGCTTCGTAACCCGGTGAATAAAAAATAAATATTAACCGACTTCCATTTTTTCATTTGTTATCCGTTCATTGGGTACTTTCATTTTCAAACGCGAAAGCCTTTCTTCCACTTCGTCGCACTCAATCCCAGCCGACCAATTAACGAATTGCATACATCATCTTAATAGCCCATTCACATTTCACTAGTGTCAATTTGCCCGCGAGAACAGACTGAGCCGTTTGCGACGTATGAGCATTAACTTCACTAGTTGTCAGAGTTGTGAAATTTTTAATGTGAAAATAATGCATTACTTTTTATAAAAAAAATGGAAAATGGAATTCAGAACCACAACCCATTACTTTTTTAATGAGTAATGGAGCAGAAGTCCATCACCCATTATTTTAGTAATGAGTAATGGAGCAGAAGTTCATCATCCATTACTTTACTAATGAGTAATGGAAGTCACATCCATTACCCATTACTTTTTTAATGAGTAATGGAACTTATATCCGTCACCCATTACTTTTTTAATGAGTAATGGAACTTATATCCGTCACCCATTACTTTTTTAATGAGTAATGGAATTCATATCCGTTACCCATTACTTTTGTATTGAGTAATGGAGCAGAGATCCATCATCCATTACTTTTTGAATGAGTAATGGAACTCACATCATTCATCCATTACTTTTTTAATGGATAACTATACTCAGATCCATCACCGATTTCGAAAGTAATGGTTAATGTCCCATTACTTTAGAAAATGTTGCAAAAAAAATCTACAATACGTTGAAATCAATTTTTAAATCGAGAAATCGTTGAAAAAATTAATAAATCGAAAAATCGTTCATAAATCGACTAATAAGTAGGTACACATGCCCTTAAGGGGAAATATACACCTGGAAACGAAAAAAAACCGTCATTTTCGAGAATTTTTTTCAGGGAAACTATTGGAACTATCTAATCGGAGTTTTTTCCAGTTAAAAACATACTTTTTCAAGAATGTTTTCAATTTCTTGCATTTAAAAAAGTTGCAAATTTACGGAGTACTTGAGTCGTGTACGGAGCGTCGTAAAATAAACTGGTACCCAAAATATCTCGAAAACCACTGAACCGATTAACTTGAATTTTTTTGTGGTTATTGGATACATAATTACCTAGTCTTTGTCATAGAATTTTTTTGCGATTCTTAGTTTTTTTTTATTTTGCAAAATACGGAAAAATATTGTCTTGAAAATCGCTACTTTGATTTGAAGTGGCCGCTGTTTTTTCAAAAATCGATATTTTTTAAATCGGCTATGGCAAAGTGTAGTTAATAGTATCTATTTTAAAATGCTATTTGAGTTTTTTATTTCAGATGAATTTTGACGAAACGCCAATGGGTACCGATATGGCAGATTTTTTTACGGCGGTCCGTACACGACTCAAATACTCCGTAAATTTGCAACATTAAAAAAAATGGAAAACATTTTTGAAAGTGTATATTTTTAACTAGAAAAAACCCCGATCCGATAGTTTCAATAGTTTCCCTGAAAAAAATTCGCGACAATTGCCTTTTTTCGTTGTCAGGTGCACGGAATAAAAAATGATTGATTCAATAAAACCACGGTTTGCGGGCTGCTAAAAACAATGTTTTTAAATTAACTCCCGTTGTTGTTCTCACAATCCGATTTAACATTGAACCAATAAAACATTTTTTTGCCTGTATTGAAGTTATCGTTTCAATGTCATATAAAATTGTAGGAATTGGAAGTGAAATTGAATTAAAAACGCTTATTTTTGGCAGCCCGCAAACCAAGGTTTCATCAATGATATTTTTTTCCGTGTGTATGTTCCCCCTTAAGGGCACGTGAAACATGTGCCACGTTACACGTGAGTGCGAGAGAGAAATTTCTCGTAGTTACCGACAGTTCTTTCAGATGTGACTATTGCTCATTAATTACTCGAAATCGTATTCGGAATGCACGTATCATGTGTGATTTTTTTATGATCTTGTGCTCGAATTAGTCGCTTTTTCAGTTTTTGTACAAAAATAGAAAAAAATCGAATTTTTCATTACAGATTCCTCTGCGGGTAATCGATCTGTAATTTTTTTTTGTTACTTGAATGTCACTAATTTTTTTTTGTTCTTTTCACCACGCCGTAGCGATATTTCTAAAAAAAAAATATCTACGAAAAAGAATTGCGTTCGCGGGACAATCGAAATTGTCAATTAACCCCACGAATATCGGGTTGTTCGTGCTTTTATTACGCTTCTATTATGCTTTATAAGCGAATTAGCGCTTCGAAACTCGAGTCGAAAAATTCGACTCCGAAAAAAATTCGAGACGAATTTTTTAAGGTGAATACAAAAATTCACGTAAACAAATTTTCGCGACTGTTATGACAGTCCGAACTATGTTTTAATGAAAATGATTCTTTCGTTTTTCTGAATACGTTTGAATTTTTTCATATGTATAGTAATCTTTGAAATTAGTGTTTTTTATATGGAAAACATGTACAAAATTCAATTACTAAAAAATCTGATAAAATTCACATGTATACAGAAAAACGAAGGAATCATTTTTATTCAAAAAATTTGAGTCATCGAAATATTTGTTGAACAAATTTTTTTTTCATGAATTTGTTAATAACATCTTGGAATTATTGTTATGCAAAATTAATCGTTTCAGTACCTTTAGTGTGCATGCATTTTTTCAGATTTTTAGACCATCGAGAAGTGGTTGCGATTCTCGCGCACTTTTCTCGAATTTATGCGAATTGAATACTGCACGAGGCGACCTTCTTAAGCGCAGATTTCTAATTGTATTATACGCATTCATTTATTTATCAATTTTTCGAACGATTTTTCGATTTGTTTAATTAAATATTTATTTATTATTATTTATTAAGCAAATTTAGCTAAAGTAATGGAACTATCATATATGCATTACCACATCCATTACCAAATACTTTGAAAATCGGTGATGAATATGAGTTCCATCACTCATTAAAAAAGTAATGGGTAACGGATCTGAGTTCCATTACTCATTAAAAATGTAATGGATGATGTATCTCTGCTCCATTACTCAATAAAAAAGTAATGGGTAATGGATGTGAGTTCCATTACCCATTAAAAAAGTAATGGGTAGTGGATGTGAGTTCCATTACCCATTAAAAAAGTAATGGGTAACGGATCTGAATTCCATTACTCATTAAAAAAGTAATGGGTAACGGATAAGAGTTCCATTACTCATTCAAAAAGTAATGGGTAATGGATGTGTCTTCCATTACTCATTAATAAAGTAATGGGTGATGAAATTCTGCTCCATTACTCATTAATAAAGTAATGGGTAATGGTTCCGAATTCCATTATGCATTTTTAAAGTAATGGGTGAAAAAAACGATAATGCATTAAAAAAATAATGCATTTTCCCAACTCTGCTAGTTGTAATGCTACATAGTTTCAGAAGGCGTCGCTTCCCCTCGGGCTCTTCCACTGCTCCAGGTACAGCGCAAATTCATAGCAGTGGCCCAACGTGGCAGTCTCGACGTACTTGCCTAAATACAATAATTTCACTCGTCCACAATAGCACAAATTTCTGTCCCGAGTTTGTCGGATATAACCCGTGAGATTTCGTAATCTTAGCTCGGCGCACGATGGATCCGTCAGGCGTTGTCGGGATTATTTCTCGACGTCGGGATTGGCGCCTCTCGCGTCTCAGTACATCAACGTCGTCTTCGTCCTCGTCGTCCTCGCTGTAGTCTTCGTCGTCGTAGTCCTCGTCGTCGTCGTCGTCGTCAGTTTAGGTGGGCCTCGCTCGCTTGTCGGCAAAGTAAGCGCAGGGTGCGGCCAGACTCCGGCCCCGACTCCACCTCATTACCTGGCATTCTATGCAGAGAACGCGCGCGCGCGCTTATAGCTTATTATTGCCTTAGCTTAGCCAACCCGTGGTTGCCGTGTGCGTACTACGTCGAACGACGGCGCTTCCTTCCCTCTTTGCTGATTTTGTGATGCCAGCGTATGCGCCGAGCAAACTGCTACGCTATACTGTATCGCGCATCACCAAACCATAGCTATATAACCAGGATTATACATTTCTCGAATCCATTTCTGTATATAACTATACGTGGTTATACTATATACTTGCAGTGTTCGTATATATATTTTTTTTATATATATATATGTAGGGCTCTTCCCTTCGGGTTTTCCACCCTTCTTCGTCGATGCAACTCGGGTTCTCCCTAACTCGTTCCTTCTCATTTTATATGTATGCACGCAATTATTGTTGGCGATCTTGTCTCTCGTACGATTCGTTATTTGCGTCGGGCCCGCCGTGCGGAAGACCCTCAACCACTCGGACTTTTGCTCGACATTCAAGCGCCGTGGTCGCTTTATACACTTTTTCGGATCGAGGTGCTCCGTACAGGCTTTTATTTATGTATGGCGAACACTGACAATAGACAAGGGCTCGCGGCTGTAGCGAATTACGCGCCCTATACTTATTGCAGTAATGTTGTCGCTGCGTTATATTGTTCAAGCAACACGAGAGTTTGAAGGCTTTTTTGTTTTGCGAGTAACTTTGCTCCTAATGTGAGTTATTTTCTATAACATTGATTACTCAGTCGGAGTGTAATTAATTTCCTGCAGAACAGTAAGGTGAAGTCTAGATGTTTGTTGGGTCGAATCAGTTGTACGTCTGTTACATGTTTCGACACAGATATTTTCTCTGGTTAACACAGATTGAATCGGCTGATTTAAAAAAGCAACATGGAGCGTACTGTTAGAGATTAATCGATAAATTAATTCACATGGTCTTACAGTCAACCATATCCTGAAAAAACTGTGTTACGTTTTTTTCTGGTAATTGCACACGTTAGCGTCGCCTGCGGTGAAATAAAATGTATTCATTCGGCAAGCCAGAGGCACTCGAGATTACATATGTGAACGGCGAAACGAATCCCACGAATCCCATCGAAACGGGCTTAAAAACGTGGTTCGTACAAGCCGGCCCTTTTTTTGTCCCTCCGTGGTCCTCCCATCATCAAGTCGCGTATAACGATAGATTGCGAGAACGTGAGTTGGCTTTGTGAGTAACGAACGATCGATACGACTGAATACAATCGACAAATTGCCTCATCTCGTGCGATTGCTACTTCGACGATTGACTGACTCGACGTCGTTGTACGGAAGATACACAATCGATATATTGTAAACGTGAACTATATTTTTTTTCTCGCTCATTTTTCATACAATCTGTGAATTACGTTGAGTGCAATACTGAACAATTTTTAAATAAGGAAACGATTTTTGGTGTAATTGCAATGATATTATCACGTTTTTTTACAAATATATATTAGGGTAATCACACGTGTACATGCTTGAAAAATATTGCCTGAAAAACGTGCCCGAAAAACGTTTCACCAAAATCGACCACGAATAGCGAAGGTTTGGCTATTTAAAAATCTTGTATTTATTAATTTTTGTTTCTCAAAATCACTTAAAAAAGTATTGAAACCGGTGTTTCAACTTGAGAACGATAGTCGATTTCGGTCATTTTAGGTCCGGTTCTGACAAAATCTTTTTCAATATGAAATAAAAAAGCTTTGAAACTACTGTTTTCGGGGGTTGAATATGCGACTTGAAAATTACAGTGTAGGTTAAAAATCGCTATCTCGAAGAGAAAATATTAACGGCTTCCACTCGTCCGAGTCACGAGTTCCTACTTTGATAACATTATTACCGATCGCCTAATGAGTCTTGAAGTAAAAACGAATATTTAAGTAAAAATCCTGCAGAATACTGCGCGTCGAAGTAGCAACACTTTGAAAGATTTCGCGCGAAGAAAGTGCGCAGGCGTCGGGAGTATCGCAACAGCCTCGGTTGTGTGAGATACACCGCGCCATCGTTTAGCGCTATCCTCGGTGCCGAGACAGAATCGCACGTACAGATACAACGCCGCATGCAATATGGTACACATAATAGTAGAGAGGGAGCTCTCGGCCGTGCCGAGTTCGGAGTTCGATCCCACCTCGTAAGCTATACGAGGTAATCAGACGCACTAAACAACGATACAGGAGAACTCTGGCAGTCGGACGTACCCCTCTATCTCGGCTGTCGACGTCGGTACACGCGGTATATACCACGTATACCTGGTATTATTTGCTGGCTGCCACATTTGTCGTAGGTGGTCCGCGCACCGCGTGTCGAGCGTGGAGCCCGCGCGCGATCAGTGCGGGCGTCGCCGCCGCCGTCGAGCGGTCCACTCGACTATGCGCACTATATTACAACGTCTACCCAGCGCCTATGTCCACATGAATCCCAGTGTATAATGAACCATCGCGCGTTAACCAAATCTACTCGCTACCCCAGAGCCAGACCAATAATTTATAGCAAGTACCTTTTCATAAGGCTGCGAAAGATTTCTGTCCGGACAATATACAAATTTATCGAAACATTGTGCGTGGCAGTTACAAGCTATCACCATTAAATCTTTGAATGGTCATTGAGACAAATCCATTTGGATGTAGGTTTCACATTTTTGCTTGCCCGTTAAATATACAGTTTCTGTGATATTTTTCAACTGACTTTAAAGTCGATCTGGAAACTCTGTTAGTTGGCTTTCCCATTGAAAGTATTAGTGTCGGGAAACGTTTTCGTTTTATCGTTTCATGTACAACGCGTTTTTGTTCGTGAATTAAAAGTTTTCGAATTTTTTATTTTGTTTAAAGCGTTAATTATGAGTGTTATATGAACATCGATTTAAGACTTCGTGTTTGAAAAATGTTATCGATTTTAACCGGACGGTCTTTCACATTCGAATCTCTAGTGTTCGACGTACTTCACGAAGTTGAACGCAAACTTCGGTGTAAGGTAGGCTTTCTTTCCCACGAGAAAGTGTCGGCCGGAAATAGTGCAGGACACTTGGTGGGAGTGCGCAGGGTTCTGGCATCGTTTCCGGCACGACCTTGCCTAAGGCGATACTCTCGTACAGTCGTCGGGGCATCGCGTGGGGTCGAACGCGCTCGGTTCTCCTCCCAACCGATCGGGATCAAAGAGCCACGTTAAGCCTTCGCCGCCAAATACTTGGCTCGGCTGCGCTTCCCCGAAAAAGATTACCTCTCGATCGGCGCAATCTCAGCGTGGATCTTATTGATTTTTCATTAACCAGGGTAAATCGACGCTTCGCGTTATTACGGTACATACCTGTACACCACCATCAACGGCATAAAATGCACGAGCACTTTATATCGACACAGGTCAACTGCAAGCCGCGATACAGATTTTCAACTGCGTGACGATGCATTGGCTATACAAACGAGAGACAGTTAGGCGGAACGTTACGGAACGTGATAATCAAGAATCGACAGTTTTACAACGCTATTTTATTTTAACGAGCCAAGCAGTCAATATTTCTCGAGTCACGTTTTTTTGTCTTTAATAAAAAAAATATAGCACCGTAGGCACATGAGTTTGTTCGACAGTTTTCCGGACTCAGACGTTTCAGCGATTAACTGTATTAGCCATAAAACTGTCGTAGCCGCGTGAGGAACAGGTGCATTGGGATTCTCCTGCCCGCTGGCGCACGGTAAAGTGATACACACCGCGCGAGATTTCCTTGGTATTAACGCGGGCAACTGTGGTGTACACACGGTGTGCATTATACAGTTTAAAATAATATGCACCCATATTCGAGGTCGCTCGTAAAGGCTCGTAAGGCATTCACTGTGATTACCAATAATTTTCCAAGACGCGCCCAGCAGGCGAGATAAAAGCGCAGAGCACACATACCTCTCGGTGGTCGGTCGGAAGAGACGACTTAATCTATATGCATATCTAGAGAACTCTGCTGGTGTATAACATCGCGCACACGAGAGGATATTTTTTTAATGTGTTGACACTGGAGTCCCAGAAAAAAAGAGAGACGAGGATGGACGAGTGGTAACGGTCGATGAGTGATTAATAAAGATGCGCGGACACGCGTGTCACCGGATATAAGACCCTACAGCGGCGAGAACCAGGAGACTATAGACTTGGATGCGTGCGCGCGCGCGCACGCCCGGTATTCCGTTCGTGGACGTCTCGCGCACACTGTGTTCAACGAGCGCGAGGGTCTCGTACGTCAACCCTCAACATTTGTCGCAACACGAAGCCTTAAAAGCGATACGACATATCGTGCCTCTTGAATACAGCTTGAAAATCGAAATAGACAATCTAACAGACGGAATTCCGAGATCTGGCTTCGGGTCCAAAGGAGACTAATTCGGTCCCTTGAAATTTACCTTTTCCAAACATCGACTTTTAACCTAGATAATCTGTATTCTATCCCCGAAGACACTGGTGTCAATCCTTTTTTACTTGACTTTGGAAAAAATAGACATTTTTATGGCGGAATCCGTAGATTTGGCTTTGAGTCTAAAACAGCAAAAATAAAATCTAAAATTTAAAAATATCATCATTCTCATGTCGCATATTCTACCCTCGAAGACACTAGTTTTTACTATTTTTAAGTGATTGAGCATCCTCATGTCATCCCAGCTCCAACTCGGCATAACACAAAGAGTTTCAAAGTACTAATTCAGCTTCGGCGGCGACCGCGGCTTTTACACAAAACAGACCCGAATGAACATTGCAATGAAGGTGGCTAACCAGTTAGCAAACTGCGTCGAACTTTTAATCACAGGATTTCCCCGAAGATGATCGCTACGACGGATTCGCGAATAGGAGCCGCGCAATGACAGAGCCAGTGATAAAAAAAAACCGCGATCACACCGACACTCGGTGCGATGTGTGCCGAGGAAAAAAAAACAGTACAACAAGAGTGTAAGCAACGCGCGTGTGTAGTGCAAGTAATGTGACGTGCAGAGGCTCATACACTCCGTTCCACACCTACTTGCGCTCGAATATATTTGCCCATGGTACAATATACCACGAGTATGATCTACACAGGCACGAAATACATAAAGTCCATACGAAGGATGGCGCGCACACGTGCGCACAAAGCCGCTGCCCCGCGAGACACGCGTCTGCGATGTATATAATACGCACCGGCCGCGACTAACGGACGTACGGACGGACGAGGCTCGCGCGAGGGCGACATACAGCACGCGCATGAATATGTACGATGTCTGGTGAAGAAAAGAAGAAAAGAAAAAGAGCGTAATATGCGTACAGGTATATAACGACGGAGACGAGATGAGCGAGTGAGAGAGGGGAAGAGGGGGAGAGAGAGAGAAAGGACCGAGGTGATGAGGAGCGGAGAGAAAAAAAACTGTGGGGGGAGGGGAGGCAAAGCAAGAGAGTACGAACAGTGCGGAGAGGCTTGAACCTGATGTGCATGACAATTGCAGCCGCGTCATGCCAATAGCATCGTTCGCCCGATCAAGCCTAATACAAGATCGATAAATCGTGACGGTTTTCTGTTCGGGTTAAAGAAAAAAAAGAAGAATTACCAAACGCACATTATTTTTCTGCTTGTTTTGCAACTCTC
Organism: Pimpla rufipes; assembly: GCA_963932165.1. Lineage (NCBI taxonomy): Eukaryota > Metazoa > Arthropoda > Insecta > Hymenoptera > Ichneumonidae > Pimpla > Pimpla rufipes. The sequence goes on from OZ010634.1 coordinate 9,599,330, forward strand.
GCCGCGTCTATATATCTGTAATTCCAGTGAACACGCGGTTGGCAACGCTGATTTACTGAATCGATCGAGAAATTACGATAAGGTGTTACACATTTTCTCGCTGATACCGCGAGCGCTCGAGTGTGATGGCAAAAAAGGCGATGAAAAACACGTGAATAATTAGCTGGGAATAACGATAGGTAGAGATAAATCACCAGCGCGGATACGAAGTGAACGATACACGAGGAGGTTGTGACAAAAAATGACTGGATGGGCAGTGGGTTTGAGAAGGTTGATTTGTGAATTAAATTTTGTTGAAATAAACCAACGAAAATTCTCGATACGAAGACGAAAAAGTATTGCGATTGCCCGTGGCGGCGGATGAGGAATCGTCGACGGCGCAGAACTTATCAGCCGTACGCGTGCTGCGCGTGCCCGAGGAATTAACAATTTCCTCGCGGACGACAGAAGCCGGACGCTCAGGCACACACGCCGCGCCGGCGCGCGGAGTAGCCGGCTATGCTTGTAACGTCTCGGATGCCAATTGCCGATAATCCAAGGTACCGGCGCGGCGTTCCCGACGATAACGCCGATTGCGGTCAATCTCGACGGATTTATAACGGGTGCGGCTGATCTGTGGTGCGCCTATGCGCTGTATTTTATGCGAAGTATGGCTGCGCTCGTCGATTGTAACACGGTGAACTAGGTGAATTGTCGATCTATCGAGACATCTGCGTCGTATGTTCAACGAACGCAGTTTGAAAAAAAAAAAATAATAATAGCAGGATCACAAGAGATTTTTTCTAAGAATATTTTAAGGTGAAACACATTTGCATAAACAGTTCAGGTACTAAAGCAGATTCTAAGAGATTATTACAGGATGTAGAGATTCAAAAGTCGATTTGCATTTGTCGGAAAAGATGAAATTGAGGAAAAAAACATAAACTGAGTTCAATAATATCTTGATTTCCGCAATAAACTATGAACCGAATGATGAAATTGAGGAGATATCGTGAATGCCCGAGCGATTCGGGCGTTCACGATATTTTTTGCGAATTAGAGTGACAGAATGACGTTGTTTTCTCGTAAAACTCAGTCCAACGAGTGTCGATGTTGTTTCCAAAACTAGGTAGTTCGCCGCACTGTTTTCGATAAGACTTGGAAAGCGCGCGGCGGTCTAGAATCGTAAAACAGTGCCACCAGCTACCTACTGTACGATTACAGCTAACCCGGCTCTTCCTTTCTCCTTATGGACCTCGGTACTTATGCCACACAAGAGCGTTAGGCACAACACATATCACACACTTCCCGGGTTCTACGTGTCAGCGTCGGTGGCAATTAATCTAATAACGCACGACGAACCTTTCGACGTCCACGCTAGGATGAAGATAGGCGCAATTTTCCCAACTTTCTCATTCCCAGCGAGAAGTCACGAGAGAAAGAGGCAAAGAGGAGGCGCGCTGAACTGTTTTCCTCCGACAGAGAGATATACGGAATATAAATAATATTCCGTTCGTGTCTATGTAATTCTGGATAATGCGCAAATAACGAGGATATTATCGCCGCGCTCGCGTACATTATGTCGTATACTATGTGTTTTACTTAGTGTCTTTAAAATAAACTATCGCGAGGGTGTAATGATAACTCGTGTCGGTAATGACAAGTCGCGGTTGAGTAACTCACCTAGCATCTTGCTGAGATCGGCATTGTGAAGATCGGGATTCTCGTCGGCCAATTTCTTTCGCTCGACCTTTGCCCAAACCATGAATGCGTTCATCGGCCTCCGTATCCGTTGCTCCTTGAGGCTGCGCTGCGCCGAGCTCCCCGGATGACACATCTTTCCTCCCGCGGAAATCGACGATAATCCCTGCTGATAGTCGAGCGGCGGTGCCGAGGCCAACCAAGACATGTCCTCCAGTCGTTGCTGGGCGGGTCCGCTCAGCATTCCCGGTATCTGCGCAATTTCAGGCATTTCGATAGTCTCGCGTTTTTTTTTTTTGCATCTCCGCATCCACCATCCAAGTTCATCCGAACAATACATATTCGACGCCCGCAGTACGAGGTATTTCGACAGTTCGGACATCGGGATTCCACTATCGCGAATAATTATTTGTGTCCGTGGTATTATGGTTAAATTAAAATGTCGTACATTTGATTAAAAGCTTCCGATAATACTTGTAAGCTTTATGTTGTATTTTAGATACAATTTAATTTTGGTTTGTTGGCATTTTTTCAATTCTATCGGAAGTGTTGTTAGGGGTAAATTATCGATTTCAATACCATCTGTAGCGGCATTTTTCTTTTTTTCGAGATTCTAATAATTTTGCAAATATTCGAGATGACCGCAAATATTTCGAGCATACCGGGATCATTTGGCTTTCTATGGACATCGAGCCCTCATTCCCGTCAATGCCGGAGTCAATGTCGTATGCCCGAGAGGTCGGAGTGGCGTAAAGCGAGGAATGTAGAGCCAGAAGACCGGGAGATCCTCCATAGCTGCTCACTGGCGGTGGTGTCACCTCACCCCTCTCATAACTGTCGAGCATTCTGCAAAATAACAAACAAAATTCTGCTAGAAACGTCGTTTGTACAAAGTAAAAACTAGTTTATCTCAAAACTATGTATTAAGCTGAAATCTGAAAACGTTATTATTAAAAATCGGGATAGCGTCTTGTCGTGGGATATTGAAAAATATTAATTATTATTTTTTGCTACAAGGTTTCACGCGACAGACAACAAACTGTAGTCGATTAGTACCGACATAAGAAAGGCATCGCTAGGATCACCTGACAACATTTTTTTCACCTACACCAACAATATGATATGTAAACATAAGAAAAACGTTCCCCCAGTGATTTCTGACACTTTGAGACAGTTGATTGAAATATTCTCATTGCTTCAACTTAGAACATGGCGCAACAGCCAAGTTCATTAACGATGATCCGAAATGGCAACGAGAAGTGCATTCACATATCGCACTTCCAAGTAAAACCAAATTAAGTGATCTCACCGCATGAAGCTTTCGCGAATGTTGGCTTCGTACAGAATCTGCCACGACCACATCATATGGGCGTCGTAATCGTTGGCCCGCATTTCTCAATTGTCTTATAATTTCGTCACCGCAAACCGTCGTCTCCGTCGGACGTGATTCTCACTTGCAATCCAAACGAAACAGAATCGCTGAACGTTTCGCGAGCATCGCAATAAATTTCCCCACCCCTTATCATCACCGTTCCACGTAAGTTCTGCCAACTTCTGGCCCTCAACAATAGCCGCGCAATAAGTAAGCTCGTCAGGATACCGACACCGATAGGCGCGTAGATACGAATTTGCCTCTGTGACGATCGGCGATTTTACAGGCTCTCGAGTTAACAAAATCCAGAGTATATTACAACCAAGGTCGATTAAAAGAAACAGCGTTCCATAGCCAACCGAAGAAGACAATAATCTGTTTGTGAGCGAGACATCGATTTGCAGTCACAGAAGAGAAACAGAGATGACTCGAGCCGCAACGATCGTCCCGTGTGTCGTTGACGTGAACGACCGATTGATCTGTCAGGCCTGATGTCTCCTCGCAAAAGAGTCGATCGACATGAATGAACCATTCAAGGCCGCCCGATGCTGCTATTCCCACGATTGTCCTTAAGGCATAATGCAGCCGTGCGTATAGCTTTAATGGCACAGTGATCTCGATCACGTGCACAAAACTCGTGTATGTAAAGGCGTTGGCCATCGTAAATTCCGAATCACACTGTATTGCAAGCAAACGAAGCGTTCACGCGTATAGAATACATACACACGAGGAGTCTCTGCGAAAATTATAACATAGAATAGATAGAATCGATGGCATTCGTTCGAATGCAGAAATTTATGAATATTCCGATCAAACGATTCTTCACACGTTCGTTGATACGTTGCATGGAACGCGTTTTGTTTTTGTCTGTGGTGAGCGACCAGACGCGAGAGACAGAAAAAGAGAGAGAGAGAGAGAGAGACACGCGTTCGACATACATACATCAACACAGGCTCAAAGTTTAGCGCAGATATATAGAACGAGAGGCGAATGCCTCGTCGGCGTGTTGTTCCATATAATGGCCATTGTTTCGGTCTCTTCCGCGGGAGATTCTGACGGGGACAAAAACGTCTCGGCATTTTCATTCAATAAAGCCGCGCGGCTGAGCCCACCAAGCACCGGGATCCAAGACTTCCGTGCCTCGCGAGTACTTTCTTGTCCCTCGTCGCGGTGAGACCTCGTTTCATTGATGATCGCGGTCGTGATTCCCCGCAGTGACACGTTCCGGTGCGACCTGCATTCATCCGGGATACACTTGGACGATGCGTGAAGCACGCTCTACGAGCCGCGAGATCGAAATTTGTGATCCGCAAAGCGGTAAATTTCGTCATTCATCAGCCCGATCGTTCGACGTGCGTCAATCGGTCCTGACATTTGGTTCGTGACATCTGACCATTGACGACGTAACACGTGGAACTGGCGAATGGCGCGCAAACTTGCGGTTGTTTTCAAGGAGGCCACACTGTTATCTACGATTTGTCCCTGAAGTATCGTAACTGTTGACGCTTTGATCGATTCTGTGCTTCGAAAACTTTGCCAGGCGACCTTGCAGATTTATATAAATAGATCATCATTTGAATGTACTTGTTAGAATATCGGAGACGCAAGTGTGAGAAGTTGCAGACTGTGTCCTCTGAAATACTTGTCACCCGTCTCAAATGTTCGTCCAACTATAGCGACTGTACGCTAATTTTTTCATTCTTGTTCAAGACTCTTTCAAGACTCTCTTCAAGACTCGGACTCTCCAGTTTCATAATATCAATTTCACTTGGCAAACTGCGTTTCCAAAAACAGTTAACAAATTCCATTTGGTCTGTATTTCAGTTACATCGCATGTTTTCGCAGGGATTACAAGCGTCGGGTGAACACAGAAGCAGAAATCAATGCAAGATCGACGTGTCCACAAGGATTCTGTATCGTTGGTCCGGATTGTCATTCAACCAAACCACTTCGCCTAGAATGACGATCTTAAGCCCACTTATTCTACCAGCATGACACAATGCCGTCGCACAACGAATCCCGCCGTGAAGTCCCATTGTTATCGAGCGTGTAAAACTAAGCAGGTGCGATAATTCCTGATCGCGCTACATATGCACAAGCGCCCATTGACGCGCTTGGAACAAATTAATCCGTCTGTTTGTAAATTTGTTCGCGGAGTGTCGCGACTCGACAAATCTTCCAAACGATCGTTTGCTTCGCGCTTCTTCCGTCGGTTCCAAGTCAAATCCTCCGGCGTTACGATCTTTTTTCCGCGCTTGTTTTTTTCCTTCTTCACCGCCGTCATTTATACCGTCTCCCCTGTGAAATTGCGCAATTGCGATAAATTCAAATCACGTTTAACCGCACAACCCGAATCGCTCGGGAAGCCAATTCGATTCGGTCCGCGCGCGTTACGTTGCTGCCGGCCAGGCTCTAATGGGAATCAGCGAGGCAGCCGTCGGCTCGTCACTCACGCGTACGGTGTCTGCGGGAACAGCCCGAATGAATTATTCTCAGATCGGCGGAGAAGTGGAGAAAGCTCTTTCCGAGTTGCCCGTTGGCGCGTTGTCCGTACTGTCTGGATGGAAGTCGCGGGTTAACCAGAAGCCTGCGCGCCGCAGCATATAGACAAGAGAACCTGAGACCGGAGGAGCTGTTGGCACGGCGGACCGACGGGATAGCGAAATGTCGAGGCGCATAAGCTGGTTTACGCGGAGAACTACGCGTTCCGCGGGAACGTTCGTGCAGAGGCGTATATTTCACTGCTGGAATAATGGCCGATCGAACACACCCTTGCATACACTCTCGTCGGCTGGCGAACGTAGCAGCGCAGCTTGGTGCTGGTGCTGCTGCCGCTGCCGATGGTGATGCAGGAACTGTAATTTTATAGGCCCCTGATTAAACTTTTAAATCGAATGACCAATGCGGTTCAGTTGGTAAACGGAAGTGACGACCCCGGCGCGCTCACCTCTGCACTACTAACGTTCCGAACGCCGGCGTCGCTATCCGCATCCGCTTTTCGTCCGTCTTCCACTGGCCAGACACTTGCACAGTGACAGTAGCCCCGGCCTCAAAGCGTTGCACACACAAAGCGCGCGCGCGCGCGGATTCCTCGACGAAGAAAGCGCATCCCCGAAACAATTTTCGAGAGCATTTGACACGCCGGACGGACGTTGGGTTATGGCGCTATGACCTCAACGACCATAAACGAGCGTTCGGGACTTCCTTCTTCTTCCGCCGGGCTCGGCATATGGACTCGGCTTCGTTTCATCGAAGTTTGATCTTAGTTTTGTCTCAGGGCCAAATATTGCAGACGTAAGTTCCACAGTTACTCTTCAATTTGAGAGAAATAAATGAAAGAAAATTCTCTGTGTATCTGCAACGATCGAGATCAGCCAGCCTATTTTTCCTGCCGATTGGATTTTTTAATATCACCTTCTATATTCAATGTAAGGCAAAATGTAATCTCAAAACTTCGTCTCACGATCAAGTCTGATCTCCAGTTTCTTAAGTTCAATCTAAAAATAGAATTTTGCACTGCAAATTTGTGCCTCAGGCCGTTAACAAAATGTAAACGAAGAAATTACAAAGTCTGTCCTTGGCTCTTGATCGTGGCGAAAGTGGAAGACCATCATCTATACCGCGTATAATGCGTATGTCCTCCATTGCATGTTTTTCGTCGCCGCGATCACACGAATGTTTCTGTCAATTCAGCGAGACTCCGTTAATGTAAGTCCGACGTCCGTCGAAGTCCGAATGGGAGTTTCAGCTCATCAATTGCGGATTTTGCCGGCAGACATGAAAGAAAAATCAAAAAGTGTTTTCTTCCATCGTCTGGTCTAAGGATCTGGATCCTCTGCCCCCAGAAATTCCGTCCGACGCGTACGAATACGTCCGAGACTGCGTATATCGCATTGATGAGGCATAAAGAAAAAAATGAGTATAAGGCGCGAGGAAGTCGTGTGTCGTATGCGGGTGCATAGGTGTGTCTGGGCTTTGGGCGAGCGAGACTGCTGGCGACGGTGACCGGTGGCTTCGCGGCTTTCCGAGGTGAGGCCGAGGTGTTGTTCCCTCTTTGTTCGGATCGTTCGACGCCCCGGCGTGAGGCCGTGACTACTGCTCGTCGCAGAGCGCACACGCACACGCGCACACACACCTTCCGTGCGGTGTCTGCTCTCCGGCTCAAGGCGCAAGTGCCGGTAACGAACGTTTGGCTTCCGTTTTGCTGTGGTCGCTGCCGGCCACCGCACATCGTCTCCCGAGCAGCGCGCGCGCTCGCTCCGGCGCTCTCGGCGTACGAGTAAACGTTTCGTTCGCTATCAATTCCCACATCCATTGTTTTCGGTGTATCACGGGATTACTCGGAGCGGCGTTACCGTTTCGACGCTTCAATAAATCACCACCATTGTGCACGTTGACAGTCGTTCGCCGCCACTCAACGCGATGCCCGGCCGCAATTTTTCTCCCCGCTTCCTTCTCTCGCGTGCGCCACTGTAAACTCATTTCCTATAACGCTAATTAGTCACTTTAGACGCTTTCGGAACGTGTGTTTTGCATCGATGATCGTCCCACGCAGTTCTGTCACCACCGAGATCGCTATTTTTGTATAATAAGACGATTTATCGTCATATTTGAATGTTTGCTATTAGTTAATCGGTATTCCGACAATTTGTCATTTTTGTTACGTATGTAGTGTGCCCAGGTTTAGCATCGAAGATTTGTGACTTTCATTCAAACGTGATGGTCGGAAAAGAATGGTAATTTCCAAGCTTATTTTTGCCAGAATGCATTTTTCAGGCGTTTGCTTATCATTCAATGATGTCTATGCTGTTTCTTTGCACGCGCAATTATACTTGTAAATTTGAGATGATCATAGTTGCGTAAGACACCAATTTTTTGCTGCTTCGCGAATAGTTGCGTTGACTACTGGAATATTTGTGTGTACAGAAGTGTAAAGATGTACGTATTAACTTGAACAGTGTAGAGGGAATATCGATATTTAGGTTTATAAAAGGGATTATCACTTTTGGTCCTCCCTTAAGAAGATGTACGATATATGTCTTGAGAGAGCGATAGTAACCAATAACGATATCTTGAAGTAAGATGTGTAGAAGTATTTTGGCACTTCTGAAACTTCTCGGCTGGAAACTGCAGCCCGTGTTTTGTTAATTGTAGTGAAACTCGTTACGTTGATTACTCGTGCGTACTCTTTATATAATTGTCACTCAAACACCTTCGACCCCGTGATAAGCCTTAGCGCATCGTTACAACTGCACACTGAATCGCGAAGTTTCGTTCAGTATTCTCGTAATTCAATGTTCACAGACCGACATGGTCTACGTTTAGTAACATGTTAATTTAGGTGTTGGATATTCAAATATTTCTGACGTACGGCGGCCACAAAGAATTCGCTACATAGCCAACGTGTTGATGTAGAGAGATTGAAATTTACCTTCAAACTTTGCACGGCGCATGTGATATCAGAGAAATCGGCACGAGGACAATGACGGTCAAGAACTCATATGGCATTTGCAAAATGTATACACTTTTCATGAACGACTGCTCGAATATTCGTTTTTTCGCGTTTGTCTATTATTAGCGTTACTTCTTCAATAGCGGCTCAGTTTTCCGTCTTTTCATAGTCGAACTTTGAAGCAACCTTAAAACTGTGCTTTTTTCTCGAATTAATCGCACAATCTCATAATGCGCAAGTAATTTACATGTGCGGTGGTTAAGGTGACATTATGGTGATGATAAATAGATTGAGTAACGATGGTGGGATACTTTTTTTGCCGATTATTCAAGCCGAAAATTTGCCTTTTATACTCCCATACGTCCATCGATCCCACACCTTAATGCAATGAATAAGACGGTTAAGTAGTGATCATTCGAATTATCTTGTCGTGGTTAAGTTGTGATAATTCGAAGCCAAGATAATTCGATTCCCCTGACAGAAGACAAGTTTTTCAACTTGCTAGACGACCATTTTTTCGTTGTTCGATCACCGAATTTTACAGATGTAAATTAATCAGCGCCTTCACTAAGCAATACATACAAAAAAGTGTGTAATGTGATACTAGATACTGTAGAGCAAGGAATACACGAAATATTGATGGTAAGTGTCGTCAAAGAGGAATAAGAAGAAGAGAAGGAGGAAACATTAGCGCGATGATTCAACAACAGCAGCAAAAAGGAAAGACTGCGACAAAGCCGAATGTGTAATTCGGGGAAAACCCGATAGCTAGTTGTTTCAACGACAGAACTTAAAAACATCGGATATGCACGGTACATATCCCTTTGATCCTCCGAGTGGCAATCATGTGATACCAAGAAAAAATGCGGAGGATATGTAGCTACAACGAGTCGAGTGTGTATCGTCAGCGCTAACGTGGTGTTCACGGAATTATCGACGATGAGACGGTACAATTAATGTTTGGATATTGAAGAAATACTACCGGTCGTGACGAAGACCCGAGCTAGAAATGCCACGCGTGTCTTTGCAGCGGCGCGTTGTTCAATAAGGTGTATATCTATTTTCGGAGAATCGCGAATCGACAACCTCGGCACTTTAATCGACACGAATGTCGATTGCAAAAATTCGGTTGCAAAAATGTTTCCATTCGTTTCAAACCTACATTGAATTGCCTCCTATAACAAATACAGTGATATATTAACTCTAAAGCAACTAATGATCAAATACTCAAACCCTTGTTAATAAGTTAAGCCTTTGATTTGAATCGAATCCATTTCGTGATATTTATTTTTCCGAAAAAATGTGCAGTGGGATGTAAATAAACTTTCACATGTGAATCGGACTTTCCAGTCCACAAGTAATAATAATTTTCCATTCTACTGCTTATTAGCATTGTTACGAGCATTGTCTTTGCGATACGTGAATCCTTCTTTGCACGAGAAAAAGAATTCGATGTGGGAATAGAAAAAAAGAAGGGAATGTATCGCCGCCTTCTTCGGAGAAGGAGGAAGGAATAAAGAAGGCGCACGACGGAGGACGACGAACGGTCCAGCAGGAGGCCGAATAAAATTTCAGGCCCCGCCGACACCGCGGTGTCGCTCTCGTGAGTTTCAACTCGCCCCGACGTATATACTAGATCCTTAAGCGAGGATCGCTCACAAGTTCCCCTCGCCCGTAGGATTCCGCGGATTTAACGAAGTGAACGCGAAGGCAAACGAGACGACGACGACGACGACGACGGCGACGGCGACGGCGACGACAACGACGACGAAAAGGGGAGAAACGAGAACGATGGTAAAAAAACGAAAATGCACGCATCCAGACAGAGAGAATACTACAGGGAGCTAGGCAAAATAATCGCGAAAAAGGGAAGACGGGTCTGCACGAAGTTAGTGTTAAAAAAACCTTCGAAAGCAATATTTCTTATATTAGAAATTTAAATCAAAGTAATGCTATTTTGTACAGATAAATTGATGGCACCTTTTTATGCTGATAATGTAGATAATAAAGACAAAACATTAAGTGTTTTGTAGAAAAATTATTGAAAAGTTTGACGAGAGATTTGCGATGCCAAAAAATACATAAATAATCTAAGCGCATGGAGAGAAAATTTAGAAAGGATTTCGCGTGTGGAGGAAATGCATTGAACCCAGGCTCGGCCGAGAGTCGCGCGGATCGGCGATAGCGATTGACGATTACGCTAACCAAACACTCGGTCACGCCCCCGCAATTTGTCTGAATGCCTGAAGATCGCATCCTGGGCCTAATCGGCGCGCTAATAACAGGATTACCCTCAGCCCTGTCCGCGGAATCGTATACTTATCCCTAATTCCCCCCTCGTGTCGTTATTAATATGCGATACGATATACTTAATGTACGATTCACGCATGCTCCATGGCGTCTCACAGCGAGGGTGGGATTTTTCAGACTCGAGAATGTTGAATAAAACGAGTTGAGAAATCAATATAACGTTCTCATGGGAGGTCAGGCCACGAGGGCAACGGTATATTTTCGTTGTGTTGACGTTTTAATCAATGGATATCGAAAGCCCTTCGTAAATAACTCTTCATTTTCATTCCTCGCAAATAAAACTGCGTTTAAGTGCATTTCACTGCAATGCTACTGAATAGAGCAAATTGTGATGAGTAGCTTCATTATTGAAAGTTAATTTCTGATAGCGGCTAGAACATAAAAACTAATCAATAAAGAAGTACGATAGTTTGATTTGCGATCGTCCATCGCATAACTTGCAGAGATTTGTGAAGAGACGCGGTAACGTCTCGATGCCGTAAAAAGATTTGAATTTCTCGTCGACAGTATTTTGAATCAGTTGTGTTATTAAAAGTGAAAAATCGACTCACGTGTAATGAGAGTAAGCGGAGCCGGTGGCCTGATCGATGTGCGAGGCCGTCGAGAGACCTTGCACAAGTGCCGAATTTTGGTCCCTAGCTGGGGAAGAATTTTGGGCTGATGGTACAGCAGCGTGATGGTAGCGCTGGCACATCTCGGCCAAGTTCCACCCATGGGCATCCATATATCGATACTGCTTCGATTTTCTTTGGTGTACCATCCATTTCACAAGAGATTTACACTCCCTGGGCGTCCGCCTTTATCCCCGGCGCACTGCCGTCGCCTCCGCTGCGGAAAGTCAAAAGAATCGTTGTTTAACATCAACCAACACACAAAATCGTTTATATACTTTTCAGCGAAGTCTATGAACAACTTGAGATTCAGACTTTAAACTTAAGTCTATGTCACATTCCACGGCCGGTATAATAAAACTCCTAAAAAAATAGGATATCCAGCTTTTCAAAACCAGCAGAGCTGAAAACAGGGCTCAGATCTTGTTTTACACACCTTAAAAAAATCTTTGCCTCTTTTCAGTGATGAAACGTTGAACAATGATTCGAAAATTGATTTACTAAATTTGGCAGGTGCAATCTCACATATCATAATGTCAGCAAAACTCATCGAACTATTACAAAACCTCGACTTGTCGTGTGTACACTAAATGTTAATGACGAAAAAAAAGGTCGTCCCGCCAGTACAAAAGAGATATACATATAGGAATTTGATTATGTCGAGCTGCAGAAGCGAGGGTTCCCGTGTTTTTTATTCCGTTCCTGGTAAGACTACGAGGCAACGCGACACTCGGCATTCCGCGCTTTTATGCATCGGCCCGAGTAATGAGACGAATCGACCAGTCGATACGACGGCGACGTCTTACGTTCGGAGTTTAACGTACGTACGTAGGAGAGGCACACCGCGTACCCGTATCGATCAGCGAGTACTTGCAACGCATGATTATTATTGCGCTGCGTTGTGTCTGGCGAGAAACCTCGGGGGGATTGAGACCTCCGTTTCTCTCGAGACGCAAGATGTTACATGCGTTCCCCCGTATCTATACCTACTATATACTCGCATAAAGCTTGCTGCACGGAGACAGACAAACACATAAACACATTTGTATGCAATATGTATGTGTAAGTATATAACTGTTGGAGCGAAAACATTTTGCGCGCGCGTATGCAACGGGGCACATCGAGGAGTTGGGCTCACGCTCTACACGCGTTGCATACGCTTTATACTACCAACTTTATTTTATGGTTTCGCGGCTGGCGTTTGCACGAATGGCTTTTCTCTCTAGTATGTTGTACACATACGCGTACACGAATATATACGTGGTACACGATCGTCCGACCGCCCGCGAGATCTTGGTTCGGGCTGTACGTGCTCCCCATTCAGCTTGGTCTAGGCTTATCGCTTCGCCTTAACTAAACCGACTCGCAGACTCCACAATGAACTCGTAGGTATTATAATACTGATGCCTGGATGCAGAGGGAAAGATTCGATGTCCAATTCACTAAAGTGTTCGAGGCTTCCACGTGGACAACTGGTGGCGAGGTGACTGTCTTTTGCCTTCTGTTGGATTTTCGTGTTGTGAAATCTTTGCACACGGATTATCAGTTATGGCTACGAGAGGAGTTTGCAAAAATTCTACGGACAGCACATTATTTGCCTTGAGTCAAGTGGATTCAGTTGGCGTGAAGCAAGTGATTTTATTCTTGTTTTCTCATATAATCAGTGTGGACGTGCATTTTTCCACCGTGAAATTTGAATAAGGGGAGAGTGAAATTGAAAGCCCTTTAACAGTCTCGAAAAACAAGGGTTTGCACTCCCCAACCGTGAGAAATACAATCACGCGCGAATCGTATAACCGAGTCGAGAGGGTAATGGACGAGAACGCGTATACATGAGCCTGCCGCTTTGCTGCGATGAAAAATTAGTGTACGTAACGTAAGTATGTACTACGCGCAGACTAGTTATTATGATCGTGGCGATAAGCCTCACCATGTAAATTATAACGCGTGATGATGTTTATCATATTATAAGGGTTTTTTTTATCGGCTTCGGCCAATGCGGAAGGGAATAAATAACTTTTTCACTCGACGACATAGGAACAACGTTGGAATGAAAAATTAATAAAAATAAATAAAACTGAAGTAAATTATTGATACGGCACAGTAACTCAATTATTTTAATCCTCTTAGTGCCCGACAAACGAAAAATTAAAGACAGGGTTGAACGTTTTTTTATCTTATTACATTTCACAACATTACAAAGCCATGAAGAATATTTTACTGAAAACGTTGAGTAGTCAATAGTTGTCATGTAATTGCTGCAGTACGCATGTAAAATTGTGGTTAGGATTTAGCGATGAAACATTGTTAACCACGACGTGGCAATAATAGTGAAAGTGCTTGTTTCCCAACAAAGAAAAAAACCATATTATTTATACACTTACTTCGGCATTTGTGTTAATTTCATGTCCGAGTTCCCGTAAATTACCAATTCCCATCGCCCGCGTTCGACCACATTTAAAAATGACTCCCGATAACGCGTTCACGAATTCCGAGCTTTTGGATTTTTCTGTTGGCCGACGAGTGTTTGATATGGAAATTTTTTCTTCGACTTCGCCAGCGAACGCGAATACACAACGATACGTCTGTATCGACGAGGCCAATTTCGAACAAGTCTTGTGACTTTTAAGCGACATTAATTAGGGAGTTATCCGTATACGCGGAGGATAATATTATTTTTGTTGGCGAAAACAAGCGGAGACGGAGAGAAGAGGGAACGAAGGTACGATGTACCGTGTAGTATAAGGTACGCCCGCTACCCAGTACGCCCACGCGGAGATACTGGCCGTAGAGTAAATTTCTCGCTTATTATCCTTTCCTTCGATTTCCTGAAAGTAAAAAAATCGACATAGCGCCGGGTCCCCCTGGTTGGAGGCGCGCGCGCGTTCTCGCTCGGTCGTGTGACTCATGCGTCCCGTCCAAGCCCCTCTTACAATAGATTCCACCCGCGAGATTTACAGCTCATTACCGATTTTATGCTTGGCTCTATTGCCCATCCGCTAGACAGGCTACGTGGCATATTTACCCTCAACATTTTCTTTCAATACGGCCCATATTGTTGGTTTATTGAATAAAGGATTGCCGTGTCGACGCGAGCATTTTAGAGATTGGACATGATATCAATATTGCAGGTAGCACCTGCTAGACCCATCACAAGTTATTAGCAGCGTATTTCATTGTTTTACTTCGACGTATTTCGCTGTTCAAATCATGGGCATTTTGATAAAGCGTTTGTATCAATGTTTCGTAGTTTTTAGGGCGAAATAAGAAATTCTTTGAATTTCTCTGATTTAAATGGCAACTGTAAAATCATAAAACTCGAATGAAATATAAATATATTATTGATTCCCTAGATGTGACCAATACTGTCTAATATAGTTCTTAAACAGAACAAAATTATGGATTGCAAGTCTAACATTTCTTCCCGTGTAATATGGAATGAATAAAATATTACATATTAAAACAATGTTGAAGTTTGCATCGTTGGAATGCAACGAAATTTAGAAAAAGAAATGAAATCTAATTAACCCAAATAGTGAAGGGCACGATTTTTTTTCCTGCCCTTGTTTGCTATAGTGACTTTTTATCCCTATTTTCATCGTTTGGGTTAATCACAATTTTTTTTCTGAATTTCGTTACACTCCAACGATGCAAACTTCAACGTCATATATTAAATGCTGCTTATTTAATATTGTTAATCGCTCTAACGACTGAAATTTATTTCTGTTTACCTCGTGTCTGGCGCATGTATGAAGTCTCGAAAAAATGTACGAAATCCACAGGAAACAACGATAGTCAACTTCGTACATCGGCCCGTACCATCGACGTTCGGCTCCGATCTCCGTGAGCGCACGCGCTCTCAATCTCTTCGGCCGCTTCCGGCGTACCACAATCTCCAGTGTCTTCGTCCGTCACACAACAAAAACGCCGCGAACCAATGACGTTTCGATGCGTCACGAGCGAACGATACATAGACATACAGGTATACGTACGACAAACCACGCGCACTTTTTCACTCGTCGAAAAAAATAATCCGTCAACCAATCTCCATACTCCCGAGTCCGCAGAGTCCACAGTCCACCTCGCACTTTTTTCTCCCCCGTCGATGAATCACAACCCGCGGCGACACCTTGAAAACCGTAGCCCCGCGTTCTCGCGGCGTCCGCTCGTCTTCGCGTTCGGCACTGACGAATGCGTCTGTAACCAGCGAAAAGAGAAACAACCTCGTCACGTTAGTCGTCGCGTCGCGATGACAAATTGCGCCGCGAAGCCAGCGTCGCATTAAAACAAAAATATCACAGCCTGACCAATGTTACTAAAAACAAAAAGAACAAAAGAAAAAAGAAGGAAAAAACAGAAAAACCGATAACAAATATCCGACTCCCCCGAACTTTCCCAGGCCAACTTGTTTCACAATTCCATCGTTTTATCAGTCCCGAGCGACCACCTCGTCGTCGTCGTAGGCGCGCGTTGATACGCGAAAACGCGAAAATTCGCCGTCGTCACGGGGCCCAATGTCGCGATGGACTATCTCTCTCTCTCGAAGGTGCGCGGTGTGCGCGCGCGCGAGAGGTACCAGCGCGTGGTACCAGCGGTTGTACTAGCCGGGAAATGTCAAACGACGTCGTGGCTCCCGCGGCACAAGCGGTTGGCACCGTCGCTCGCGTGGGAGTGTGACATAATAAGGTCCGTCGGTGCCCGATCCGGGGGCCCGAGCGGCGGGGCCTCGCGGCGCACGACGCGCGGACGGTGTAAAAGCGCGGAGAGCGCAACAGCGGCGGCGTTGGCGGCGGCGGTGGCGGTGGCGGCGGCGGCGGCGGCGCTCGAGCGCAAAAGAGCGAGGTAAAGAGCGCGATGGTGCGGGCGAGAAGGAAAAACCGTTAAGCTCCGGCCACAGCCCTTCGGGTCTCGAGCGCCGAGAGTCGGGCTGTTACAACGAGAACGGCGACGAGGGCGACTGAGACAGCACGGAGGCCCGCGTTAGACTGTGGGCGGACCCGCAGACCCCGCGAATACCGACCGATTTCGTTTCGCGGCACCGACTTCTCCCACTCTCGCGTCCTGTACACGAGAGCAGCGCCTCGACTCTTTCCCTCCTCGCGGCTTCCACACGTCGCCTCTCGCTCGCTTTTCCGTCTCCCTCGCGCACGACGAGGTTTCCTCTTTCCTATATGCCGCTCGAGAGAGACTCTTCGGCTCGACTCTCTAAGTCGCTCGCTTTACATGCCGCGCCGCTCGCCCGCGCTCCCTCGCTCCTGTCGCTCTCCGTTGCTTTTCGCCGGTTGCCGGAAGACACCCGCGAGTAGACGGTGGACACCAGATTTTGGTCTCGTTGAATAAAGAACATTGGGCAACGCGCACGATGAACACCGATTTTTACGGCAGAGGGTACGGTTAAAACTAATGTCGATTCTGCGTAAGTGATTCCGGCGGATTCATGTTTAAGAATTAATATCGCAGACTGTTACGGCGGAATCGCGATTGTTTGAAATATCAAATACTTTTTGTATTTTAGATTTCAACTGCGAGCTTCGACTGAAATCTGGATTTAAATCTGACTGAAAGATTTTAATTTTAATCTTATGTTAAATTTAAATTTAATGTTTAATAAGGAAACGAATGATGTAAATTGAGTAAAAAAATAAAACAGTAAATGTGTTATATCTTTTTGAAAATATCCTTTGCACGTGAGATTATCGTTCCTCCGTTAGTGCCGAGTTCGAATTTGTTTTTGCACCTAACAGTTGCGCTCGCGCGTATGCAAATACGTGATATAATAGATAAAGGATGCACCCGAGTGACTGAGGTTCTATCGTGATCTACGGCGCGCACGTAAAACGCGGCGCACACCGGCCAACTGCAACGAGGAGCGAAACACTTCGGGATTCGTATTCGAGCTCCGCGATGCGTGCGGCTGCGCGTATCGTGGCGCACGACTGCGCGCAGCCGCGCAGGCGAACACCAAGAGGGCCGCGAACCTCTCGAACCTCCGAGGTGAACGGAGCGCTTCTCGTATAGTCTCGAGGCGGTCGCGCAAACGGCTAGGAGGACCCGGCGCCGATTCGCAACGAGGAAACTCTCCGATCGAACCGCAAATGTGCAACGCCACACATGTTTATACGCGAGACGATTTGATGCAAGAAACCGCCGTTTAATGTGGCGAGTAAAGCGGTAACAATGTAGCCGTTAATACCTCTCTCTCTCTCTCTCTCTCTCTCGGATGATAAACGATCAGTGTACCCTGCATGTTCTGCATTTCGTTAGCGTTGAAATTTCCAGTGTTCCCTTGATAACGAAATCAACGACGGGAACTGCTGCCGCGACTGAAACAAAATAAAAACATTGTAATTACCGTTCAGACTTACAATCGTAATGTTTTAATTATGACACTAATAATAATAAATTCGGGAACATTAACTTCGAATAATTGTTATGTTCATTGTACATAATAATTTTATTTTGTGGAATGCCAGATGTATTGAAAGATCACGTTGATTCGCAAGAAGGCTAAATATTGTAGAGGACAAACTAATTACCGTTCAGACTTATAATCATAATGTTTTAGTTATAACACTAATAATAATAAATTCGGGAACATTAACACCGAATAATTGTTATTTTCATTGTACATATTAATTTTATTTTGTGGGTTTCCAGACGTATTGAAAGATCACATTGATTCACATAAAGGCTAAATATTGTAGAGGACAAACCACAAAAAGTCATCATGCCGAGGATGCGTGTGCCGAGTCGTTGTCGATTTTCGCCGTTTTCCTCGCAGATCCTCGTGGTCCGCGCCGGGTATCGAGATATCGCCGTTACATAATTACGAGAGAGGCGTAGGAAGCGGATCGATTAGCACACGCGAAGAGAAAGGCCCCGTCGTCTCTTTGTCGATTGGTCGAAGGCCCATGTGATTCACCGCAGGACTCTGCAAGACAGGAACTATATATATTCTCTATGCACCGGAGACTCCATAAGAAGCGCATCGAGTGATCGAACGCACGGATAAAACGGCAGGGAATTCGTCGATCGCAGTCTCCGTGCGAGCAATTAAAACGAAAATATCCGCAAATTGCTACCAATGAGACGTGACTGAACAAATTGTTCTTTTTTTCTCTCTCTCTTTCCACACAACGACGAAACGAATCATAGACCACCGATTCACGAACATCACGCTCGGGTGATTCATCGTCGCGCGCAGTTTTCCACCGCCGCATAATGTCTTCCATAATATCGTTACACGTGGTACTACATGTATATTCATTTTTATTAAGTACGCAACGCGCATTGCCGCTTTAACGCTTCGTTGAGCGTTCAACGCTTCGCCACTCGAAACTTGACCGCGAGAGAAACGAAAAAAAAAAAAGACAAGAAGAAGTGTAACGCCGAAGCAACAGGGGAAGCGACGAACTGCGGTCTCTGCGTAAGGTGCAACATTAAATGCGAAGCGTTATAACATTTTATGGAGACGCGCTGTATGCATAAACACTGCGCGACCCACGCGCAGTAAAGAAATGAAAAGAGTTTCGCTATAAGTAACGGAGCATGAAAACACAAAGATGTACGAGCTAATGGGCATCCTTTCTCCGCACCCGCGCGCGCAGCCGCGTAACTCGAGTGTGTAACGCGCAAAGCGGAATATATTTCGTCGGTAATTTGCGCGCGGAAGATGCGAGCGCAGCTCGGGCGGCAAGATTGATTAGGCGGTGGGGTCTAATTAACGATCGTCAGGGGGGGGGGGGGGCTTTCGAGATCGTGGGAGGACTAGCGCGCGAATTAATTGATTTTTCATGGAATACTATGCGGAATATACGAGAAACTCAATAATCCGTTAACGTAGTACACAGTATACATTGTCTCGAGGCCTCATAACGACCTTGCACAAACTTTAACGCACCGCGTAGACGATCTAACGGGTTTACTTTTTTTTCACACGGACTGCACGCTCGCATGCGCAAACGAATTACGGCGAATGGGTCGTGTTACAGCTGCGCGAGGTACCGAGATTTTCCTGATTAGCGGGTATCGGAAGTTTCTTTTTTTTTTTTTAAGGCATCCGCGTAATATCGGACGAGCTTCGGTGGCGACGCATTTGTGAGAATGCAGATTTCCAGTGGACAACAGAGCTTCATGCGAAAAGAATGCTGGCTCATTTGCCTCTTCGCATTTGCTCCTTCACGGACGCCTAACGTAATTATAAGATTCACTGCACAGCCGAAGTTGCACGGCGACGCCGAAGGCGGGCGTGGACACGTCGATCACTGAGTCGCGCGTTATATGTAACAAAGAGTCGTTTTTATTAAACGCCAAACCGACGAAATTGCGGACATAATTCACCAGCATGAGATGAATCCGAACAGGAGTTGAACGAAAACCGAATTATTATTGAAACTCGGGTGCTCGGATTGGTCGAGACGGCGTCCGTTGGCCGGCAGCCATCTTGAAAATCGAAAAATTTCCAAGCTGCAAGCTCGCCGAGAACAGCCACGATTACGCATCTGGAGACAGCGGAGAGCTCGCCGCACATTCACGTCGAAAAACCCAGCACCGAGGAAACAAAGATGCCCTGGCAGTGGCGGAATAACCGCGTTTTTATTTTTCTCTCCGCGAGAACGAGAAAAACAAGGGCTCGCCCGAACGCGTAAACAGCACTGATCGTCTTTGTCTGGCGCGTCCTTTGCCGGGTGGGCGACGGGACGATGGCGCTCGTGTATATTATTGGCGGCTCGACGCGCTTATCTCCCGCGCGTCTAACTTCCGGCTGGCGCGCGTAGCTCTCGTCCACCCGACCAGCGTAAACACGTCGCAGCAACTACGAGTCGAAGTTCGACGATACAAAATAAGTGAGAAATTCCTTGGCAATAATTAAATACAAACCGAAACGAAAACCACGCGGCCAGTGGCTTTTGTTTCGACAAAGTTTGCAGTGATCTTCCGGCCGACTCGGCGCGCGTGCGCTGATTGGTTCGGCTTCGACTGTCGAACACTTTTTCGTCCATGGCCGTATACCCAAGTAACAATTTTTATGTTGTTATGGAAAAGTTATCCGAATGGGATACATATGTCCGCCAGAATGTTATCTGAAAGCTGTCCTATGTCCGAAAGTTAACTTTCGGACATCGGATATCTTACAGATAACATTTTGGCGGACATATGTAACCCATTCGGATAACTTTCTCGTAACAACACAAAAATTGTTACTTGGGTAGTTGCATCTATAGCGACCAGAGCCAGCACCCAATCAGAAGAAATCAGACTGTCGAACAGCTGTGGCCAGTCGACAGTAGTGTGAAAAAAGTGCAGTGTCATTTGTGCAATCGAATATCGCAGACGTCGTGACACGCATCCTCTCGCAGTTTTATGGAGCGCGTGCAGCGCATAATGCCGCGAATATTAGAACTGCGTTCTTAATAACGCGTTCGTCGGAACGTGGATGGAAGTCAGCGAAGTAGTGAATATTCGAAACACATACTTACCACAGGCACGCGGGTGGAATGTTTTTCTTTTTTTTTATACGACACGGATCGTTGATGAGTGTAATTCGTGTTTATGTATTTAATTCGCGACGCGTTATTAAGTCGGTGCCCTCCAGTTGTCAGGCATCGGTGCGGATGTTTATTTAAAGGTCTCGAGGCTTAACTGAAATGGTTGCAATAAAAAAGTATTACTACAATGTTGCACCTATTCAGATTTCTTCGAGATCCAAATAAATGTAAACCAATAAGCTGAATAGACAAAATCGCTTAAATCCACGGAATTAGTGACTACAGGTCCCGAACTAAATATCAACTCAACGAGTCGAGTGTTTATTTTGTTCCTTACGAAAATTATTTTCATTCGTTAAACCTAACACTTTACCGCTCGTGACCGAAAAATTCAGCGATAATTCGGTGAAATCAAAAGAGTTTATTTTCTTTCCATAAAGCACAGGCGTTTCTCCTACAAATACCGATGTTTCACGTAGCACGAAAAGCAAGCCAGATCATTTTTGAGGTTACCTTTCCTGCCGCTTTCGAAATCACCGTAGTCGCGCGTGAGAACCTCTCGAATATTATTCAAAATCGAGACCTCGTAAAGACAACTCCTAGAAATTCCTCGATGACTCATTGCGAACGCGGCTAGAAGTAAATCAGACGATCTTTTTCCTTCACGTTGTGCGTACAGCCATAGGTCGGGTTATAAGAGTATTCAAGTGTACATACGTACGATGTACGAAGCATCGCGGAACCGCTGCGTGGCGGCGGTGAAGCGGCGCGAGTATAAAGTAGGTCCACGACGAGGACGAGGACGACGGCAACGACGGCAACGACGACGACGACGCCGACGACGACGACAAGAAGAAGACAGAGACGGCGGCGGCGGCGGCGGCGGGTGACCGTGCAGCGCCGGAGGAAAGAAGAGAGCAGGAGCAGCAGCGGCAGCGTCAGCGGCAGCGGCGGCAAAGCGAACGCGAATATCGCCGTCCCCTCGTGGCCGATGTAACCAATCCGCGCGTAGAGCGAGCTGCGTGAAGGCGGAACGCGCGGCTCTTCGCGTATCCGCGTATTTATTATTCAGTTTGCAAATACACGGGAAAAATGATCTCTCCTTGTGGCGCGGATGCCTCGGCTCCGCGAGGAGCAGCCGCGGGAGGTGGAGCCAGCGCGCTAAAGCGGGAGAATACGCGCGGTCTCCGCGGACCTCGGCTCTGAGCTCCGTGGAGCCAGCGCGCCGCTACCATCGCCTCGCGGCCTCACTGTTAAGAGGCAGTGATACACCGGTGGGAACTTCGACGACGTCGGTAATGTAGGATTCTGTAATCCTAGTTAAAATGAATTTTTATTTTGAATTTCGAAACGCCAAAAGCTTATGCCCTTTTTGCCATCATTGTCTATTTGTGTTTCAAATTTCATCGCGATCCGTCGCACCGTTTCGGAGAAAACACGTTTCAAAGTTCTGAAGCGATGAGGGGGGCGCAGGCGCGGGGGTCGCGGGGGGGAGGGGAGTATCACTGCCTCTTAATTTGTTTGAATCGCCTCCACTCTCGCGCAACGAGAATCGAGATTAAGCCACTGACCACTCGTTGCTACATCGCTGTCCTTTTACGTATGGATATGGAATCGCTGCGCGTCGACTCTTGCCGGGCCTGCACGCAATACCAACCTCGATAATACGTTTACTTATTATCATTATTATTATCGCAGTGTATTTTTTTCTTGCGTACTTCATTTTTATTGGTACAATGGCGGGGAAATTTTAATTGGATTTTGATTTTGTGTCTAATATTTGATGTTTGGGAGCAACGTTGTTTTGTCGAAAATAAAATTATCGTACATCGTTTGGCGAAATCGTCATACTGCTGAATCGCCATTTTGCCGAACAAAAAAGATGTCGTTGAAGGTTATTTGTCGAATCGTGATATTTTTCAATTATCAAATTACCGAAAATTAATAACGTGGTATTGTTGAACTCAATATATTGATATTATAATGTGGCGTTGTTGAATTTCGGAAATTCAAGGTTTTAGCAATATATGACGATACAGACTAATGACATTCGGCAATATGTTTTTCGGTAAAACAACGATTTAACAAAATAATGTTCGGCAAAACGTTGATTCGGCCGCATGATTTCTCGGCAAAAATCGGCTCGAATCTTTGTTGCAAACGGCATTTTCCGAACGAGACGGCTGAAATTCGTCGACGAACTTGATCATGGAGGTGGCTCAATGACAAACGGAGAACGATGAGGAATTAACGTTGAAGGTACTTTGCATTCTTTTTCATCTCAATGTATCGATCGAGTGAAATGGTGAATTTTTTTTTAATTGTCTACTCACGTGAGTGTTCACGCCATTGACCTTTTCAGGTAGCGGACCACCAAGTCGCCAGCCCAGCCGAGACATCGCTCACGCAGGACGAGCGCGAGAGAACTGAATTCGATAATAGAAATTCGTGGCTTCGCAACGCTGAACACGAGCACGAGAATTTCGACGAGTCACGCGCGGGGTCCGCGCACGAGTCTCTCGCGGGCCGTACGCGCGCCTCGGTGTGGTTCGGTTCTTTTGATTTCTCGAGAGTCATCAGGATCGCCGGTCGCCCTCGACCTATCGCCCGATCGACGACCGTACTAATGAAATTGGCGGCTATAAAAACAGACGCAGACGCAAACTCGGTGTAACGCATTACGATCTCGCTCGCTCCCGCTTATACGGCTCCTCCTCCTGCTATCGACTTCATTAAAAACATATTGATCACGATCGTCGTAATCGATCACGTTCAAAGAGCAGAAGGAGTTCTGTAAACTTTTTGTTTTTTTTATTTATTTCTTTTTATCAATTCCGTTTATCGAGCCAGTTTTCTTTTTATTAAGAGAATTTATGTGCGCCACGCTTAGAGACAACTTTCTAGCATCAGCCCAACAGTTAAATTACATACGCTCGCCTCATATCGCGACTCGGGTCTTGGAGTGCTGCTCCAGCTTTTACCGAGCAATTTCAGAACCGGGAGCTATCGACTCCACCGATGATATCGATGCTACCATAACGGCTTTTTCAACTAACGAACCAGATCCCTACGAACGAAACATTTTTTTAACGTTTCTTCATCTGCTCTTCGACGAATATTACGCTTTGAACTGCAGCCTTTCAATATTGTATAGTTCATAGAATGCACAGAGAGAATAAATAGATTTGTCGGTGGTTCGACGAGAACACTTCGAACCAGTCGAATGTGTATTCTGCGTTTTTACAATGGCAACTGGGGTCAACATAATATCGCAAAATATTAACAAAGTTGTACATATATAATAAGCGACGGTGAATCATAGTCTGAATAAATTTGCGTCGACACGTTGGTATAGGAGATTACACGTGTATGAGCGAGCATATATATAGCTATACGTGTACGTAGAGGCGGTCGAGTTGGCAATAAATCTCGGATCTGTCGTCGATCTACGCCTGGGCAATAAAATACAGCTGGAGTCGAGCGATAGCTATACGGCAAATAGAAAGAGGTAGACAAAAATAATCGTGGAAATCACTCGTCAGGCTTGCTCGGTGTACACGAGTGTTCGCTGCACGAGTTTTGCATAGTGCAACGACTAGTGTATTCGCCTGTGTAGCATTAGCCGCGCGCGAATCTCACGAATGCAAACGGGGAACGAGCGTCGAGCCGTTGCGACCGCCTCGACGCGGTGTCTGCGCCATAAGGTTCAGCAGCGCGCAGCCCGTTTCTCGCGGGGGCTAACAACAAATTAAACGAGCGATCTCCGCCTCGATTCAATAAAATGTTTATCGCACTTATTGATGTTGGAACGCGCTGGAATTGAAATCTCCGCATATTTCTCGTACCCCGCGGTGGGTGAATTATGTGGCATGCGGTCGCAGGTGCGCTGGAAACGTACGCGTGGCAGTGCATTACGTGGCAACGCCAGGCTAATAAATGGTTTCGCGTAAATTAGTGGATAAATAGGCGTTTTAATGAAATCGCGTCAGCCGAGAGTCGTGCAACTGTAATCGCAATATAAAAAGTCCGGTTTTCTCCGCGGATATTCGTATTTTCCAATAATGACAATTTTATAGCGGCCTCTTGCGAACTGTAATTTCAATTCGAATCCGTAATACTTTTTGCAGTCGATTTATTACGTATTCAACGTAATTGACATAAATAACTATAGTAATCATGCCAAGCAATGAAGACTGTGGATTAATTTTTTATCCGAATTACTGAAAAAAAGAAGATTAATTTTGAAAAAATTATGGGGTGTTCAAGGGTCAAGTATCTGCGACTAAGAGCAAACACGAGTGGGAACGTGTAAAAAAATGGTCAACTCGTAGCTGAACACACGAATAACAACTAGTGGTACACGACGTGCTTTGTTCGTTGAAGCTACGAAATTCAACTAGAAAACGATACCGTTACTTCGAAGCAAGACTTATTACGCGGCAGATAAGTGTAGAGCTACACTATCTGATTAGTGAAGGCGAGAATACGATGATGACCTCATGCACGAGCGATAAAGAAGGGAAGAAAGAAGAGAAAAAAAGAACACCTACAGGGAGAAGCGAATTCATTAAAATGCCCCGTTGACTTTGTAGCCGCATCCTCTTTCTCACCTTCTCGTCTGGTGCCGCGATGTCCTATCGCACAACTAGATACTCGGAAAATAACAATTATTACGACAATTATAATAATGCAAACGAGACGACTACTGAAGCACTTCCGTTCTTCGAGAAAGTCGAATACCTAAAATGCTTCCACTTAGACTAAACTTTACGAGAATAACGTGTGGGATTTTTACGGTCACACTTGTGCCACACCTGCTTACAAAAACGTTAATAGAGCGGAGCACAGTTTCCTCTGCTTTTGAGAGGCAGTCGTGGCATACATTTTTTAATCGATACCGATACCACATTTTTGTATATTTAAATTTTCATTTGCTGAATGCTTGATCAATACAAGGGCCACGTTTCTTTTCCTTGTAACCAGTGAAGTCGTTGTAAAAACGCACGACTGAACAAAACCACTGGTCATAAATACTTTGTGATGCCGGTGCGAAAAAACGGACATCATAAGCCATTTCTAGGCTTATGATGTCCAAAAAATCATTCGTTGTTGAGTGCTAATCTTATAACATTGCGCCTGCAAAAGTTGGACTGCCTATTCAAAAGCAAACTTTCAAAAATCCTACATGAGACCTGTACCACTTTTTGAAACAATTGCACAAAAACTTCCCCATTTTACCCCCGCAGTGTGGCGAAAGCGTGCGAGAAAGTAACTTTTGACCCAAAAACTCTTCCATGTCCAACCAAAAAAAACGCCACAATCGCCGCACACTACAGCCACGAAAAGGCAGATTTTTTGTGCATGTGTTACAAAAATCAAAATTACATCTAGCCCGTTACATCGTCAAAATGTTTTCTCGAAGTATCCTCACTATCGAGTTCCCTAGACGAGGTCACAGTCTACAGTGTCTTATTACCCAAAAGTTGCTCTATAGTCCACGCTGCAAAATTAACGTTTTTCCATCGAACAAACAAAAATGCGGCGAAAACGCAACAAAAAAAAAAACGCTTTCGAAGCACAAGAAAGTAACGCGCGTTGTATCGAGAGAGGCGGTCGCGTTGCCCGTCGCGAAACCGGAGCATTGTGAAAGCATAATATAAGTAGTATAGAACTGTTGCAGGTCGGGCGTTCCGGAGTGCGTCGGCGGCGCGCAGGAGCGGCCTCGGGGGGGCCGTGCCGAAGACACTTGGCCTGCACCACCGCGCGGCGCGTCGAGCGCGGGGCGACGCATGCAACGCAGCAACCCGGGGGGAGAGCTCAGCCCGCCCGCTCGGCATGAAGCGGTGCCCTCGCTAGGAAATAAGAAATTTTCTGAGATGTTGAGCGCGCGCGAGAGCGAGAGAGAGAGAGAGAGAGAGAGGGGGGCATATAAGAAGGGAGAGACGGCGAAGCGGTACGAGAGCGAGGGAGGAGGCCCCCTAGCCAAGCGGCGAACATAGTTAATTTAGATTGTATCGCGTGAGAAGCAGGAAATGACGAAATATCCTGAGTGCCGAGTTACACCGCGAACCAGCCGCCTCCTTGCTCGCGCGCTCCTGGATCCACACGGAGCCGCCTGTGCAGAGCGTCAGCGTTGCTGTATGTACAGCTTGTGTTCGTTGTACTCCTCTCCGCGCTCGCCTCGATGACTTGTCTCGCGACCTCAGTACACGTACGCTACGAGCCTACCTGTTGCAGACTGGCGTGTGGCTCGCTCTCTGCGTACGACGCCGCGGGAGGACGACGCGAAAACCCGCGGTGCGTCGCTCGCGCACGCGAGGGAACATAGCTCTTGTATATAGACACATGTAGGTCTACTCCACCTTCGACCTTCTACTCGTGTCGCCTCCCTCCCCCACCCCCTCTCTTTCCCTCTCTGTCTTTCCTCCTTGTTTTCCTCGGAATTCGCCTCGCGGTGTCAGACATGAAAGCAGAATGATGACAAACATTTTTTTAAATGCAGAATTGGCTGTACTTTCGAACACGCTTTCCCTCGAAACTGTGAGGTTGTGTGTGTGTGTGTGAGTTTTTTTGTTAGGTGTACCAAAGCTAGACCGATTGTTATGTAGACGACGGTATTGTCATGCTTTTCAATACACATACCGCCGATTTTGAAGTAAAGGAAATATTTTGTAAATTCGATTTCACGATGTGAAATCTGTTATTATTGTTATATTAATTATTTGGGATACCACGTAAAGATTGAAAAAAATGTAACTTCGTGTTTATTTTGAGTAGATTATTAAGTTGAAAAGTGAAGCGTAATTTTGAGGCTTGTTTCTTTTAATTTGTACGTGGACGGAATCATGGCACGATAGGAGGGGCTGGAAGGGCGGACGGGGGGGGGGGGGGGGGGGGGGGGGGGAGGGGGGTGGACACAAATCAATTTAAAGTGAAAGTAATTTTTTCGGGTGAAGGTGAAAAACGTGACTTTCAAGTTGTTTACCAATACCAATATCACCGAACTAATTGCGTTGATTTACATCTATAGGGAGTTGATATAATTTGACCTGACGTTGTGTATCTTGTTAGCATTACCGAGAATAAAAAGGCATTATGACGAATCAAATACGAGCGAGAATAATTGATGCGAACGTACGAGACGATCGGGAGAGGTGAACTCTCGTCCTCCGTTCGTGTATCTCGAGCCTCGAACCGGAGAGTCTTGGCGAACCGGGACCGGAAGTGACGCTGCGATCGTTCGCCACGCCTCATCAAAGACGAGTCAGAGAGAGAGAGAGAGAGAGAGAGAAAGAGAGAGGGAGAGACGGAGAAAGAGAACAACAGTGCAGAGCTGGGTTTGGGTTCGTCATTTAGGGGCGTGACACGATGTGCACCGCACGCTCCCTCTCGGAGATCGCAGAGGGAAATCGATTTATATTCTATGTACTATATACTATATATTTATATGTGCATCGCAACTCTGGATTACACGTTTGAAAACAACTTCGAACCAGTCGCTCCAAGCTAGAATCCAGTCATCCGTAGAAACGCATCAACATTGAAAATGTTTGCGAAAAATACAGAAAACAAAATTCAAATGTTTTATGAGTGAACTGGAGGGGGACTCGTGACTCGGGCGCTGCCGCGTCCTCGCGAATACAAACTAGTGGAACGTGCCACTCAATACTTTTTCTTCGAGATACCAACTTTTGGCCTATACCATTGTTCTTAAGTCGCATATTCTACCCCTGAAAACTCTGGTTTCAACCCATTTTTACTTGTTTATGACAAAAATAGCTGTTACCACGATTTTTTTTCGCCAAAAATCGCAAATCTGGTTCCTGACCAAAAATGATGAAAATTGAACCCACGAATAATTACTTTTCAAAATATCGACATTTGTCCACTCGTTCTGTCCTGTTTTATCCTGTCGTTCTCACGTCGCAAATTCTATCCCCGAAAATACCAGCTTCAAACCATTTTTACTTGATTTGATAGACTGAAAATTATAAAAATTGACCCCACAAATTGACGAAAGTAAATTATTTTTTGAATGTATTGTTAACCTGTTAAATATATACATTTATTTCCATTTTATCACCTTAATTACTATTCATTTAGCATATTAATTTGTTGTCCGACGACATAATATTCGTTGATTATATATTCCTCGGGATATCATTGTCCTGTGTCGTACTCGTGTACCGCACGCCGAGGACGAAGTAGAAAATCGCGCGGTTGTAAATTTTCCCAACGCCCGCGTTGTCTCTTGCGCGCGGGTTCGGGACGCCTAGGCCGCAGCTGCAGCAGCATCAGCAGCAGCAGAGCGCCAGAAGAAGAGCTGGCTCGCGCGCGCGCACGCGCGTTGTATCGCGCGTGGGTGTGCGCAGCAGCAGGCGGAGATACACGCTGTTTCTGTTCTCGCAAATAGGCGCAAGAAGCGTCGATACATCCCGAGATCTCTCGCGCCGAGAGACCTCGCTCGCTCCTCGACTCCTCCTCACGTACACAGCCAACACAGCGACGAGGTTTGCGCGAGATCCGCACTTCTGCGAACTGCTTTACATCGTGTAATGCAAGGATTATACCAGCCACGAATGCGAGGTGACCTTTTTTTTTCCATCATACAGATTACCGCTGTTTTCACCCTGATATATTTACAAGCGAAGCACCGGTGACTCCCGCACTCGACGGCCGCTGATACGGCGCGCGAGTCATTCGTTCCACTTCCGTGGCGCGCTTGGTCACCTGGATAGGAGGAGAGCCTGCTCGCCCAATTAAACATTACAGAGTACATCACGGTCCTTGTCGGCCACTGAGTTATACTTCCGGCATTTTTGTTGCGCGAGATGTTGACATTATTATGGTCGTAATTTATTGTTTTCTCATTTTTTTATTCGCTCTCAGTAGATTTTTCGTTTCTGATTCTGAGCACTTCGTAATTATTTGCGGCCCATTGCTGAAATACATGCTAATAATGCCGATAGTTTTATTAATTGTAATGCGGTTCGAATCATAGAGCAAAAATATTTCGCTGTCGCCATCGTGTATAGGGCGAGGGATCAGTTTTATTAGATAGGGTTAAGTAGGGTTAATTTATAGATATAGAAACTTGTTGTATCAGAATTTTTTAAACTATCGATAAACGAAGGGATCGATATTTATAAAAATGTATTTTGCCTCGTTGACGATGATTATTTTCCTGAGAAAATATAGCCAATTTTCTTCAAAGTCGAGAATTTAACTAGCCATCCATAAAGGGACACTCGAACGACCCACCTGTGTAGCTCTTAACGCCGAAGGGCCAACGACGTCTCGTGAAAAAAGCTGCGGCAAACGCTCCACGGTGGACAGTCGAGTCCACTCCTGTCATCGCGTTTGTATTACACGCTTCGTTGATACACGCTCGCCTCTCGTAACGCGTGGGCGTGGTTTCACTCAACGACGAGTGACTGGTTGTATTTACTCGTCGACTTGGCTCATACGAAAGCTACTCGTGACCGGTTTTTGTTTCTCAATAAAAAAAGCTCGTTACACCAGGAGGAAAATGCATGGTAAACTCAACTACATTGTATATTTTGCTGAAGGATTTCCTACATTTAATTTCCCGTATATAAGCGTAATTGTCGAACGCTCTATAATTACATTTATCGCAATTTAAATATAAACGTTCCGCGCGGGAAAAGTTTTTCATAATCCAGAGCGCACTAGTCAGTGAATTAATAGTGAGCGAATTACAGTACCAACTATGTAATCTTTTTTTCTCAGTGCACCTGATACATTTTTATAAGCATAATTACAAATTATCCTTCAGTTCTTTATCGCGTTGTATTAAATTTCTCGTGCAAGAAAAAAAAACAACACGGCAAGAATATCCAAAAACACTGCAGAACCCTCTCAATTCCCACAACAGTGTCACCTCCATATTTCGCAATATTTTATCAATTCCCCCGGAACACGTCGACTCTCAGCCAGCGAAAAAACACCAACGACCCAAGGAACGAAGCAAAAAATCGCCAGCTCTGAAGTGCTGAATGCAAAGCCTCTCGCGTAGTAAACCGCGGGCATCTCTCGAACAGGGTAAAACCTGGCGTGTAACGAGCCCAACCAGACTACGCAGAAGTGCAGCGATTCTTTCCTCTCCCGGCGCGGCTCGATTGCGATTTGCGTATGAATCCCACTCGAGCGAGCGTTCTCGCCGATCGGGTATAAAATCTGCGGAGCGGCCTCGCGCATCGCCGATAAGGAGCTCGCGCGCGCGCAGCCGCGTGGACCGCGCTATGCGCTCGCGCGCGCGCGTGCGCGTGGAGGCCCGGGTGGTACGGAAAACTATCGGAGAAAAAGGCTTCCGCGCGGCGCTGCTGTTCCCGGCAGCAGCTCGGCCGGCGCGAATGCGACGACCACATAGGTTATGTGGAGAGGAGAACAGAGCCCGCGCGCCGTGCAATTTTACTCGCGAAGTTTGCGTACATAGACACCGAGGTCCCGGGTTGCGGTTGTATAATATTGTATATATGTACACACACACATATATATACAATATATACGCACACACGCAGCGCACGCGGAGATGCCGCGCGTCGATGTGGGACTAGGGTTATTAGCCCAGAAAGCAAGGCCCCCGCTTCCGGTGCAGTCACTTTAGTTGGAGCGAGTTTCTTAACCCCTTCTTGCGCGACTTCGCCGCGCGGCGCGCCGACCGAGCACCGCGCGCGGCTCCCGGTGTTGCTGCCGCGCTGTGCGTATACGCAGCCAGCTCTAGCCCAGTCTGGCCCTACGGCCTGGCCCCAGGTCACCTGCTGCTCCTCCGGCAATACCAACAGCCACGCTTATAACTTTCGCATGAACCTGGTGGTGGTGGTGGTAGCAGTGGTACTCGTTCACCTATCGCTAACGAGTGCCATGTGTATATACGTGATTATAACGTACACCGCGCACACGGGGACGCGCATCTTTTACCCGCTTTGTATGCGAAATGACTTTTCGTTATTTTTTTCTTCTCTTCTTTTTTTCTTTCCTCGCGAGGGGTGGTTGGCTCCCACGACCTCACGATGGTCTTACGAAATTTTTTGATTGCCGCTTCTTTCACCTTTAATAAATTTCCACATAACGGATACGGCGCCTCGTCGTACGCTGCGGTATCTTGCGGTGGAATCAAAAATTGCTCGGTGAATATTGCAGATTTTGGATTTTTTATTTAAAGGGACTTAGATTTTTTTATGTTAAAAAAAAATTCGTTCGTTGTGATCGCAGGAATGTTGTTCGATCAAAGCAATAAACCAAACCCGTTCCCGGTCTCAAGGCTTGGTGAAGTGTATTCGGTTCAGATGGCGGTGGAAAAACCTTAAAAAAAAACGCGCTAATTTCTGCGTTTCTCGTTGCTCCTCAACGATGTAGCAGAATAACAATTAAAACTGTGCGAGAGCCGCAATCAGCGCTAGATCTGCGATCAGATAAGAAATATTAACAGTTAAATTAAAGTCGCCAATGAGACAATGAAGCACGCGAAGCTCCGGGGCCTCCGATACGACGTGCGTCTATAAATAGAATTTTCCTACTGATATATCCGCGGATAAGAATTTTCGCCTAATTATTCGCCTCTAACGACCTCTGGCTTACACACCGCGGTTGCTTTCGTTCTGTCGTAATTAGTCACGTGTACACATCTACCCAGAAACGAGAGTGTCGGGCACGCAACAAATATCATCGCAACGCAATAATTTCATCGGCCAGCCCAGATTCAACGGGGGATAGTCATAATTAGCCCATGTGCTCCCAGGGGGCTATCGCACATATAAATCTACAACTATTACGACGCACGTAATACCTATTTATAGATCTAGCGGCGAGTCACGCGCCTATGGATCATAATAGATCGCGGTCCTTCGGTCTTTCGCTCTTGTTCTCTTTCTGTTTTTTTTTCCTTATTTTTTTTTTTGTTTTGTTCCTTATAGCCGCGCAATTTTTCTAACGGTTCATGTCGCACCTGGGTGCGTCGGGCGCAGAGTCACGGACAAGTCGGAGGTCACTGTACCTTGCGCACCAAACACGAGGTACATTGAATATATATATATATATATATATATATATATATATATATATATATATGATACATATAGTGTATATATATATACATATATATATATGTATATATATATACATATATATATACACTGTATGTATCATATAGCAATACAGTAACTAACCGTCAGTGTGCGTTGCCCCTTAGCAAAACAGCGGCAGCACACACAATTTTGTGCTCCTTATGAGTAAAAGAAGAGTATGAAGAAAGAAAAAAGAAAAAGAAGAAGACGAGCGGAGAAGCGACGCGGGAAAAACTAACGCGCGTTAATCGCGCGCGCACCACGGTTATAGCCACGCGGAGCGTTCTCACGCTGTTATCTCGCGTTAATGACGTCACGGTATCAAATTTCTCAGGTTGAAGAAGAAAACCAGTTGACGATATAATTACCCGGAAGGCCTGCGCGCGCATCGGTGTTATACTCTAATAATATTCCAGCACGCGAAAATCTAATATTTCTTTAATGCGCCCCCCGCGCACACAGGTAGCGATGATCCACGGGCTCGTTCATCGTTTGTCCTCGGTGGCATCGTCTGCCCGGCGGGACTACTTTTTAGCGTGGAATTATCATTTTTAATGGGGTGTCATGGGACCGAGGAGGAAGAGTTAAGTGGGGTGAGGGGGAGGCGTGGATTTAGTCCTGTGCGTTATGTGGATCGTGTGGGACGATGGTGTGTATAGCTATACGTGGTTTATAGCGGATCGCGCGGCTGTGCGTAGAGTGACCCTCCTCGTCACACCGAGTGCGCTTCCTCGCTGCCGGGCTCGACACGGGTCACAGGTGAGGGACTCGCCAGCGGGAGTCGGAACGCGTCTTACGAACTCGAGCTGGGAGATTCACGGTTTTCCCCTGTCTCGCTCGCCGTCTTATACCGTAAAGTGAAATTCGGATCACTGCGTTTGTGTGACCGTTGCGACGGTGATATTTTGAGGAATTTTGTAACGTTACACGATCAGCCAGCCTGTGACTGATGATTACTGTCGGAAACGGTGGCTTCGGGGAATACGAAAAAAAAAACGTGTGAATTTTATTGTTCGTGTATTTTGAAATTATTCCGCAATCTTTTGTCCACGATTGCATATAAATAAATACATCTTGATGGTATCAACATCTCTAGGATTCAATAAAAAAAATGTCCACGAGTTTCGTTATTGAATATAAAAAAGAAGATAATGATAATAATTTTTAAATAATTTTTTTATAATAAAAATAAAAAAGAACAAAAAAAAGGACAGATAATGAAACACCTACGACTTCGGCTGGGTTTCTTTCACGATTTTTGTTTAGCCTGCAACAAAATTAAACATAAATAAATAAAAATTAGTTATTTAAAGCACCACAAAAAAATATATTTTCACAATTAACGATTTATCTCATTTCCAGAAAAATGAAAAGGATGCAGCCTCCGCAAAGTTATTCGACAATTTACGTCGCGCAATTATCGCATTCTTCCACAGGATTAGCGTTTCGCGTCACGAGACGAGCTCGATTAACGTCGATACTGCAATTTGACGCGTCGGCATGGCAGAGTCGCCCTCGCATGCGGCCAGTTTTCACGGGTTGACACGTACGTCCCGGCGCGGCGGACAGGGAAAAGAATGTATAGCTCGTTCGCTCGCCGTGCACTATCACGTGGAAGGCGAACGGATGTCTGGTGTGTAAGGAACCGCTAAAATGGTGTTGGCTCTTATCCGAGGATCTGGAGCGGCGATGCGAGGAGAGGCACGCGGAGGGCCTATGCGCGTCAGCGAGGGGGCTGCGAGCCGGCACTTTTCACTGAGGTTGCTGCTGCTGCTGCTGCTGCTGCTGTTGCTGCTTCTGCTCTCTCGGTTGGCTGACTCGGTGCGACTTGTGGCTCTGGCTTCTCGGACGGCGGCTGCGGCAACCTCTCGCTCGGTTGGTTAGTGCCGTTACCAGAAAGAGGCCACCTAAGTTCGCAACGCACACCGTAAAACCTCGAACTTTCCTCATAATGAGACACCCGCGCTGTACTAAATGACAAACGTAATTAAAGCAACCGCGCTCGCGTGCGCAGCACCAGCCGCAGAGGGAGGTCAGGGATCCCGAGGATCCGTCCACCTCTCGTAACGCGCACGCACTCTACGCGCGACATTCCGCGCATTATGGATACACTGCAGAAGAAATTTAATTCTACCTTTTCAAAGTGGTTCAAATTTATTGAGATGAGTCATACTGCAAATAAATAGCAACCATTGCGAGCTACCGAACATTATGGATACACTGCAGAAGAAATTTAATTCTACCTTTTCAAAGTGATTCAAATTTATCGAGATGGATCATACTGCAAATAAATCGCAACCATTTATTTTTTGTTACGTATTTTTAAAAATTACATAAAAAATCACAAATCGATCACCATAAATGCGTCACTGATGCAACACAAATGTCACTTTGCCGAATAGAAATGTAGCTAATTAAAAAAGTATGATAATTAATCAGCGAAGGTAATTAATGTATCGTATGTGTCGCGAGCGACAATGAATTACGTCTAATCTACTTAACATACAAAATTATTACATAAATGTTGGCTTGGTGGGAAAAAAATATGAATCAACCAAACGAAACGGAATGAAACGAATGTATCGCGCATCGCGAGTAACATTCCCGCGTGTGGAAGTTCTTGGATCATTTATTTGGAACGTAAGCGTCGTCGTAGCGAAGACAGATTGCTTTTGTGCAACACAAGTTTATTTAGGATAAATCGTAGACTCGGTTAATCTCGGAGATCTTGGACGGAAACTTGTCCCGCTTACAGGCTCTCCCACACATACACGACGGGCGCGGGGGTCGGTGGGGGCGGTAAGGAGAGGAGCAACAGCGGAAATGGCGCGGAATGGAGCCGGCGGTACCGCAACATTTCACTTTTTCGCAACATCGCACCCGCCACGACGGCGGCGGTGGCAGCGGCAGCGGCCGGAGGGGCCTAAAAGTGTTGCACGACTTCCTAAGCGCGTATATGCGGCTATATCACCGGAACGAGGGCTCGTAAAACGTTGCGGAGATTCGAACGGTGCGTTAGACGGCGTTGCACGGCCGCGGCGCGTTGCGTCCACCGCGCCCCCGCAATTCCCCGCCGTGTAACATGCCAACGGATAGCGTGATGCTGATCATTACGCCGCCATTAAAATTACAATTTTCATTCATAATTCATTCAAGCCGTAATTACACGGTTCCTAACGCTGTGGGAACTCCGGGCTCGCGCGCGCGCGCGCGGGGCCGCAGCGGGACCGACGGGTCTCGCTCGCTGATCATCGCTTCGGGCTTTACTGCAAGCCTCGATAGACCATGCGCGAATATTTATGCGCTCAGTAAGCGCATTTTTGCGGTGCGCATTTTGACCTCTCGGTTGGTCTCCGTGGATTTTTGCAGGAAAAAGGGACCAGCCGTGCGAGACTAGTTTCCTCGGAAACTGTTTAAACCCTCTTGATACTTCGTCACGAATATGATAATTTTTTATTATAAGTCATTATAATTATTAAATATGTAATAATTACAGAAATATTTGTGTTATTACATATATAATTCATTGAATTATTACTAAATTATTATTATCTTGCATAGAATTCTGTTTGTAAAAAATCGTAGATCCGACTCCGGGCCGAAAATCACAAAAATTGACCTCAGAAATGTTTTTTTCCAAAATATCGACTTTTAACCTGTACCATCGTTCTCAAGTCGCATATTCTACCCCTAAAAACACTGGTTACCAACCTTCTGTACATGATTTTGAAAAAAAAAAAAATTTACCGACATCCTTCTTGTAAAAAACCATAGATACGGCTCCGGACTGAAAATCGTAAAAATCGTCTTTACATGTGCTCGTAAAAGCCATTTTCTCCGAATTATGCACAGCGAAGAGACCGACCGACCGACTCGCGCAATACACCACGACTGAAATTTTGTTTTCTTTTATTTATTTATTAATCATCATAGCAACGTCTTATATGTTGCTTGGTTACAGCGCTTGTGACTGCGAGGGCCAATCACAGCACGAATAAAACGACAACAATGCTTTCCGACAATGCAATGTTACTCACGAACTTCTTAACAGAGGGAAACAAACAAACTAATAAATAAATTAAACTAATTAAACTAATAATAAATTCGTACACTCATCTTTAATTTAAATCGACTGATCAAGTGCGCGTTATTTAAATTAACTGCTTTTATCGAGCAGGTAGAAATTATTTGTGACACTCTGGAAAAAATGTATGTTACAGCTTCAAGGAAGTCGATATTTTGACCCTGATAAACAAGTATCGTAATGAAGTGTATATCGCGACACAAATTTTAATCCAATCGACGATTATTTATCGGCGCTCGGTAGTGATACTTTACCTCGCGTCCCGATATACATAATAAATCGAGCGCGATCACTCCCACATAGTTTTGCGACATAGCGCGCAGCGGATAAACAGAACAAAATCGAGCGAGAGAGACGCGGAGCGGTGATTCGCATACCTATATATCCATCGAACGAACACTATATACGCAGCTTCCTTCGATTCGTTTCGCTTTATCGCGAACGTTTCTCTCCCGGGACACCCCCGGGCGATAGGGAACGGTCCTTCCGGGCATTTCCATCCTCCGCCATAAATATACACGCACACACGGCGAGTGTGTTATTTAGTTGAATATTTTTCCACAAAAATTCCGTCTTATTCACACACGCACACGATAAATCGTTTCCTTGCGCGACTGTCACGCAATTTTTGTAAACCCGTTTTTCGCCGCTTTATTCCCATAGAGCAGCGTGGAAATACCATCATGCACGTCGAACGCCAGTGCAGCTGCATGGACATCCATAGCGGGGCAATAGCGAAACGAAGGAAAGTGACCCCGGGGTCCACTGCTGATCTTCACACGTGGAGAGAAGAGTTTAGCAAAGATGACCAGAAATCCGCTGTAAATATCTTAAAATAAATCTAAAGACGTAAACTTAATTTCTACACCACACAATCTCAATACCCGTCATATCTACACCATTTGATCGCTATGACAAAATCTGTCGTTAAATCTGACCCTCCTTGACGAGTGACTTCACGATTTTGTACCACCAATATCTATACATCCATTTCGCCACGCGATACGTGGCAATTGACGCCAGATTCTTCTCTGTCCACTAGAGTCTCGAATGCCAAGTCCGAAACAGGGAACTTGTTCCAACCTCCATTTCCATCCTCCTCCATAAACCGGTGCTAAATATCACACACCCGCGACACCCAGTTGCATCTATTCATTTCCACAAAAAAATGTCATCTCATTCACCCCCGAACGATGTATCGTTTCCCGCTTGGCCGTTGCAGAAATCTCGGAATTTTATAAGACACGCAGTTTTTCCCCGCTTTATTCGCAGCGGTGGAAATGCGATCGCACACACACTCACACACATATATATATATATATATCGAGCGGCTGGATGCAGCTGCATCTGCATCCAGAGCAGCGCGCCATCAGCGCAGCATCGGCGAAAAAGGGATGAAAAAAAAGA
Organism: Pimpla rufipes; assembly: GCA_963932165.1. Taxonomy (NCBI): domain Eukaryota; kingdom Metazoa; phylum Arthropoda; class Insecta; order Hymenoptera; family Ichneumonidae; genus Pimpla; species Pimpla rufipes. Next base: position 9,637,820 of record OZ010634.1, read on the forward strand.
AGAAAAAAAAAATGATCGCGGAGTCCGCCGCTTCCTTATCTTCGAAGGCACGGCGGTTTCGCACGCAAAGTCTCGAAGCTTTATTTATCGCCGGTCTCGCGCGCGGACACTCGTATAGAACGAACAGCGCACTCGGTGGCTTGCGCGCACCGCGGTTCCGCGCGCGCGCGCGCTCGCGCTCTGCCCCTGCTGTACGAGCGATTTTTTGCTGTTGTTATACCGCGATCCAGCGTATGGCCTCCTCTTCTTCCTCAAGCCCAGGCGCTTTGCATTCCTTTTCGAAGTCTCCGGGGACCCTCGGCTCTCCTGATACAGACTCGCCGGACTCTTTATTTATGCACCGGACGCTTCTATACTGTAGCTCGGCGTACCTACTACTACAGCTACGGGGCGCAGCTACCATACGTCCCAACCCCCCCCCCCCCCCCACCCCTCCCTGCCCCTCGCCGGTCTTCAAGTTCTGCACTGCGACACCCTGATGTTTCCGCGCAAATCTAATTCACTTTCGGAAGAAAATATAAATTATGTTTCCAGGCTTGTGCGGTCGCGTTATTGTGGGTACAATCCGCGCCCGGTGGTGGCGCTCTTTATGGGTGGTACCGCTCGATCCACTTAAGGGCGACAGGGGCACGCGATACCACTCGTTAATGTGACAGGGAATCTTTGGCGCGAGATATAAGTCGGGCGTTGTGGGACTGTGGGATACGATGGTGAGATCGGTGAGCGACAAGTTTTTAACCCTTTGGGGCTACACTTGACACCAGCGTTCGGACGCTCCGTACGAATTTGGGGTCACAGTGATCCTGGTTTGGACACTAAGGGAATATGAAAAATATTTGGATTTTACCTTAATAATTAAATCATTATTGTTATTGAAAATATAATTAATAACAGATTGTTCAATCAAGTTTGTAGAAAAATAATTTTTAAAACTGTTATCCATTTGTGTTTATTAGTCTTTATAATTAACTGAGTGGTTATTTTAATAACATAAATATATAAACGAAAGCTGCAATAAGATTAAAGTCAATTTAAAAAATTGGTATTTGTTCATTTTCATTTTCTGCTGACACTGAAGCGGTATTTTTCTCTTCCTCTCGCATCAACTTCATATTCTCAAAATTTGTAATTTATTAATAAATTCAGATTTGATGCACAATTGAATGATTGAAACGAAATTAGCAGCCCGGCCTATCGTTTATAGAAATGCGATGAAGATAATTATTTAATGCAGTTGCAGGACGATACTAAATTAAATATATGAATTTATCGAAATAAGATGTAAAGCACTTTCGTCGAGTAGGAACACAATTAATGGTGGCCAATAGAAGCGATCGCTGTACAGGATCAGGTGGCCGAAGCGAGTCGTCCTCCGTAGCCCGCAGTCTGCTAGAAACCGTAACCGAGATCGTGTTACCAATCGATATCGATCCTGATCGATACTCTCTGATATTTCACTCTGCGCGCTCGTCGTCAAAGCTCTCATGTACACATCACGTTCGAACCGTTCGTCAGAGCCGAGTGAAACCATATTATCGTTAACATGCAGTGCGCGATCCGCGCGGCAATGATATTTAAAAATTGAAATAACTTCTTGCATATATTCATGCAGGTACACTTTATTGAGGACGCATCGCCGCGCGATGCAGGAATATTTCAACGATGAATCACGAATCGTATATTCGGATACGAAAGTTCATCGTCATGCGTCGCCTTGGAAGCTCCGGGTCCACGCGCCGATATAAATTCTCTTAAAGTCCTATATGATCCCTGCAACATAATAGTATATTAATCATTACACCACGTAATGCAGTAGTAATTTTTGTTCTTCCCTACAACGAGTTCTCGTAAACACGACAGAGTATAGGCCAAAAGTCGATATATTGACAAAAAAAGGAGAGAAAAAAATATTCGAAGTGTCGACTTCGTGGAATTTTTTTTCTTTGTGAAATTTTTCGTCAGGAAGTCGAATCTAGGGAATCCAAAAAAAGTCGAAAAATACCTTTTTTTCGAAATCACTTAAAACACTCACAATCAATATTTTCCGTCACGGAATATAAACCAAGGAAAAAAAATAAATTCCACTATTATTCTCTACATAAAAATGCATAATTTGTATCAATTATAACAACTCATTAAAGCCCAATAAATCCTTAATCTCATTCCGTGCCGTCGCACGGCAGATAAACCGCAAAGCAAAACAATCGCGCGCGTGAGATTCTTCCGGCGCCACCTCTCGTTAATTAACCAAAGTTAAATTAAGATCGGCTCCTCGGCAGCTCGCATGGCCGTGTATAAACGCGTGTCCGCTTTCATCTCTCCCGAGGACGCGAGCGGCGCGCGGCGAAGGACCCACCGGCATTTTCACGGGGGTCCCGCGATCCCGTCGGGCCCGGTGCGGCTCAGGCCGCCCCCCTTGGGCAGGTATTGACCTGGCGCGCGCTCTCGCTCTTTAATTAACTAAACGCAGCATAGCGTCCGATAAACGGCACGTATCGGCAATAAACTTTGAGCCGCCTCCAACGCTCCCGATAACGCGTCGCTCTTATATCGTCGTGCGAGATTTTTCTCGTACGCCCCGGCGCTGCCGCTGCCGCTCAGCCGCCGGCCGCGACGACCGCGACGCGCGCGAGCTCTACGCGAACGCACCTTTACGCCCACATTCTCACGGGGCAACGCGGGAGAGATCGTATTTTCTATAATACAATATATGTCTGTGTGTGTGTGTGTGGCGCTATTGTACATATGCCCTTATTATTGTAGTGTGTACACTTGACAACATAGCCACGTGTGCAGTGACTCCGTGTACGTAGAGTAATTGCGGGGAATATGGACCGGCGCGTTATGACGAACCAGTGCGTGTCGATGCGTATCCCATGCACATGGGGTATCTTGAAAATCTACAACCTCGTACACGCACTTGTATTTATGTCAGTGATGTAATTTAGGTGTTTAACCATACTCATAAAATTTCATAACATCACACGAGTTTGCAAATAACAAAATCCATTCATTTGGCTTTTGAACAAGGTGAACATTCTTGCATTGAAAATATCTTTTTTTTACGTACTGAGTTCGTAAGGCGAGTCATTCGTCAGAAATATTTGGGTGGTGATAATATTAATTAGGCTGTAATCCATGGTCCATATTGACAAACTTCGAAAAAAGTGCGCGTCTGATGGATCACCGGGTGACGTTCGTCAAAAAGAATCTTCAAGATATTTCAATGCCAGGCGTTTATAGCGTGAGTTCCCGGGAACCTATTCCTGCCGCCATAATAAGATTCGTCCCTATAGAACCAAGAGATATAGGCCACAATTTTTTCGTGGTCTATATTTTCGTATCAATCTCCAGAAATTTAGTAGTCCATATTACTAAACTTCTCCAGAAGTTTAGGTAGTCCATATTGACCCAATCATTATCCAGACATTTGTACAGGTGGTCTATATTAATTAGGTTTTTATGATGGTCCATATTGCCTAACTCCATATTGCCGAAAATAAAAATTCGAATAAAGTGCCGGCCTAATGGGACATCGAGCGACAATCATGAAATCATACAAAATGTTTCAACGCCAGACATTTATAGAGTGATTTTCCGGGAACCTATTTCTGCCACCATAATAAGATTCATCCCGAGGAGTAGGTGATATATGGATAGTCCATAACTATAGCCCATAAAATTTTGATGGTCCATATTCCCCGGATTTACGCTATGTACATCGAACATACAGCTATATACGTATACCCGAACGCATACATAACTCAGCTGCAAGTAGTAATATACAGCGCGGCAAGTGAGCGAGTCACTGTAGCTAAGTGTACACTGCGGCTAGAGAATACAACGGGGTTGCGAGCCAGGCAGTCGCTACTTACGAGCAGCCGGAGGAAAACTATCTCCGGTATCCTTATCCCCCACTTAGCGCGCCCATAATCCTAAACAATATCGAGAGCGCACAGCTTCATCCACCGCCACCCATAGAATATGGCGCTGTTGCCCTCGTTAATTAGCCTCGCAAAAATATCCGATCCCTGGCGATCCCCTCGACGGGGCCTTTTTCGACCGCGGTCGTCGTCGTGGCTCTTATCGAAGATGCCGTAGCGCGATCTACAATCTCCGATGCTACATCCGACCGGCGTGCTCGTCGTTCCTCAAACGGTTTCTGGCGGAATTCTAATTGAATTTCGGTAAAACCAGCGCCCGAAATAAAGTGGACGTTTTTTTTCTTCATCTGTTTCGTCTCAACGGGAATATCGGATGTGGTCCTGTTGTAGAACATTTTTACTACCTTCGTAACAAATTGGCTGAACGAGTTATGATCGTCAAACTTGTAGTTACGTTCGCTCGGTAAATAATTTCTTCATTAAATCCGGATCGTTAAAGCGAATCACGATAAACCGCTAATGTTCGACTGCTAATGCGAATTTTTTTTTAATCCGTTTAACAAAAAAATTAAAGCTGCATTACCGGCGACTTCGTAAAATAATTGACATTGAGAAAAATCAGGAAATGCCAGTAAAAACTTAGTCATAGAAAAACATCTTCGCTAGACAGTAAAAGTAAAAGCTAAGGTTTCAATGTAAATAAAATCTTTGGAGTATCGTTCGCTCGCTGTATTACACAAGACAATGTGCACTCTCATCCAGTGAGCCCAGCGAGTATCGAAGCGTGATAAGATTAGCGGCGATCGTATATCGTGTATAAACTAGTACATAAACTTGCAGTGGGACGAAATGCAATAAAAAAATAGAAGCAACGTGACAGTAATAAAATCGATGAATGGAAAACTCGTGCACCACGTAAGCGATTAAACTTTCGCCAGGTTTTATGCCTCCCCATGTTAATGACTGACGTTTGATAAATATACGGGCACTTACAAGCGCGCACACGATATATGTCTATACATATAAAATATATACATATATATACATACATGTATTACATGCGGAATAATAATATGACCATTCGACTAATTCCGCCGTATATATACATATATACAAAGCGAGGAGAGTTATGCCAACGGGAGACTCGTATGTAACGTTTTGGTGAGTGAGTTGGCTTTGATCCCTCGTCACGTCGGTGCACCTGGTTGATCGTAAAAAAAAATGTAAAAAAAAAGTTATGCTTCAAACATGTTCGTCGACGTCCACTCTTCCCTCTGCTGAGATACAATATATTTATATACATATTTGCACGTATACATAGAAGGTAGGAATAAAAATATATACATGTTATACGTATATAGATTTCGGACTGGAACGCCCGGTGGAGCCACGAAAATTCACGACTCTCGTGTGCGTAACGCAGCATAGGTAGCTACGAAGGGTCGCGTACGACTCTTGTGACTCGATTTCACGAGACCGCAAACGCTCGGGAGATATATCTCTCTCCATCTCATTCCCTTTCTCGCAGGAAGCCCGCTACTATTGCCTCTCAGTCCTCTTTTCACTCCCTCGCCACGGTCCGCTCGTCCTCCTCGATTTTTCGCTCCCTCTCGCTCGCACTCGGTGGCGGATCGCGAGGCTCCTGCCAACGAATAGGAGGATAGCGGACGACAGAACCCGACTCGGAGACAACATAAAGATTTAAGACTCGGAGATGCGCCAATAAACATGCTGTGCCCAGTCAGGCTGCGCCTCTACCGCTGCATTCGCTTCTGTTCCGTTTCGCCTCTTCTCTCTTGCCCTCCCTCCCTCTCTCTTTCTCTCTCGCGCTTCTCCTTTTCGCCGTGTGTTCCGCTCCGCGATCCTCTCCGTACGCGACCGAACCGCCGGCTCTCCGCACCCGCGTGAATCCCCAAAGCCGCCGTACCGCCACCTTTTACCCGCAACTTTACCGAGCGTAACAACGTTTCTTCCATCCGACACGTTTTTCACTATTTTTGTAATATCCCTAGTTAACGGTAAGCTCGAAAACGTAGGAAACAGCCTGCTGAAACTTTGCGGACGCTTCCGCGTCGGTTCGAAGAATAATTGGGCCGATCGCAAGTTCGTAGTCCGATAGGAGAACGAAATCGTTCTCATTCGTTTTCAGATTCGTGAATCCAACGAATAATCGTTTTTACTCGTTTTCCTCGACTTCTTGGATTTTTGCAGCCCGCTAACGCTCCCGCCCGTTTCCACCGTCTTCTCCGTCAACTACCGGCCGACTGTCAGCTGCTTCGCAATTTCCACAAAATTCTTCGCCCCGCGCGACAGTAGCCCGAAGGCAAAAACAAAGATCTGAAAATATCGCCGTGAAACATCCTCCCTCCGGTGTCTCCGCGATCCCAAGTTGAAAAGCGCAGCTCCCGGTGAATGAAAACCCTCGCGCCCGTAGGTCTGGCAGTGACTTGACTCGCGGCGGCGGCCGAGGTGCTGGGTGTTCCGACGAGATTCACGAGGCTCGTGCAAAGCGGCGTGCAGAGGAAGGTGGCGATTTTTCCGCACGGGGGAGTCGCATTAAACCAGAAGAGCGCGGCGGATCGTAACTATAACGGGTCGGGCGCGCGCGCGACGAGGGTAAGAAAGAAGCTCGGCAACGGCGACAAAAACAAAGGAAAAATAACGTAGCCGCGGAGATAACGAGATCGCGATACACCTGCCCGGGCGTGTGCGCGCGCGTGTATCGTAGCACCGCGTGTGTTTCTTTCGCTGCTGCTGCTGCTGCTGCTCTCCTTGCGCGGAAAGTTTGCGGCGGTGTGGTGGTAGTGCGCGAAAGAGCGATCCGCAAAAGTATTAGATCGCGGGACGAGGAGACGACGACACGACGCGCGGGAGAGGCGCGGAGAGCCCGGCAAAGGCGTCCCGCTCGCTTCGCCCTCTGTGTCGCCCTCGCTCTACTCGCTCGCTAACGCCGCGAGGGACCTGCAGAGGGTGTCCCTCGCTCTATCCTCCTTCCGGACTTATTTATTCTTCTCTCCGTTCTCCCCTGTCTCCCTTTCTTCTCGACTTCTCCTCCACCTCCACCTCCTCCACCTCCTTCCTCTTCTTCGTCTTCTTTATTCCTGTTCTTTTGGCCGTTTTCTGCTTCCGCAAACGACAGGCCGCTTATTTATATCCGCGCGTCTTTGCATCGCGCACAGGAGCGAGAGCGCTTTTGCGTTTACGTTTATACTACTCGCCCTTCAGACGCTGCCGATGTACTGTTTTCCTGCTCCTGCTGCCGCTGGATATCGCCGCTACACCACGTCGCGGCGCGTCTTATATGCACCACTATACCGGCGACTTATGTACACAGTGGTTGTGCGCCGCGGCTCTGCGTGTATGCTAGTTTACGTGCATACTGCAAACGAGCGGCGTATATACTGCCTGCTATGGTATTCGCGTGGTGGTGGTAATGCGGCTCATGAGGAGAGCTTGTTTCTTGCGCGCATACGCGCACACAAAGGCAGGCGCGCGCGCGACAGTCGAGTGTGGAGTCGCGTGAACACGCGGAAACGTCGCGTGTAGGATACTCGAGCAAATCCAACAGGGCGATCAATGCGCGCGAGCCAATTCCGTTACCGCATCACCTGTCAACGCTGCGTCCTATGGGGCAGGTCTATATTACATGCACACCGAGCTAGACCTGCCTATCCGCTTGAGCTCGTGAGCTCCTGACACGGTGGTTGGTCGCTCAGCAGGGACGCAGCGGGTGGAGGCATCGAATTCACTATTCTTTCCCGCGTTTTTTTTTGTATCGCAGAAATTGTGCCATAATTTTTATGTGGTTTTTTATTTATTTAAAACTCGTACGTTTTTAATTTTTTCTTCGAGATGACGACTTTGCACCTATACCATCGTTCTCAACTCGCATATTCTACCCCTGAAAACGCTGCTTTCAACCCATATTTACTTTATTTTGGAGAAAAACAAAATTTGTTTCGATTTGTTATGTGAGATTTCATAGATCAGTATAGAATTCGTAGATCATTATAAAGAATTCATAGAGAATTCATAGCTCGAAAAATGGTGAAAAAGATATTTTTTTTTAGACATTGTAAGCGAAGCACCATTTTTTAAATTTAATAGATTACAAAAAGAACTATCAGTAAAACCAGCCATAACTCTGTAGGAGAACAAATTGTTATATGCTATAACAATTTTCTGGATTTTAGTTAGGTCAAACGCAAACAAAAAGTTCATATTATTTCTGCCTACGATTGATATCTGCCCTATGAGTATGCACAGCATAAACCAGCGAAACACAATTTATCCGATCAAGGTAGACGCGAAGGAACTATGAGTACGATCTCTATTAGGACGACATGAGATACGACATGCGCCACTGTTCGTATCATAATATTGTTAACGTATAACGGATATAAACAACGGAATCTCAGGTCATAAATACGTCGACCTCTAACAGTTGCCGTTTCTCGAATTAGCTTCAACCAAATTGCTCTTAATCGTGTCATAGTTTACCTTTTTCGCGGCTCGAGTATTTATCGATTTAATGGTAACGTCATGTTACGTCGAAAGAAATTGCCCAAAAGAATTGTGTAGTATTGTGCACAGTGGGAGATCGCCCGGGCTCAGTCACCGCGATCGTGGCTAGCGATTAAAGCTGGGACGAACAAAGAGCCGAGCGAGACACAACGGCACCGCGTTATAGTAACACGGGGTGACACCTACATGGCCCGTGCACCGGAATATCATATTAAATTTAAATCGCCTTATCCTCCTGTGCATTTTTCGCCTACCGTCTTCATTCCTCGAAACGATACGCACATTCCTGTGCTCTAAATGATGAAAAGTTCAATCTACCGAAATCAGTAATTAGAATTTCTATAATTCCAGATTTTTCCATTCTATCAACGGTTGTCACTCTTCATCATATGAATGATTCGAGCATCACAATGCGACAATTTCGAAAAAAAATCAATAGGTTTTTAAAAGACAATCATCTGATTAAAAATGCATAGTGGCTGATCTCCCAAAATCCGCGTTCACGTCTCGCCTCACAATCAGTAAAAATTCCACAGCCCGTTATCTCAGGAACCCAATGGACACATTTTTCCCTAAATTACAGACATCAGTTACCTCCCATCTCACCTATAAGATCTCAAATAACCCGTCCATTTAACATCCTCAAAATGCATTCGGTGCGTTTTCTCACCAAGATTAAAGCCTTCATCGATTTCAACCTCCGGAAGTCAAACGTCCCCGGGAACTGAAGTTCGCTGAATATATCTGCCGTTCCTTTCGCCGGATCCCCGCGCGGGTGGATCGCGGGGGGGGGGGGGGGAGGACAGAGGAAGGGTAGCGAATAATAGACGCGGTACTCTCGCACTTGTACGACGATATCCACCACGGCTTGTGCGCTCTCGGGATGCGTAAGCGCAAAAGCCGAAGCCGAACAAATAAATGCTGGAAAAACAGGAACAAAACCGACATTATGTGGCATTAACATACAAAGTATGTCAGAGAGGCCTGCGCGCGGGCCCGGAGAGGCATAACATAGTATCGCGACGTTGGCATACCCCGCCCGCTGGCGGCGAAGCCCCACAGCCCAACGAGCAGTCGTCCCCCCCCCCCTCCCCCTCCCGCCGCCTCACGCGCGTCCTTCTCGGCCAAGAGGATGACCGCGCGGCGAGCGGGTGAGGCGCGAGCGAGAGACAAAACGAGAACGGGGTAAGAGTCGAGCCGGCCTCCAGCGAGGAAGACGGTCCGAGCGAGCTTTGCCGCGCGCCGCGCGGGGGTGGAAGAGGGACGCGTGGACGTTGAGCGCGGAGAGGCGAACAAGGACGAAGAGGGCAGTGCTGCTTCTACTGCTGCTGCCGTGGCAGAAATCGAGGAGACTCCGGCGAAGAGAGGCAAAGGTATAAGGCCGCCGGCTCGACGGAGGGTGCGGTGCAGCGTTTACGCTATCCGCAGTCCCCGCATATCGCCGCCGCCGCTGCCGCCGCCGTCGTCGTCGTCGTCGTCGTCGTCGTCGTTGTCCCACCGTGTGCCACGCGGTGCGGCTTAACGCAAAAGGGCCAAGGGAGAAAGAGGGAGCGGGAAAGAGAGAGAAAGGGAACCGGGAGAATCGCGGCCAAAGGGAGATCCGAAGGCAGGAGCAAGGCGATGCAAAACGAAAAATGAAAGCGCATATATCGAGGCGGCCTGGGCGACGACGGGACACACACATAAAACGAGGGATTCTCGGTGTCTCTTGCTTCTGCTGCTGCTGCTGTTGCTTGTGCTCCCGCTGCCTAGTGGACTGCCGATCGGCTACCGCTAGCGACGGATACGAACTGACGCTTACCACGCGCAAATTAATATTCATTATTCTTATCGATTTTGGTAATGAATTTACGAGGAGCGAATGGAAATTTAATTTCGGGGAGCCGGCAGACGGGACAGTGGATGAATTTTGAATGAAGATTGTGGAGGATGTGGTTTCGGTCTGATTAGTTAAAATTGAAAATTGAAGGGAATATTTTTACGTGGGTCCAATCACGATATCCTTGCTACATTGCGGTGTAGTGAGGCATAGGGAAGAATTAACATAGGCGAAAAAGACGAACTCGGTTTGGGTAACAGATGGCCGGCCCGTTCCGATCCTTCGCCTCTTGACTGAATTTCAAAGTAGCTGGTAACTATTGTGGTCGCATTTGCATACAGGGACGGATAGATTTAGTGCGTTCCACCGTCGAAATTTATTCCGGGGCTAGTGAGTTGTATGAGCTTCGGATTCCCGATTGATAGGATTTTTGTGGATTTTCGTGGTTCAATTTACGATTTTTCTTCGGTAGCGTTTGGAATACAAATATTTGCTCGGCGTGCTTGAGCGTACCTCGTACGACGGCCATACCTATCGCTACGCAACGACTTCCATTCGTGACGCTTTTTCAGATTTACGTTTACTTTTGCGCTCACTAGCCCCTGGCGAAAATTTATATGTGCGCCTGAGATTCCTCGTATTCCGTTTCGAGAATTTATTATATTTTTCGCGAGACACTCGTTCATTATTGCACGTACAACGTAGGTGGAGGCACCTGACGCTTCGAGATACGTTATCGTTGTTGTATCACCGTAAAAATGTTCAAGGTAAAAAAAAAACAAAATGGCTATCGGGAAAGTGAATCTATGTCAGGAAAACAGAAATGAAAAGGTTAAATTATTGTATTTATTTTTCAACAAGGTACACAGCATTATTACGCTCGTCAGTTATCTTTTTTCTTTGTTATCTATACACGATAAAAGTTTTTCAGGTCGTAACAACACTCGCCTGCTGTACACTGATTTACAAAGCATTTCTTGTTTCTTTTTGCTTAAGGCAATCGATCGGTGACCGTAAACGTAGTAAACACCCCGATCGTGTAATACATTTGGAAAGTTATAGTGATTGTCCACAGATGTTGGCCATCGTTTCGGGGATGAATTCGGAGATAATTATTACAGTGATTAGGTATGTTTCTTTGCAGATAAACAATGTTTTCCTGAAATTGCAAAGGGTTCTCTGCATAGCATATAAAGATCCACACAGTGAGTGAACCTTTCGCGACGTCACAGCAATAATACGCGACAGGTGTTTTCCAGATTTTTCTTATAATTATTCATGGATTTTGCTAACTAAGCAAAAGGTTTTCGACAAAAGTCGGTAGAATGTACGTGTCCCAACACTCTACCGAGGCCCTCGATAATACATTTAATATAATAATAATTCGCCCTAGCAAGTCTGGTCACGATGAAATTCACTACGTTTTCACGGTGGTTTTCACCCAGCGGTTATTTCCGAAAAAGCGAAGATAATCGTTAGCGAACCACCTACCAAATCACCGTAGAAAGTTTGCAGTTGGTGGTTTTGTCGGTGGTTTGACAGTGGTACAACGCGAACACCACTACGCGAGAGAATTTGCTATGGTGATTTCGTCGGTTGTTCGCTAAATATTACGGTCGCTTTTTCGAAACTAACCACTGCAGTGGTTACAATAGTGGTTCGTCAATGGTTGGGTGTGCCAGGGCGGCATTCTCAGGGCGAGCGTTCTACCCAGTCGTTGCGTTCGTTTTGTTCAAGGACACGAGGTATCCTTTGGACGCTAGAACACCTCGACTTTTGACGTGCACCTGATACCGAGCTACCCAATGCAAAACGGCCTCAACTCCGAAAACCTCGCTGATCGCTTCTGGCGGCAAAATATCTGCGAAAAAAATAAATGCTGCAAAATGCTCCAAAGTACGAAAACGGTGCGTATGACGATGTAACTACTTACGGCAAGGGTCGCTGTGTGTCAATAATTGTATGAAATTTGTCTTAGTAAATTCCTGTAATGCTGGTGGAACGACGCAACAACTTGCGAGATTAATTTGCACAATGTTGGGCTTCACATCCTGAAAAACAAAGCAAAATCTCTCGTTAAATTAATGCATGGTATCTGATGAATTTTTCATTTTTATAAAATGAACATGACTCACTGTTGCCCATTCATAGAGTTGAATGAATACATCTGTATCGACATCACTCACGCCAACATTGCAGACTGTTTTCTTTTGCACATAGTGCTCCACCACTGGCCACAATTGTTGCAGGGCGGATAATACATCCTCAGGAGTTTTACTCACTGTATGGCACGATATAACCAAAGACTCTATGCAGCAGGCATCCAGACTCCTCAAGACTAAAGATAAATGTTTATTACATATTTGCCGTAACCTCCGATAATTTTGAGTCGCAAATTGGAGACTGATAATGTACCTTGATCCAACGCCTCGCCAAGGGCTTTTTGATTGGGTTGCGGAATGAAAATTTTCACACTCACTTTGAGCTCTTTCCTCTCAACATCGGTCAAAGACAAATTATCATTTTTGCTGATCTAGAAAAAAAAAAATTACTTCTTACTTCAAAGAAATGTTCTTGCAATTCAAATGAAATAAACAAGTAATTAATAATCTCGATTACTCACAGTTTTTAACGTGTCTATTTCATTTTGGGGCTCATTGAGAGTAATTTTCAGAGCTTCGATCAGCTGTAAGAGAAAAATAGTGATACATTCGAAATTCAAAATAGCAGTCTGTGTGGATAGGTATAACCTCAAAACTGAATGTTGCGCTTACGCTAGGAAGTTATACGGGGTTGCCATCGATTGTCAAATGTTGCGATGCACATGACGGGATGGAGAATATTTCGAGGAACTCACCTCTTCCGATGGATTCAGTCCAGCCTTTTGCTTTAATACGTTCAACGAGAGAATGTTTCCAGTGTTCACTAACAAGTTGTTTCGGGACGCCATGCTTTACCCCTTTTTCAAATGAGTTACTTATGCGAGAAACAAAGTCGCGGCTGTAATGCCAGTCAGCATGGATTCGAAAAACTCGACACTGACTGAGCTCTCACTTTTCGACCTATGCGTATTTCCTTGCTAATCGCTTACTAGGAACTGATAGTCGGGAGAGTTACGCAGTCGGTGTTAAGAGTCGGAATGACTTGCACGTTTTCTGTGCTGCGATAAAAACTCTGACAGACGTTTTTTCTTGCTCTTAATCATCTTTGCGAACGCAACTTCGTTTGCAGGTGGCTTTGGCCCAGGAACCCGCTCGAACACTTGTTACTGCATCATGCGAAATGTGTCTCGCGTCAACACAATAACTAATAAAAAGAATAAATGTCTCCCGAATGACAATTCAGCTGAGATCTGCATTTCACATTGTGCCAGTCGTGTAATCGGTACAATTGCATCACTCCCAATCGCTGCGATAAATTTTTCATTACATGGGATTTAAATTCCACGTTTGGATGTTACGCAAGAGTCGGTATAAACGTAATTTGTAATTAAAGGAGTTCGGGGATAATCATATAAACGAACGGTAACCCGATTCCATGGGACTGCTTTCATAGTATTATTCTTATTACTACTCTCATTCTCGTCGCATTGTGTGGCAAGGGAGCAACCAGAGTCTTATATCATTTTCGCAAAAAGTGATAATGCATTGAGGGCCGTTTTTACTTATGTCCTTTGCGGCTTTCGGCAACTTAGTGTTCGCTGGGACCCATTTTACCGATCGTCGTTAAAACGCATACGTAACAATATTATCCCCACTTTAACGTGAAGGCCGGAACAGTTGTTTCGAATGTCTACTGCGACTGCGCCTCCTGTGGTCTGCAGTGGGTACAAGTGATCACTTTTTCAGAGGAAGGCCCCAATAATTCGGAGGATTATTTATTACGGTTTCTGGGATTAATCCGAGAGCAATGTTGAGTTCGATCGAACATTCATTTTTTGTCTTCTTGACCCTCGGCGCGTACGGCATGATCATGCACAAGACGGACTTCATGAATGGAAGGGCCACTATTTTGGACCCGTTTGGTCCTACTAAGCGAAGAGGACCTCATAGAAAGCCCAAGGTAAAGAGCAACTTTAAATCATCTTTCAATCCGTGTTTTAATACATTCAGACATTCAGAAGATAATACCAGTCTCTATGTACCTAATACGTTGGACTTATAAAGATCTATATATAAATTGTCGATGTATTTAAGAAAAGTGAGGTTATCTTATTATTCAACATTTTTACCGTTTCTACGATTTTCTAATAAAAACATGATACCTATTCGATGTTATTGCATAACGCACAACGTATTCTTTTTACTTGCAGCCTGAAAAAGAATAATTCAAGTATGTTAATGGATTAGCAACAGTTTGCTCTACGAAAGAAAGATCCAACTGGCGATGAGACACATCCCAAGATCATGGCCTGACATGGAGCTGGTAGAGTGATTGTACAATATAATTACATTTATTCGCTATGATTTGTAAAATGTCAGAGGGGATGAACTAAAATGTCAGAAATAAATATGTGAAATCTTAGTATGTGGTAGAAACCATTCCTGTACTTTGTCATTGCAGATTCCTTGAGTGCCCAATGATACTGTTGAATATTTTCTCGCGCTTACTTCTGAAAACTATGAAATTCAAAGCAATATATTCCTAAAGCTATCTTCAGTTTGTATGAGTTTAATCTGATAGTAACAAAAATTAATGCAAATTTTTCTGCCACTGGTCTTCAAAATAATCTTCATTCAGATCAGTTGTGGGAGAGAATTTTTCCACAATTGATCTGGTTATAATTCAATCTGGGAAATGAAAATTTATTCAACAAGTGTTATTTTTTTTTAGCTTTTTGGATGAGTATAATTTGGATTTTCAGATATGGACTAAGATGCAGTAATTCTACAATAAATCAATTAGTGCCAACTGTATGTCTTTACTTGAAATTGTCTGTCATAGTTTCATCAACCTTTGTTTGACAAAAAATTAGTATCCATAAGCGTACATTTTTGTTTCATATGAAAAAGGATCTACGCTTTCACAAAATCCAAAAGGAATAGTAGGTTCGGTGGTGCCAAGGTTTTCACAAATGAATAAATATTCGAGCGTATTTTGACTTTCAGAGTATATTTGTCTTTTTACAAATTTCCGTAGTCTCCTCTAGAGCGTGGACAACAACGGGCCGACGACCACAGCGTATCTCTTATGTAGCATGTATAATGTGTGCAATCCGTATGTGCAGTTATTATGTGATCCAAAAAATGCTTTAATATATTACACGTGCGCGTACTGCCGAAAGCCAAATTCGTATTTTATTATGTCGTTTATAATGAAAACGAAGGCGGTGGCGTTTCCTCGACGATGACGGGTGACGGGGTGGTGGTTTGGGGAATGGTGCTTGTCGATACGATGGCGAGATTTCCGATGACGATGGCTCAATGAAGGTGTCAGCGACTGCTCTTTTATCCACGAGTCAACAGTGCAATCTCGAGAGTCAACTTCCTCGATATTTTCACCCGCACGCACAGACGCATCCATCCACGCAACATTCGTATCCTACAATTAATTTCAACAGTGAACGGAGCTTTGCCCACGGACGGTAAACGAAAGAAAAAAAAAGAAAAATATTGAAAATTGAGCTCTTAACTCGATACGAGGTAAGAAAACTCTGAGATTCCGTTGACTCGCTCTCGTGACTTTGGCCTTGCTCCAACACGTCAGCTTTTGCGCACACGCGTAATCTCACTATTTTTTCCTCTTCTTATCCGTTTTATTTTCATTCCGGAAGTAAACCGGAAGACCCATATATTTAACATCCTATTGGATTAAATCTGTGCAAGACTCGCGTTCGACGACAAAAGCTGGCGTCTTCCAGCCGCGCTTTTCTTCTTCTCTTTATTTTTCATTACTCTTCTTTACCGCCGTGTCTACCGAGATCGCTCGTGGTTTCGGACATATAACTTTATCTAGCTAATTACTTAATGTAAACGTGATAATTATTTCAAAAATTCAATCTCTGTTCTCCCTCGTTATCGTCGATAAGATATAATAATGATATGGAACACGGCACAATGATCAACTGGTGATATACAATTTAGTCGGTCTCTCTCTCTCGCTTTTCGTCTCTCACAATCGTTCTGAATATTCTTCACTTTATTTATCGTCCTCTCGGCGCTCTCCTCCTCGGTTAATCCCCTTAGCTAATTTAATCGTTAGAGTAGCTTACACTTACAATATTCTTTCTCACACTCACATTTACCTTGCGCTCTCCTTTTTCCCCCCTTCTAACTATACCTCGGTTTCTTTTTATCATTACTCTTCTCGATCACACTTCGTTACTCGCGCTCCTCAGTGGTCGTCTATCTAACGCCTAAACAAATTCGACTCGCCTAATCGAGAAACGGATTACTGGCGAAGAAACTGGACTACCTCGTTTTCCTCGAGAAATATAAATGAAACGTTATTTTTTTCTTCTTCTTCTTCTTATCTCTTTTCATCTCACAACTCGCGTCATTTCAATCTGCCCTAACTCGAGAGTCCTGTACGCTGTGACCAGAAACATTTATAGCAATTCGAGTGGCGGTTAGAATCCAGCCGAGATTATTCTTCGTCCAATCTGAAATCTTCAATCGTTTTATTTTTCTCCGATCAAATCGCACCGATCTCGAATATAGTTTTAATTTCACATTGATGGGTTACGATTGTACTGTCGATTGTCGAAGAACTATTGAACTCTGCCACGATTGTGCAGTCGTACGGGTTACAGAAAAATATAATATCATTTTTCCTTACTCCATCTTTTTTATTTTTATCTTTTTCGTTTGTTAACTGGAAGAACGCGCCGGAGTGCGTGATTAATCGCGACTGGTTGCAACTGAAATGTGTGTAACAGCATCGCGAAAAAGCTTTGTTTCCCGTTTGTTTGGCTCACTCTCGATCGGCGCGTGATTTCGAAGTGGATCGAAGATCTTCGATATTTACAACGGATTCATCGTGACCCCTCGAATCGCGCGGCTGTTTTGTATTACCGATGGAAACGATGTAGCTTCCGGAGTTAAATTGTTAGAGAAACACTAGTAAAAATTGTTAACGGATTTGTCTTTCATTTTTTTTTTTGTATTTTTTTCTATAAGGATTCGTAAATATCTAACAACCTGACATTGTTCAGCGAGTAATTGTCCTATGATAACTGTGAAGAATTTGATAATGATGATATCGTTTTCGTCGGTTATCCATATATTCCGGTCACGAAAGGAGAGAATGACCAACGGTCAGTCGCAGGCGAATTACGAATACATTCAGAGGACAACTGTACTTGGATATCTCCGTTAACTACACCTAATTAATCGAAAAACCCAACGGACTCGTACGGACAGGTAAAACGGTGTAACGTCTTCCGCGGTTCATCCGCGTCGACGAACAAAGAAACCACGATCGTAAAAAGCGACTCTAAACGGCGCTCTGGTTGCTCAGTTTTGTGTCGAATGTGCGTGTTTTTATCCGGAATATTTTTTCTTTTATCTCGTAATTGCTTCTTCCCTTTTCCGTATATTCTCTCGGTTGGGTGATAATGGTGCAGGACATGAATGGGGGATGATCGATGGAGGGGCGGTAAGGTCAAGGGAGGGCGGGGGCAGGTGGGTTTGCGTATCGGCGTGCATATTGCATAAAAAATTTCGTCAACAATGGTAAATAACGTTCTCCGTGGGAGACGAACGATTCAACTCCTCAGTTACTTAGTTACTTTTTTTTCATCATCAATAAACGCACGCAGTCATATCGCATGTACGCACAATAATATTGTAGATCATAATTAACACGCGAAACCGTCTCACAAAAAAATGTTCCTTGGTATAACACGATTAAGGACCCATTACTTCTGCTTTAATTCATCTCTTTTTTTGTTCTTTGTTAACCGTTAGTTTTATTTTCGTCTTTTACTCACGAAACACAAACATCCCGTCGTTTTATATATTTATTAGGTACAATTACATACGCGTCATGCGATTTTTTTTTTCAAGCATAGTATTGTCAACAGTTGTGTATATATTTTTTTTTAACCATTCTCACGAACTCTTTCTTTCGTATCTTTGTTTCGTTTGACGATATCCCCTTTCGCTACACGTTTCGATCAGCAGTTGTGTGAAGACTGGCTTGAGTTTAGTTTTGGTACTGCGTCGCGTTGAGCCAATGGACGCAAAAGTTGGCACGTTTTGTCTTTCTCGACAAATGGCAAAAATAAATCTCTGCTACTTCGCCTTTCCACACCATGAAGCTTCAATTATAAATAAGAAAGTTTTTAATATTCAAGTTTGGATGATATTTATACAGTCCGAGAATTGAAGCTTAATAATTATTGGTCAACGTTAAGTTAACAATTTTTCTTAATGAATATCAACACTGAACAGTCGGTCCAAATGAAATGATGTAACACAAAACATTAATTATTTAGTTTAAATAAATCTTGACAACGAAAGTTTAATAAAACGAATAATTGACGTCGCCAACCTTTGCATCCCAGATATAACGTTCCTCTTTGCATTACGCTATTTCCATTTATTTGTCAAATTTCCTAATCACAAACTCGCAATCGCGCAATCCAGGTTTCAGTTTGTTTCTTTTCGCACGGGATTTCGCTGTTATTACAGATCGGGGCCTAATCTCTCCTATCGTCTCACACCCCAAGACTATTTTTCGGACGATATTAATGCATACGGAGAAATAGAAATCGGAATGCGTTTTAAAAGAGAAAAATACTGTTGCTATCGGAAGTCTTGTGTCGGTGTGTGTCACTGAACTTTTTTTTTCGCTATATTTCCGGTATACGATTTCGTGTCTCGATGCGAACGATGCTCGGCGTCTGAGCGTCTTCCCGTTCATGTGTGAGCTGTATGTCGCTAAGTGGAATGTGTGTGAGTGTTATGTGTATGTATATTTTTATTTCATTGTAAGGGGTAATTATCACAGAATACACGAGATATTTTTTTTGTATCTTTTCAATAAGCTTACGAAGATATTAATTGAAGCGGAGATTAGGAGAAAAAATTGTGACCCGTCTCGTCGACGTCGCGGTCGGAAATACGTGTCCTTTCGAAAATTCCCTTGTTCCATTTTTTTTTGCGTCACCCTCGACCTCGTCCTCTCGCATCTCGTTTGTCATTCGCTTCGCCGTTTGAAACTACTCACGTTACTCTAGACTCGACTGTACGTAGTAGTAGTAAACTTGGAACAACGCAAACCATGTAATCGTGTAGTTTTTTTTCACCGGGAGAGCTTCTTCTCGCAATTTATTTCCAACTTTGGTAATTCATACTAAGTGGATTCCCTTCGTTATCCCTCAATAAATGAATCGCGCTGGCGCGGTCCGCATTATTCGGCATCGGGGGGAAGCTCGAGAGGTAAATCTCGTTGAAAAAATACAATTTGTCATTAGAAATGCACGGGAAAGAAAGAAATTTTTCGTAATTTTCACTCAAGTCGCGTGGCAAAAACCGCGCGGGCTCGTGTAAAAACTACAAATCCCCCGCGCAACGTCCGCCGCTCCGACTCGAGCGAAAAAATGCGCGAAAAAGTAATGACTGCCGTTACAAAAATTGTGTTCTTTTTTTTCGTTATTCTCGATTTGCCTCTCACCTCGCTGTCCCGACGGCCTACGAACGAGACTCGACCTCATTCACCACCACACAGCAGTCAGACTCTCTTACGATCTCCGATTTATCCCTTAATTATACGAATAAGAACATACTTTACAATACGATATTAATTAATATGCCCTATTATACTAGCGGCCCGCTGCCGAGTGAAATCGGCAACGCGCCTATTGGTCGTACGCAATGCTACAATATTTAAACTTGGTATTAGAAAAAACACTCCATTTCAACAAATTCACCGTATCTACAGTCGTGTGACGCACCG
Source organism: Pimpla rufipes (assembly GCA_963932165.1). Classification (NCBI taxonomy): domain Eukaryota; kingdom Metazoa; phylum Arthropoda; class Insecta; order Hymenoptera; family Ichneumonidae; genus Pimpla; species Pimpla rufipes. The sequence continues at coordinate 9,657,947 of OZ010634.1, forward strand.
GGTTCCTCGCCGTGGCCGATCTAAGTCGTGGAATCGTCCGACGGCGGGACGTCTAACCCTCAATAGTTTTGTTTTATCCATGTTTTACGTCTTAAATTCATTAGTCGTCTTTTTGTTTGTTTGTTACTTCTCTATCACTTTATTTCTCGATTTTATTTATATTATGTGCTTGGACAACGGGCTGTATCACGAATCCATTCACATGTTTTATTTATTTCTTTATTTATTTTTTCGTGTCTTGGTCGTTATCACGCACCGATAACGCACATTTCGCGGGCGAAGCTTCCTCGAATGTCCTTGCGGCGGGGGGAGAGCATGGAGCCGAAATTACGGCGCGACGCGTCTGGCTGCGTTTCGTGACGTTCACCCTCCGCGTCGCGTTCCGATAGCGACAGCGATCCCATCGCCATCGTTATCGTCGTCCCGTCGATGGAACACAGTCGGGGTCTGCGAGAGGCTTCCTACCACCTGGCAGAGTCAGATTCGATCAATAGAAAAGTGGGAAGAACTCGCACGTCGGTTTCATGTGGACATCTCTTCGGTTGTACATTTCCGGATATTTTTTTTTATTTGCTCCAAATGTACTCGAAGAACCCGTAGATTTTTTGAGCGGTAGCTTCTCATCTCACGCTCGGCTCGCGGTTCGCTGGATTCATCCGGTTCACCCGACTCACTGGCCTCTTCTCCACTTCCTCTTTCAGGCTCTTTCCAAGCTTGATAGAGTTTTCGCTTCGGTTTGTTTTTTCATCGTAATCGTTTTTATTTTCTTTTTATAGTTTCTTAAGAGTCACTTCAGGTCGGATTTGGCAGCGGATTTTCCTGTCTGATGTCGCTCTTCAGCTTGACGAATTCCTTAGCCACCTCGTCGTTGTTGCGCTGCGAGAGAATTCGCAGTATCGTCCAGCCGGTCTCGTCCATCTGGATTCGCTTGCCCAATGAGAGCCAACAGGCGCAGGATCCGTCCTCGACTATGTCCTTCAGCTGGAGCACCGCGACTCCCACGAGTCTGTCCTCGCGAGCGAAACAGTAGTCCTTCACGCAGATGTGAAGCTCGAAGAAGTCCAGCTGTTGTTGCTCGTTTCCGATTATGCTGATTGATCAAACGAGAGTCAGTAAAACGCCAGAAACAGGGAGAATCATCTTTGTCGGTTTACGGAACGATACTCACAAGTGGAAAGTCTCGTTGAACTTTGGCGACCAGTTGTTGCTCTTCGACTTCGTCGCGTATTTTCTCTTCTTCTCGGCAAGGTGCGGTCCGATTAGATTTACCTCGACAAACGGCCTGAACATTCCTGTGGCTATTGCCCACTTGAGATCGTTCGCCGCGACAACTGCAATTTTTATTTTGGGGTCATTCAAAGTTAAATTCAATTTTCTAGGCATTGCTTCGTGTTCTGTACTTAAAGATATATCAAATATAGGCGGAGAAAAGTATTCTACACCTCTTGATTGAATCAAATATATAGGAGTATTCTTGAATGAATCAAATATATAGGAGTACTAGGCTAATCACACGCGCTGGCGCGCGTGCCTGAAAAACTTTTCTTCAAAATCGACCTCGGACATTTTTTTCAAATATCGTCTTTTAACCTATACCATTGTTCTCAAGTCGCATATTCTACCCCTAAAAATACTGGTTATTAACATTTTTTTATTGATTTTGAAAAAAATATTTTTTTTGGCGACGGAATTTTTTTTTTTTCCGTCAGAAATCGTAGAACCGAGTCCGGACCGAAAATCTCCAAAATCGACCCCAATTTTTTTTCTTTTGAAAATATCGACTTGTAACCTATACCATTGTTCTCAAGACGCATATTCTACCCCTAAAAATACTGGTTATTAACCTTTTTTAATCGATTTTGAAAAAAATGTTTTTCTGGCGACGAAATTTGTTTTTTTCTGTCAGAAATCGTAGAACCGGCCCCGGACCGAAAGTCGCCAAAATCGACCGCGGAAATTTTTATTTCAAAATATCACCTATAATACCCATACGGAAATAAAGTATATGCGAGATATATAAAAGATCTATTCCAGATATAAAAGATCTATTTTTCCGAAAAGTTGTACATGTCGGATCTATTTTAGGATGTATACGAAATCTATGCGAGCAAAAAATAGATCTGAGATATATACAAAATGTATTTTGATCATATTATCGTCCGGAAAGTCGTATATTCCAGATACATTTTCGTATATACTTCTTTTCCGTGGGGGTAGGTTAATCAATTTCGCGCTGCTACGCTCTTATAAACCTTTAAAAGGTTACGGGTGCTGCCCCGCCTGTCCTCTTATAAAATTTTTCAAGTTTGACACCATACTGATTCTGTTTATCATGGACTTTCCTGGCAACCAATCACAGCTCTAATAGTTTGCTAACAATGCTTTCCGTTACTCATGAACTTTTTAAAAGAGGGATAAATGTTTCAATTTAGTATTAAAATGTCAGTGAACTTAAAAATGAATAAAAAGATCCAATTATTATTTTTCCTCGTATATACCTTTCACCGTAACCTTCTGTTCGCCGGTGCCAGGATGAGTGAAGAGGTCGACCTGGATGCTGAGTTCACCCACGGAACCTCCATCGGTGCCTACGGTATCTGAAAGAAAAATAGCCGTGAATCGTCAGAAAATCATTGCATCGACCTCTGATTGCGTGAGAACGTATTGTCTGTAATCCAGGCGGTACCCTAATGGCGAATCGTGATCTAAAAAACTACATTAACTCGTTACTAGCCACATATCTATCGCCTATGCTTGATCGTACTACGTATCTATAGAGTTTCTATAGTCCCTTGTCTAATTTCTAGAGCAAACTACATGCTCTATGCTATTATGCGCCAGCTCTTGTGCCAATGCTGGAGTTGCCCTTGGTCCGTAACTCGTTGTGGTGCTTCAGACGTGGCGTAGCATCGATTCGGGTGAGTTGATGTCACTCATCTGCGGCCAAAACAACTATTCTACGCCGCTTGGAAATTCGTAAGACGTGCTGGTGGCCTCCTTTCGTATATACAGTATATAGAGAGGTATTTGGCGATAATGGATTCGGGTGATTGATGAGGATATTATGTAGTCGTGAATCAGCGAGGCTCTCAATGGCAGCGGGAACAACGCAGCGGCAGCGGCAACGATATCAGCACCTAGTTTTACTATTGTGTGTTACCAAGACACTTCCTTTTCGATTCGACAAGCGCCGGTAACGATTTCCTCGAGTCATTTCCGCAACGAGTGTGCAGTCATTCCTCGTGAATAGCAAGAACTGGATACGGCATCAATGACAGAGCTGATGCCGTTCAGTAATATACGGCTTCTTCAAGTTACAAATTAATGTAGTGACTAGAGCATCGCTAAATCTTCTCTGTACTTAATTACAGGGATCCGCAAATGCTTCCTTTAAATTGTATCTGATCACAAGATGGGTCCAAAGTGTTCCTCTTATTGAGAATATTTGTTGAAAAAAATGTTCTGTTTGATTGCTCGCTCATTCAGTTAGAAAGAAGACGTTTGCTTCTTTGTATTTCTTCAAAAATTATTAACGGAATAATTTCTTTTTCCCCGGTAGAATGGAATGTACAAGTAAAATATAACTGGGTGAAAAATATATATGCTAAGTACTGGTTAGACGCATTTTTTGCCAAACCCCATAAAGTCGTACGATCTTCCAGGGTTCGTTGCGGGGCAATCGAATCGAATAGGAAGCTGCCCGGATTTGAATGCAACAATTTCAACTACGTCGACTATGACGAATGAGTGTCTATGCGTCGTAAAAGCTTTCGGTCTCAGAGTGCGATGTCTCTGGTACCTTGTCGACTCTCTTGACGGAGAGGAGGCTTGCTCTGGCGCAGGGGCTCCTCGAGGCCCTCCATGCCCTCGGCGCCCTCCCCTTCGTCCGCCCTCTCGCTGCTCATCGAGCGCTGACGCTGACGTAACGTTGACGGATCGTTCAGCGGCACTGTCACCCGACAATAATTATTACCATCGTTGCCAAATGAAAGCAAACATCCGCGGTTATATGGCGACGATGAATTAAACATGTATCAACGGCCCGACACAGTATTTACGTCTCTGTCGTTCGACGAACTCAAAAGTTGCCTGAGAGTTTTCGCAAATTATTTGAACGACGCTGGTGGATACTTTGAAGTATAATGAAACCGCGTAATCGAACGCGAAGTTGAACTTACTCTGATTCACTTGCGAAGTCACGAAAGTCTTGATGAGCGTGTCTGTCGTCTGAGTGTACAAGCTCAGAGCGTACCGAAGGCTCTGAAGTTCCGGCGACTTTTCCAGGAAGTTCTTCTTCAGGCCGCTTCCACCCGCGTGGAAATACTGCTTTATCGTGTCCAGAGCGACGTCGAGAACGGCGCACTGCTTCGGCGACAAGTTCTTCTCCACTTCCTTGGATATGTCCTGGGAGATAAATTGAATTCGTGAGACATTTTGTCGGTAATAAATGGAGATTCAACAGGGCCCCATCCTACCATTACACCGCTCAGGGCGTTCTTGACATCCGGCTTTCCGGCCATGTGGTTCTTGAAGAGCCTCGACATGTCCTCGATCTTTGCGTTCGCCGCGAGATTTTTCGCATTGTCCGTCAGGTTCTTGAACATCATCTGCAAGTTTCACGGTAAATTGCCATTTTTACGTCGTGCCCATGAATTCACACGGGTAATTCGAAAAACGGATACAACTGCATTTTGCGTTGCAGATACGAGATTCAGCTTACACTCTTGTCCGTCATCGGCGGCAGCACAACCGTCTTCTCGAGAATCCTCATGACGATCTTCCAGAGTTCCTTCAGCAACCTCTTCAGCACGGTCTTCTCGCAAGTCTGGGCGTAGAGCGACAAGCTGCCGTCGAGCAAGTCCATCAGCGGCCTCAGAACGTCGTCCGCCTCGGCAGCCACTTGGTTCGCTTGACTGGGCTGCGAAGAGCCCACTTGACCGCCTCCTTTGATCGCCAGAAGAAGATCGCCGAGTTCGCGAACCGAGACCGTTATTCTCGGCTCGAGACTCTTGGCGAACAGCATCGCGAGATCGTCGAGGGCTGCGTTCAATTGCTGCTGAAGATCCTTCAAGATATTCGCAGCGTCCTCCTCGAGTTTGTCACCACCCATGGACTCGAACATTTTTTCCAGTTGGACGCGAAGTTGTTGGATATTGTTCATAAGGATGCAGGCCTGAAAGACGTCGATCACAGGCGTTGATCGCACGTGTGGAATTTTCGAGTACAGAGAGATTTCATTGCTTCGCTGGATTTACTCACGATTCTTTCCTCTTTGAGGTGAGCCGGAAATTCTTTCTTCACTATGTCGGCGTACGATATGAGAACCTTGACAATAGTCTTGGCAAATCTCTTCATGTACCTCTTCCAGATCTCCGGATCCGGACACTCGAGCTTTGAGACGACGTCGAAGCACTGGGTCAACTGAGTGAAGACATCCACCACCGAGACACTGAATAAGGCGTGTTCGCTGCTTTTTTGGAACTGTCGAGATACAAAAGTCGTTGGTTAGTTTCGATTAAAGTCACAAATCTATCGAAATGCTGAATCGTAAAAGGTTGCAACAGTAGTTCAAGGTAAAAAAAATTATGAGCGTTCCCATTTGTTTTTTTTTGTTGTTGTTGTAGTCACTATGATTGAAAAAAATTAATGTTCTCGTCAACGACTGCTGGATGACACATTTGACGAAAGAAAGAAAAAAAGTATCGTATACAGATACATTTTTTTCGGCAAGCTACGGTATTTTTTGCAACATTCTAATAATTTTCCAAAAGTTTGCAGTTTCCGAGCTTTATCATTATTCCACCGCGCGGCGAGAATGGCAAAAGTTTTCGGAAACTTACCCCGTCCTTCTTATCTCTACTGAAGGCACCGTAAAGATACTCGAGTGAAACGTCGTCGTTCTCGTTGAGCCACTGCATGACGAAGGGTTCGAACCACGCGGGATACTCGGGTACAGCGGTTTTGTAGAGCGGCACGTCCTTGACGAAGTTGGCGTGCAGCCATTTGACCCTAAAGTGAAGATTCATGTAGGCTGAAGATTTGCATATCCTGTGTTGCTCGTGCTCCTCGAGGGCGTATTTCATATCTATCGCGAAGAAGGTCCACATGTTCTCCGCGGACAATTGACCGATGTTCAGTTCCTGAGGAAATTGGTTCAGCACGGGGGCGTAACTGTTCTTGTCCTCCTCGATTACCGAGACGATGAGGGCTATGAGTTTGTGCCAGAAGTCGAGAGAATCAAGACGCGGCCCGTGATCCTCGGAGTCCCGTTTGGCCTCGTTCGGATCCACCTGGTACTCGCGATTGTACAATTCGTAGCAGTGCTCGAAGAGAAACTGGTACGTCGAGCGTAAACAGGCCTTCACACAGTCCTTCACCACTGTGCTCGCTCGCGGTGGACTCGACAGTTCTTGCACCTTCATCCTGAAGAACGTAATACTCGTCAGCAGATCCACCGTGCTCTTCAGATCCATCAGCTTCTCTTGACTCGACGCCGGGAAGTTGTTGCGGTACATCGACAGATCTATTCTCAGTGAGTTGTGTAACTGGTCCAGTAGTTTGACGAACTTTTCTTTCTGCAATTGTGAAGAGAAACGATATTTATTTTCCGTCTCTTCGACAGGAACGCGAAGGCCTGAGGAAGCTGAGATGACGTCGTTGAGGAGACACTGGGACCGTCGGTATATTTACTAAATTTATCACCGCGTTCCGAGCCGACGTTTCAGTGTGATTTATACTTTGCATTTATTCCCAGTGCGAGCTAAGCGCGAGAATTTCTCTGAGGATAAAAAAGGCAATAAGCCAGATACAAGAACCCGTTATTTATCTATGGATGCAAAGTCCATACAGAGCTTTTTTCCTCGGCTTTTATCGTTTTTATTTCACCTAAGTCACGAGCGTTGTTTATGGCCGGAACGAGCAGGGTTGCGCGTTCGCATAACCGGAAGCGTGAGGATGATATGCGTTGGCACAGAGAGGGAAACGAGAAGGCCCGGAAAATCGGAGATCCGGGCGGAAGACAAATCGCGAAGAGGAGATAGATGGGGGTAAGGATAAATCGCATACGTGAGGTCGGAATCTTGTGCTCGCGTGTTTTACCTCACGAGTATGGACGCATCGATCTTAAGAACATTGCACGTTGTCATCAATCATCTCTGAGTGTATTTGGAAAAGTCCATTGAGACATTCTTCTACTGTTTGTCGTCTCGATAAACCGGATAAAAAAATGATTCCGCTCATCTTACAGACTTTTGCTTTCAAGCGAATGACAAAAAAAACTGTAATCTATTTTCCGTCCTGTTAACGTTTTATCGTGAAATCAATCACAGCTGCCCATCAAATAGAGTTTGCGGTCATAGTGTATTAAGTAAGTGCACTAAAGAAAGAATTTAACATTAACGCTTTTTGGTTTTCCACGTTTACTTCGCTTCCTCTTTGGTTTAACATGTGAGCACTATTCCAAACATCCGAACCGCCCCACGATCAACTGTGTAATCATTCAATGTCTTTCTTCCTCCCCACTGAAACACGGCAACGCTACGTGAAGGGACAACGCGATGGGACAGCTCACGGACGGCTTTCCGGACGATCAACTCGCAGCGTTGCATTCTTTGCATCCGCGGGGAAACAAGAACTGAACGGCACGAACTACTATGCAGACACACGTTGGAAAGAATTTCCCAGCAGACACAGTATCTCGACTCGGCTCATCCATTTCCGGCGTCGCCGCCACCCCTCGCCAGACCGCAAGGAGAATAATATGAAGATTCCTCGAGAAGGGTACCCCATTGACTATAGGACAAGGACAAATCGCATTGCCGGCGAATCCGAATGAACGGCGAAGAATCTCGCGGGCACAAGTGTAAAATCACCGATAATTGATCAGCCTCGAGTTAGGAAGGTTCCCAGTCCACAGGCCAATCCGCAGGCTCGCACGCGCCGCGTCACCTACGGCCGCTCGCGGTCGTGTAATGGGGCGCGCATGGGGTTCCCGGGGAATCAGGGGAAATGTTGAACGTGCTGGGGGAGTTGAAATAGATAGGGTTGGAATGCACGCGAAGGGTGTCCCGTCAGGGTGCCACGGGAGTGGTGTATTGTGCACCGGGCCAAGGGTGAATCGTGTGTGAGTCTCGAATAACGGATGGACCACGAAGTTCGAGGAAATTGCACGGGCATTTCTCAGCCCGAACCTTGCGCTCCCAACGCTCCAGGGACATCCTCATCTCGGCCCCCATTCCCACGGCAGTCCCTCGGCATGTGCCCCTTCGCTCCAGTCATACGTTTCGCCTGGTCTTCCTCGCGTCGTGCGACCGGAATGTGCCGCGCGATAAAACGACGCACGACGTTGGTCTCTTACGGACAGTCGACTCACCCCGAAATTGCTCGCCGCGAATCTATCACTCGCCGAGACCGCTGAACTCGCTGTTGTGTGGGCGTAGTAAGCGTTTATGTTGGCCAGCAGGGTCGACATCACGGCCGGGACACCTGGGCACAGGTACTTCGTCGACAGACAGTGGAAGTGCCTGCGGGTAAACGAGACGAGATTTATTTATTGCCACGGTCGATCGTACGGCGAACGTAATTTTCTTTTCTCTATAATTGTCGTTTTATTTCGCAATTAGCGGGATAAAGCGATGAACAAACGGAGTTTCAATAGGAACTGGTGCCGATAATCTGATTGAAATATCGCTTCAGGCATAGTGAAAATGAATTTTGCAGAAGCAGCATTTTTTTATTCGAAAATTGCATTCACTTTTTTATCGCACAAACAGATGTGAAAAGTCGTCTGTTTATTTTATTGTTAAAAAAAAATAGTTGTGCTACCGCCACAGCTTGTAATTTAATTTCCTCATTCATTATCGTTTTGTCTCGTGACTAGCAGTTCAGGAAAATGTGCTGAATCAACGGAATTTCGATTGAGTCGGTATCATCGATATTTTGATTGAAATATTGGTTGAGGCATATTGTAAAGGAATTTCATAGCAGCAATATTTTTTTATTCGATATTTGCAATTACTTTTTTACCGCACAAACGGGAGTGAAAAGCCGTGTATTTATTTTTTATAAAAAAAAAAGTTATTGTACTAACGTCATAGCTTGATAGATGCTCTCGATGCCGTAACGCATGGCGAACTCATCGACGAGCTCCTCGCCGGGTGGATCGAAGTACACCTTCCACGCGTCGTCGCCCTTCGCCTGCGGTAGAGTGACCATTCCGCCATTTCCCTCGCACAGACTGTGAAAGAGATTCTCGTGGAGACAGGTGTACTGCACGTGATACGGCGCGACCTTCTCCTCGCCTTTGATCTCGACGCTTATGTGCAGCCTGATTGCGCCCGACACGGCGCTCTTGTCCGTGCGCTTCTCCAGATTGTACCACACGTCCATCTCGCCGCTCAGAGTTCGAACCTCGATTATCGTCTGACCGAGAAAGTCGTCGCTCTCCCTCGTCAACTTTTGACGGAGCTTCGACTTCAGATCGTTGTCCTCGTCCCATACTCGAACCTTTATTCGATCGGATGAATTGTGGCACTCGCTGAAAATAACGAACAATCAATATTCGGTCTCGCGGAAAATGTACGGACGAAAATTGGAGCGTTTGAAACTTAACACAATGGTGAAACGGGGTGACAGCAGTTTGGTTTTTCTACGGATTCATTTGTATTTTTTTGCAACGCTATATTTTTGCAAATTTTCTGACTCACAAGTAAAACTTCTCGTGCCAGACTGGATTGAGTTCCTGGGGCATCGTTCTCGTCCGTTTCTTCACCTTTCCCACCTGGACGGTGACGTAGGGATCCGAAGTTCCACTCTTGTCCTTGGCGATGAGTCCCTGGGCGCAGATCACTGCGTGTTTCCAGCGACAAGAGTCACGGTATTAATATCTCAGTAAATGGGAGCAATACTACGATTTTTTTGCAATTATCTTGAGGAGTAAATTTTCCACGGGTGTCGCGCAAGGGCGGAAGCTCTCGTAGGCGCGGAATTTTTCGATTAATCGCGAAACGCGCGACAATTAAATGCCAAACGCTGTGAGCGAGCTCGCGGCTCGGCAACTCAAAACGGGGCCGTCGTATATTCGCGGTCTCTGAAACGTAATTCGAATTTCGACTTCGAAAGCTCGCGCAGTGTCTCCGGAGTTCGCGCGTTGCGATTCAGTCGTCGTATCGCTGCGTGTTCCACGTACTGGCGAATGGGGTATTACGAGTTTCGTAACTGGGTCTTCGCCAGTGTGGCGGACCCTCCACGGCGAGGCCACGATAAAACTTTATTGTTGGTCATCCGAATTAGTGCTGGCGGTCCGGCCAGTAGTTGGCCTCATCTCGAGTCGGGGATAAGCGAGCGGCATTTCCGTTATCTTTCGCGTACGTTAATCGAGTTCTTCGCAGTTGCGACACAGTTTCCACCCTTGCGCACTCCACAAATTTGCAAGAGCTATTTAACGCTATTTTTATCGTCTTACTTTCTTTTTCATTTAATTTACGACGCTCCTTGGAGTGTGTGTGTGTCTGTGTTTGTGTTTGTGTATAATAGTTAGTTTAGTCGTCGACAATGAGCACAAGAAAAATTAAGCCCGCTTAATCACCAAGCTGGGAGCCATAGACGCGAATTGCGCTTCACTGAAGTGAGGCATTAATCAAGTAGAAAGACTCTTTTGTAGTCAGACACGCTGACTTTATTCCCTGGGCACGACTGGCGGTGCAAGGACGCGGCGGAATCGAACTTTCATTTTCTTGTGTTCACTTTTCAATGATTGTATGTGCGTGACTTAAATCCTTTGCCTCGCGATTATTAGTTTTTCAATAGTCTAACAGCTTCATTAATTTTTTTGTAGTTCTTTTAAATACACACACGTTAGATGAATTAGCGATCGTGAGGCAAACGATTAAACGATGATGATGATCATGCAGTTATTTCACAGAAAAAAAACCCACCAACCATTGAAACACCGTCACACCCAAAGTTTCTCAAACGTCGATTATCGTACGTGGAATAAATATATATAATATCGTATAATCGTGTATGTGTGACAGCCATCTCGTAAGCGTGCAAAAGCTCGGCAGTGATGTAAAACATACATAGTATAAACAACGGACGTATATAACATATATCATATTTCTACCCTTATCGGTATAATAATTCGACACACGTGGAATTACGGTGTCCTATGTGGTGTGCGTGATGCGTGCCGTGATTCGATATATATATATCATAATTATTATGTGATGTACGATACCCAGTATACGGAAAAATAGACGGCAAAGTACACCCATGCCCATGCTACGAACGCTTCGTCATAGTCCGAGCGTTCGTTAACCCTTTCTCGCGAGTCTCTTCCCGAGGGTCTCTTCGTGATGCAATTGCCGCACACTTTGCAATTCTTAGTCACCCATCTGCGGTCGTCAACGCCCCGAATGATCAAACAACTTTCTCCGGGAATGTCGTGCAAAACTCGTCTGTGTGCTGTCGTGTGTGTTTCTGCCTCGGTGTTTACTGCGTTTCAGCCGTAAATTTCCGTTTCTGTAATCTGAGCTATGTGCGCCTGTCCGATACATGAGCGGCTTTCTCTGTTCGTTTCAGTGTGATTGAACTGTTACGCGTTTGCCAATCTCCCTTGTCGACGCTACTGTGTTGGTAACGCGTTCCTCAACGTGTATACATTCTCCGTATGTGTGTGTGTTTGCGTGTCTGTGTCGGTGAGATGCGTCTTTCATCGTCGAGCAATCGGCATCGATATTGCAAGTAGATGCAGCAGTTAGAGATTGAACGGGCCGCCCCCGTCAATCTGAACGAAGTAAGAGACCAATCAATGGAGATTCATCGCGTTCCGCGAATATGTTTCTCGTTTGAATTTATGTCCGTGGAACACTTTTTTTTTCAATTTCAAGCTTGTTTGACGTTTCATCGAAGAGCCAACCGCGTTTCGTTATTGGATCGCGGTGATATCTTTTTTATTATTTTTTGTTGTCGGAGGCTTTTGTCAATGGTTATTTGAGCCAGATTGGCGAAACTCGTAGCCCTGGCGAGGTGCGAATAATTTTGAAGAGCATTTTTTTCCATACTTCAGTCTGGCCGCGAGGGATCTTTGCGAATGCCCCTTTTGCCTTTGTCTCGCTTCGTCAGATCCTGCAGCTGACTCCTTTCTGCCGCAGAGACCACGTGCCTCTTCCCTACGGCGATATGTTGTATATATATAGCTGTTTTAATTTGTGCTCGGTGAATCAAGAGATTTGATTACCGTAGCGGAAACGGAAGTGGCGCCAACTGTTACTACCTCAAACAATTTCAATCCCTCCGCGCGTCGCCCTTTCCCCCTTTGGCCCCGGGATTCCGGAGCCTTGCCTCGCTCCCGAGGAATGCAAGCTTCGAGCTCTTAGGGTTTCGCAAAGTTTTTGTTCGGTGTGTTCGCTCGTACTTTTTGGAATTCGACGAGTCGCTCGTGCCGAAGTTTTCGTTTTAGTTTACGGTATCGCAACAATGCTCGGTGAAACGTTAATTGAGACCCAGTAAGAAGTTTGTAAATACATTTTTCAAATTTTCTCTGATTGAGATGATTGGTGATTCTCATTGAGGTTGAATAACACCGAGGGCTGATTTGTCGCAGTCACGAGGCACAGTGAAATCACTGTCATACTGAGTACTGCATATCTAATAATTATGAGATGAACTTAATTGATTATTAATTATTTGACTGTTAAATTTGAGACATTTGACAATTGTAATAATCAATCCATCGCTGATCTATGAATACTATTAACTTCAGTAGGACTTCAAAGTGAATTCAGCGCGAAATATGCCGCAAAACTTTTATTCCCGAGAATAATGTTTTTTCGGAGTGAAACAAGCAAAACGATTTTGTTCTCTCTTCCGAAGTATCGCGAGGTTTTTGAGAAACTACTGGAAAGTCTTCGATGACTCCACTGTCCGTCGTGTACACATTTTTCACTGTCGCCGCAATTATATTAATGGTGTCCTCGTTCTTGGAAAAAGTACTTCTACTTCGCCTTCCGGGGAAAAACGCGAGAGAGGCGGAGGTAGCAATATTAACGAGAAGAAGGAAGTCGACTAAGAGCAGGTGGATTAAAAACACTTAGCCTGATGGATCGAGGGCGCGTTTAATAAGTTTAACGGTCAATTTAAATGCACCTGCCCACTTCTTTCTGCCGGCTCCTTCGCGCAACAAGCAAACTTGCGCCCCTATCCAACTTGCACTTTGTCCACTGTCAACGAGCGGCTTCCTTCTGTTTATCGATCTTGCGTCGCGTACACCGGGTCAGACCTTCCGTAACCTCTTATATCTTCTCAACCATCCCCTTTGGAAGGACTCGAAAGAGAGTGCAGCGGGGTTTTGCTTCATCGGACAAGCCGTACAGACGTAGCTTTGAGAGTGCACGAGTGCATTTACCGTCGTTATGTTGTATATATTTAACGTCGTTCGTAATGTACACTGTATTTCCATTCGCCGGAGGAAATATCGCCGAGTGCAAGTGTATCTCGGTGTAAACGTTTCAAGTGCCTACCGCGACATAACTCCTCGACGATTTTCCCGCTACACAGAAAGTACGTGACGTAAATGTTCGACACTGTTTTGCGTTTTCTACTCGCTTTAAAAATGCGGGTTTAGTAATTGGCACTTTCCAAGCTTACAAGTTATTTTCTACTGAACTGTGGTCGTTGACAGTAAAAAACGATAACAAATGTCGGCGTTTGGTTACGACGAATATTTTTTGTGAAACTAAAATATTATTGTTGCGCTCAGTAAAAACTATTTTCACGCTTATACGTTGAACAATCCTTTGTGTTTTTTGATTTTTTTCCGACGATTCGATTTAGTATTCCACACTCATTCATTGATATTATTACACCTGAATATATTTTACGTCGTGACATCCTACCCCCTGTTTATTAGTCATCAACCCCGTCAATAATTACACATTTCTTATGACCTTCTTGAATCTACGACTGAAATTATTTCTCGAAGGCAATTATGCCCCACATACTGGCGACTAAATTTTTCCCCACTAATACACGACGTGTACCTCACTCAGCTAGATTTCATTCTATAACATAAACTGTAACCCCTGCAAAAACCCTAGTGACGAGCCACTACAACCTGCTAGTTTCTTATATAACAATTCGATTCTGTAACCCACAAGTTGCTTTCTCATTGATATTATTGCATCCCAATACGTATATTTTACGATGTAACATTCTCACCCCACGTTTATAAGTCATCAAGCCAGTCAATAATTACAAACATTTCATGACCTTTTCGAATCTACAACGAAGGCAGTAATATCCCACATACCTACGACTACATTTCTGCCCACTGGTACACGACGTGTATCTCGTTCAGCTAGATTTAATTTTACACCATAAACCGAAACCCCCGTAAACACCCTCGTAAAGAGCCTTCGCCGGGTGCGCCGAGCACCGGCGCTACAAGATATCGCAAATCCACTTGTTAATTTCCTTCTAATTGCGAGCAAGTCCGGTCGTTCGGCTCAAGTGCGCGTAACGGAGTCGGTTATCCACGAGATGCAAATCGACGAGATTAGAAAAAGGAGGGTTGTCAGAGGTTTACAGCTGAGAGGGCTGAAAACGAAGGGACAGGAGAGGAGGAGGAGGAGGTGCGAGCAAAGACGAGGGCGAGGAATCGGGAGGGCAGCGGGGGTTGGCTGTGCAAGGAGGGGGAGAGTGCAGACGACTCCTGGGCCACGGATGGCGCTGCACTTGGCTGTACGTTGAACTATCGATCTCGGTGCGCGGCGCGCATAGAAAGTTTCGCCAGCTTCACCTCTCGGCGGGCGGTTTCGCGTTTTCGTCCGAGCCAACGAGACGATTATACATAGCGCGCAGAGCCCGCAAGCTCCCACGAGACCACCGCGATCGTATAATACCCTCCCCATTTCCCCCTTAACCTCAACCCCTTCACCCCCATCCCCCCTCGTCCCTCCCCTCGCCACCGTGCACCGTCTCGTTTTCGTCTGACCCTTGCCCGGTGCCACCTCACAACTGGCAACCTGTATTACGGATACTGGCGCACACTACGCGAGCTTGCGCACTGGTGCATAAATCGTCGTGCTTCCTGGTTCGCAATCTTTTTTATCCTGACCTCGCCTCGCGGCCAGACGTTAATTGAAAATGAAAATCTCGTTGCGAGCATCGCCGTCCTTATTACCGTCCGGATGCCTTTTTTTCTTTCTCTTTTTTCCTCGACTTTTCTGCCTCCACCTTTGCGCACAAACTCCCACCGCAAGTTCGTTTTTTTTATTATTCCTTTTTTTCGGATCACAGTTTATATCACAGATGGCTCTCAGTAGTGTGAGATGTGGGCGCGTGGATTTATTATTAAAACTTTAATTCACTTCACCTTAGATTTTTTATTTGATGCGTGTTAGAAACGTGTGGAGCGTTTTTATGTGTGTTTGTGGTTTTTTTTCTCGTGGTAAGGTTCAGCGAGTGAGTGTTTTGCTTGGTAATCAATGATTGCAGAGAAATAGAGAAAGATAGAGAGTGAGGTGAGATTGTGGACGAGAGATAATTCGTGATTTTGTAACGAATGAGTTTTGCTTTTTTAGTATCTGGTCTTTTTTTTCTCTATATGAAGTATAGTCAGTATTTCGTGGTGGTCACCTGTGATGGCGATCTTGCACGACCACTTGCTGGTGCCCTCGAGGACGATCAACTCGGCCTGCTCGAGACTGTCAATGTGGGTATCCGGGTCGACTGAAAAGGTCGTGCTGAAAAGAAGACAATGACAAAAACTCGTCATCGAGCTCTACAGCGGGAAAGGGTTGGAACTAGCCGGTTTTGCGGGTGTCACGACCGCCGTCGTCGCCGCGACGAAGTCCCGGAGACACCGATCGGTGGTCCGCCGCGTCCGTTGCTTCTCTACGACGTCCGACGAGCACGAACCGAGAGCTCCTATCGTTGCCAAAGACGAGGGGTGGAAAAAATCAAAATTGAGAGGAATGAGCGCGAGAAATATCGAACAATCATGTTAACTCTCGGGGAACTGCCAAGCCCATTCAACAGCGAGGTCCATAGGCGCCTTGCAATCAGTCACTTTTAGCCAACGCGTTGGGAGAAATTCGAAAGAAAAATAAAGGAGAAAAGAAAACACAAAAACTGCACAAGCTGCATTTGAGACTATAATCCTGTTGTCTAAACTTATCATTGTCAAATTATTCTTCAATTCTGGCTTCTCAAAGTCGATTGTACGTATCTTTAAAAAAAGACCAAGAGACGCTCGTCTTCCTCGACAAACTTTGCACCCGCGGAGAAAAATCTAATGACCGCGTCGTGTCGGAGTTACGATTGTTCAGTTCATGCAGCCATTTTTGTTCACAGTTGCAGTGTAACTAACAAAGTAGTCGTCGCAACGCGAAATTATTTGCAGTTATGAAAAATGGTCGCACCGGAAACTAACTCGTTCGCTCAATTGTTGCTGCATTTTCGCCGCATAATTCTCGATGTCCGTTGGTTATCCGCCGTACATTGTTAACCAGGAAGTTGAAGCACTTAGCGGCGCATAAACGGCGACGGTACCGAGCGCGATCGTCGTAAACAGTCGAGCAGAGTACCGACAATGTCTCGGGGAACGTGTCCGTTGTATTCAAAACGTCACACCGCGTTTAGGTTCTTATAGCACGATCGTGACAAGACCACCTGTTAGCAAAGAGGAAGAAGAGAGAGACAGAGAGAGCGAGCGAGAGAGACAGAAAGGATAGTAGAGAACGATAGTGGAATTAACATCGTGGCTAGAAATGGGGAGCGGGTTGCACATCGCAGTTGGGGCCGTTGGAGAAGGGGGGAGGAGGGGGGGGGGGGGGTGTTTCACAGTCTCCCGCCGTCAGCTTTTCAAGCACCTCGGAATCGGCCGTCCGGCTGTCGGCCTGGAATAAGAAAACTTGTTGCTCCCTCGCTCGTCGTCGTCGTCGTAGACGCGCCGCTCTCTACGTGGCGCAATGCCAACTTCCGCCTAGCACCCTCTGCTGTTCGAGCGAATAATGTATCAGCCTTGCCGCGTGCCCGCTGCGATATCACCTCCGTCGGCCCGCGGGAACGAAAACCCTCGGGGGGGGGGGGGGGGGGGGGGGGCGTGTAGAAGGCGAACCGGAAGTGTCGTTAGACCCGACACGACCGGGCGATAAACCGACTAGATCCGCCCGATGTGACTCCACTTATTCGACTCGTTGAGCCTCGTACATCATCTCCGAGAAATTCCGGCTCCTCGCTGTAGTCGTTCTCGTGTCTACGTCAGGAAATCTTCGGGAAGCTTGAATTAATCTTCGAAAGATTGTGGAAAAATACCGTGACGGAAAACGCGTGGTGAGGAAAGATGAATGCGGGTGGTTGGGCAATTCAGAGGGGGTGTTTCGTTTAGCCGTAAAGTGACATGGCTGGTCCGTAACATGATTTGTTTGAATCATTTGTTTGAATTGATAGGGTCGAAAAATGAGTTGAACGAGCTTAGATGTTCATTGAATGACACAACCGACTGATTGATAGGCCCAATCAAACAATTCGTTGAACGAACCGAAGAATTCGTTGAGGCAGCCAAACAATTTGTTGGACCAACCAATTTAATTGCCTGAATGTGATTTAATCACCTACTTAGGCCAGGCCAATCACTTATTTCTATGCCCAGGTATGACATCATCCAGCGAGAATCACGGCCCAGAGGCTGCACCGCCGCAGCCCCGAAGTCAGATCGGAAGTGTCGTCAGACTCTACCTGACCGCGCTTCAATCGACCAGATCTCCATTTAACTTTGCTTATCCGCCCCGTCGAATCCCATACATCATCTCCAGGAAATTCCATCTCCTCGCACCAATCGCGTCCGCCGCGAGAAACCTCCGGCGGACTCCGGAGGAATCATGGAAAAAGCTCGGATGAAAAATTCTCTCGGCGTCCGCAACCGCGTGCACAGTGTCGCTCGGTCGCGCGCGAGATTCTCCATTCCAGACTGGAAAAAAAAAAAACGACCTCGTGAATAATGCAGCCTTTATGTAACAACGTCGTCGAGGGAAGACAAGAGAGCGCAACGTCGAAACGCAATGTGCCGATGGCATATAACATTAAGGTCCGCTACCGCGGCTCCTGATATCGGAAAGTTGCCCCAAGTTTTCGACGGGAGAAATGTGTTATCATCGATCGTTTCATCCAAGTATACGAGGCTTCTGGGAAGCTTGAAAGTAGGACCCGACCGCCTAGATCCACAGGTGGAGCACCAGAGTGCGAGGCTATATCATCGTCGATATGACATAAGCGGGGAGCCACTTTCATATAAATACATATATATATGATACATATATCAGTATATATGCCTGATGCAGATACACACGTCTATATATATATATATATATATATTTATATATATATACACACACATGTATATACATGTGGTGACACAGGGTAATCGAGAATCGATCGAACAGCACGGCCAGCACGTAATCTCAAGTCCATCGTGTGCTTGCGCACGATGTTTTGCCGTGCGGGAGGCAGACGGATCGTGGGCACGTGGGGTCGTTAAACCACCCCTGGTGCCCGTATCACAGGTGGTTGGTAGATTGCTTTCCAGACTGGTTTCGCTCGTGCACATCACACACAGAGGGGGGAATTGTCCGATCCAGGGCAAACCGGGTTCGCGCGCCGAGCGGGCTAAGAACCGAAGTCGCGAGGGCGGAGAGGCTTCACGGGCCGCGCGGCGAAATAACGTGCAGGTATCACGCTGGTCTCGCTTTGACTGCGAGAGCGCGACACGCTGCAGGAGCCACAACAAGTTGTTAGACGATCTTAATGGACTTTCGATTCAATTTCGGCCAAGTCTGTAGGAAGATAACGCGGAACGTCCGGCGGGGACGGTGAAACGGCGACGTGGACGACATTGCGCTATTCCCTTCGTGCCCATAGCCGAGCTGTGTGACCTGTAGAAAGAACGTTCGTTTGCGTAAAGTGGGAAATGATTTAGGAAAGTGGTTTGCGGAAGGTCGACTTGTCGGGACAATTGCGGGATTCTCGGTTACGAAGGTGTCGCACATTCAGTACATCCTGTGCTAGTCAGGCCCTGATGAGGGCCATGTTGGCCCAGCCGGGGCCTGAACAGTGTTCGAACCGGCCCGGATGAAACCCTGCAAATTTTCCACTGCGGTAGTAATGGATTATTTCACATTCGAGGAGTCTGAATTCAACTACATCCTCTGGAGTTTCACGAACGTGAGAAGTTAGTGCGGGACTTTTTTGCAAGCGTCACTCGTAGGTTACAACCACTTTGTATAAATGAAATTTCTTTCTGCCCGACTATGCGCCACTCGTTTCGCGCACTCGAGGAAAACGGGCAGTCCGAGCTTGCGGGTGATTTTGACCCCCTTGCACAATGGAATAACAATGGACGAGACTTTATTGAGCAATCGCGGGGGCTCTAATCGATTGTCGATTTGGGTCAGTTCGGTGCATTCACCAACGAGTCGATTTATTCCAAGCTGACTGGAGAGTTTTGCGAGAAGCGAGATGTCGACCGTCGTATGATCGAGTAAAAATCCGGGCAGGGAGATTGGGGTCGTCGTAAGATCGATGGCAATCGAAGAATACGGAGCCGAAACGGAAAGAGAAAAATACGACATCGAAGGCGGTGGGGAGGAGGAAGAAAATGAAGACACGCAGTCCGTCGCCCGGACGGTATTGACCCCCTGGGGGTCGTGTATTGAGTTACGATTTCCGAGAACTTCAGCGAAGTGCATTGAAGTACACTGCACGCGCATCGAAACTCGTTAACTCGTTCTCGTATTTTCTCCCATCTCCAGCAAGGCTGCGAGCTCCTCGCAGCCGGAAGGGCAACTGCTTATTTGCCGTGCAAATTGCGAGTGAATTTGATACACGCGAGTGTATCACAACCGGGAACCGAGTGGACAGCTGCGTATAAACACTGGGACGTCGGGTAGAACCCAAGTCCGCACATTCCGCGTTGTTCCGGGAACCCGGTGTGTTATCGATTACCGGCGAATGAGAATTCCCGCGTCAACAGCCACGACGACAGAGACGTTGTTATTAAGAACATAGAGAACACGGCAAATAACGCACGGAATCGTGAGAAAAAAAACAGGTGCAAATTATACCTCCACTCGGGGTTCTCTCATTCCTCTTTAATTTTCTTTCGTGTCGCATTTTTTCTCGTTTGTCGCGCCGGGGGAAAAAAAAGTCTCGTCGAACGATTCTGCATTGGCCGTTTAACCAAATTGTTTGTTGAAGAATTATTCAAATCGGAGCAACGTGTTTTGACATATTTTTGAAACAGAAAATTTGTCGTCATGCTGCATTTATTTCAGTTGCAGACATTCACGATTCGCAGTATGTGTGATACTCGGAATCGAGTTACGTCGCGTCGGTCGTGATACTCATTTCCCAGGGACTTCGTCACGTCGGCTGGTAAATGGAGTTGAATTCAAGGGAGGAGATTTGCGGAACGCGCTCAGTAGGGCTGAATATGCTTGAGCACTTTGACCACCCGCCGGTGTCGTCGCACTGGGGGGAATGAAGAGACAGACTTGGTAATGGGAAGCCCTGGGGCTAGATTGTTGCATGCTCGAGTGCAAAGGCTCGCGGTCTGCGCTCAGGGGCGAAGACACGAACTGTCACGACAACCTTCATTATCAATTTGTCCCCGCGTGAAGTTGAGACAGTTGGGCGTTTATGTAACTCGTTGAATGAACGCGGTGACACAATTAGACAGCGGGAGAACTAAACTCGTGCGACTGAACGAACTGGCAATCCACTGAGAAGAAGACGCAGCGAAATCGACTAAACCTGCAGTTGCGAATGGATCGAAACATTCAGCGGAACGAACAAAAGAAAGGTTAAGCGTTGTCAATATTTGACAACCATTTTTTTTATGTATGTCTTTCAATTAACTAAATATTTCGTTCCCCACTCGTGAACAGAGATTTACATCATTTTCGAATTTACATCACATCGAATGATTCGAAACTAAATAATAATAACGACTAAGTATAAATATTCGTGTAAACAAAAGAACTTGAAGTGGGATAATAACAGTTATTTGAAAAATCAGTTTTATTCAAATTCAAAGCATCGATTTCTAACGAGGAGAGACGAGATATACTGAATTGCCATACTAGTCTAGAAAGCGGAAATTGCTAGACAATTACCCGAGCCGGGGACGGTTATTTGTGTTGTGTCGAGTAGATCCGATGTATGCACATTTCAATGGGACAACTGATAGTTCGGACTGTCTGAGAGGGGTTTGCATTGTGGCGGTAAGTTGGAGGATTAATCAACGACGACGAGATGAGGCTGCGGTTTACACGAACATCGGTTCAACAGCGACTGAGACTCCTATAGTGCCGAAGTTTCGCTATTCCGAAACAATTGGTCATAGAAGATCCGTAATTGTAATTCGAGTGCTTATTTACTGTTTTCAATCAATCGGTGCACTTTTAAGTGCAAATTTCTTTCAAACTCGAAAAATCAGAAATTTGTTTTTAGGTAGTCTCTTCGTCATTTTTTGGATCATCGGTACAAAAAGATCAACAAAATATTTTAAAAAACTGTACCTCCCATAATGCACCGGGTCAAAAATGGTCCAGACAGAAAGAGACACCGAAATCCTGAGGTTTCTTTTTGTCAGAAACCAAGTAGATTTTTCCACAGCTTAGTGTATCGACACCATGTATTTTCCTTGTTTCATGTGTCCCGGACGCTTTTATAGTGTGGACCTCGGCAACCCCTATTATTCCCTGCGAGGGACAATGAACAAAATTCCGCCTGACTCACAATGCTGTGACAACTTCCCTGGGAACCCCGGACGTCTATTCAATCGTCCACTGAAGACGCTCGAAATTACCGGAATTGGATGGAATGCTTGGTTATGCATATCACAAGTGAATGCAACGCAGGGTACAATGGTCATCACGCAGGGCATGGCGAATAGAATGGTCGCCTCTGTGTTTGCAAGAGCTCTCGTGGTCCGCTGTAAGGCCGAAGGTATAGGAAAGCAGCGTAGAAACTTGTCGAGACTGCGTCCTACAACGAGCACCACATCCACTTATGGGACGCGAGGAGACTTCTTTCTAGTGCACGACGGTTGCTTCGACGCATCCGTCATTCATCGCGAATTTTCGCACCGGTTGCTGCGTATCACAGGTTGGTACCGGGATCAAATACGAAAGAACCTCGGTTATCAGCCAAGACGAAAAAGATCGCACAGAATATCACTAAACTACTCTGTGTTGCACGCGCAACATAATCAGTCCTAGGACGAAAGCTATACATGATTAGGAACAACAACAGCAGCAGCATCAGCGACAGCAAAAGAATAACGAACAAAATTAGACATCGAGAATACGATCAGCGATTTCTTGGACTTGGTCGACGATCCGCTGAAACGATTCACTGCGCGCACAGCAACATCCATCCACAGCGAAACGATAGAAATCATACATAAACGGTAAAAAGGCTCGGACGAAACAACCGAGAAATTGGTGAAAAAAACTACCACGAAATATTTGGTAAGCCTAACGAAATTGTTGATTCAGACAATCGGATTATTGGTTACTACAACCAAATACATGGTGAGACCAATAACTTGATTGAACCTACCACATTTTTCGTGGTACCATTTTATCTTGTTTGGCTGGTTGTTCCACCCGGGCCTTTTTCTCCGCGTACGCACCACTCAAAAGACACGCAACAACGAACTACAGCAGCCTGGGCACAAGAATTTTCGTGACACAGAAATTTCGGATGCGACGAAATAAATATATATCGACGAGGAAAAATTATAATCGTAAGTTGACAACGACAAGAGACAATTAGCGGGTACGTGGGGAGGGCCGAAAAATGTGAACGAAATAAAAAAAAAACACAATGTGAACAATGAGTGGGAGGGTAACAGCCATTAATAATGAATGGCGGGTTCCGCGTGGGCGAGACTCGCGATCGGCTGGAAATAATCGTCGCAGGTACACGAGACACTAAATTAATTGAGGAAAATTATAACAGCGAGAATTAAATATATATCAATACACAGTAATTAAAAAAAAAGAAAACAAAAAATAGACGACAACGACACAAAACACAGTGGCTATAGACGTGGTTGTACAAGAGCTGCAGCCGCTGGGCAATTCGTCGATCGAACGGAAGCTTTCGTATTATTGTAATAAATGCGTTAAATATATATTGATATAAATATAATATATAGGCTGCATATCTTACGAGTAACCACAGTTATTATAGGGTAGACATTAAATACCGACAATATGTATATATGTATACACATATATATATATATCGACAATATCAAATGTAATATTGAGTTGTATATGTATTATGTATAGGTGAGTCAACGTATATCTGTAAATCGGGAGCCGCGATTGGAGCACACATCGAGATAACCCACAAACCTGTTATCGCGATCTTCGCCGACCATTTGCTGGTACCGTCCAGCACGGACTGCTTCACTGACGTCATGTGGTTGATGTGATTCTTGTCGTCGACCCCGAAGACAGACCTAAACTCCGACGAGATTCACATGAAGCCTGACCCAAACTCCGTCGCATGATTTTTTTTTTTACACAAAAAAATGTTCCTCTCGCCTTTGGTTCAATTTTCGTTGACTTTTTGGTCTCTCTCATTTGTTTTTCCGCAGGGGCCGATGAAAGCTTCGCCGCGGCAGAACTGGTACAACCGGCATATTGCGTCAGAGCACGTTCTCGCATTGTGTTCTCGCCACCGCGGTTTCATAGAACGATTCGCGGAAACATATGCAGCAAGGGAAAATGCAATCTAGCCGCGGTGCCGGGTAGAATTAAATATTTACACGGCGAATGTTGGCGCGAAACACACAGCGTGGCGTGTATGAAACGTTGTCAGGCAAGACGGGGGAACGGGAAACGAATAGAAAGAAAAAATAAAACAGAAAAAATATGAAGAGAATAAAAATAATTAATTGGATTTTTTTCCTTCGAGAGCGCCAGGGTTCGCGTGGATAATTCAGCGCTGTGTATATCTTTCGGGTGCGGCGAAAATGTGTCTGTGCACATGTGCAACAATTTAGGGAGTGTGCGGTAACAGCGCAGTAAACGAAATTTTGCCGAATAATGAAGTGCACAGACAGGACCTGTCGGACCCGGCAAAGATTATGCTTCGTCGTGCTTATTTCCCGAGACCGCACTGTGTGTTATCATTATCGATACCTCGATATCGGGTCACCGAGCACCGAAGGGTGTAGTCTCTTCGCAGTGTTGCCCTCGGAAACCAGTAATGGCCTCTTGTATATGGTTTCGGAAACCACGAGGACACGCCGTTATCCACGCGCGGTCTACCCGGAAGATGCTTTAGATCATTGTCGCTCGAGCGTGCGGATTTATCGTCGAACTGGCCGTTCAATTATCGAGGCAAAATCGCGGCAAATTAAATTTTCATGCCAAGTGGGTGCTTTAAGTCGATTAATCTGCGAGCAGCGATCAGCAATCGGAAGCCAACGGAAGGTATCGTCGCCGAGAGGGATGAAAAACATAAATAAACAACGTGAAAAAAGGTAGTAAAATAATTATTTGAAATAATTCACGAGAACAAATGGTTTTTATTAACAAAAATATATTAACAAAAGGTGGGAACAAGAATCGAAATAAATGATGATGTCGTCGATAAACTGTGGGCTTTAATCTGTCATTTATAATAATCGTGCTGTGCAATAATCAAAAAAAGAGAATTGCGACTGTGACACTTGCGAGTTTTTATTTTTTACTAATGAAAAGTAAACGTTAGGCATTGACTGACAAATATTTCAGGTACGAATTTCGCGGTAATTAGAAAACGCGAAGCGTGAAATAAACGTATAATTAAGAATATCAGACTAACTTGCAGACTCAGGAATTAAAAACGCTTTAAAAAGATTTATAAAACGACGACTATTTGCCGGCTGTACCAGCCTGAACGCACTGTGCATGTACGTGCGCCGCTCGTGTACTTTGGGTTTCAGTAATGATTGCCGAGCGACATATGGATACTTTTGGCAATTAGCTGGCAGCCCGTTTGGTACGCCGGGTGCAGCTGCAGCCAGTTGCATCTGAAACCCCTGGCATTGGTGCCTCGGTGGCGCATTAACCACGACGTTGATTGGCCGATGGCACCGTACCAAAACTCGATTCTCGGCTTTCGACCTTGGGAATCTCGCGAGCTTCTGTCTTTTTGGGGGCGAAAGCTCGGGTGAGCGAGTGCAAAAAAAGAGTCAACGATCTGGCTCAAAGTAAAAAAAAAAAAAAAAACGCTCGGTTGCTTTTCCTGTTTATTTTCACTTTCGTCACCATTGCAATAAAACGCTCTCTTTGATTAATTTATTTTCCGAATATTCCATCAACGATATTTACAAAAATGTGATCTGAACGCTTCGACGTGAACGACACGATAATTCATTTGAAAATCAAAGCACATATATCAATCACTCTTCGCGACGCTGTGAATTATCGACCATTTTCGCTTTTCAGAGCGCGATCGTAATCGTTTTGTATTTTAATATACATCCCGGCATTGTGTATTCACAGCGCGTGGATCGGTAATCCGATAGACTGGAACTACGTAACCGCGATGACGTGATAACGAGCCAATTTGAAATCGGGCGTTGGCCCACGCAGTAGCCGAAAACCCTCGCATCAACGAACAGCGGTAGTTACACGACGAACAAGCGAAAATTTGCGTCGCTCGAAGCAGCAATAAACTCGTTACAATTCATCGGGCAAATAGAGCGAAGGGAAAAAGTGATTTATTTTTTATTTTTTTCAACGCGTGACCCAAGCGTCGGGCTTTTATTTATTTTTTTTTTTTACTTCGCTTCACGCGCTGTTACACGTGACGCAGAAATGCGGTAATTGCGCGGTACGGCGCGTACAGCGAGTGACGATTTTATTTTTCCGGGATTCCGGTGATTCGCTTTTACATCGCGCAGTGAAAAATAATTGTCAGAAATCTTATTGCGCCCCACCGCTCTTCATTTTTTACAACACGAATTTTTCGCTGCACTAAAACACCTACATTACAACCGTTATGAGCGGGTTACTCCCGTCTTTCTTTGAACTTTCTCTTGCCCGACCTGTTTTTTTCTTTCGTTATGCTTCAGGTGTGTAGCGCTCGCAGCTGAGACTTGGGCTCATTTCATCCTCGAACGCGTGGGACGCTACGATGTGTATTTTCACGAGCGCACTAAGCTTCGGGCATATAGCCCGTGCGTTAGTCCTGGACGACTGTGCGAAACTATTAGTTTGTAAGGATATTTTACGGCAGTTCCGTTTATTAGCCTCTTAGCACAATTTCACGACAGTCGTTACCTCGACGGCACGCGCGAAGTTTCGCAAAATTACTTCGTTAATGGTTTAATGTCATCGACAAATTGGAATAATTTACACGTTTTCTCGTGTTGACGATTGTTGTAATTTTACGGAAATAACTGAAGTGTCAAAATAATTTTTTTACTATTTCTCGTTTTATGAAAACAAGTTTGTATTTCGAATTTTCGTACTTTTGTGTGCTTTAGTATTCTTGGCAAGAAAACGTTTTTTATTCACTCCAATAAATTTACGTGCACGATGCAAAATTTTGTGAGTTTGTCTGGCATGTTTTTACGTTTTTTTTAATTTTTTTTGCTGAAATATTTTAAATCAGCAGTTATAAAAAATGTTTTCAATGCCTACGGCTTATTTATGTATTTCCTTTAGAATATAAAATCTGAATTCAATTCGCACTGAATATCGATTCTCTAAGTCAAAAGGTAGAGGCCAACGTCCGAGCTGGCTCGCTCTCGCTCTTCGTCCAATTAAACAGTCAAAGACCTCGATGGGTTATTATTAATTAATTCCCGTCCCTCGCGGTTTGTAGTCGTGACTAACGATGCCCTCGTAAATAAAAGTCTCGCGATTAAAGCGCTGAATATTCCTTCTTTGATGAAAATAAAGCTCCGCCACAACAATCCAAGCCCGTTATTCCTTTCATTCTTCCATTTATTTATATATTTCTTTCTTCCTTCGAGTAGTCATTACCGGGGCAAAAATATGGGCAAGCCGCGGGAGTAAGCACCACGCGTAGCCTGGCGAATATCCGATAATTTTTAATTCAAGACTTCGCGACGCGCCGCGTCGGTTATAGGATCATAATGCCTACACGAGGAGCCACTGAAGTATCATATTATCGATAACGAGTGTGCTATATACCGCGGTATATATTTAACGTGGCAGACGAGCGAGCCGAACGTCAGCTTCAGAATGGATGGTCGACGAGATTGCCGAGCTTCGACAACCGGAGAGAGAATCAACGTTGTTCGATCCTCCGGTCCCGACTTTGTGCCTCGTTGAATAAGTTAAATCTTTCCAAGTCCGGCTATCGACGGGCCACTCGCTCCAGTGTACAGCAAACGCCGTCGATTCTCTTTCGTTGTATTTACCCGCGCGCGACGTCTACCACGAGCATACACACTCCGTATTAATCAAAGCTAACATCGGAGAGGCGGCTCATCCGGTTGCGGAGTTACGAATTCGAGTACCCTCGAGTGGGGCGTCGGAAAGCGGCTTTTCCCATCAGAGTTAAGTTTCTTCGAAATACAATGAATCACTCGGTGTCGTTTTGACTTCTCGGTCGCTGGGTCAACTTATTCTCGACAGGGTTAAATTTATTTCGGGAAAGAGAAAATCTTTGGATATGCTCTTGACGATTCTTGGCGCTTCGAGGAATTATTATTTATTCCAAGAAAAAAAAAAAAACTTTTGACACTTAAATAAAAAATTTACCTTGGAATCCGAGTCGACTTTTGATTATACAAAAAAGAAAGCAGTATTTAAAAATTGTATGGATCACACCGGGAGCCATTCGCACAATGTATTCATCGAAGCTAACATTGGATGCTCATCCGAGCTTCGAATTCGAGTACCGACGAGTGAGCGTCGCGAAAAGTGGGCTTTCTATTTTCGACGAGTTTCTTCGAAATTCAATGAATCTCTTGTACCGTCCTGATTACTCGGTTTTCCTCGGTCGGTCGCGAGTACGACCGTCGACCTGATTCCGTTCGCCGCGTCCGGCGATCGATATAGCGAGCTTTTTTTTCGAACCTATATAATTAATGCATTTAGTTGAAAGAACTGGCGAGCTACAGAAGCGAGAGCGTGCAATGGTGAACCGAAGGTGATGCTATCGCTGAGGAGTTTTGGTGTCGGATAACAACACGCGCAATCAATTGATCGATATCGATCAACGCGCTAATTATGCAGCACCCTAATGGAAGCGCCTTCCTCCCTCCGAGTCCCGAGCTTTCGCCGGCTAGACAACACTCGTTTCGCCTATATATGCACATCGATCTTGAAATACGCACGAAGCATTTTGACTACCATCGCGCGACGACACCTCGGCACTATCGATCACCTGTCGAGGGGACACCTACCGTATGCACATCGAGGAAATATATCGACGGACAAGAACAACGTGACATTTCCGGGACACAGGAATAGAGGAGAAAAGTTCGTCGACTAAGGCGACTCGACTCACCGGATGAGTTCGAAGATCTCGGGCTTCTCGCGCTCGCGCTGCTTCATCCTCTCCTTCATCGCTGTTATTATGCTGTTCGCTTTATCCTCCGCGCCGTGCTTCGAACTCTTCTCAGCCGCACCTGCAACAAATGGGGAAGGTAAATAAAAATGCCGGAAAGTTAGTAAGTGCCCAAAAATATGTGTCATTCGGTATAATGCTTGGAATGATGATAAGATAATATTAAATAAATGTAGTATTTTCGTTTTTGCTTCGAGATTTTCGTTTCAGAATTCATAGATCCAGTCCCCGGTAAAAAAATGTCAACATCGATGCCACGAAACTTTTATTTTCTAAATATCGATTTTTAACCAATACGATCATTCTCAAGTCGTATATTTTACCTTCGTCAGCACCGTTCTTATCCTTTTGTTTATTCGGTTTTGAAAAAAAAAAAAGAAACTGACGTAAATTATAGTGGAACGCATAGATTCGGCTTCTGGTCGAAAAATGCCGAAGTCGACCTTACCAAATTTTTCTGTTCAAGATATCGCCTTCAATATCTTGAACAAATTTCGTTGGGATGGTTACTTAAAGTTTCCTTCTCCTGACTGACTTGCATCGCTCGAATTTTTAGGAATGAAAATATCGAATTTTTTCATTGGAATTTTGTTTTCTCTGCAGGCCCCTCAAAATCTACATATTGCCAGTTTTTTCGTCGTATTTCCCGTCGGGGTAATATTCCACCGTTTTTGTGCATGATTTCGCGAGTCCAACTGCCAGCACATAAATACGAAAAAGTAAAATTGTAATAAGTGAAGTATTGAATAACGAAATTAATAAAGAACTCCAGCCATTTTGGTCTTTACTTTAGTCGTCGACTACATGTCAGAGTATATTTAGTTTGAGATATAATTTTATAGAGAGGACCCGTCCGCTCCGCATCGCACAACTTTTAACCGTGTTACTACATACTTTTCGCTCGACAATTCGAGCATTTCGCGGGAACTTGGAGTTGCTCGTATTCGCTCGCGCGCGGGGGATGGCACCACCATTAAGCCGTTTTGTCTCTCCGACGAGCTTCCGGCCTCTATTCGCGGGAATTCACGCCCTCGTTACCCTCCCGCCCGGCTGCTGCCGCGCGCTTTTAGCCGCGTTCTAATTTTCCGGCGCGAACCAAATCCTATACCGCGAAAATATACGGTGGGCTCGACGCGCGTTCACCGATGCACCTGCCGGCGTAACCTCCAACACCTGGCCTCACTGCTGTGCTTTTCGCAGCATTGGAAAAGCATCGCGACGTTCAACTGGGTTAAATATGTATAGCGAGAGATAAAAAACTGCCGGATGTACGCCTGACGATTCGTGAAAATTGCCAAGTTGTTGCCTAATAGACGGAAAATTAGGTCTCGGAATTTAGATTTTTCTCCACTCCCTGCATTTCCCCATTGACACAAATTAATATTTTATTTTCTGTGTTCCAACGTGTACCCTTGCGGGTTTTTACGTAACCCATCCCTTTCAACCCGTCCCTATCACTCCCTACCCGCACTTCGCTAAGCTACCTAACTTTCAATGCGTCCGCAGCCGACTTAGCTACACTGTACCGCATTTGCCGAGGACACGGGGAAACTGCGGAAAACCCGTGCCGGTACAGACGGCATTATATATTTCCGATTCTCTGGTATATACACGAAAGAAACACAATGTTACTTAAGTGCAGACACCAGAGTCTCCGAAAAAATGCCTCCCGCTCACTGTTTGATACGCCAGTCGATGCACGGCTAAGCGGTCACCCAACCAAGTTATGGCCGCAAACAATGCTGCTTAACTCGTGGGACCGCCGAAGCCGCACACCGACCGTACACCTATCAGTGTCGGTGACACAAATTAATATATCGTGTTCGAGAGGCAAGTTCAACTTTTAATTAAACGGTTGTTATTTAATACCACGGGTACGCGCGCTTAGCGCGCCCATAGGCTCGTTTAAGGAAAATTGGTTCACCAATTTTTCACTTCCGAAATATTGGTGGCCTGGGGCGCATGGCAAATTTTGATGAAAAAAAAATCGCGTTCCATAGTTGTGGCTTTATTAAAATCGCAATATAAGCGAGAAACGTTCCAGCATACGTGTTTTTGCCCAGTACTTTATATACACGAATAACGAGAATTAGTTTATCCAAAAAGTCGTCAAGAAAAAAAAATTGATACCAAAAATGCATAAAGTACTATAGTAAAACTTTGAACGTTGTACAGTCTTTTATCGATTAAATATATCATTGTTGCGTGACTATTCAGCGTCATATTGCTCTATACGAAGATTATGATTTGATCTGACGCGCAAAGGGATGTACGAGCGAGGGGACGAAGTCTACGGCAGGATGCGCTGTTGCTTCCTAATTACGTTTTAATTGACATATCAGCGTTACAGCTGGTGGAGCGACACCTTCGTCAGAGACTTGTTAACGAGATATATGTATATCTGTCCGCCGTTATCGCAACCCTACTCCTCATTTCTCTCGGGTGTTCCTCCCGAGCTCAGCGCAAAGTTCGAGTTGTTCTTGCGAATTCGCTCTCATCCCTCCCCCCTCCACCCTTTATTCACGCTGTACTAATTAACACGCAGCTTACTTACTGCGAAGAGGTCGGAAGAGCGGAAAATTAATTATTTCTGAACACGCCCGTAACAGAAAAGATATCTTCCTATAGCCTCTACAGATACGCGTCGTCCACCCTACTTTGTATTGTCAGATCTGGACTGCGATAATTCAAATGTCCCAGTGACACCGTTTTCGTCGTAAAGATAATTATAATTGATATAATTATTTCCTTTAAACGCGAACGCATTTTCTCGTGTTTCCAGGAAAAATAATTATTTCAGTGACGTTAATAATCGACGCTGTCATGTGGAACAGAGGCAAATTGCATGTGCATGTTACAACGCTTTCCATGAGCCGTTACACTTTATGCGAACAATATTTTCATACCCGGCTACGCGAAAAGTCATTTCAAAAGTCATTCGCTTCGTATTCTGAGGTTCTTGAGGAGATTTCGAATATTACGTCGGCGGGAAGTAATTAATTGCCGAAGATTAACGAGTAAAGTTTGCCTCGAGTGGCCTCGGGAATTGTGATTGAAAATTAATATAATAAGCCGTCGTTGGAGCGTGAACATTTAACTCGCGTCGAAGAGAGGTCAATAAACTATTGTTTAAAAGG
Source organism: Pimpla rufipes (assembly GCA_963932165.1). Taxonomy (NCBI): domain Eukaryota; kingdom Metazoa; phylum Arthropoda; class Insecta; order Hymenoptera; family Ichneumonidae; genus Pimpla; species Pimpla rufipes. Next base: position 9,689,692 of record OZ010634.1, read on the forward strand.
TATTTTACCGCTCAAAGTTTCTCTCCTCCCGGCGAACACGCGATTAATCTCGCGCTCGTAGTGTATACCTCGGTGGGCTTTAATTTTACTGATTCAATTAAAGGGAACCGAGCGTTTGCGTGCGAGCGGCGATATGCTGCCTATGCGGATTTCGTCGATTCACCGGTAAACGAACGAACGGGATTACACGGGGGTTGTGTACCGCTGAACGCAGGACAGGCTCTAACGTTATTACGTTGCCTCGACAATGCGTGGGCATCTATCCCTGCGTATATCAACGATCATTATTTGTGCTCGTGTAATGCAGTATTAAAATATCTCCTAGGTCGTCTGGTTCGCGGAGATAGCAAATTAAACGATCCGACAGCAGGACATTTAAAATAAAAAACAGATTGAAATACGAATCTAAACAAATATAATGAAAATAATATACGGGAATATCCAGTGCAACTCCTCAGTGAAACTCCGAAATTGTCAGACGAATTTAAATTTTCAATAAAACTCCTTAAAATTAAAGGCTACGTAGGAATCACTTAAAAGTAAACCCCCCCCCCCCCCAGTATTATTTCATCGCTTGACAGACCTTTTCGCTATTACTCTATTGACGTTTGAAACTAGTCTGAAAATCAATTCTGTTTTTAAGTGACTAGGGTAATTACACATTTTTGGCGACAATTTTTTTGTCTGAAATCATAGATCCGTCTCCGAACCAAAAATCGCCAAAATCGACCTCAAATTTTTTTTCTTTTGAAAATATCGACTTTTAACCTATACCATTGTTTTCAAGTCGTATATTCTACCCCCGAAAACACTGATTACCAATGCGTTTTACACGATTTTGAAAAAAATCATTTTTGGCGACAATTTTTTTGTCAGAAATCATAGATCCGTCTCCGGACCAAAAATCGCCAAAATCGACCTCAAATTTGTTTCTTTTGAAAATATCGACTTTTAACCTATACCATTGTTCCTGTTCAGACCTATCTGGGCTGACAGATTTCTGCAAAGTCTATTTGCACTACTGATAAAAAAGTTGTTTTGTAACTCACGTTGAAGACAGTCCGCATTGAGGAGATCCTTGCACTTCTCGTGGCACTTGACACCGCACTCCATGCATCTGACGCCCTGACGCGCGATGCCCCAAAGGAGTCCCTCGCACTCGTAGCAGTAGGTCGGCGACGTGGCGGTCCAAGTGACGAAGTTGTGGGGCGTCGTGGACGAGATCGGGTAGATCATTGCCTGGAGGGTCTTCTTGTACACGTGCATCTTCTGCGGGTGGCACATTCGATGCAAACCGTCAGATAACCGTCACAAACGTTGCTTATCGTTTAATCGCTCATGTACACATTTTTTCACTCGGAATAATATTCAATCTCGCACACAGACGCGCAACAAGCATGACACCCCCGTTCACCCCAACCAGTCTCACAGGCATGCGGCTGTGCTGCTTTTTTCAGCCAAGCATTTCTCTGGCCCTCTATGTTACTATGTGTGTATATATATATATATTATCGTTTGCTGGAGATTTTCATCGATAATAGTGTGTCTGTCTGTTGTGTCTCTTTCTTGTGTGTTCGTCGCCAACGACGCGTTATTTATGTGTGCGTGTACAATCAAAATAAGCGGAACAAAGCACTCGACAAAACGCGACAAAACGTTTCGATTATCGTAATTCCGATCCCGGAAGAATGCATCAGCCCGGAGCGAAAAAAAGGACGGGAGTTTAGAGGGAGTTCTCATTTTCATTAAAAGTTTATGAATGTTCGGCAATATCTCGGGTGTGAACGAAATGTATTTGGACTCGTGTATGATGAACTCGTTTTCGCTTGATCGTTGATCCTTTGAGCCTCCTACATGTTGGATGGTTTTATTGAATTATTATTATTTATAGACCGCTGCGCTCCTGACGCGAATATGATGTCGCTGGGTTATTCATCGTTCTGGGATTATTCATCGTTCAACATTTAGCAAGACGGTCGACAGGCTCTCAGAAGTAATGCGAAACTGAAATGGACTTTGTGCACTGGAAATGGTCCCATGGTTCGAGCTTTCTCTCTCGTGTACGCTATCGAAACACTCAATCAGCTTGCACTCCCGAGTCATGCAGAAGTACGTACTCGCTTGAATAATATATTGCTCGTTTGATACAGTATCCGTTTATAGCTTTATGGAAGTAGTGTGGGCAGAGGCAGCCAGGGCACCGCACATACAAACACACACACAAACACAGACACGTCACACCGGTTCCCCAACGGCATTCACGATTCTCCAAAACAAACACCATTGCATACTCTAGGTGCACGGTTACCGTAGACCCGCACTAGTCCCCCAGGATCACAAACATTCGTCCACACTGTTTCAACCGTACACTCCCCACGCCTGTATACTCATACTTTGCATTCGCAATTTTCACGCGCACACAATCGTACTTACATCGCACCCACACAAAAGAGACTCGCTCAAGGCAAACACTCGTAGTAGATTTATCAAGCCAATGAACTTCGTGCCTGCAAATCCTAATGACATACACAGTCGAGTGTTCACAAACCATTCGCCAGGGGCTGTGGACAAAGAGATTCCAACGAGATTCCAAAAAAATAAAAAATGAAAAATTCAGTTGTCGAACACTATCGATTTTTTTTCTCGAGAGCAAGTTTTTCATCGCCTTGTGCAGGAAACGAAATTGTCGTCAATGGGAAAACGCTCTTGTTGAGGATATACAAAAATCCAAGATGTTGAAAACGTTTTTCAGGACTAAAACAAGATAATGTATTAATAACATTTTCTGCCAGTTAACAATTTTCACTAAACTGTTCAATAAGATTCACGTTTGAAGTTATCTATGTATGATTAGACAGCGAAAGAACGTTTTTTGTTGTTTTAAACGATGTAATAATATTTCACGAAAATAGATCTGCGTGAAAATTATATTAAATATAACGAATGCAATATAAAAAACATATTAAGGATTTTATGTTTGTACTCTCATTGGAATCTCCTCGCGCCAAGGAGCTATTTTGATTATTTTAAGGGGGTGAAAGCCAGTGAGCCCTCTAAGAAGCTCTAATAAGTATATTTTCGAGCAAGAATCATCCCGGCGATGGATCGTTATCCCTAACGCTATTACTCGTCCCCTTCTATATCATTTGACCCCAGCCGTGATTTTATGTCGAAGGTTCGCCTCTTTCGGTTAAATATTTTCTCTGGACCGGAAGCTAACACTAGTGGGGTGTGTGACTTGGAAGACCCTTCGAAGAGTCTCTCAAAGGACCTCCTCAAGGATGACGTGGGTATAACCTAACAAGCTCTAAGGCTCCTGGGTCTCGGATGCACCATCTCCTCGGATCTCAATTGTTTTATTATTATATATCTCGGCTTTGCGTTCGAACTTGTCAAATCCGCAAACGTAATGCAGATGCACCAAGTGACTCAGAAAAAAGATGTCTGTTGATCAATCTGTCGATCTGATACAGATTTAAATTTTGAAAAAAAAAAAAACGTATTGATTTTTTTCAACAGGTTTCAAATAATACATTTTTAAGTTGATTTTAATTATTTGAATAGATTTTTTTGTTTCTCACGTAAACGATTGCTGACAATTGTAGTGTCAAAAATAATTTGTCCACACGATTATAAAATCGTTTTATGCTGTATTGGATTGTACATTCAACATTTTTAATCACTTCGAGTTGTACAGTACATTCTTTTCCTGATTCACCCGGTATACCGGAATCTGGTCTCTATAATCTCCGATACGCTCCGGATGCCTCGAGAACTCTCTGCAAGGAAGATATTTTTCAGTTCTTCATCCCTCCTCGGAAGCTATATATTCTTTACAAATATGGTTCTAGAATCCGGAGCAGACGACCGAACTAAACTTCAGGGATGTGAAACCTACGTGCAGCCTAGGGAGCTCTAAGGATTGTTTGACTTTTTTCTTTTTTTTTTCTTTTCCTTTTTATATCAAACTCGATGCAAACTTTTCTCGTTTCGTTTTACAGTTCTTTTGAATCCAAGCGTGTATCGATCTTTCGTAGGAGTTTCGCCGCGTTGACTCGCACTAGCTCGTAGCTCCAAGTGCACCTACTCTACGTATTGGGTGGTTCTGATCGGGGAGAGTGGTTAAGCATCGATCCGCTAAAAAGCACTAGAGTGGTGACGTGTCAGGGCTCGTGCAGGATGTTCCTCGTTGACAACTGAGACCTTTACCACGTTTCTGTCGACAGAAATTCGCGCTTTACCACCTGACGCTTCTCCAGTGGAAGTTTATCCCGCGTGTACGTCATATTGAAGCACTTTCGCATTCGCGTTTGCCAAGGAACGTCCTGCACGTGCTCAAAATCGGGACCTTGACAGTCCCGGTGCTAGCGCGAATTTTCTTTTGCGAAAAATTGAACGGAATACAACATTTCGAAATTATTATTGAAGAAAAAATGTGCAATGAGCATCGTTTCTGTGTAATAGGACTTATAGTTGAGAATGCTCAGGTGCCATATTGACAAGGAAGGGGTCGAAGGACATTGACGGGTGATGGTATTGATCAATGATAATTTCGATCAAATGTCGTTTCTTAATATTATTCGAAAAATTTTCACGCAAAAGTAAAATTTATTGTCAATCACTTCGAGGCTTCAGCTCGAGGCAACTTTTCCTTCCTATTTTATTTAATAATATCTTAACCCTATCTATAAATATTCTTGTGATCCTATTCTGTACATTACTTTTTATGTACATTATGATTGTGCGATTCGGGCATTTACTCCACTACTACACTCTCGCCTATGTAGTATATGACATTATGTATAAATTTTATGTATGAGATGTATCTCGAAAAGTGCCTATATATGTTATAAATTATGCATTCGCACGTACGATCATATAGTATGTATAGTATATGCGTCCTCGCTATATTATGCTCGCTAAGTTGATGATTTTTCTATATCGCTACACGTTGCTCTCATAAATATATAGTATAATAAATGTGAAGACAGAAACGGAAGAGACAGGTGGATAGAGACAGAGATATAGAGAGATAGAATTAGAGGGATAGCGGTAGTTGCAGACCGAAACGCAGCGAACGATAGAGACAAGGAAAGTAAAAGGATAGCATAAAAGATCAAGAGAGAGAGAGAGAGAGAGCGAGAGAGAGAGAGAGAGAGAGAGAAAGAGAGAGAAAGGCGGGAGAGAGAAAGTAATAGACAGACAGAAGAGCAAGAGCCAGAGTGTGTGTGAGAGAGAAGAGAGAGACAGAGGCTGAGCCACACTTACGTGAAAGAAAATAGCGTGGAAATGAGGATAAAATGGCAGCACGGTAGATATGGAAAAGAAAAGAGAGTTCAAAGGTTAAACTTAACCCGTTCGTCGAACGTGGCCCATTCTATTGCAGGCTACACGTTGAACGGGGGATCGTTAAACTTATAGAGTGTTGATACCTATTATAGTTTTCTGGAGATTTTCACTTCTTGTAATACATCTCATAACTGTACGTACATTTTTTTCGGCAAGATTTATATTTTATTAAAATTTAAGTAAAAAAATCGTGAACTTTGCACAGGACGGGATTATATAAATATGGCGAATATCGGCCGTGGCTATCAGATGGACTGGTACAAATTATTATGAAAGCGGGCTTCTAAATAACTATAACATTGTACATTTATTGTTATTGATAACTTTAAGGTACCTTGTCAGTTGAATCTTTATCTTGATGAAATTTAAAAATATTCAATGATCTTTGTTGATTTTTAATTACAATCTGTATTGTACAAAATTGTTTTTTGTACAATCTGTATTGTACTAAAAATGGTACAAAATGATAAAATGGTAAAATGGTTATTTGATAGTTCCATTGAGTCGATATTTGTTATTGCTACGATAGGTATCAAACCTCTGCAAGCGGTTTCCAAATGCAAGGCATAATATTTTATGAACTCTATTACAGTTTAGGAAACACTAGAATAAAAAAAAATCTGTCCAATTTTTTATAAATTTTATCGTACATATAGGCAACATCTGTAGTTATATCATCTGTCATAGTCATACAAAAACGTCACTAAATCATCTCATCTCAGGAATATCGGAGTTACTATTGTAGCAGTCATCTCTCAGGTATTTACTTTTTCTCCGGACATTACGCACACAAAGTCGTCTTGTCAGGAGAATGGCGGTCGGCCAGCATTCGAGAGGAAAAAGGTATTTTCTTTTGCTGCCGCCGCCACCCTTTCTGGCCCGTGGCGCGTGTCTGGTTTATAAATATAAATATAAATATAAATATATATATATAGTTTGTGCGAATAAATTATTCCCGGGCGAGGCTGGACGGAGCCCTTGAAATTAGCATTTTTCCTAATCGTAATCGTTACATATTTCAAGATTAAAAAATATATCGAGTAATCGGCTGCAGCGCGAGATGCTTTTTTACTTTCTTTCTTTCTTTCTTTAATACGTATATTACCTATGCAGGCACAATAATTTGCATTTTCAGTTGCCTCAAATTTATCGTAACATTTCAGAAGATACGCTTATTTTATTTATTTCCTATGGAAGAAAATCTGGACAAAAGGCGAAGACATATAGAGTGAAAGAGAAATATAATTTAATGGCTAAAGTACGAGTCCTTACCAGCTCCTCATCGTTCAAAGTTGCTCGTGGAACAGCCGATGTCAGTCCTGCGTTCCGCTTCGTCGCGGCCATCGTCTGAGAAAAGATATAGATTAGTGTTCGCGTGGCAAAAAGGCAATATTTCGGTTATTTTATTTACAGATAGAGTGTATGTGAGAGAGAAAGAGGTGAAGGTGTTGGATCAGTGGACGAAAGTAGTGAAGAAGAAGAAGAAGAAACAGATGTAGCAGTAGAGAAGTAGAAGTGGTGGTGGTAACAAAATAGTTGAAGACGCAACCATTAAATAAACCGAAAGTCAATATAAATGCTGATATACGAAAATACACGTTAGACGAAAAAAAAACATCGATAGTAACCAAATCTTTTACAAAAACACCGTCGAGCAAGTAGATCAACGAACTGAAAATTGCCACACAGTGATTAAGACACTTAGATGTTTCTCATCGACAATTTACGTATTGATATTTACAGAAAACGAAATATATAATATAATATCCACCGAAAAATGTTAATTTATTTACATGGATTATCCGGACAACTTTAACAATCGGCGATTCGCTTCAGGCTCGAATATTTATGATCAAACTTTCAAATTAGTCATAACGAGCTCTTAATTAGCGAATTGCAAATATTACATTAGAATCTAATTTAGTCAGAATATAACGGAAAAATAACAGAACGAAATTGTTGAAAATGTTTGGGCTTTCAGTAAAAAGAGTTTGGAGGTCGGGAAATAATAGTTGGAAGTAGTTTCAGGTGAAGAAAAAGAGAGAGGTAGAGTGGAGAGAAAGGAACTGTAGGGATTAAAGGAAGCATTTTAGGTATTTCAGAACGTTTTGGGATCTTCTACGTGGAAAATCTAATCCAATTAGCCTATGGTATCTGGTGGGGTATGGCAGCTGGGATTTGCGACCGCGAAGATTTTAATTAAGATCTCGCACCCGAGCCGGTGCTGCATAAGATCCAATTTCTCAATAGTAAGTACAGTAAGTAGTGTCTGTGTGTGTGTGTATATTATATGTATATAAATGTGTGTGTAGTAAGTGTACGTGACCACCAGACACTCAGAACTCGGACCGACAGCGCGAAGTGCCCGATCAGCGAAGAAGTCCTTCATCTCGCGAAGTGCAACTTCGTACGCGCCATCTTGCTTTTTTATTCTTCTTTCTACTTTTTCATTCATTTAAATCCCGCACTTTCTCAACTCCATCTGCACTCGGCGAAAATAGTTAGATCCATCCGACACGATTGTCGCCGCGGGTAACCCAATTTTTGCGGAATCGCGATTGCGTGACTGTCGTTGAGAAAGAGGAGGATTCGCTTCGTGGGAGAATTGTTGCTCCGACGCGTCACGGCGCGCGATACGGATCGCCTTTCAGTGATGCGAGTAACTGTATAGAAGCGAGGAGCCTATATCGATCTATCGATCTATATTCATTCAGCTACCCACTACCGAGCTACACACTACTTTACGCACACACATCGTATATTTAATATAGTTAATCGTAAGATAATCGTATATATTTATATATTTAACGTGTATTATAGTCATTAGATTAACGTGCACATTCTCAATGTCAAAATACCACGCCGGATGCAGTCTGCGTGCTATACTCTGAGAAGTATTTTTTTCATTTTTTTTAGTTAACTTTTTTTGTTGTTGAAATAAACACGTTTATGGAAAGTCAGATCTGATTGTTGATAGGAAAAGCAAACGGGTTGTGTCGACCAGGCGATTCAGTCAACTGAATCAATCGTTGATTCGTGTATTGCGTGTGTGTGTTAATAGAAACAAACAAAAATATTGCATAAATCATTAGTGTCGCCGAAGTAACAACACAACCCACGTGCGGTGGACAGTTGAGAAATAACGAGAGAGACAAAGTTGTCGATAGAATGTTAAAAATTTGAAAACACTTTCTTATGTGGTTGTTTAGGGGGAAAAAGTGTATATCAAATATCTGCAAGCTTCGGGGAAAGCTTCGCGGTCATCGCGAGAGACGCCAAAAGTCCCATGTCTTTTGTCGTGATAACACGTTGATCTCTCGGACACGGCGTATCCACGAGTCAATTTCACATGGTTTATATATATATATCAATATAAAAATATTAATTTCCGCCGTAAATCTGTTCGTGGATGGAAAAAAAGAAGCGAAAGCTCTAGCAAGCGGTCGAAGATATCCTTGGTTAAATAATTACCGCACAATCTCCTTTCTCTTTTTCTTTTTCGATCTCGAGGATTCGCGCGAAAGCGTGCTTGTGCGTAGAACAAGAAAACTCAAGTTAGGTCGAAGAGACTAAGAGAATCGACGTAGAAGGCGAGATAGAAAAGTTTTCATTAATTATGAGACAGAATATTCATCTCAGATGCAATTCTTGAACCATCAGTGTAAGATTCGACGTCAAAATAATACGAAAAATAAATATATAAAAAACAAATGAGTATGTATATATTTATATATATTTGTATATATATATATGTAAATATATATACACAAAATATAGAATATTTATAATTATAGATATAGAGATGAAGAACACTTAGAGAGTGAGAGATGAGAGATAGAGATAGAGAAAACGAATGAATATAAAATTGCATGCAACGTTCGAGCAAGCCTTTTTAATTAACTTCACTAAGGAGGCATTTAATTAGTACCTTCAAGACCTGGACGTGGAGTTTTTGAGATTTTTGAGAGGTTCAGTGAGTGGTTTTTTTTGTCGGGTGTTCAGGTAGATACAACAACGGGCGCCACAGAGAACAAACAAAGAATAGCATTAAATGCTGGTTAGTTCATCAGTTTTTTTTTCTCTTGCATCCTTTGAATATGCAAAAAGGTCATTAATCAAAGGCATGTGGAGGTAATTACCGGGCACTCGTGGAGCGACCTTATGCAATCACTCAACCGTTTAAAAATTATTCTTTAACTACTCTTATTACACTGCCGTTGAGTTTTCCTCAAAATGCCATTTTTAATAAGCTCCACGGGCACTCCGATGATTTTCTCGGGACTTGACACAATCAGCAGTTGTCTGCTTTGTACCGACTATAAATTTAAGCGAATCGTGTCTCATTAATTCACGAGTAGGGTAAACGTTTGCATGCAGAAATTCAACAGTAATTGAAATATTTTAGAACAATACACGGTGCAGCAACTTTAGTTTAGCTACCGTGGACTCTAAATGTCTGCACATTTTATGAACTATTGTACAATCTCGCGCTCCATGAGAGTCCAATCAATATCTATAAAGGTAGCGTTCTGAGATAATACAATATTATAATTTCTCGACATCTCGATTTTCCGGCAGCCAAACGTGAGTTATCCTGAAAATGTCTCAACTACTGTTAAACTTTCGCACGTAACGGGTATCTTGCTCGTGGATTTTCGAGTAATTCGTTTCATTTAAATTTCTAATCGTTACAGCTTTTTCATTTCACTTTTTTGTTTATTAACGAGAAAGAATATTCCCGTAGGCTTCGAGGATTCGGGGTACAGTAAACAACGATTAGATTGAAACTTTCGACACTGAACATTCAGGGGACACAGATATTGGGCTGAGAGATTCAACGTTTAATATTCGTGGGAGAGAAAGAAAAGATTCATCATTTATAGTGACGACTGAACTGCCATTGGCGATTAGAAACAATTCAGGTATCCAAAAAATCTTCTTCGTTCTTTTCCACGACAAGGCCTTTGGGAAACACCGATTTGGAAAAGACTCGTTATTTTTATTTCTTCCCCGAATTCGCGTGGTAATTACAGGGCGTAGCCGGGTGAAAATTTGAGAAAAAAGTTGCATATAAAAAGGGTTAAGAGTCTGAAAAATCCTAAGAAGGGGGGTACAGAGTCGGCTGGGTCGAGTGGGCTTCACCATTTTCGTAAAGCGCGGGCAAACGGATTAATTAAAAGTTTATAACGCGCGGAGAGATGACAGAGCCAGAGAGAGAGAACGAGGCGGACCGAAAAGAAAAAAAAAAAACAGCGATGGATTACAAAGCCTATGAGAGTACAACCACCGCAAGATTTTTATTTTTTAATTTCTATACAACTCGCTGATTACATCGTGTGACGTGCTACGGTTAAGCGATTTTTTTTACTGTTTCGCGGAACCGGAGCCGTATACAATTTCTGAAGTTTCAGTTTAAACCGCGCGTATTTTGTGTTGTAAAACAAAAACACAAAATCTAAAAAAAAAAAACAAGTCACGAGCGGACATAAAACACGAATGGAATTTTTATCAGTACTCTCGAATAGTATTCACAGATTGCGTACACGCGCGATCGAGTTATGTTGTTGGGGATGCTCGTCTTCCATCGCCCCACGCATCGAAGCGTTTATCAAACGCCAAAATACGTATATTGAGCGCGCCACTGGGCACCTGGCCGCGCTCGTTTTTTTTTGCATAAAATCGAACACGAAAATTTCGTTTTTACCTCTCGACCCAGCCTTCACACAGCTTCTGACGTTGCGTGTATGGCCTCGAATCGTGATCGAGGTCATATCCCCTCGACATTCCTGCACGCGTTTTGGGTCACAAAAACGTTCGATGCTTTATGTTAACCATAAATTAACTAACGGTGGGGCGTACCGATATCGTTGTCAATAATGCTATAGAAATAAAATTTTATACGTTTCCCGTTATTGGCGATATTATAATTATTATAATTATGTTATTATCATACGTTGTCCTTAATTTTGGTATTATATGTATATATATATATATATATGTTTGGTGAAGGGGGCGCCGTGTACGTTGGTACGTGGCGCATACGGACGAGATACTATAAGGCATGAAATTTCACACGACGAATGGACGCGCAAACGAAAGCAGAACCGTGCCAAATTATATGCTCGAGGGCACTTCAATATTCAATGACGTTTGGTTACCGATGACGCTGCCGCGCATGAGCGAATCTCGCTCTCACGGAAACCGCTATCGCACTCACACCACCGCGAGTATACGTACTGGTCGAGGTTCTCTCGGGCAATAATTTACTCGCTAACGAGTGCTGATTACCATGGCCGCAACGCGCCAGAAATGCGATACATGAAAATTGCACAAACCGGGGATTAAAAAATAATGTTTTGATGAATGGATGATCGGATATCGCGGGACGCGTTGAAGCCGTCATCCGCAGTTTCGAAAAATTCGTCAGTCAAGGGTAGGTAGCCAGCTCACTTAATATTTTATACATCCCACACTTGATAATTTCTCTAAAAATTTGTTTTTGTGCTGCCTTTAACGAGAGAGTAGACACATTTCGGCCAGGAAAATCGTATTAAAAAACAAGTGTAAAATTCTCGAAATATAAATGTAAAATATTTTGAGATGAAACTTAGTTTTTTTCATCTTTCATGAAAAAATGAACGTTTAAACGCATCGGATTTTTGGTGTGTGTCACAAATAAAACCCCTTTTTTGCCTCTGATGACGTAACTTTCCTTTAAAATTCAGAATTGCCAAAAAAGTTTCTATACTTTTGCGAAACAGTCTCCATCGAAAAAAAGCATACAATTAACTTTGTTGTGTTTGAATTTAGGGTCCGAACTTATTCAGTCATCAAAGATTTCGGGATTTCGAAACTTTCATCTCCCCAGCCTCTTGGTAAGGTCTAGGCAAAAGTTTTCCTCGCTGTGGTGCGGCCGAGGCCGGTGCGGTGCGGTTTGCCGAACTAGTTAAAACAAAACAAGCGTCTAATTAACGACCACAGTTGGCGCAACGGTTCTCGAGCTTTGGCACGTAGTTTCATGGATTTTGGGAATTCCCGGTGCAACGATCGGCCGTGCGAAACAACGACGTAATGAGAGGGGAAGACGCACAGGGTCGGATCGTGTATAGACGAGCGTAACGATTCGGTGAAGACGAGGTTAACTTGGCGACCATGACGACGACGACGACGACGACGACTACGATGATGATTATGTTAATTACGATAATCACGGAAGTGACATAGACAACGATGTCCTGCGGGACGTTAATCAATTCTGACGATTATAGACGGTACAGGCAATATATGTAGACAACGGGATAGAGAGAGATAGATAGATAGATATATATGTATATATATAGGGTGGGGAGACGATAATGGGTAATCGGCTACGTACCAGCTCCGAGACCAACGGTATTGATTTCCGGCGTGGTCGTATGTCCGGCATGCTGTCGATGTTGCTGTAAAACGGGTTGTCTCCAGGATGTCTGAAACGTGAAAAACGTCGTGTTCCATTGAGAATGCAATTTCCAACAATTTATATCAATCATTTCGTTATTTCTGTCATAATTCCGGTGTACAAGTATGGAAGCGCTTGGACTGATACAATTGCTACAGCCGTATTTGTCGCTCTATCGACAGCCCACTCAAAACGTGGTTGCATTGTTCATTCGCTTATTGAATTCGCTTTAAAGTTCGATCAGACGGAAATTGGACGTGTTCCATCTCGGTCTGAGCCGCGACGTTGCCAGCTCGGCCGCTGGGTTGCACTTTCGCTTTCGATCTCGGGAAACTTTGCGCGTCCGATAAATCGTCGATTAATCATTCTTCAATTGTTTCCCTCCGAGCATTTTGCCTGATACTCATAATGAAACGTTATACATCGCCCCGGAGAGCGAGATGGAACGTGGCGGTGATGGATCGGTCGGACGTGGACCAATTGGAAATTCGTTCGACTTCCGAATTACATTGAAGGACGACAGTCCAGTGTGCGGGATCAATCGATGATTCGAATTAGAGGGCTTTTGTAGTTTGAGAAGTTTGCCATTTTCTTCACCGAGATTCAAGGGGTACGTTCGACGGATTTTAAAGTCGAAGGTCGAAGGGAGCTTTAGGATTTGACTGCGTATTCTCCAGGATATTTCAGTGAAGGGAGTTTCCTTTGTGTTGCCAAATCGTTAGCAGGCCGGAAATATTTGCATATTTAAAGTATGCAACGTGCGATGTAAATATACATTGCATATTGCGTAGTCTCGTTTTCTAACAACCTTGATCTAGTTCACCTTTGTACATGTATTTTCGTTAGTTTGTTTTTCATAGCTTCCAGTCATTAGCACACGCATCTCATTTGAATAACAAAAAAATTCCAACAACGCGTGCATTCTCGCTTTTACTTCTGCTGGCAAACTCGACTTTTTCTTAGCGATCGATCGATCGTTAATTATGCAGATTTTCTGGGGTCAGGTGACTCGGATAAAAATCTATCCCAGGCAGGTTTGGATACAGTTAAACATGAAACCTCGGCTATCAATCATTCGCGGCCGGATTTGAGGGGCAACCCCTCGGATCGGACGGTATGTCGACGGTGAAACCACAATGTGTATAGCACGCAACTTCAAAAGCTACTTCTTTTGGCCATGCTTTTCGTACGTGTATAGAATTACAAAAGTTTGGGGGTTTTGATAAGCATTCTTTAGCAGTCTGCGGCGCGGGTTTCAATTTTAGGCGTGGAGGAAATTCGACCAAAGTGCCCATTCGTGTAGCCAGGAGTTCTAAAGATGATCGTTTACTTTTCAAATCTAAAAGGTTCGCAAGTACTATGCTTGCACTTTGGTCCGAAAGACGCTTCTACGAATTCTGAAATCGAAAACCTTGGGAAAAAACTTGTTTGAAAAGCACACTAAAAATGCTTGCACCCGCAGTTTCTTGCGAGGAAATATACGACGCTAAGAGTCAATGTAAAGAAAAAAATGTGAAGTGGCCGGCATCCATTATGGATAGGTTGTGTGTCGCCCCAATCGTGCGTAACCCTAGTTTCAATGTAAAAAACATGAACGTTACTTCAACAATACAACTTTTATTGATCCCTTAACTGGCCTCAATAAAGAAAGTCTTCGGCCTGAAACTTTTGCCATCCAAACTCACTTCCGAGTTAAATTAACAATCGTAGTCGAAATGTGGTTGGGGTAACTTCTAGCAAAGATGTCACAGTGACAGTTTTCACTACGAAAACACGCGGATATCGATTCAGCCTCAATCTCCTTTGCTCAGCAGTGTCGGAGGGGAAACACGGAAGGTTCTCGCCACCCCCTTCAATACGGAAGTCGTCGTCCCCTGTCATCGAGCTGGGATTTCCCATTTTCGCCCCCAAGCCATACCCAGGAGAGAAAGCCCGTGGCCACCGTCGACCCTCGGGGGTTTTCGACTGGGTTGTCGTCCTACGACGGCGCAGACGCTCAACGGGCAAGGACGAAGAATGGGAGGAGCAAAAGAGAGAGAGAGAGATAGAGAGAGGGAGAGAGTGAGGAAGAATATTTGTTGTGTCCGGGGAGGACGCCGTGCCAAGTGAAAAGGTAAGACGAATTTTTGGAGCGTGTCTGTATTGCTGGGGGCAAAGCTGGCGAAGCCTGGAGCAGCCTCTCGTTAGCTTTTCCGGCGGAGAATAGGACGGTCGCAGGGGCTGGGTGGAAGATGATAAGGGTGCGAAAGCTGCGGGAGTGTTAAAGGGACCTTGCCACGTTTAACCATGACTTTCGCTGTAGGGCCAGCGTAATTAGCCGGCTACTGAATCGAACGAGCCCGTATTCATTACTCTGCACACATCTGTAAGTTCCGCGCGCGGCCGTTTCAAAGGGGGCGAGAAAGAGGGAGGAAACTAACCGCCCTTTGTCTGAGTTACAATGAGAATGTGGCAAAAGAAAAGTACCGCGATGCACGTTGCCGATTTTTGTACGAATAAAACACATTTTTTTCGTTAACTTATATATAACTCTAAATGTAAAATAGTAAAAATCCGTTGGCTTTCACAGTCGATTGTTACTATTTCTTTCTCAATCACAATCGCATTAGGTTAAGTAGAATATCAAAACGATTACTCACCCGTTCGCTCTTCCACCGGCCTCTCCGCCAGGACCACCGCCGTTCTAACAAACAAAAAAACAAGTTTATTAGAAAAACAAGCTAATAACAGTTCTTAACAAAACGGAGAACACACGTTCCCGAGGGTTCGTAGTTGCGAACGGCCAAGTCAATGTATGTTATACACATTTATGAGGTATACACAGTCTTCAATATAGAGTGCACCCACGAATAGCGAAAACACGTCTTCGACAAAAAAAGAAAAGAAAACGTTCTTTTACTACGCATCACAAAGTGTTTCCATTCGTTTTCGTAATATCCTTACATTTAATGTTCCGTCTATACACTCGACCTCGCTGTGTGCGTTCGCTTTCGTGGGCGCACGTACATATTTTATTATGCACAATGCTTTGCCTCGGCTCACTCTCTTACAGTATCACGCTCTCTCTTTCTCACTCTTTTCCATCTCCGCCTTTCGTTTCGCCTCGCTTCGTTATCTCTTCGGGCGCAGATGTGCGCGCCAGTTCGCGTACGTCTCCGCAA
Source organism: Pimpla rufipes (assembly GCA_963932165.1). Lineage (NCBI taxonomy): Eukaryota > Metazoa > Arthropoda > Insecta > Hymenoptera > Ichneumonidae > Pimpla > Pimpla rufipes. The sequence goes on from OZ010634.1 coordinate 9,705,640, forward strand.
CGTGTTTGAGGGTTGAACGTTCCCGTTACTTTTTCCGTCTCTCTGTGTACTTTTTTCGCGAATGCCCCCGAACGGCGGCGCAAATGTGCGAAGCCTTCGCGGCTGATTGTGCTGCATTCTGTGTAACACGATGAAACGAGTGGTGCAATAAAAAAAAATTTAAAGAAAAAAACGCGGAACAAAGCGACAAAAGATGTGGCGAGGCGAGCTGCGAGGCAAGGTGAGAAGGAGGAGGGGAGGAGCTCGGGAAGAAAAATTCTAACGTGGCCATCGCCTGAGCATCTCTGACGTGCTAGTCCGGATTACGAGCAGCTATCGTGCCTCGGATCGTTGAGCCTTATACCTCTTCTTCTCCCCTCGTCCACTCTCTCCCACCTCCCGCTTCCTCCCTCGCCACCTGCACCGGCGTCGATTTTTCCGCCACTTGTTCTCCACTTTTTCGTAAGAATTTTTGCCACTCTGCCGGGCTCTCTCAATCCAATACCCACCGCGTCAATTTACAAACTGGAACGTCCAAACGTTCCCTCAATTCTCACGTCGAGACCGCGCACGCCACTCACCGTGAACTGAATTTTTTACCCCGCTGACCAGCGCGCAGCGAAATTGTTCACCCTTTCTCCCCCACGCGCGGGAGAATCATTTTTCGCCTCGGCTCTCGTGAGACGCCCGCGAGACCAAATGGCGGTTTTACCGTGATTCACGAACTCCGACATTGCATTGTATATTTATCGAGACGGGAGACGGGGCGAGCTGTCCGCGATTCAATTTATCCGCCACCCTTGCGCGTCCGTCTGAATGGAATGTGAATTTTCCAACGCGCTGCACCGGCAATAAACTGCAGTTATTGAGCCTCGCGGCAAAGATTTCTCCCCCGGCAAATTTAATACCGATTTTTAATTTAGCCCCTCGATTTCAAGAATTTTCACGTGCGCGGGATAATTCTCTGCGTCTCGCGCGGACCACTTGCGCCCTCTCTCGTCTCACTTCCTCATTGAATTTCGTTCGCCGGGTATCGCGCGCATTTGGAAGAGTGTTCGTGTGTATATGTGTGTGTAATTTTTTTTCTTTTTCCTTCGTATGCACGGTATATTGTAGAGTGTATAACAGCTCGTATAAATATAATATCACGTACCAATTCTCGCGGATCGTTTGAACGATCGGTCAAGAGATATAATATAAACTTATGGATAGCGTAACAAGTATAAATAAATATTTAGAGTTTAGAGCCGCGGGTTTCTTAACGTCGTTGTCACTCTCTCCTCTCTTTTTTTTCACCTTTTTCTTTTTGCATCCTCTCTCTCTCACTCTATCGCATGTAGTACACGTACTTTTTTGTTTTCCCCATGTGTCCCCTAAAACACCTCTCGTGGACATTATCTCGTGGAACCAGTTTTTTTCGTCGTCTTTTTTTGTTTTTGTAACTCTCTCGTCGTCTCTCGCTCCACCTCATTCACATTGTTAATCTCCGTCTCCTCGTCAGCGTATGCGCACGATATCCCTACGAGCAGGTCACGGAGTGCGAGAAAGTGTGTGCGCTGTGTATGTGTGTGTGTGTGTGTCTCTCTCTCTCTATTTTTCTTCTTTTTAGTTGCGCTCGTAGAGACCGCAAAACGACGTCCCCGAGGGTGTCTTGCCTCGGGCACCGTAAAAAATTAAAAAAATTGTCATCAAACTAATATCACAAAAACCGTCGGCGCGCGCGAAAAGGAAGTTTGCCGAGTAAAGTAAAAAGTATAAATTTTCATTACGGTCCGGTAAAAACGAGGTAAAGAGGAGGGGGCCCGGAGATCCGTAGGAATGATTACTTTGAAAAAATTCCGGTGGCCGGCCAGGCTATACGAAAGTTCGCGCAACTTGTGGAAACGCTCAAAAATTTGCTCGCGATGAATTGAATTACAGAGCCTGACGTGCGTATCGGGCTGCTTTAATTGTGCCACTTCGCCCCGGTCCGTCCGCACAATTGGCAGCGATTCGCGAATAATTAATAGCCGGGTCTCTCCCGCGGTCCTGGGGCGATGACGAGTCGAAAGTAATGAATGGCTCGTTATTCGTTGTTGGGATCCGTTGACGATCATACAATTCTATTGGGTAGTTAATAGCGCGGTGTCACCGAGGTTGACTCGATCGGTTTCGATTGGCGTCAGCGCGTTCGACGGCTCGCGCGACGCGGCACAGCGAAAAGCGTATGTGCCATCGATAATTCGGATGGCGGGGACTACCGGACGTCCTGACAGTACGCGATTATACACACACGATCGACGTTAATCCGCGCGATAAACCGCGATTGTCAGCAAAAATTCGCGTCGAAAAGTCCTCGATATAATTCGATAATTACTTGCCGCGAGTCTCACACCCTCGGAGGACAAGGAAGTGCGCACTAGGAGACAAATCCGGCAGTGGCAACGATAAAAGTGACAACTGCAATTAAACGACTATTTTTCATCGTTTCAGTGCGCTAGTTTTCAAGATACGGTAAACGTAACTTTTATCGCTATAGCTGTTATAGCGATAAAAGTCGACGTCTCACATAATTGTCTAAAAAAATGAACTGCCGCTTTACAGTTGCCAGAGCCACCGAGATTTTTTGCAAGTGCCACTGAGCACATAATCGTCACACGCTAATTCATTACACCTGCGCATGCACCAACACTCGTAACGACAAGCAAACGCTTTGTAAACTAAAAAGAAAACCGAAAGACTTATGTGTGTTTCTGTCGTTTTTTTCTTTCTTCGGCATCGAATCTCTTGTGTACATCCTCGCTGGTATCGAAGAACCGAGAGTTATAGTTAGAATTTTATTACGAGGAGAGACAATAATGTCAATAGAAAAAAAAATTCACCTGCAGGAGAATCTTTTTATTTACCTATATTAGGCCTTATGGACGTATTTACGCTACAACGTCCGCCGAAACACAATAGTAATCATAATCAAAATGATAATAATAATAATAATAATAATAATAATAATAATAATAATATTAATAATGATAATCATATTTTATAATAAATGATGACTTCTGATGCTGCTGACACTACAGTAGGTATGTGTAATACTATACTGTATATACTAGTACGAATTGCCTACGTCGAAAGCCCTTAATAACGTCTCCTATTTGTATATATATATATTTATATATATATATTTTATTTTTTATTTTTTATTTATTAGCATTTTCTTCTACATCGATCGATGGAGTTCTCTTTTTTTTTCGTTTAATGATATGACATTTAATGCGAACACTGGTGACGATAATGATATGGAATTATGATAAAGGGACATGCGAGTCGAGTCTTTCCTAGAAGTGTCCATATTCATGTCCACTGACACGAGTCGTCGAGGGCGACAGTGCGCGAGGAAAATCTCGCGTCTCGGGAGATTCACAGCGTCTCGAAGACCCCGAAGAGTCATTAATTCAAATCAAGCGCAATCCGTCACAGTTTCCTCATTATATCCGCGGGAAGATAATTCATTAGCGTGTTGCATCGCACGGGCGGGCGGGATTGAAGCGCTATTTAATTATGAAATTAGTGGGAGCGTCGTTGGCTCAATGTTGGAGGTGGCTGAGCGCGTAGTAGCGTTTGAGCGTTCGCGTTTGGTTTGCGCGACGTGTGCGCGGGTGCGCCGCGAGATCGATCGCCGACGTCGCAAAGCGAAGCCCCTGCTGGTAGCGCGCGGGTTGGCTGTAACGACGCCACGCTAATGCCTTATAACGCCCGGTAATGCTGTATAATAGCGATCAGGCGGGGTTGATATACCCCAGCCTGGAACATCCTGGCTCGCGCACCTTAGCCCTTGACGACCTCAGACAGGCACGAGCTCGACGTGTTACCGAGAGTTTAGTCGTGGAACTGCGCAGTGCCCCTTGCATCCCTGATGCTGCGGGCCGCGTAGCCGGAGCCGAAGCCGCTGCAGCTTCGCGAGAAACATTCGGTGAACTGTGCTCAGACGATTATGTCAGTAAACCGCGCCGAGTTTCGCCTCGCCTCGATTCGAATGTCCCTGCGATAACGTCTAATGTTCACGGTAAAGCCCACCCGCGATATACCCCGATGGCCAATTGACGTCTGATGCTGCACGGCGATGTAGCTGTATCTACTTCGGTGTATTATGCCGCCGCAGTAGATACAGCGCCACGGGTTCAGACTGATTACATGGCTCAAGTACCCCGGATTCGATGCAAATTGGCGCATTAAGGGGACTACTCAGGAAGCAAAAATAGACGGGTCTAAATGACAATGGAATTTCGAGACTTGGAGTTTCGATCAGTGCTCTAAATTTATGGGAGTAATTACTTTATTCATGATTTTGGTACCTGATTTGACTCAAGTGGATTATTATGGAACACAATTTTCGGAAAGATGACTTAATCAATTGGAGCTTCTTATCATTTCAGACTGTACATTTATATACAATTTCTGATTTAAATTTTCTCCGGCTATATTTAATGTTCAAATTAGCAAAGCACTTCAGGGTTCTGAGAAAACTTTATATTTTTTAATACCACTTTGAGGTTAATTTAAGAGTTCCATAGTAGCCGTGGAATATACGATTCATCATCGTCATGCGCCGTGTACGGAGTCATTAATTAATGGAGACTGTAAACCTTTATTTATTAGCAAATTTATGTATCACGTCGCGCCCGAGGCCATCGCAAATGTACATGTAGCGCGCGATCGCTCACTTCGGAGTCTAAATTATATCGGTGCGCCTCGTGGTACATTAGCGGGTGAGCTCCAGCGAGATTTTGGTTCGTTCGTGATTTCGTGCTCAGTGCGTAACACCGTGACGTGTGTGACATGATGTAACGTGTGCGAAGATGATATGTCGAGAGGCATCGTACGCTTAATAATAACATATTATATTATAGCGCGCGCGCGGCCGCGTGGGATAATACACAATGCCCGTTGTCGTCTAACGGGGCTGTAAATCCACGCTGTGTGTCCAGCCTAATCTCGCTTTTCTCTCCAACAATTTCCCCTTCGTTATCCCCCTGTACCATTTATCGCTCAACCTTGCCCCAATTGACCGCAAACCTTCGTGCGCGCACGCACATCTGTGTCTCGTTTGCGTGCGCAGCTCCACCACCGAACGCACGACCTTTGGGTGCAACTTCGTGCTCGCCACTGTAAATACAGCTCACAAACAGCTGCACGTTAGCTCTGGCTTTCCGAAATGTACTGTTTTCACCGTTGAGGAGAGTTTTCGTTTGAAAAGTGCGGATTTGTCTATCGAAATTTGAAGCAATTGCCAACAGTTTATACGGAATCAATGAATTTTGTAACACGTTATCAACCCAATTTTTTGCACTTGGAAAAAATTATTTTTCTTAACTCTTAAACACCTGCTGAAATCAAAGTAATGAAGGAATGGCACTTTTGTAAAATTTGTTTATAATGTTATACCGTTTTCAAATTTGTTTTAAAATGTTTGGATCACAACTGAAAAAATTGCTTTTAAAAAATTGTTATTCCTTTAATGTGAAAAATGTGCTGCGCTGGCAGTTGAAGAATGAACGTTATTTCTTTTCAATGACACTTTCGGAATAGTGAAATTCAGTGAATTAAGCAAACGATTGAAATAATTAGTTTTACTGAGACATTATTGTAATTGAAAGGAACTCTTGATTGCAATTTCAATTCGTTCACGTTTCAGGAAAACCTACGATCCGCTGGGTATTGGGTAGTGATATACATACTATAGCTGTGCTGTAGGCCAGAGGGTAAAAGACCTTTCGATAAACGCGTCTCGTTGCTGTATCTTCGTACGCATCTATAGATATATTTGCCGAGTCTGTTGTGTGTCGCGACGAGCCGGAGCTTTCGACGCTCCCGGTACATACTGAATATTCTATATGTGTATAGGACAGCGGAACAAGCTCCGGTCTGGCCGATCGGATACCTGAGCACACGAGGCTTTCTGTATTTCTCTTCTCCGCATTCGCCGCATTCCCCGGTTGCCTGTCTGTGTAAATACAGCCGCTATATGCAGCCGAAACAGCGGTATAGTTGCACGGCGGGAGGCGAACCTGCTCGTTAAAGCCCCGCGAGCCACCGTCGTCACGTATTAGCCCATCCACCCTCGTCGCACTTACGTCGCCGAGAGGCGGCAAGAAATAAGATTAATCGTTCCTGCAATTCTGACGAGCCCGGACGTTTTACGGCGCGCGGCGCGCGTGAACCGGAAGCCGGAACGTGGCCTCGGCCGCGGAACGGAAGTGACTCCGCCTTACCGAGCGAACCCCGCGCAACACCTGGTTACCCGTGAATTCACGTCTTTTTCTCCTTACACAGAAACATTTATTATCTCGAATGAATCTTAATCGCTGGGAGAGGTGAAAAGATTATTCCTCGATTGAATAATTACTCGCGGTTACGAGCGTTCTTGTCGGACTTGAGCCTCGCTCTTTATGCTCTAGCAACGTGTCCCGACTGTTTTTACCGTACTTGAGTTTACGTTTTTTAGAAACTCTGTAAATTCCTTTAGAAGGTTGTTTTTTATATTTTAGCAACATGTCTTGGTTCCTTCTTCCTTTTCCTGAATTTAAGATTTTTGGAAATACTACAAATAACGTGGAGACGTCTATTGAACAAAATGTTGATTCTGGAATTGACGGGCGATTATTAATTCACTAATTATATTTTAGCTTTCGAAAATAAACCGACAGCGCAAATTAAAAAATCACTCAAATCCGGCCTGTCGAAAAATGCACGACTCGTCATTTGCGTGTGTCAATCACGGGGAATTCTGTCGATTAAGTCCCGTCGAAAATTTCGCGTGCCCGAATTTGCAATTTCATAGATTTCGGCATCGTCAAGGCGACTCGCGTAGATGGCGCTGCGTCGCTGATAAACTCGTTAAAATCAACCCTTGGCGCGCGCGCGTCTGTCGCAGAATTGCGGAAGTCGCGCTGCAGGGGCGTAGGATGGAGAGAAGGGGGGTGGGGTGGAGGATGTGCGGAACGTCAATTACGGTTTATACGTGACGGGAAAACGAAGAAACAGTCTATCGGTGGGCTTCGTGTACGAGGGCGCAAAAAGTTCCACCTCGTGTGTAGCGAACGACTCCTCAATGGCAAAAGTATAAATGATCTTTCGTTCGGTGTGTGTGCGACGCTGTTCGCGGTAACGAAAATTTATTCCACCAACTTTTCGTTCGGTGTTTTGCTCTCCACTCGGTCTCTCTCATTGCCGATAAGCGCCGCAGTAATTCACGAACGGCAAATGCCATTGGCAAAGCCGTTCTTGTTCTTGCGCGCACCGTACAACCGCCGCCGAAGATGGAGTGGAGGAGATTGGAAGTTTGGAACGGGGACCGCTGTCGCTCGATACAACGGCGCAACCACCGCGAAATCTCCTCGGGTCCGCGGCTCCCCAAAACCGTCGGAACTAGTTTGTGTTTGAGCTTTCGGGGTGAAAGCTCGGTGGGTCTCTCGTCGGTTTCGCGCGTGTCGGTGACGAGAATTTTCCCTTAAGCTCGGTGTCTGTCTTTCTGTCTACATGCAAAACTCGACGGTTCGACACACCTGGCGTGCGCGCGACTCTTCATCACGACAATTGGGTCAAGATTGAGAATAAAAAGGCACTGCATTGCAATCCCCCCCACCCCCCTTTTCGCCGCAAAACCGCAATCGCCAAATATATGTTCAATAATTTATCACGAAAGTTTCGATTATCACTATTTTTCCGTCTAGCCAAAAAACCAGACTGCGTAAACGTATCGCCTATATTTTGTTTGTTAATTGACACAGACTACCGCGTACGATTATGTGTGAGTGTGAATGATAAAGACGTGCGTCATGTGTTTATATTCCTCTCTCAATGGTAATGCGGATGTATTTGTATATAATGTATTTCTTGCGTGTGAATTGTGGATCGTGAAGTTTTCATTTTTTTTTACGATGTGCATTAATGGTGTTTAAATCGAATTGCGTGTTCGAAAGAGAAAACGATGTGACGCGATGCCCTCTGCCGGGGTATCGCGTCGATATAGTAGCCGCGCACGAATAGCCCTAAGAGACATCCTCGTGCTTCCTCTGCGTCGCTTTTTCTCTCGTATCTCTCGTTCGACCGCGAAGAAGTTCCGCGAGACCGATAAGCTACCGCGGCGTCGAACGCTCGACTCTACGAAGTTCGAGCTTCGATAGCGCGAGGAAAAGTTGCACCACGTACTAAGTTACTCACATTGTACATACTAATTTTACGTAATATAATCCATAGCTCCAGTAACAATAATAACAATGGCCAATAATGGTTCATCGGTCACCGCGACTATTCATTCTCGCGCGATAATCGGAAAATAATAATGACAATGATATAATATATAGTTAATGATTAAAAAATTCGTCATTAGGCGCCAGAACTGGTTCATATAAAAGTGAGAAATGGTTCAGTTGGTCTCGTGTTTACACTCATCTTCTTCTTCATCCATTTTTTTTGCACTCGAGCTCGCTTTATCTTCGCGCATCTCACCCAGCGTCCGTATATATATACCTCGGTCTTGCTCTTTATTCGTTTTCAACCCCCCCGTCGAAGCGATTCAACCCGTCGGCGAGGTCGTCGCGGGGAAGCGGCGGAACCGCCCGGGCTGCTTGTTCGCGAAATAATAAAGTATCCGAACGCCACCCCCAATCCCGGGATCTCTCGATATAATTGATTTATGCGAACTCACGAAGGGAGGACGCGCAGATCGAATCGACGAGTCACGCCGGCGGGTTAAAAGCCAGGAACTTGCCGAGAGCCTGCATTTGCTTCTTGTTATCAGCTTCTCTGCCGCTCGCTCGTTCGCGCTTATAATTTCCCTCTTCGAACTCCCGAGACTTCGACGAACGCGAAAGTGGATGAAAATTTCGTGGGAACAATCGAATTAACTTCGATATCCCGGCATTTTACTTCGACAGCGCGGAAAGCGAATTGTCCCGAGGCTAATCGACGATTCTTTGACGTTTTGTTTTCAGCTGAAATTATACGTACTTTTTCGACAACCGTCGATCGCACGGGAGGGTACATTTTTATTCGCGTTGAATATGCAAATTGGTTCCGCGCGCGTTTCAATAATGTGTGCACGATGATTCGTCTGGCGCGGTGCAACGAGGGATCCCGTCGGCTGCGCGAAGCCCGCGCTGTTAATTGGAACACCCGGCTAAATGTTAATTAAGTCGTCGGGAGTTAATTGAAAAGAAACATCTGCGCATTTCGGAAAAGCAACATGAGCGACGGGCGCCCGTCGCGCGTACGTTAACCGCGGGCGAGAGCCGCGAGTGGTAAATTTGAACTGGTAATGTGTATGCGCCCTCTTTAGCGTCTACGTGCGCATCAGTCACGTGCAGCTTTTCTAGCGTGATTATAGCAGCGCCCGCGGTTTGTGTGTCGCGTGTTATAATATTAACGAAACGAGAGCTTCGAGGTATGCCCGAGCTTTCGCGCATGCACATAACTCCATTGTTCGATATACACGCGCGCGCTTCAATGTTACCTCGGCTCTTGCGGCTTCGTCGGTCGGCGGCGAAGCTCGGTTTTCTCGTGCTCGATAAAGTTGCCCGGCTTGGGTTCCCGTGTTCGTGTGGATATTTTATCTTACGTCGGCGACTCGAGCCCGCGCAATATCTCGGAAGAAGACTTTTCGATGTAAAAAATAAATTACTCAGACTTGGAAGACTGCGAATAATGCAGGAACGAGTGGGGTGTTTCAATTTTTTCTTCTTCTTCTTCTTTTTTTCATTATTTCACCTTTTCCCAGGCTAAGTCGATTATTAGGGAGATTGCGTACCCGGCCTCGTACTCTGAATATCGCGAGGGCAAGGCGCGGTAACCGAGGCGAAAGCGCCCCGGGCGAATCGCAAAGTTCACCCAAGGCGCCTTGCGGGTATAGTAGATCAACAAGGATTTTGATCTCATGAATAATAATATAGAAACCCCGATAATGGATCGAGGAAACGGCCCACTCATGCTATCATCTACTCGAGCGTCGTCTTTATTCATCATAAAGGTAGAAGTCAAGGCGAGGAACGTAGCACGTCGCTCCCGATGGAAGTATTCGAGAAAGTCGATCGATCGACCACAGAGACGAATTGTTTATTGATTTATTGACTCGCGGTTTTTCTTGATGCCTGTTGCGCCTTTGTTTGACACTTTTTCGACTGCGGAACGCGGCACTGTGGAAGCCCTCACAATCAAGGAATATTGTACGCCCTTCAAAAAGGCAATACTGGGAATGTCATGAACGTTTTTTTCTTCTTCTTTTAAAGCCATTGAATTGCGGGACCGAAAGAATCGTTATATCTGTCAAATCGTGTAAGAATGTTATTTCGAGTTAGGTGTCTGCACGCACATTTGCGTCCTGTCGGCGTATAAGAGAGCAGAATTGCCAATGCAGGCTCTTTGGGAGGCTGTTCGCGCGTCGATTTGTTTCGCTCTGCACCGGAGACACTCGAAATGTAGGTTTAGCGTGGAATTCTGCATCTCTCTTTTCTCGCGCAATCGCGTTCTTTCGAGTAAATTCCGTTTGCCCGCTTCCTATCATCTGGTTCCCTCAAGCACCGAGGGGGCAAGGGGGGCAATTTAAAACTGCCGGTTGAAAACGAATTTCACTTTGCTCACCGTTTTGCACAGTCGAAAAGTCTTTTTGGACACGGGCACGGACGAATTTGCATATTCGCCGTTTTGCTGGGTGACTCCGCGCTTTTTCTCCGTCGCTTCTCTTAATGCAAATGGAAGTTGAACTTTTGTGGTTGTCCCTCTCACTCACGCAAAACACGAGCCATCTCTAATCGCGACTGGACCTATTCCTGTTATTCCTCTTGCCGTCCTTCATCTCATCTATCGACCCGACACCAAAGACAAAAGCACGATATTTTGTTTACCTTTTAAGTTTTACCTTTTCGCGAAATAACCTACGAATATATTAAGAGTACGTTCGCTAATAGCTTGCAAGTCTTTAGATACGGAAGCATTTATGTACTTGGGGTTCACCATTTTTTTTCCATATATATAACGCTCACTCTGTTCTGTATCGTTTATCGATATTTATATTGTAGCTTGTGTTACCGCAAGTCGCATTTTCGAGCCTGCGCGCGAGTCTGCAAACTAGCACAGATCCTTATGGGATAATTGTAGTAATTACAACCGTCTGACAAATCATACTCGCAGTTCCTGCGTCTGTTTCTACCTTTCTCCTTCCTTTGGTATCTTTTTCCTCTCTTTTATCCCTTCTTATTGGACTCACGAAGGGTTCTTTTCAGTGGAGACCTATGGAAGTCCTTGATTCCCATTAATTCGGCTTGTTTCACGCATAATTTTCCGGTTTCGAGTGTAGAAAACTCGTTAGCAGTAAAATTCGTGCTGTGGGACAGTCTTTCGGAAATATATTGTTTAACGTGACCGTGACGAAAAGAGGCCATGCCACGCATTGTCGGTCAACACTGGTCGTGTTTTTGGTTATTGGTCGAGTCAATGAAGTAGTATGCGGTACCTGTAGTGTGTCAAGTTATTCGCGAGAGCTTTCGCGTATATTCCGCCTAGTTTAATACTGAACACGACAGCATCGGGAACTTTTTTTCTTCGATTTATCATTTATTCATCATCATTCGTAAAACGATAATTCCTCGTGGCTTGTGCTATAGAGACTCTAACGTCACGATACGGATACCGGTACATTATTTATTTGTTTCTTTTTCGGCTTTTTACATTATATACTGAGTGCACTGCGCGCGGATATAACTCGTGGTCTTTGTGTCACGGGAGACGCGATTTTCCGATCAAGCGCGAAACGAATTAACCAACGCGCGCGCCACGTGTAGGATTTCCATTCTGTCTGTGCGTCGGGGCTTTGTCGACAATCAAAGCCGCCCGCGCACCCCACCCGTCAGTTCGCTGACAAAGGATTATTGGTGAACACGGACGGCGAGAGTATCTCCGTTGCATATTCGAACTCGATATCCTTCGGTGGTTCGCGATGCCTGTGTCAGTGATAAGCTATCCTTGCGGAACCTGCAGCAATGCGAATCGGAAGTCACATCGCGCACCCCCCAACTGGAAGTATATTATTTATTCCTCTGCTCGCGTTGTGCAATATTTATCAGCGGATTTTCGGTCGCAATCATCGCTCAACGGAAGCGATATTTCTTCGTCACTGGTGGATGTCCGACTGCGCAAAGTTTTTTTTTCTCCTGTGATATGACTTGTGGATAATATTATTTGTCTCTGTGTTCGTGTTCATTGATTGGCATGTTTTGGGCGCGTATACGAATATTACTCGCGACGACGAATGTAACGACAGCGATGTGTTTCGATGTAAATTCAGCGCGAATATAGTAGGACGCGTGCCCGGCGCGAAAATCAGTTGGAACATGTTTCAGATTGATGTAACGTTGATACCCGGAAGAGCTACATTCACGTCACTGCTTGCACCGCAAGGAAACGGACTTCCTCGCGCGCCGGGAGGAGCCTCTTAATTTGCGGCTGAGTCTTAAGGTCCGTCACTGTCGGCTGTAATTAATGCTCAACCGAGACCCGAGGCTTTGTTGGGATTTCGACGCAATAAGACGTTAACGTGGCCGAGCAGCTTCACTCGCGTTTCCGACGGAAACGCTGGTGGCAATGTTGCACATGCGCCCCCTGTGAGACTGCAACACGGACCAGTGAATCATATTGCGGAGCGTAGAACGCCACAATAGAACCGCGGAGTTAACGTTATCCGCGTGGAAATACCAAGAAGCACACGTTAAAGCCAAGTACGTCGGGTTTGCATTTATCTCGCCCGCAGTTTCTCTTTCGCCAAAGCGGATAAGATACGAGCGCGAATGCCTTCTTAATGGTAACGCGCGCAAAATGCAACATTTTGCGGCTGCCATTTTCGAACCGAGTTTCGCCCGGGCACCGTGCGGTCCCCTCTTGCCGTTTGTGTAATTGCAATTCGACGTCGCGATTCGGAAAATTTACAACACCATCTGGTTACTCCTAAACGCGCTTTGATAAGGTTTGTACGGTTACCGAGCAACTCTATTTTGTGTGTGCAGTTTTGTTCGCAGTTATGGTTGTTTAGTGCCACATGAAGATTCCGCTTTGTGTGAGTCGTTCACGAGTCCAAAGGGACTCTCGATTTTTCACTTGTCTCATTGTCGTTTCGTATCGTCGGTTACTTGACAAAATCTTACACCTCTATATCTTACACTTAGGCTATACGTAATACAAGACGCATGTATTAAACCAGCAACGCACGAACAGGAACGATCGATAGTTTCTTAATTGCCTACTTAATTATACATAACCAATCGGTGTGTACGCTTATTGATCGCCGGAATTGTCTTCCTGGTGTCTAATTAAATTGACTATTACCTCCATTACGTGTACACCAGTGTGGTATAAGAGTGTCCGAGCTGTACAAATGCGCCGGCATTGGCACACGAACGCGTTTCCCTCGCTCTTATCGTACACGCGAATCGCAAAGTCAGACTCCGCACGTTCGCTCGCTCACCCCCTCTTACGGTTTATATATTATTGACTTCTTTGTGGGTATATTTGTAGTTTCAGTATGTCGTGTTCGCTATCTCATAGCAACCGCTCTCTTAGAATAATTAATATTTTACGCACGTTATAATTATAGGCTTAAATTTAGTAAGTATTTGACCTTGTAGTGACCTTGCGCCTCGTACAAGACAGTACAGTGTATTCGATATTGCGGGGAAAATTCCGCGATCGTTGATCACGGACTATCGTCGGTATAGCGAGATGAGTGTATGGACGTCGTTAGTTAACATTATTTTCGGCGATAGATTCGTTAGAAATACGGTTAAAACTCGTTGGAACGGAGAAGATTACAAAACTCTTTGTTTTTCAACCTTTGTGTTTTTGGTTTTTGTTATCAAGAATTATCGGTTTTGCGTACAAACATTTTTTGGTCAATCACTCATTCGCTAACCACGCGCTGATGATTGACAACGAAGCTCAACGATGCGGACGAGAAATAGTTACGAAGAAAAAAAAAAGAAAAAAAAAATTAGGCCTTTCTCCATCCCCCGAATCTCGAATACACTTTACAGAGGTTTTCGTGTCCTCACTTGATCATTATACTCACTGCCGCGGGTGGCGGAGGAACGGCGGCGGTTTCCTTAGCCGTCGCTTCCTCGACCTCTTTGAGCTTCTCCTCGGCTTTGCGCTCTTTCAGCGCCTTGAGGAGTTTCCACTTGGAACCGGGTGGCCCGGGGCTGACCTGCCCCTCCTTCAGGGTAGTGTCCGAGCTGCCGCACGACGACGAGTCGATCTTGATCTTCGGCAGGCTGAGCGTCGCGGTGGTGCCGGTCTCGGCGCTACCGGCGCCCTCGCGTTCGCCTTCAAGGACAGTGCTTTCAGAATCCCACGCCCCGGGGATACTGACCGAGACCTCGCTAGGTGGTACACTTACGCTACCTTCGCGGGACAGCGAGTCCGAGCCCTGAAGAAGCTTCTCGCCGTGACGCAGAGTCGAGCCGCTGGAGCTTCGGCGCGACTGTTCTTCCTCGTACTCCTTCTGCAACAGCTCGTCCTCCTCCAGCTCATCCATGGAGTGAACCGGGCTATCGGGACCCGAGGTCTCGCCCGAGGAGCCCTCCTCCATAGTTATTACCTGCAGGGTTTTCTCCTCCTTCTTGGCCTCCTCCTCGTGCGCCCAGGTGTGATAATCCGTGACCCTGGCGAAAACGGCCTCCACGGTCTCGGCGTTCTTCATCTTTGGCACCGGTCGTCCGGCCAGATGGGCGTCGTGATCCGGATAACGCCGATCCTTGGGCATCGACACGGTCCCGTTGATCCTCGCGCTTCTCGGCAATTCGTCGCGTCGCAGCTCCCTCTTCAGCTCTTCGTCTTTGGGCTTCGCTTTTAGTCTAAGCTCGCGCAGCACGAACGACATTCGCTCCTTGACGTCCTCGTCCGGTTGATAGGGCTCCGTGCCTTCTGGCTCCTCGACGAGCACCTCGCCCATCATTTCGGGCTCCATTTCCGACTGCCGCTCGAGCTCCTGCAGCTTGCGGAGCTCGTAACAGTACCACTCGTCCTCGGAGTCTATCGAGTCCTCGGTGCTCTGCCGTCTCGAGGACACCCTCGATGTGCTTCTGTAGGAATGCGTGCTCCTGTTGTCCTCGTCGCCCTCGCCGCTTCTCGCACCGCCCCAGGGTATCTCCAGGGACTGCTGGTGCCTCGGTAGGAACCTGGAGCCACCCTGGGTGTGACCCCTCACGCTCGATGCCGAAGGGCTGCCCTCCGAGGGTGGTGCCTCCTCGGACACGCTCGTCACCAACTCCGGTGGCTTCTTGCTCTCGGTCTTTTCGCCCTTCTCCGAGACCGTGTCCTCCGGAAACTCCTGGCTCTGTTCGAGGCCCTGAAACTGTCCGTCCTCGGACTTCCTGTCGCCGTTGTTGTCCTCGTTCAGGCCCTGATCGTCCGACACCGTGGAAGACTGTCGCTGCCGATATTTACCAAGAGCTCGGGACACAGCGAACTCCATACTGGCGCCGCCCATCAGAGCGACGCTCGGTAGCTTCGGTGCCTTCTCGTTCGGCGCCTCGTCCGAGCTTCCCGTTGAACGTTTGATGTCACCGACCGTTGGGAACATCGAGGTCGAGCCACCCGAGCCGGAGCCGGTGCTCTTGCCTGACGCTTCCTCTTCCGGACCACCGAGATTGTCCGAAAGCTCGTGCTCGCTGCCGTCCAGCTTTCTCTGCTCTCGCTCCTTCGTCCAATTCTCCTGAGCCACCTGCTGCTGCAGTTGCTCCTGATGCTGTTGAATCTGTTGCTGCAACACCTGCTGCTGTTGCTGCAGGTGCTGTTGCTGCTGCTGTAGGTAATCCTTCTGCTGCTGGAAGCTCGCCTGCTGCTGTTGTTGCTGAGGCGACTGCATGCCCTGCTGTAGCTGCTGCTGCTGCTGCTGCTGCTGCTGTTGCTGTTGCTGCTGTTGCTGCTGCTGCTGCTGCGGTTTTCTCTTCGTGCTCGTTCGCACCTTGGCGAAGAACGGCGGATCCTGGTTGATGTCCGACATCACGCTGTCCTCGTCCTCGGAGAGTCCGCTCTGTCGTCCACTGCTCCATTCGGTTTCCGATTGTTCCGGGTCCGACAGTGACGCCGAGTGATGACTGCGACGCTTGGCCTTCTGCAGGATACCCGAGACCGTCGACACCAGAGTGTGTTTCTTCTTTTTCCTGGCAGCCTGGGACCTGCCACGGCCTCTGGCGGCCGCCATTTCTGCCGCCGATCGCTGCTGCGGCACCGCTTCCTGCGGCATGTCCAGATCTTCTCTTCTCACACCCCCGGGTAACGATTGACTTCTGTGCCTCTTGGTGAGATGCAGGTCAGGCAGCCAATTGCTCATCGAGCTCATGGCGCTCTTGAGCGACGCGCCTCTCCTCACTTTCTTCGGGACTTTCGCCTCCTCGTGATCCTTTATGTCCGCGGATATGCTGATGTAACCGGATTGCGAGACTATGACGCTCGAAGCGTCGTAGTAATTGCCCTGCTGGCTCTGCGACTGCGCGCTCGCCGGTCTGCTGCCCTCCTGCTCCTGCATGTACTGATGCTCCCGTTGCCACTGTCTCTGGTGACCATCCGACAACTGAGCGCTCTCCGAGCTCGTCAAACGTTGATTGTACGGCTGATACTGTTGCTGATAATTCTGCGGATAATTCGGCGACGAGTAAGCGTGATGATACTGGTGACCCTGGTAGGCCGGTGGCTGCGGATACCTCCTGTCCGTGTAGGGACTTTGTGCGTAGCTGCCGTCCGACGTGAGCGAACGGATGCTCGACGACGTCGAGTCGTGCGGTATCTGACCCTCCATCGAGCTCAACCACGACGAACTCTCGTTCGTCTCTGTGCGTGGAAGATTCGCACTGGTGGGATAGTACGACAGTGCGTCGGTGATGTTGCCAGTCGGGAACATCGTGCGATACATAGCGGTCTTGTAGCCCTCGTGATTCGTCATTCCCTCGCCATACGACATCGCCCGCTGGGGCTTCTTGCCGCCGTGCGCGAAATTCGCGGACATCGTCGCCTCGGCGTACTGCAGGGCGTTGTAAGCCTCCTGATAATTTGCGTACTGATCGCTCGACTCGGGCTGAAATTCGGAGCGAAAGCCGTACGAGCCCGAGCCACTCGTGTACACGCTCGTGATCACGTGTTGACGATTGCTGCCGGCGACGGAATAAATGGCAGGTTGCTCGGAGCGATACAGAAAGTCCATAGTGCCGGGTGGCACAACGTCGTACGTATGCTGAAGGCTCTGTTGACGGGCGCGTTTCTTCGGGCTCTGACAGGTCGCGCCGGAGGGCGCGGGTGGCGGCACGAAGTTGTAATCCTCTTTGGAAGCCGGTGACTTGATGGACGTGAACGGCGCCATGTGACCGCTCGCCGGGGTCGGATACGAGTGACTCGTCACCGTGGCGGAGATGTTGCCAAACGCGTCTCTACCCTCGGGCGTGTCGTACAATGGCTCGTGGGTCAGGACCGTCACGCTCGTCGCCGCGGTCGTCGTCGCCGTCGCGGCTTCTGGAAGGGGTGGAATCGGACTGGCCGTTCTCAACGGCTGTGTACTCGACATGAGTGCGGATCTGGCGTGATCCATCGAGTAAGAAGTGAGCATTTTCGTTATCGAACTCTTCGGCGAGCCTGGGGACTTCTCCAAGCTGCTCCAGCCGGACATTGACGAGAGGCCGGAGTCCGACTTGGCCGCGACGATGTTCGCGTTGGAAGGCTTCGTCACGTGCTTGGGCGAGACTCTCGGCGATTTTGGCGAGTGCGGGGTGCGCGGACTCAGTCTGCCCTGCTCGAGTATCACCATCTTCTCGGCGTTCTTCAGGAAGCTTGGACTCTGCGCGCGCTTCGTCTCGGACTCGCGTTCGTCGACCGTGGGCATTAGGAAGGCGTCCGTCGAGTCGCGGGGCGCCGGCGGCGGCGGCGAACTCGGCGACGGGCTGGGCGGTGTTCTGCTCTCCGGGAACTCGAAATTCAGTCTCGCGGCACTGCCGAAGTAGCCGTCGCGACGGGTCCTCAGACTCTGCACGCTGTGAACACTGTGGACGCTGTGGACGCTGCCCGCCGAGAGGGTGGGCGATGATATCTTCTCCTGGGTGGTGTTGTAGATTGTGGGTGAGGCGCACGTAACCGCAACGAAGCTCTCGACCATGAGATCGGTCAGTTCCTTGTTTTCCGCGTAACCCTTGGCGAAGTTGCCGACATCTATGGGCAGCTGAATCACGGGCTCGGGGCTCTTCTCGAGGAGCGTCGACGTGTAACCGAGTCGGGGCGGTGTGTACGTCGACGACATCGAGTCCAGGTGGCTCTTCGGGGTTGAGCTCAATCTCGGTGAAATCGAGCGAGCGGTGAAGTCACCGTCGGTGGCTAAACCACTGTCCGTGCTAACCCGTGAGATCGATCTTCCCGTGGAGCCCGGACTTTTCGAGTACGTCCAGTTGTCGACGTCCGTCTCCGCGTATATTTTTCTCAGTTGCTCGTCAATGCTGCTCGCCTCCTCGGCCAACTTCGCCTCGGCCTCCGTGGCGTATTGACGCTTCGGCGATTCCATCAGTCTCGATTGCAGCTCAATGAGATCCTGCGAGTCCTTCTGCAGTTTGCACGTCAGTCTGTCGAGCTCGTGAAGCTTCTCGAGGGCCACTTGATCCAGCGAGCTGAGCCTTGAAAGCTGAGCGAGATCCTGCTCGCTCACACAAGGCGTGTTGCCACGGTAGCTTTTGTAGTCCGCTGCACTGAATATTTCACCCTCGTCCTCGTCCTCGTCGATCTGTTGCTTCTCCTCCTTCTCGGTTTGATCCTGCTTGGCCTCCTTCTCAGTTTGTTGCTGCTGCTGCTGCTGCTGTTGCTGTTGCTGTGGTTGTTGTTGGTGCTGTTGCTGCTGTTGCTGCTGCTGCTGCTGCTGCTGCTGCTGCTGCTGCTGCTGCTGCTGCTGCTGTTGCTGATGCTGTTGCTGCTGTTGTTGGCCTGATGACCTGTTCTCCTGGTCCTTGTCCTTGGATGACGCTTTCTCGTAAAACCCATTAGCATTTTCCGCGTCCTTCTTACCATTGGAGTCCTCCACGTCTTCGGCCTCCTCCCATATCATGCCCAACTGGGAAGCCGGCCTGGAGGTCTCGCCGCATATGAGATCCTCGCGGTAGGCATTGTTGAGGCTGCGATAGAAGGCTTCATCGGGTATATTCGATTCCTCCTCGAGAGTTTCCAGGGTTTCCAGGGTTCTCACGTTTCGATGCATATCCGTCACAGCCGCTGCCGCCGCGGTGCTGTCCTGCGTCAGTCCGTGCATGCGGGCTAATTCCTGTTGCGCCAGTTTCTCCCTGAGGACCGACGTCTCCTCGACTCCTATCGCCGCCCCGAGACTCTTCGCAATAGCGTCCAATTCGCCGACCGAACTCTGTTGCACCGCCAGACTGTCCTCTATGACGTTGACAGGCTCGTGCTGGTTGCCACCGTTCCCCGGACCACCGGGACCACCGCCGCCTGTGTAGAATTCGATCAACTGGCTGATGACTGTCTGCTGCTCGTACAGAAGACCCTCGAGCTTCTCGAGCCGCTCCCACATCTTGATGTACTCTTGACTCAGTAGATCCAGCGCTCGCCACGCGTACTTCAGCTCGGTCTCAAGAATGTTCAAACGCGTCCCGAGCCGCTCCATGTAATCGCTTATTATGTAGTCAATGTTGCCGTCCCCGGTGAGACCGTAGCTCGGTAGCGCGGTGGCTTCCGGTCCCGGGCTACCCGGTGCCGCAGTTCCGTTCAGCTTCGTCGTGTCCATCGTTCCGCTTTTTTCCGTCGTCTCCGCTTTGTTCCTCGTCTTCTCTTCCTCTTTGTTCTCTTTTTTGAGCTCTTGACTCTTCCGCCCCTTTTGACGCCTTTCAATAAATCTTAAGAGCCCGCTAGTCGAAAGGCTACGTTGCTTTCAGCTGACCGAAAGCTCCTCATGATCACGCGGTGTCCCGACGCACGATTGAGCTGATGAAATTCAGAATTTCCAACGGGCAGGATCGCGATTAAATCAGTCTCGGCCTTGCGGCCCGAGAAGGAACATGAACTTTGCCTCCGCGTCCAGCGCCGATGCCCACTCGATTTCGCCATCAGCCTCCGAACTCGTCGACTGGAAAACGCAACCAGCTGCGGTGACGTCTTCCATCCTCCACTGAAAAAGCTTCTTCGAGCTCTCCCTGTCACCGCGCCCGCATCACATTTTTCACTTTCGCGAATACGACTCCTTTCGCACACTTGTCGTTTTTTTTTCTATACCACACTTTGCATTGCACTGTACGGTCCGTTTTTTTTTTCGAGGTTTCTCCGGTTATCTCTTTAATTAGGCACTCTCACTGGTAAAATAGTTAACCTCGAACTAGTCCAACACTCGACGGTGCACTTCACACGAGACAACGACAGTGTCGACTTCATTTGTCACCGGTAACCTCGTTCCAATGCTGCTTTCGCTATCTGCAAACAGGTGAAAGATATTCGTGATTTAGTGGGGAGAGGGAAAGTCATGAAGATTCATTTGGGCCAATGGGCTTCCCGCGTGCCTCACACGTCGAACAGTTTTCACCACTATGGATATGCATTACGGAACACGCGCGCGTATGTGGGCCACAGCCTTGCTGATTCCCTGAAAGAAAATTGCCTTCCCGTAGGATATTGTCTGCGTGGCACACGAGAGGAGTACGATTTTCCGAAATGGGGTCGAGAGGATAACGCACCACGGTGAGTTACCCTCTCTCACCCCATATTCGAGATATCGTCTGTTGATGTCCTTTCCACCGGAAACCCGTACGCTTTTCACGAAAAACAAGTTCTCCCCGCTATGGCACAAGTAGGTCAATACGTGAATATAGTGTGACCTACGGAAACCCCCGTTGTAATAAGCCGACGCATATACGGCGTATTCACGGTTTTCTGCAACGTCGATATGCCGGATTGCATGAGAATGAAAAAGTTTTACCTTGGGTACGACTGAAATTGGATCCGCTAGAAAGGCAGATACGGGCATCTGTAATTGTTCGACGAGTGGGGAGAGCATTCTTGAGTTTTGCTGAAGACCAGTCTGTCAAGCGCAAGAAAAAGGAAAAGGGTAAGGAAAAAAAAATCTCGGCCACCGCCGCTTCTGGTGCCAGCGACGTGACGTACGTATACTCGAATATGACCGTGCACGACGAACTAATCGCGAGCGATCTCGACGGACTCGAGACACCTGAAGAGCCGGACCGACAATGCCACCACCAAGGCTTAACCAGGTGGAGTGGGTTCTCTTGCCGCGAGCACTTGAAAACCGAGGTCGTAGATCGATTTTACGACGCGCGGACTACGGCGAAGGACGTGCGTAGCGGTGCTCGCGAACAACGGCGCCGTCTGAGGCTATGGGTTGTCTCCGCGGAAACATGGAAACTGTTCTTGGCGTCGCGGTCATGTAGACAACGAAATGCGCGCCGGGACACCGATTAAAACTTATCGGCGGTGCCGCATGTACTGAAATTAAAGTCACACCGAGGCTGCGTCTTGGACTGCGCAGTGCTTCGTCCTACAATCGCTTTTCTTGGGCCATCTACGGGTATTCTTGTATCAAGATGAAGTGGGATATCCGGGACGGTGTCGAAAAATGGAAATATAAACTAAAAAATAGAAGTCTGCTTAGACTCGTATTTTTTAAGAACGCTGGATATTGACACTCGGGTAAAGATCTAGTGGTGACTGTAAAGCGACTGTAAAACAGTTGTCATGTTTTGTTGATACAGTTTTTTTTATTGCGGTAACTATAAAATAACGATTCTACGGTTACTGCGACTATGAAACAGTTGTCAATATTTTTCGTATCTGCAAAAAATAGTTGCGTGGACCGTATGTTGGCAGTTCTCATTCCACAGACACTGTAGTTACGGGCTTTGATGCTAAAGCCTGATTAAGTCTGGAATTGACTGGGTGGAGACTTTGGTTCGAATAAAAATATAAATATTGCCCGTAAAATCAAATATTTTCATTTCCGCAATTTACCAAATGGGTTTTTTTGCCATCTCTGTTTATTCGCTCGGATGAGAGTTAAATTTTCTCTCACAGCGAGGTAAAACAATGACAAAGCTTTATGATCGATGACTCAGGTCCCCAAGGTGAAGCGAGAGGAACTTACACGCGGGAACGAGGACGCTACGCGTATACACAACTATAGACACCCGCAGGAACGAGTCTCGTATAATTCCAGTGTCGGGACTGACGAGTCCCCTGGTGGTACTATAATCGTTCGCAGAGGCGAGCACTTCGTGCTTGACGATGCGCATTTTGATGCTTGCGTATATATAAACGCCGGAAGCATCGTCGTCGTTCATTCCGACGTATTTTTTTCTCCTCTTTTCGGTGCAGCGCAGCAACACTGCCGGCCGTCCTTGCACTCGCTATTACCGGCTTCAAGTTTTGCATGAATAAATCTTGTCGGCTTCCCTCTTTATCCTGCTATCCTGACACCCCGACTCCACCTGACGCTTTCTTCGTAAACCTATAAATTACAAAGTTACCATCGTCAAGTCCAAAGAAGGTACTTCGATCATTCACTAAAAAACTTATGCACTCAGTAGATTATCAAGCCTGACTAGGTTATAGTGTGTACCAGGTTAGACACCCATTTATCTTTTATTTTCAATATATCGACTTTTCGCACATACCATCATTGTCGAGTCGCATATTGTACTCTCGAAAAAACGGTTTTCAACTTTTTCACTTTTTAATTGCTTAGGCACGCTGTCGCGTACCACCATTCTTCAGTGGAGGCTGCAGCGCTCATTTAAAAAAGTTTGTGCTTTTCTACTGTCTTATTATTCTCATGGGAATTAGTTGTTGTTGGGCGACTGTTTGTTCTTAATTCCATAATAATTCTCGCAGTCACTGTTCTCGGGAGATGCTGCTGTTGGACGACGGTTATCAACCTTCAAACCTAGTTGACAAACTGTCAAATGTTGTTTTTTGGAAGCAGGCGACTCGGTCTCGGTCGTCCAGTCGCTTGAAAGCGAGAGCCAATCACAGCACGAATAAAACTTCCTCACTTGAACGCAGCTGAATGCCACCAACTTTTAGAGGGAGAATATAAAACGTCTTCACTTCAGCGCAGCTGAATGCCACCAACATTTTAGAGGAGGATTATTACGCGAGGAATATTTCAGATGCAGGTCGACACGTCCTGGTTGTTGGCGTGCGTAACATGTTGAATTGCTATTGTATGAGAAGATAAGGCAGCCTTTGAGCCGTCAATATTGGATTAGTTGGGGACGAGCGGAGGCTCACGGGTTGAATATTGATATTATCGACAGAACGAGACCGGAAAAACCAATTATAGGAAACGTGGGAAATGGATCTCCGTGTATTACAGGAACCCACGATAGATACATCGGAGGATGCGACCCTCCAACGGAGTTTCAAGTGCCTATTCGACTCGTTGGGATCAGCCTTCGTTGAACTCAAATATCCGAAGTTTTGATATGTTGCAGCGTGTTTGATGAATCTTGTTCGAACGAAATTTCGAGTGACGAAACTCAATAGAAACCAAATGTGCAAAATTGGGTGTAAAAATTATTTATTTCCACTGTATTTTCTTTAATGCAAATCACTGCGTTTTCGTCAGATGTGCGAGACTGCAATTCAACATAGAAACAACTGGCGCCGTTCAGTATTTAGTAGAGCAATCGCGAGTAGATCTCGACGAACAAGTTCCGTCTTCGGTTCCGAAATTTATTTTCAGGTCACATAAAAACGATCTCACGCCGCTTTAATAGCAGTATATAAGATTTCTGAAAAAAAGAAGAAATGTGCAATAACAATTTAATACTACAGTTTTTTTATGCATGAAGATATAGATGCTAATCGACGACTGATAAGCATTACGTGCCACAATAATCGACGTAGAATATTGCGTATATCTGACAACGATTCCTAATCCCCGTAACGCGTAGCAATATATATCAATTCCACTTGTCAGGAAATACCATCGTTAATCAATGAAAAAGGGCGGCGCAATCGAAGCTTACATCCTTTACCTCGGGTGGCGCGTCGATGGTCCGTGGAAAAATAATTGGGAAGTGAAAGGGAGAGAGCTCGGCATAGGCTCGCTGGCTGCGGGTGGCTGTTCGTACGTTTGCCGAGCAGCCGAGCGGCTACGTAGGGGACGTGGGTGGGCGATGCTTTCGTTGGGCGTTCGATCGAGCTCTCGACGGAAGCCCATGACATGCACAGCGCCACCCGCGCGCGAGGCCTTGCTCGCTCCGGTCCCACGAGTTTTCCAGTAGTTTTACTTTCACGTCTGAGCGAGCTACGATGAACGGAGGGAACAAAAGGCACCGGTATAGAGTAGAGTTAGGAGCTGGAAGAGGAAGGGACTGTGGGGAGACGACATAGTGGCGAGCCACGTTGCGGCGGACCTCGCGCTCACGCAAGGAACGAGCCAAGTAGAAAAGGTCCGTTCATAGTCAGACACGGAACTCGTGCTCAGCGAGGAAAAAAGAGATTGGCCATGAAAAGAACGAATGAACAGGAGTCGAGGGAAGAATAATGAAAGAGAAAACGACAGAACAGGCCTGCGATGTATTACAGTAAAGTCTCTCGACAGTTTTTCCTCGCGTTACCCACCCCTTCACCTTCCACTCGGCTGAAGATAAATATTATTGAAAGCGTAATGCATTTTGATATTTTTACTGAGAAAAAATGGATTAACATAATTATCGCTGTAATTTGGTATCGGTTTATGATATACTTCCAGCTGCGTTGATTTTACGTTAAATATTCAATTTGAAAAACCGGTGAAATATTAAATCACGTGGTAACTTATGAGGGTGCCTGCTGTACAGTGTCGTACTATAGACAGAAAAACGCAGATGCTCAGGTTTTGCTGCACAATGCATTATTCTTGCCGCAGCGGCGATTGCAATGATAAGAAGGCGAGCCAGTAATTCAGCTCGGGCGAATGCCGTCTGCTTAAAAAAGAGAAATATTCTGGCGTTAAAATAACACGTAGCGTCGCGTAATTATTCGTGGAACCCCCGAATAGAGCGTGGAGGGAGAGAGCGCGAGCGAACGACGCTACTGTTTGCAAAGTTTCGAAGCTGTCTCAAGCTTCTAGCCTCGCACTTGTGTGTCTACGTACCGCAGAGATACGAGAGCCACGTCGGTAAAGTAAGCAGCTTAAGGTAATCATAAATTTTAATTATCAATTTCGTCACGAAGCTTCACGGCCGCCGTTCCACAATTCGTCCATCCTCTTATTCCGGATGCAAAAACTTTCTTTACTTTTCCCTCGTCGGGCAGCTCGCGAGTGGCTCTCGCTATTTCTCGGGCCATTTTTCTTGTCGGCTATCCAACTTCGAAAGTACCTTTTTCTCTCTATCGAGAAAGGTCAGAGTTGACATAAAATTATTACAGTCCCCGAGCTCATATGATATGAGAAAAAAAGAAAGATAAAGAAACGGACGATGATCCGAGAATATATCGGACTTAAACAAATGGCCTGACCAAGTTTTTCTTTCAGTGTTACAAGTGACGTACTCCAGTGGCTCACTTCTATATCCTCTGTCCTCGTTCACCGATTGACTGCCGAGTGTGAGAAAAATTACGAAGAATAGAGTGTAGAGCGCGTCGAAGCTCTCGCACACTCGGTGACAAACGAGCCGGAGTAAGATCGAGTGAGAATTTAATCCGAAAATCGATGACCGCCCGGTCACTCGCGTCTTGTTCTTGTTTTTTGTCGCCTCACAATTAGTGACCGTTAGAGGGTACACGAGGGTTGAGCGACTGCTCGAGACCTTGCGCGCTGTCGGCACAAATAAAAAAGCACCGGAGAATGGGCTACCAAGTTGGCCGGATAATTGGCGCCATTGTGTGACTCGCAGGGCAGGCGGCAGCTTCAATGGAACGCCGAGTTAATCGACGACTGTAGTACGACCGCCACCTTCGCCACCGCCAGAACGGAGAAATCCGGCCGACAGCTGCGAAGCTTTCCAGCTGGTGCTGCCGCTGCTTGTTTCGCGCTTTACCCTCTGTGAACCCTCGCACGTTGTTGGCTTGACGTCAAGGTGGGCGCGTGTCACTGCACTTCAACCAGTCACAGCGAAAAAAGTGTTTTCCTCGTTACGCTACCGACGAGAGACGACCGCGCGCACCACTTTGTCATCCCGAACATTTTTCCTTCATATTTCTCCTCTTTGTGCCTCGTTTTTCCCGTCGCTCCTCCATTTCTCTCACTTCTCGCTCTTTTTTATTCCCTCGTTACTTCTCAGCTTTTTTATATCTCATATAACACTGCGAATACTCGCGAGCTTCCCGCGGCGTGATGTATATCACGGGAAATAAAAAGTAAGAGAGGCAGAATCTGAGAATTCCATGCCTCTCACTCTCGCGCGCAGGCTTAGAGAAAAGCAGTGAGAAGACCTGGGGTAACGACTCGTTACACCGCGAACACCTCGTATTCCTTACGACCTAACACTGTAGACACCGCATGTTGTACGCCATACAGTCTCCTATCTCACGGACGTGACTTGACAGAGACAAGCTGCGGAAGCTCTACAGTATTCTACAGTGATAGATTAATCGTATTTCGTGAAATTGATCCATCGTACCTTCGAGGCTTCGGGCACGAGAATATGTATTGCTTCGTAGATAGGAAAACTGGGCACTTAATCACGAGAAGTAGCGGGGCAATACTGCGATTGTAGTTGAAAAATAATAGTCTTGAAAAATGAATGGTCATTTTATTGAAGATACTTTTACCCTCTTGGAGATTTATTTCGTATATATTACGAATTATTTACAGCCTAAAATTGATTTTGTGAATGATTTAGTGGGATGAAAATTCTTCAGGTATACACGGGTGTTCTCAAAAGGGTAGAGCACGTCGACGACTCGCTGAAGAGGGTTAAAGAGACGTAAATGGCTATAGTCAGAGGGGAAATATAACTTGGGACGAAGGTAAAGCCCTAAGACCATGTTATGAGGCTCGCAAGAGGAAAAGGGGTGAAGGACGTAGGTACGAAAGGTACGATAGGTGGGAGCGGTCTGCAGGGGTTGGGCTTGGTAAATTGGTCATGAGGCAGCAATAACGCGTGATCGAGACTATACCCTGCGCTCACCCATACTTTCCGCTTTTCATCAGACATTCATGATCATTATCTGCAGAACGAGTCTCTACCCTCACGATTTGCACAATTTTCCCACGGGAGATAATTTATCTCACGTCTCTCGGTGGAAAAGGAGTAAAGCGTTTCTCACGCTGATTTTACAGTCTCATATTTCTTCAGCGTCCGACGCTGCTTTCAAGACGGATGGGCAACAATTTTCTTCCACTTAATCGCGTTATTCAGCAATTTCTGTGTTTTAACATTATTGAAAGATGTTGCAACGCCCACAAAATTCTTAAAACGATTTGAATTTTAAAAAACGTTTACGACAATGCGGAGACAAAATGAAATAAAATATCGTGTTGTCTAGACGGCAGGAAATCGTTAGACGCTGGAGGTCTCATCCCGACGGCTCCGTTCGATCGTCTCTTTTTATCGTTGCCGTGGCTCCAATGCCTGGCGGAAAACTCGGGAAATATATTTTTCAGCGGAAAAATTGCTCGATCGAAGGATAATCGACTTCCGCGCGAATAAAGCCGCGGTAAAAGACTTTCAAGTAACTTGGTAAAATGTATTCCCCAATAAAATACCTATTTCTAAGACTACGAAAGTTCAAACTATATAGAATAAAATTTGACGAATCGCAGGTTTGTGAAAACGAAAATTTTCAACCGAATTTTTATTGTTATTATTATTTTTATGTTTAATAGAATTGTATAGAATTTTGTATGATTCCAATACATAACATGTTTTTTTATTTCAATTGTATATCCAAACGTATCAAAATTAATTTAACTCGAGAATTGCAAAGTAAACAAACAGTATACTTTTATATCGACTAGGCTAATCACACGCGCTGGCGCGCGTGCCTGCAAAACTTTTCGCCAAAATCGACCACAGAAATATTCTTTTCAAAATATCGACTTGTAACCTATACCATTATTCTCAAGTCGTATATTCTACCCCTAAAAACACTGGTTACTAACCTTCTTTAATTGGTTTTGAAAAAAATATTTTTTTGCGATTTTTTTTCTGTTAGAAATCGTAGATCTGGCTCCGGACCGAAAATCGCGAAAATCGAGCCCAATTTTTTTTCTTTTCAAAATATCGACTTGTAACCTATACCGTTATTCTCAAGTCGTATATTCTACCCCTAAAAACACTGGTTACTAACCTTTTTTAATTGATTTTGAAAAAAATATTTTTTTGCGATTTTTTTCTATTAGAAATCGTAGATCTGGCTCTGGACCGAAAATCGCCAAAATCGTCGGAAATTTTTATTTCAAAATATCACCTATAATAGGTTAATCAATTTTGCGCTGGTGCACTCTTCTAAAGCTTTAAAAGGTTACGATTGCTGCCCCGCCTGTCCTCTTATCAAATTTTTCAAATTTAACACCAAACTGATGTTGTTTATGACGGACTTTCCTGGCAACCAATCACAGCTCTATTAGTTTGCTAACAATACTTTCCGTTACTCATGAACTTTTTAAAAGAGGGATTAGGGCGACATTTTGTGACATTTAAAATCCATTTCATACGCCGGATGGATGCCGGTAGTTTTCCACAGGCCTTATAAATGAATTTCCATCGGACGGACGCTATGTGAGTCGGCAGAGTTCAGCTGAGCATCGGAAAAGCCATCTCTTTCACGGGTGTCGGTGCATACTCTCTTTCGGTCGTGTTTCCTCGATGCGTGATGGTTGCCCTACGCCGCGTCTCGTTAGGCGTCGGAACGCTCTCATTACCAACGAGCATAAGGCAAATACGAAAAAAGTCATGTTGAACCGTGCGCCGCGACCCCATTTTGCACTTTCATCCCGCCCCGAGAAGGTTTCCTCTAGCTCGCTAAGTCCAAGACTGTTGGCGTAGGATTTCCAACGACTTGCGCGGGTTACTGGTCGCCCGACCTTTAGACCGATGAGCCCCCCTGGCGAGCTAAGTACTAGCCACATTGATAAGTCTTGTCTGGTGGTGGTTTCATCAGTGAGCCCATTGTCTAAGTTCAAATGATTAATCTGTAGACCACGTACAGATTAGAAAGCCAGTTGTGGCGTTTCAGCAGTTCAGAAAAAAAGCAAACAAAAAAGAGGAGAGAGAAAATTCCGTTGGTCGAACCTCCTTTTTCTTTTCTACCACTTCTTTATCCTCGTCATATTAACCGAAGAAAGCGGAGAGTCTCGAGTTGAAGTCTCTCTGGGTATCCGAACGGCTCGGAGGTCGAGGTGAACGAACCTTGATGACCCTGTGCTTCTCCACAGGTGTTCTTCGACTCTCCTCCGTGTAAAATTCTTAGGAGCTATCCAGTTGCAACGCTATTTATCCTCTGGATTTTATCGAGACTGTGGGTACTAAATTCTTGCGCATTCCAGACTCCGCGATTGCCTTCATCGAAAATTTCTTCCCTGTTTATGTACTTTTAATGCACAGCTGAACTGTGAAGGAATTTAATTGCGTTTTAAAATTATTTTCACGTGAATAGGATTGGCAGGAGCACCGAGGAAGACTTCGTGAATCTGAAAATGGCGTAAGGTGTGCTACCGTGATGTGAGCTTTGTCCTCAACTATAAAATAACACAAACTTCAGGGTTTGTGTTATTAGTTAAAATAAGTTAAATATGCCGAGGTTCGTTCCACCCCTTGCAGTTTTAACATCATTTTGCATATTTTATAACAAAGCTTTCGTGGTTCTTGGACAAACGCCGTTATACCTTGAATATTCAATATCGATAAATACGGAGAAAGGGTAGATTATATTCACCATGGTGAAGTATTGTCGTGGCACACACCTTTTCATGCACGTCGGGGTCCCATTCATACGCAAATGTTTTGACAGACAAACTTCGCTACACCAGATTCGATTGAATATTTGAAACTGCAAATTCGCAAATGCGCGTCAGGCCTCTGGCACATTCGTGTGTCTACGTCGAAGTTGTGACGTAGTGCACGGTGCCCAGTTTATAAATTTGTCGGTGTGAATTTAATCCACCAAGTTTTGTTACAAGTTAACAAAAAACATATTTTCGAGCGTTTCCACGATCCATGATATATCAAGAGACGCGGTAGCGTCTCGATCAATCAAGAGACGCGGTAGCGTCTCGATCAAGAGACGCGGCAGCGTCTCGACGCCAAGTATTAAAAGAAATCTATAATGCCGCCTCACGACGCTCTCACGACGAGACGCTAGCGCTACTCTTACTTTACAGCACGTTCGTTCTTTTTCGTCTGCTACGAACTTCTAACGGCAATTATCTCAGTTAACACGTCGCGGACGCCAAATGTGTCAGGTTCAATATTTTTTATTTATTTTTTTCTTTCCAATGAGCCCTCTTTCAATCAAATCGGTGCCCGCAACGCTAATATCTGGCCACTTACGATTTCGATTCTGTCAAAAAGTTTTCGTTTCTCTGTCCGCACTCACACATCGGCACGATTTTGTCCGATGATGTCTGATTCGATATTATGTCAGACAACATGTCGCGGACGCTAAATGTATGAATGTGAATATTTGTTATTTTTTTTCTCTTTTTTATGAGACCTAACGCAATAAAATCGGTTCACGAAATGTTGATATCTGGCAAATATTCATTTTGGCTCGATCGCATATACGTGTGCATATACGTGTGAAGTCGGAACTCACACGTCGACACGAATTTGTCCGACGATGTCTGATTCGATATTATGTCAGGCAACACGTCGCAGACGCTAAATGTATCAGCGCCAATATTTTAAATTCTTTTTTCTCTTTTTTATGAGACCTGACGCAAGAAAATCGATTCACGAAGTGCTGATATCTAGTAATTTTTTTCATTTCGATATTTTATGCGTGACGTGTGAAGGAAAAAGTGCGCACACAGCGGCGACAACCTCAAAGTCGTGAGAGATCGCGATGAGCATGAAAAAATCGTCCGCGCGAACCGGCTCGTTCCCATCGTGTGACAGAAAGTGAGATCGTGCGTGATTATTACTTTAATATTTACTATCGAGTGTAATGATTTATAATAATAATCTCGCATCTTACCGCGAAGGTGTCTTTTCAAAACAACAAAATTAAAATATGGAATATACGTTAACCTCTTGGTAAAAAATCGGCGTTTGGAGGTTATGTTTTGGACTTTGTTATTACAAATTGTCACGTTGGGGTAATTTTTTTAGTATTTTTAGAACGCGTTAGGCTTGCTCAATCACACAATAACGAATCCAATTGCTGTATGGCAAATCCTGTATTGCTTTTTGGAAGCTATACAGAAAGTCAAATGGAATGATGGATGCCTGTTGCGCACAACATTCATCAGTCTGTAACATGCAGCAGTATTTCCAGTACTCATCCATGATAGAGCACTAACTATTTGGTGTCTTGTAGAAATAAAGACTGCAGAGGTTGGACATGGTTAAATTGGTTTGTCCACTGACGGAGCAGCGAAGCATAATAGTGAACAATGTCAGTTGCAAGAAGTGCGACCTGACCATTCGCAAAGAGCCCTGTCGTCGCATTGAAGATCGCTTTCAAAAAGATATGAAATAAACCAAAAAATGTTTCTTCGAAACAAAAATTGTACGCCAAGTATTAAAAGAGTAGCTATCTCTCGCAAAAAATATTTCACAATAAAAAATGTCCTTTCAAAAATAATAACACAAATGCAATATACCTTGTAAAAAAAATTCACAATAAAAAATTTCCTTTCAAAAATACTAAAACAAATGCAATATATTAGCCAAGTAAAATTTACCATGAGTAGATCATCAGTGGATTATTCGGTACAAAAAACTTGGCATGCCAGTGACTTGGTGTGTTATTAAAAACTTGATGTGTCTCTATGACAAGTTTTTTGTACCGAATGATCCACTGATGATCTACTCATGGTAAATTTTACTTGACTAATATATTGCATTTGTTTTATTATTTTTGAAAGGAAATTTTTTATTGTGTATTTTTTTAACATTGATATACGCGCTGCAGCGCGGCTAACCTATCCACGTGCGTGAGCGCGCGTTAATGTTCCCCTAGTTTTTTTAAAAAACTCGACAGCGTTACCTTATGAATTATACAGAGAAAGAGTGTACAAAATTTGAAAAGGTTCGGTACAATAGTTTTTCAACTGCAGCTCCGTCACCGACTTCGAAAACGTGATGTGCGGGAAAACCGCATTAAAAAGTGAATATTTATATACGAAACGACTCAGAGCCTCAGATGTTTAAAATTTCATATCTCCGTTAGTTTTGCTCCAATTGCTCTAAAAATTGGATACAACATTCTTCAGATGTTGTGCATTCATAAAATAAAATAAAATAAAATAAAAAGGAAAAAAGTTTCAAGACCATACCCTCCCCGTTAAAAAAACAAGTACCGAATCCGTTGTGTACTGATTTGTATTAGTACACATCAAAATGAAGTGTTCAAAAAAGAAATAAAAAATGTTTTCGGGTTTTTTCGCAACTTCGTCATTTCACTAAAAATCGAGGTTACTTTTTTTTAGATCGTGATCATCTGCATTTTCTTCCTTCGTTCGAGAGAAAACTCAATAATGATGAGAATGCCGCAAGGCGAAACGCGGTATCTTGATTTCTAATTTTCTTCACGGAATTTGTAAGTTGAACCATCAATAATCGCATGTCTTTCCATAGATACTCCTTGCATTTTCTGCGACTTTTTTTCGATTTCATCAAATTTGAAAACCTTATCCGATGGGAAATTTCCCGCTGATTCCGAAAAGCACCATTGTTGCACCGTCGTTGCCACGATTCGCGCTGAATCTACGGGGTTGTAAATCCCGATACTCTTGGCTTGAGATGACGCCGTTGGTGCACACTGCACGCCAACTTAATTTTGTGCAGTTGTTGAAAGAATTGGTTACACTGTTGTTGCATTTAATATAATATATATATTTCACTAAAAATAACAATAACAGGAGATACACTTTTTAACACTAAGATCGGTTGTTTGTTACGAAGTAGATAGCGCGTGTTTCGCGAGGTGAAGTTAAAAGAGGTGAAAAATGAATTGCAATCTGAACTGCTAATAGTCAGTTGCTGCTGACCTTGCGGTGCTGGCGGTAAGTCTTAGACTGCCTTTCGTGACCGTTGACAAGAGCGTCTTCACCTAAAAAAGGGAGGGGAGCTCGACACCACTTTTCGCCTGCATATGATGATGAATATTATTGGCTAAAAATGCCAAACGAGAAGTGGGCGGATTTTTCTTGTGACCAATCACGAAGTCGATGGGAAGGGTGAATATTGATGGAAAAACCCGTGACGCACGCTAAGGTTTTGACCAGCGGGAAATTTTGCCTGACGCACTCGTTACCGTCATAAAAAGATTTTCGCGGGGCGACTCGAGAGTTGAGCGGTCGCCTGGTTAATCCTTTTATGGGCGCAAGCATGCTGGTACTTCGCGTTCGTACGTGATTTTCCTTAAAATTGTCGTTCTATTGTCTGCGAAAGTCTATGAGAAAAAATATTGAATCTTAAAATAAAGAAACTCGTGTCTGGTCGCCAAATGTTGGAGAGTTCGGCGTACGTGCGGAACGTCGCGAGCTCGTCCATCGGCTTATGTCCCTTTTTTATGGCCGTCCGGCTAAACGGTAATTCCTTGGCCTGACGAGCCGTCTCAGGGCGACATGAGTGGATAATTTTAATCTGTCAAATGTACACGTTTAAAAACTAGATATTTTTGTTTGATATTAATTCATAAATATACGCGTCTATTGCGTGGTATGCACGCAACAACCATTGTTTGCCCGATAAATAGAAAATTCTACGAGACAAGCGCGAAGAATTAATTTTACTTCACTCGATGCTGTTATTAATGGACGTAAGGTGTGGTATTAATGTACGTTTTACGCACGTTTCATGTGTGTTTGACCCCCATTTTCACAACTGGGAAAGTAAAATTTCGTACAATACTCGACGAAAAACTCTTTTCTCGGCTCGTGCTGCAAATTCACACTCGTTCGAAAAAGTTTCTGCGCCCTCGTATCGTAATACAGTATTTTTTTTCTGCAAATATAGTAATATCAACCCATCCGCGCGCCCGAACACCGTTCCCGAAATAACCTTAATAAACCTTGAAACCTCGCACGTTCGAGAATTGATGTTGTACCGTCAATACTTGTACCGTCAATACGTTGTACCGTCAGTACTGTTTGAATCTTCGGGGTTGTAAGTCCCGATACTCGTGGCTTGGAGATGGTGCCGTTGGTTCGCTGCACGCCAATTACTTAATATTATGCAGTTGTTTCAAGTAAAGGTTTTATACTGATTTCATTTCAATAAAGTATGTATATTCCACTATGAAAAACATAACAACAGATATGCACTTTAATTAGCACTTATATAGAAATCGGTTATGTTACAAAAAAAAGTAGCACGTGTATCGCGAGGTGAAGTTAAGGTGAAAAGAATTACAATCTGAATTATAAGAGTCAGTTAAGAGGACGTCTCTGTGGACGTGTTTTCTTTAAGATCGTAGTCACATTATCTCCAAGGGTCTATGGAGAAAAATACAGAACCTTAAAAGTAAAGAAAGACGTGTACGTTTGGCAAATGTTGGAAAATTTTGCACATGGTACGAAGTACGCGTAGAACGTCGCGAACTCGTGCATCGATTCGTGTCCCTTTTTTATAGCTGTCCGGCCAAAAGGAGATTTTTTAGCCTGACGAGCCACCTAAGGGCGACACGATTCTATGCTTCTTAAATGAAATGTAAATGTTTTGAAATGCTAGATATTTTTAGATTAATATTAATTATTAAATCAATACGGTTTTTGTGTGGTATGCACGCAATAACTGTCAAAATACAATAACACGACTAAAACTGTTCGTTGGTTAACAACGAGTTGCAGGCAACCCGACAACCAATCAGATAACGAATTACCCGACAACAATACTCATATCGAAAATGCGAAATGTTTTACCCACTGATTTTTTAAGAGGGCTTACCCGAGTAGAAAATCTGCAGCGTTACATCCGGCTCGAATCAGGCCCAGATCAGGCCCTGACAAGGCTAGTAGGGCCTGATCAAGGCCTGAACGGGGCCTGATCAGGGCCAGATGTAACGCTACTGATTTCCTACTCGGGTAGATCCCTTTGAAACCATGATATGTGGAATATTGTTCTCGTACTGCATGACTCCGATTGTCGTTAAGGGCGAGCCTCTAATTAACGTCTTCGGGAGATCGCTGAATTTCGTAATTCGAACATCGAGTTTCAATTCGCCGTTTGTTATGGTGCCAAATGCGTCGATAGCTTCACCATTTCTGAGTTTTGTCTGATTAAAATTCAGTTTCGGGAATTGAGAAATTTCTGTAAACCCAAAGAATGGCCCATATGAAGCTCTGACCCATATGAAGAATGACCCATATGAGCCCATATGTGGCTGTCGATTCAGCCACTTTCTTCTTTGCTCCTCTCTGATCTGCTCCATAATTGGTAATATCAAAGTACCAGTAAAGGACGCTATGTGATTTTTTTCAGATTTTGAAAACCATATTTCAAAAAATACCGTTTTACTTTCAAACGCAAATATCTCGGAAACTTGAAGTTACTTAAAAAAAATGTCACCACGTAAAAGTTGTCGTTTTCTGTTATTTGGTTGACTCATAAAAAAAGCATACGGTAAAGAACTGCGGAAACGTACACTGAGAACAATGGATGGTGCAGTTGCATTTAGTTGCCGGTTACTCTATTTATTGTTGGGGGAACCGTAAAAGCATTGCTGTCCTCTCAGAAAAATATGTCGTATAGCAGGGTCGATTATCCACAGTTATAGTAACTATCAGTCTATGCAAATATTTTTATCATAACTGGTTAAATTGTATGTTACCTACCGACAGTAACAACAAAAGTAATAAAAACTGTTTAAATTACATATAAATATGAAGACGTTTGCATAGACCTAACAAATACTGGTTGAAGTTTCATAGTTTGTAAGCTTAACCCAATTTTTGAATGCAAATTAAATGCCTACTACATGCGTAATAAATCATCGCAAAAACATGTGATTATAGCAAATAACCATGGACGTTTTATGCGAAATTCATGTTGACAAAAGCGCGTCTCGATCCCATCGTGCGCCGCGTACAAATTGTAAATCCGCAAATGCATAACACGGTCCATTGGCGGGTCTATCTCGTGGTTTTGCGATGACGTACACTCCGACTGGTTGGTAATGAAGTTAACCGGAATGAACGGTTATGTATTTAGAGTTGCGAGGCTCGTCGAGCAACGCGTGTAAACGTATTACTTCGCCGCACTTATACGCACGTGGTGCATGGGACGGACTCTCTAAACAATCGCAATTATACGCGGCGTGTATGACTCACCCCTTCCCCCCAAGCCTTCCTCGGGACAATTAAGCCAATTACGCTTATGCCGGAATGGACAAACGATCATGCGTAGTTTCACCAGGCAAAATCATTGCTCTCATCATTCGAGTCATCTGTCGGATTAGCATA
This sequence comes from Pimpla rufipes, assembly GCA_963932165.1. NCBI lineage: Eukaryota > Metazoa > Arthropoda > Insecta > Hymenoptera > Ichneumonidae > Pimpla > Pimpla rufipes. The sequence goes on from OZ010634.1 coordinate 9,742,184, forward strand.
TTGATCGGATATACCCTAAAATCATCCCCTCTATTGTACTTTCGACTACACGGTCCGCGTCGACCTGAGCAGCAAGAGTTTGAATTAATGAAGAGTCTGTTTTTGGGCCAACAGTTTTGGGATTACAGTTGACACGAGTAGACGCTTAAGTTCCCATAATTTTACTGGCTGCTACTTAGGTGTTTTTAATTGTCAAAGTTTGTGGCAGCACGCTTAACGAATGTTATCGTTATTAATCGATTAATTGTGACTCCTCCGATAACAATGAAATAAAATATGGGTAAATATGGGTTGCGTAAAGCGGTTTTTCATCGAAAATTACCTTTTGGCCAAGACCCCCAACGATCTCTGGTAGACAAAGCAGTTACTAGCACAATTGTGGCTGTGGACCGATTTTGATAACTTAGAAAAACTCTCATTCGCCAACAGCGCAGGAAAACCCACAGTAAAACCTACGCCGAGTGTAGCCGTCTACAGGCCAACCCCCGGAGTTCTAATGTGTTCTCCGGCAGCGTGGCGCAACTTACAGCATAATAACACTGTACACCCGGTACGCTGCTGCTCGAGAAAACATTTTGCACTCCGCGGGAAGCGAACCCAAAACCTCCCGATGGTCAGTAATACTCGGCTAGTGCGCTAACCACTCGACCGCCGGTGCTGGTGAAATAGACATACAATATGTTCGTCGAGGCGAAACAGAAGCTTCGATTGAGTGTGGCGAACCTGTGCCAAGACACGAACGACGTGTGCTCACTTCTCACTTTCTCCTCCCCCCCTCCCCGCAATGTTCGCCAAATAACAAATTGAATTATGCAATTTTCTGGCTTGAAAATTCTCACCGGCTTCGGGTGGCAGGAAGCGAGCCAAGACGCACGCAGAGGCCCCGCGCGAGCTCTCGAGCAAAAGTTCGAGGACTCGTATATACGTCTGGACCGCGCGCTGAACTTTGTCAACTCTCGAGCTTGTGGCGGCATTGAGACGAGGGAGAAAACTATAGAGCACGACGAACCGGAGGCCCGGCCCGACGTTTCCCCAACGAACAAACTCTCCACTAACTAGCATTCTCATCCATATGTAATTTCATACACCATGGTATATCGCGCTGTATTCCATAAACTAAATGCATCCATTAAGACGGTCGCGTGATTACGTCCAATGTCTTGACTATTCAACGCGCTTATTAAACTACTCAGATGTAGCTCATGGTTAGACGAGAATGTGTCGTCGGAGTTTTCATCTCTCCAAGCCTCATCAACTATGGGTCTGTGCGCGACGCACAGTCATGAATTTTCATTTTCCAAAGTGGCACCCCGTGGAAATTGCTCGTTCCTTTTGTATATCCGGGAAAGATAGAGATATAGAGATTCAGGGTGAGAGACGGAGAGAGAGAGAGAGAAAGAGAAGGGAGAACCATCAAAAGTAGAGATTCTTGCCTGCTGCTTTGGTTTATTTACATTCTCCCATCCCGCTCGCTCTTTGAGGCTTCCCCACTATATATCTTTTTTTTTGCTTTGCCTCACTCCCCACCGACTCGTCTCCACAGTTCAAAGTCTACTTCGCAGCGGGGAAAAGGCCATGGGATATGAAAACCAAATGCGCGTTACACGGTGAGCAAAACAAGGCGCGAATAAGGAACAGTGCGGTGCGGGTTTGATGGTGCTCGGGAGAAACCCGGGTTCGGGACACGGCTTTCATTCCCGACTCTGTTCCCCAGACTGGGATCAATATTCGGGCAACCCTCCTAAACTGCGAATGACTCGCCCCGTCTCGCTCTCGGCTTCTGACAATCTCTGAAAACCCTTCCAACCTCCGCTGCGTGTCGCGTCTTCGTTCTTTTTTCTTCTTTTTTTTCATCTGTTATCGTCCATCTTTTTCTATCACTCGCCGGGCACACGCGGGGCTCTCGTCGAGCATCCTTCTCTCGTCCCCTTTGCTTCCGCCGGGCGTACTGAAATCTTTTCCATTCATTTCATTTCTTTCCTATTACCGCTCAATCGTCTCCACTTCGACGTCCGGTTCTGCCCCCTCATTTCCACCCCCGGGTGGTTTGTCTACTTCCGTACTCCGGCTACGCCTAATATCTCTCATCGCTCCCGACTTTTTCTTGACTAATGTAATTTATCATTGGCGATTTTTTTCCATCAGCCGTGACGTTTGCATTTTTATCTCCTCCCTTTCGTTGTTGATCGACAGCTTTTTGTCTCTGGCTCGGAAATCCTTAGGCGATAATACGCTTTGGTCGGCGAAAAGCGAGCGCCATGGGTTGGAGATTTCTGGACGTACCCTGCTAGGGCTTCTGTAGTGTTGCATCTGACGCGAGTCAGTCGCTGGTCAGGCTCTGATCGGGGCCACGAAGAGCCAATGTCATCCTACCAGGGCTGGATCAGGGTCGAATTTGGATTGAATGTAATGCTGCGCATTTTCTACCAGGGTTCTTGCACCCTCGGCAAACACATTCATGAGAAATTCGGTGATATAGACACATGGTAGAACGGGAGAACCTGATGTAGGTGGGAAGTTCTCCACTCCATCGCCATCGCCTGTCGTACGTGTGGAACGTGTGGTTTCTACCGAGAGGATATAGACGCAGTAAGTCAGCCGACGGACGAGGCAATTTCCGGCTGTGCGTTTCGCTAATGGTCTACTTCCACCCACACGGTGGATAATTGTATACCTACCTGCATTGCCTAGGCTTCACCGGTGAAACTCGCTCTTACGTTCCACGCCTCTAGACTCGTCAGCTCGAATGGAAAACCATGCTGCCATCTTAACAGAGCCAACTTGCAGGCTCGCGGGTGGCTAAGTAACTGCAGATGTTGCATACTACGAGGGCATTCCACGTGATTTTATTCCAATGCAATGTGCATTGGAATTTTGCCGAAACTTAGGTTTCAAAGTCACCTGTTGTAGCGTATAGTATTCACCCCGAGCTAAGTGCATCATAGGCGGTGCTACGTTTTTTCATGTGGTTACCAGAAGTATATAAATAATGTTACCAGCAACGAATTTACTGTATTCTGCATTCTTTGTAATTAATTTTTTTTCAGTGTAGAGTTTCTTGTTTTTCGTCAAAAAAATCTAATTTTTTGGTATATGTTCTTGAGCTGCCGCAGCATAAAAAAAACCTGCTACATAAATAGTAATTGCAAACTGAATTATAACCAATGGAAGTTTACTTCGTAAATGCTCGGAATTTCGCTATTATCCAGGGTAAAAAGCTGCAGAATCGTTTCCTGAAACGAGTCGATGCAGGAGTTGCATGTTTAAAGGGATACGACGAAACGCGTGTGGAGTCGGGAGCCACGTAGCATACGCTGGTAATACACACAGTGGCTGGGAATTCATTCCTGGCCGACTGCCAGTGCGACGCTGCATGTTAATTACCTCACCTACGGACATGGTCGGTAATGCTTTCGCTTTGGACAATTGTATGGCTTTCGAAAATCAGATGTCAGAATTGTCACACGGAGTTGTGACAATGTTTCACATTGTACACCTTCCATAAAGCCGACCGGATGATTCGCAGAAAATTCGCAGGTGGCTTCATGAAAATATAACGAACGCGGGGCAATATAATTCGGATCCGTCAGGTCCAATTCAACCGTACAAAGGGCGCGACGTACAAAGCCCTCAGCTTTCTCATTTTTGCCAAAAGCAGTTGCACCTGCAGTCGTACCACCTTTGCCACGTGCTGCTTTTTTCTGCCCTTTATGCCATGTACAGAAAAGGGATGAAAGCAAAAGAGTATTTTGCGGAACACGCAGTCCGCGGAAGTCCCTGAACCGGAAACCACCGTAACGTGTGTGTACGCATGGTGAGAACCGTATAGATGGAGATGTAGCGGTGTGTGTGTGTGTGTGAGAGAGAGAGAGAGAGAAAGAGAGAGAGAGAGAGAGAGAGAGAGAGAGAGAGAGAGAGAGAGAGAGAGAGAGAGAGAGAGAGAGAGAGAGAGAGAGAGAGAGAGAAAGCGCGTAAACATATAGGTATGAACACCAAGGCCTAAAGTTTCCCCAACGCGTTATTCCGCTTGCTCGAGTGAGTTCACGATGCCCCCGGAGTTGGTTCTTTCTTTCTTTTTGCCCTCCACACCCAGCGCATAATCCTTCGTGGTGTCGTCATTTTATAAGAGATCTCGAGCTACCTCCCATTGGTTCCTCGCCTCCCCCCCTTTCCCTCTCGCTGGTAAATGTCGGGCGTTTCGTCCGTATAAGCTCAAACTCCCCGACGACCTCTCTCGCTCCCTGCCTCTCGGCTTCAAGTCCTAAGCTTGCGCGCCGACCCTAAATCCTGGCTCTGGGGGTCGTTACGGAAATGGCCCACTTCCGACGTCGACTCTCCGCGCTGCTCTGACGTCGTTCGACGCACCGACATAAATACCGAGAGATGTTGCGAGAGCCCCGACGACGGGTACGATGTTATAGTAAATATAAATAAACGTAAAAGAAAAACCCCAATTCAGGCTGGAGTGAGAACCTTCAAGATTTGACGTGGGTGGACTTTTGCCTCTTTGCGGAAATCTGAAAACCTGTAATATCCAATTGCTGGGTATTCGAAATCTTCTTATTTTAATTTCGAAATCTTCTTATTGTATTTGTTTATCACGGACTTTCTTGGCAACCAATCACAACTCGAAGAGAATGACGACAATGCTTTCCATTACTCATGAACTTTTTAAAAGAGAGATTGAAGAGAAATTGATCATGCTACATCGATCAATTTTCAACATGCCCAACCTACATTTGAACCCTCGAAAAGTCGACAATGCGCCACCCGAATGAGTGTTTATTTTGTATAACGACTTTGTAACGAGTTTGTTGCGAATTACGTTGGCTAATGGCGCCCTCATTACGAAGGCATCATCACGGCCCGTATATGTTGTAATTATTAAATTACATGCAAAATGGAAAGTATTATCAGCCGTTGTTGCAGTATCGGTTATGACTTGTTTCAGCTGATTAATAAATGTACACTTACAATAAATGCCGCGTATTAATTATTGATTTTAATCAGAGTCGCAGCAGAAGCCCACGTGTTATATGTCAATAAGTCGCAGCGTGTGTCCCGAAAATCAAATATACGGTAGGACGTGAGCCAGCATAACTGTAACACCCTTATTGGAACCAGTCACTTCGCTCGCGGACGTGTTTTAATATTGAATTTGACAAATAGCCCAGACAACTCGACGATGACTCCCTCGGGGACTTGAAGCACGCAGAGGCCGAGTAGTCGTCATATTTTATCACAGCGAGTGCCGCGCACGAGCCAGCGGCGATTGGCCTTTTACTCGCGTACATCGGTCTCTCTGTTACGCAGCCCCCAACCGCCGCGTCGAATGTCGTGCACACAATGTTACAACCTCATCCTCCGCTTCTACCCTCTCCACTCTGTCTTCTTTTTGTCTCGAAAATCAAACACTCCGCGTTTCGATCCGATGCACTCGACGTTGCTTCTGTGGAGGGACCGAGGAATTTTGACCTCAATCACGAAACCTCGTGTGATGTTCTGGCAGTTTCTTCAACAATTCAAACAGCAGACATCAAGGATAAAATCGAAGATAACCGAAGAGAGTAAACACTTTCATGTAGTGATAAATATTGTAATGTAAATCATATGCAGACTGGCTGTCTTTAAGATAAGGTAAAAGTTCGAACGTCCATTTTGATTCTGATATCGTACGCGAAACGTCCCGGTTCGAAAACTAAAATATTCGCCTCTTATATTCTCGCATTTTTCTAACGTTATTTTTTATGAGTGTTTTAAAAAGGCGATTCTGAGCGGTGTGCTCGTCCCGAGTGAGTGAGTTATTCGCCGGAATTGGATATTCGATATTGCCGCCCGTTGGATATCATGGATATATATGGCAGATGCTTCTCGGTATCCGGCGGAGAGCACAATTTCATATTTTTCCATGTTTCTGTTCGACTTGAGAGGGGGGGTTTCATGGCGCAATCTTATCCTCGCTCGCCCGCTCTTTTTTCTGTCTTTCATTCACCACTCCTATCCTGGTTTTCGCCCCCTCCCCCCCCCCCCCCCCTTTCTCGTCTTTAAGGTTTCTTCGATAAATTCGAGGTCACCACTGGCGAACTCGGATTCTCAAGAATATACTCGGGAACAGGAAGCCGTGTGCGGCTTCTTTTTTATTTCCTTCTGCAACCCCTCGTTTCAAGGTTGAACGCATAAGGGAGGCTATTGATGCGTGTTCTTCGTCACCGGCTTCTTCGTCTTCTTTTGGCGTTGGCTTCTCGTGCTGATGCTATTCGATAATAGGGTTGTAAGAATGCAAATGAGGTGGATCGGTGTGGGGATCGATGGGTTATTCTCGTTCGAGGGAGGTTCAAGAGATAAGGGCTTTTTGTCGGCGGAGGGTTGGAATCCCCCTACGGGAAAAAGAATCAAGGATTTTTTCAAGGATCGGAGTCACGGGAGGGGGAACCCATACGTTTGTCAATTACCGTTCGAAGATTCGCCTTTTACTCGAGCTACTGGGACTTAAATTGCGACGTAAGGCTAATAATAGAATCGGGTTAAACGTATACGGTTCGTATAAGAGTTATTCAAATTCGCCGTAATTGTCATTTTCCAGCTTGCCTCGTTTTCCTGAGAAAAACTTAATTGCCAAGTTTGTTGCAGGCATTGAGATTAACTACTTAAACATGTCCAAACGGTTACATAACCCTACTGTCAGCGGACATCACTTGTTGTAATATTTATTTATAAACGGTGCAACCAGATACAGTATCTGGGTAACTTTTAGAACATCTGCAAGGTGTCATCTTGATTGGTTCATGGTCGTGTTGGTTTGTCCCGCAGATTACTTGGACCTTGCTTTTAGTGTTGATGCGTTTCCCGTCACTTCGGTGATCCCATTCAACTGATGTTTAATGCATGCAATCTTGTTTTCCCCCCAGCAATTAGATCAAGACAACCGTAAAATTGGTGCTTAATATTCGAAACACTAACTTCCAAGTAAATTCTAATTGCTTCCAATTGGCAGGAGAGTGCGCAATTAAGAAAATCGGTTTATTTGGAAGTCCGACATTTCATGCGTCTTCGAATGTCTTGCTGCTTGGTGCTTCTGACTTGTAGAAGCTTTTTGCCACGTGACGAGAATTCGACTATTTCTGCAAGCAGCTGTAATTTCGAAAGGACAGTGTTGAAGGAGAACTCGCAATCTCCTCGGTACGCAATTATTGTTTTGTGATGTATTATGCTAATGCGGAGAATATAAGCGAATATAGTGAAATAACGGAGAAACATAAAAGCCAACGTTTCAGCGGCACAAAGAGAAGGCGGTTTGCGATACTAAGGCGCTTCGTATGGATCGAGCCGGCAGAGTGGAATGAGAAGAGCTTTATTTAGAGACAGGAAATCGAATTTACCCGGCCGCGCGGGTTTCCCAACGGGAAATGATGCTGGCGGGACCGACGCTCCCGCCGCCTCCAATCGGTATTGGCACAATTAGTCAGAGTCCCTGGAGCTTCTCGTTACATTTTCCCCGAAGCTTCGCGTCTATAAACTTGATATCAGCTTCTGGACACCGATCCAACGTCACCGCTGTGTCGTCTTGTCGAGCTTCCGTTCTCGATTGCGCGACGAGCTCGTGGAAACTTTCTTGTTATACTGGAAATTGACTCAACTCGCAAATCAGCTGCTTCAACGCGCTACGCTCTGCTTCTGGTGGTATCTCAGTCCGACTGTCTCGGCACCGCGTTTTGTCTAACGTACTTCAAAAGTTATTTGTGTCCAACAGTTTTAACGCCGAATATCTTGACTAATGCCAATTGACAATTTCGTGAAATAAAGGGGATATTCGATTTTGTGTAGCTCACCTTAATCTGAAATTATATATTTTCCATTTCAATTTAGCTCTGCACGACATTCTTGAAGATTTCAAATACAAATTTGGATACGAACATCACAACGCTTGATGGGAAATCCTCATTTTTTTGCACTTATTACGTTTTGGAAAATATCCAGAACTGCCTATTACAATTTTTTAAATTATAATGATGTACTTTTCCTAGTCTTTCTTACCACATCGTCTATTTGCACGTACGCAATTTTATCGCTCCACGCATATTCATTTATGATGGTTTTTTTTGTTAAATTAGCGTTCTAACCGACAACGAATACTATAAATCCGAAAGCGAAAGGTCGAAATAGAGTAGTGAAACAGTTGAGAATGAGTACGTGGACAAGAAAAAAAAAACGATAGCCTAAAGCGGGTGAGAGGATCGCTCGAATCGCGGCGAAGCAGTGAGAGGAATTAATTTCTCCGGGCAAGCCCCCGAGCGACCGTTTGTTTACGCGATAGCGAATCGAAACGTCCAAGGCAATACAAATGCTCGCTCGATTTTCCACTATCTTTCACTGCTCTTTTTTGTTTCGTGCTAGTCAGCTCTCGCTGCTGCAAGCGCAAGTGTTCCCACATACGTTTTTTCATGCATTTGCTCTCGAACCTTCCATCGCAGCTCTGCTTTTAGTTCACCTTCACTTTGTTATCACGCTTTCTTTTTCTATACGGATTATCCGCCAATACCGTGAAGTTTCCGCGGTTCACGTTTGTGCGAACACCGCGTATTTGTAGCTGTAAAGTTCCAACGTACACGCAGAAGCTTTGATTCCTGCGCTGACTAACTGGTCAGTGAACGCCTTTGTCGAACAAGTTCAGTAACCAGTTATAGATTTTTTCTTATTCTCAACGTAAAAAAATGTTGAAGACTCTTTATACTCGTGACTTGATCTAAAAACAGTTCTTTTGGTGTACTTTTTTCCAATCGTCTGATAAAAAATGTTGCATAGACAACTTAGAAAACCAATTCCGGCGGGTTAATCAAATGCCGCAGGTTACCCGTGGAAAAATCTCTACCGGCCACGCAACGGCTGTCGCTTTAACTCACGTGAAAAAAGGTTTGCTGAGCGAGCGAATCTGTGAAAGCTCGCAGCGACGGGATGCGGTTGGCCGGCGGAATTGCCGGATATTTGGGGTGTCGAGAGAAGAGACGAGGGTAACAACACAGCGAGGCCAACGCGGGGGTCGCTCTGGCAACACCGTATACGGAGTGAAACTCATCGGTCGCCATCATTTTCCAGGTTGAACGGTGCGCAAGGCCCAGGGCACATCCTGGTCCATCGAGTTTGCTCCCCCCCCCCCACCCTCCCACCCGCCATCCGGAAACATTGTTGCTGAGGGCCTCGACCCTTTATTATGTCTGCCTCGCACAATTCATCCTTGGCCCTCGCTGTCGCTGAGTGCGAACCCGATTTCCTCGCACTTTCGACCGGGTATCGATCGTCCGAATGAGCTGCCTCATATTTCGGGATTCACGCTCACCATCACCATCACCGAGCCTATCGACGTGGAGGTCCCGAATGTGGAGTAAAATTGATGGACCAGTAGCTGGGCTTAAGACGAATCTCGAAAAATACGAGCCTAGGAAAGTGGCGTCTCGGTTCACCCGGACGAAATAGGCGAATTTGAGACGAAAGTGGTGGGTTTACCAGCTTTTCGGTTGAGCGGCGAGAGTCGACGAGTGCCGAATGAGAGTGAAACGAAGAAAGGAGGTAGGAAATGAACCACTCTTCGCGTGATAATGAAGTGAGAGCCAGAGCCTCAGGCGCGACTATCGTCGAGCGATCGTTCGACCTCTCTCCGACTGACGCATCAGAAAGCCACACAGTTCCGAGGAGGCGAAGCTCCTTTAACTCACATTTTCGGTCCTCTCGCGTCGGGGTTTTACCTCTCGATTCTTTTCGGTTTGACGCGATTGAATTCCCCGGGTACGTCGCAAATTTATCCGATGACCCGGCGTCGATCCTGCGGGAGGTAAGAACCGTGCAACGTGGGGAGGGTTGCGAAGGGGTTGAAAATGCGCAAGGGTCGACTCCTGGTGACCGAGAGATAAGGAGCTTCGGAAGGAATTTATTTTCTCTCAATTTAATATTCGCCGCTCTATGGTGTCATATAAAGCTCACGATTCGGGTGGCTCGAGCTCGATATGCCACTGATATCGACTGCCTATTTATCTCGTTACCTTGAAAAAGTAATTTTTTCCTCATTTGTCGGGTAATTGATGAAATATCGATTACTTCATTCGAGAGCCGCTCGTCGGAATCTCCTTGTACCGTGGCCGCGCACTGATTTATTTATTTGATCAATTTCGTAAGCCCCGGAAGGTTCACAGTTGAAACCCGACTGCGAAGCTATAGGAGGGCATATATCAAATAAACTTTGCAAGTCACTCAGCCCATGAGGCAAAGATGGATGCGACTTCGTGTATCAAGCCCTTAACGACCGAATTGGGCGGACGATTATTACATTAGTACACGTAAGTGGCGGAAAGTGAAATTACTCTCGGAGCGCAGATTTAAATCAACGAACCGGTGCTTCATGCGACTTCCGGTAGTCCTGCCACGTATGAGTGAGGCTATCGTTACGCGGGTGGTGGAGGATGATGCTCTATACGAAGCGTTATCGCTTTATCACAACTCACTCCAGGCGTACTTGGCCGTAATACGTACTCACCGTCCCTGATAGAACATCAGTAGCGTTACATTTAGCCCAAGTCAAGCGCCGATCAGGCCCTGGCAGGGCTGTTGTGGCCAGGGCTTGATCAGCGTCGAATGTAACGCTAAAGATTTACTACCAGTGACTTCCACCTGTACGTACACGACGGCTTATTAACTACGAAACATATTCGAAAGTAGGTATATGAAAATGAGGTTCGAGATTCTCCCTGCCCTGTGGCTCAATTTGTTAAAGCAAAAAGCACCTCGAAACGATGAAAATTCCAAACCAGGGAATGTAAAATAAACGTGGCAAGTCACTCACGCCAAAAGCCGAAGTTGGACGGGACTTTGTATATCAAACCCTTAATCACCGAATTAGAGGGCCGATCTGTACACGTGAGCAGCGGAAAGTGAAATTACCATCGGAGCGCAGATTTAAATCACCGATCCGGCGCTCCATGCGGCTTCCGGTAGTCCAGCGTGGCTATCGTTGCGCTGGTGGTGGTGGAGGATGCTCGATTCCAAGCGTTATCGCTTCATCACAACCTACGCCAGTCGTACGTGGCCGTACTACGTGTACACAGACCATCTCCACCTGTATATACACGACATGTATAGCTGGTTTATCGATCGTCGTGACTGGAGTGAGAAGAGAGCGAGACGAGACCAGAGGAGAGACCTGGCGGCAGCGATAAGACGTGTGTTTTGCGTACACACGATGATGAGATGTGTGCTCGTCGCGCATTTCACTCGGAAGTCGAAGAACGCGCGCGCCTCGCGTTAATGCGACGTCTGGCTTAATTAGCATAACTGGGACACCACGGTGCGAAATCCCGAGGCGTTTCCGGGCTTGGGACAAGGAGCTCTGGAACGGGGAGGACGGCGGGCATACGCTGCATATCCACCTAGTTCGTCGTCACACTGTGCCTTCGGTCTAACCATCTGGCATCTGGCATCCCGAGACCAATTTGAGGCCTCCGATTGCCCTTCCTGTAGACTGTGAGAAAACGAAATTATCTAAATTAGGACGTTTTTTTGCAATAGCTCGGATGGCACATTTCTTGCGGGATGAAAGTATAATTGAACCGATAGAGAGAATCGCTTTTTTTTCTGAGTTAGCGAAACTTTTGTTAACAAACAACAACAATAACCGTTTTTTGGTAGTCTGACAAAAATATTTGTTATAATAGCCATCAAGAAAACTTGCTAACCCAACGAAAAAAATTGTCAGTCTAGCAAAAATAAAACCATTTTGTCTAACACCAAAATTTGGTAACCCAGCAAAAAGTCTTGTGTTATCGATACATTAACAAATAATTCATTCCCGCAACTGGACCTTTTCCTCCATGAAGATTAAAGCATTCGGCGAGGGTTGAAATGTTGAATGAGGATAACTATATGTCGCCAGTCCGAGGTAGCGAGGAATCGCGCTTCAGGGCGACGATGGGCCTGCCGCAGGGACGTTCGATCAATTGAATTTCCGCGATGCCGAGCGCCGCGCACCCCCGTTGGCTACGAGCCCGACACACGCGAGCCGCTTCTCACTCGTCTCCCTTCGCATGAAGAGCCAGCCGCCCCGCGTCCTCTCTACATGCTTTTGCTATGCTGTTGCGCACCGCTCGTCGCCTCCGCTGCCCCCTAATCCGCTTTATGGACTACGTCGCGTTACGACACACGTGTCCCGTGCACCGCAGATCCACCACGCCGGGACGGCGTCGCGCCCGTCGTGAATGAACGCGAACTCCCAGGAGGACCGTGTCGCGGTAGCCTAGGCGTGGCTGTTATTAATTACTGTTATTAATTAATATCAACACATTTTGTCTGTGACGTAGTGCGAGAGGCGTTGTAATAAACGGATCGGTTCGCGGAATCTATACGCGACGGGTGCATCCAACGGCAACCTGCGTTATTATCGGTGGGGATTAAACGCGATACTTTGTATACCAATTTAACGCGAAATAACAAAAATAATTCATTATAACGTGGAGCGTGCGAAGTGCCGGACGAAACATTAATTAATTTTCTGCAACTGGTTATACAGATTTAATTCGACGCGGGGAGAGAGCGATTTTTCTGCGTTGGCGCCCGACGCACCCGACGCGGGTGATATTGATAAATAAGCCTGATCTCCGAACGCAATCCAATTGGAGTATCTCATCAACCACAGCGAATGAACATTCCGCGGGGATTGAGCCTTGCGCGTCGTCGCGGCTCTTGCCAATTTACATTTTATAACAGAGAATGGAATCACAGGTAAATATGTGATGGGGCCGGTTCGTGCACGCTCCGGAAAAAGGTCAGGAGATATAATCGATATTGGACGCTTTTTCCGGGATATACGGTGGATATTAACTTTGTTTTATTAAACTGTGGAAGAGACGGGATCTTATTTGCTATTTAAGAAATTACGAGGACGGTTGCAAATAATATACAGGGAACTGCAAGAAACGCGGAACCGCGATATGAAGGCAGGGTTTTTTTTGTTTGTTTTTTATTATTTTATTTCTGTCTGAATATCACTACTCACGATAAACAAAAAAAAATGGGGAAAATAAAGAACGTTCGCACGGGGCGAGCAATAACAGATAAAAATAGGGTGCAACTCTAAGCTCGGATACGAAGATAATAGAAGGGACAGCGCCAAAGAGACGCAGCATCGTCGAGCTTAGCGAATCGATATTTGACTCTCGAGCCCGAAATAGTAGCCGAGCAGACGGAGAGAGACGAGAGCGAGATGAGCCGGTGTACGGGCAGGCGGCACCGACGGGCCCCGCTCGATTTCGTCCGACATCGGATACCCCAGAATATCCATGCACTTTTGCGCTTATGCTTTTAGACGAGGAGCGATAGGCACGAGAGGACCCGAGACAGTGACGAAAGCTCTTTGCTCGCCGAGAAACCTGTCCAGCGTCGTCTGTCGGGCCTACTGTTTGCCGATATTGTCTGCTTTACATGCATCATATGGGGCAGCGTGATTTGCAGTATCCTGATCAGTTTCGCCGACATCACTTGGTATAGGTTTTCGATAATATTACATAGTTAACCTCTTACAGCATCAGGCAGTTTAGGCTATACCACAGTTTATCACGATGAACAATAGTTTCGTGTCTGTAACGTCCGCATGATTTGATTGAGATTGATAGATTGAGAGAAACGCCAAAATATATTTTTCCCAACGTGACGTAATTTGACGGAAATGAGAAAGTAATAGTTTCGTTGACTTTAGTAATTTTATGTTTCATTGTCAGTGCAGAGCTTGATGAATGCTGGATGAGAACGTGAAAACAATGTGGACATTTCTTCTTCAGTCATATTTTGAGGTACAAGATACACACGTGAATTCAGTAGCAAGTGTCCTCCACTTACCGTCTGAAATACGTGGCGCTCCCCGGAGAGCATTTCAGAGTATTCGGGCATGCGAGTGAACTCGTCGCTGTCGTCGTTTGCAAACGAGACTTTGATTCACATCGACGTGAGTGTTTGCAACGCGAGCCTGGCGAGACATTCTTTGACCGGTAAGAGTTACAAAGGCTCACCAAGCAGTCTGTTCTTGCTCAGTCGTGCATGCACGACCTGCGCTGTATGATGTCGGGACCGGCGACGAAATCGGGGAAAAACACTTTTTCTTCTGTGCTTCCTCTTTCAAGTTGTCCCACTCGACTCTCCTGGTGAGGGTGAACCTTCCCCCAGAAAGGAGACCGATAAGGATAGCTTTGATCTCTCCTGGCTGCGGACCAGGGGGAGACGAAGCAGAAAAACCTTTGCGCGACCAGATCAGTAGAAAGAAAGACGACAGCTTGTAACGTGAAAAGACGAAAATAGAAAAAAAAGGAGGAAGAAACGAACGTGCAGACAGGACCGGCATAAAGGGATCGACGAAACTCTTACCGTTCGACAATCGTCTGTACCGCTTCGAGGAGCAGAGCACGAAGCTGATGTCTCCCAGTGCTTGGGGAATTTCAAAAGAAACTCGGAAAGCTCGATAGCATGAAAAGGATTTTTTGTCCTGGCGAGGCATTCGATTGAAAAAATGTCCGTGTTTTTATTCGTCCTGAAATTTTTCCTTGGATACAACTTTCCGATAAAATTCCTCCGTCCCCGCTACGGATACGAGTCTTGAATATTTATTTTTACGGCTGAGACACCCGAGCGGAAAAAATTGAATGTTGAAAATTGGACTGAGCAAATTAAACGTAGGCGAAGGATCTGTGCATGTTTATGTTTCACCGAAACCTGCCAATGACAGGTAGAGTTCAGAGCGTGCTTCTTGAATTGCCGAGTGAACAATGGAGGCTCGAGGTCGCGGTGCCTCGACGATGCCTTTTTCCGCTCTCGCGCAACCGAGTTGAACCGAGTTGAACCGAGCTACTTTTCAAGAGCCATAGAAAAGTGTGCAGGAGCCGGGCCGCGGCGGTTGGCGCGTGGGTGTCGGAAGTTTCGACCGCTATAAGCATCTTTCCAAATTTTTTGCGCTGTGGACCACTTTGGACGCCGGTACAGCCCCGCACATTGCCCGTACACACAAGACGTTCGTAATGCCTGCGGTTGGGAGTGAAAGAAGAAAAAAAATTAACTTTTCGTGAAGTCGACGAAAGTTTTCCGCTTTATTTTTGCCTCTCGTGGCGCAAAATAAGAACGAGCTTCCGGGCGTAAAATGCCCCAACCAGCATAATCATCAAGTTTCAACGCTCGTGGATTATGAACAGGACGGAGCACTGGATATTAAAAATGCTTAGCATTTTTTTACATTTCGATGGATTCCCGATTAACCGTAAATTAGTTAATTTTCCGTTAATTATTCAGCCCTGTTGAGCTTTTATTCGGGCGCACGTGGATCAGATTTTTTTATTTTATAGCAGGTGACCACGTTGTGGACCACAGGACGGTATTTGACGCTGTATCCCATTTTAAAAAGTCAGCGTGTCACGAATATTCGATAGAAAGTCTCCAAATTTAATATATCCGTTGGTACCGTTGTATTTGTTCTATTATTTGCTGAGAGGCAGAGAAAAAAGTGTTATAAGTCAGGTCTCTATATAGATTGTTAGCATATATATATTTTGTTAGAATTTATTTCTACGAATCCTGGGAAAATATTTGGCAAAAGAATTTCGAACTGAAATTCGTCAATATTATTACAGTTGCAAAGCAGAACATTGCTTCTTCTTTAATTTCCATTTTTTATCAAGCATATCCACAAATATTCACGACAATCCCAGGCCATAAGGGTTTTTCTTTTAATACGCTTCTCCAGCCATATCGAATCCCCAACGGGCGTGAAAAATAAAGTTGCCTATTGTATCGGAATCAGAGTATTTTCGTTCGCTTTCAATCGACCCCGCGCGAGTGTGCTTAATAAGTTAGGCAATCTCGTTTGATTGGAACTGCGTCCGAGCGTCGAAACGAGCAAAAAAAAGGGGCGGTATCATCGGGCAAAATAGCGGCCAAAAGGCTCTTTGCACGAGAGTTGATCAATCTCGGGCGCCGGCGTTTCAATGGAAGTGGACGTACATCCGAATTACCATTCGTCGTATATCCCACTGTGTTTCGCCGTATGACGCGCCTCGGTGTACAGCCGTAGGTACTGTTGTGGTGTCGAGCTTCGCGCAAGCACAATCCGTTTCATCGAAGCATCAACCTGGGGCCACGTTGGATGGGATCCGTACCGGGTCACTACCTGGTTCCTGGTAGAATGCCGTAGCCCATCCACACACACACACACACACACACACACGCGGGGCAAACTACATTCCTCGATGGGTATAGATTGACGTGTACATTGCGTTACTCACACAACGTCGCGCGGTTTTGCAGTATGTATCTGTGCGTGCATACGTATAGATATATGGGTAGAACATTACGGAGATTTCCCAATGGGAATCTCGTGATACCGGACGACGCTCAGCGTCCCGATACTCGCGATGGATAGCGGCACACGAACCGTGCAACGTGCATCTCGGCTCGGAGAAGCCGGTTGCGCGTAAAACCGCGCGCATTTAGCCCTCGGTAACACGAGTACACGCGATTTGCCATTGCGGCCTCGGCACGCATAGCAACGCGTGAAAAGTTATGTACACGTTGGTGAAGCGTCGAGGGAGCCTCGCCAGTTGCTTCGCGGGAAAACGACGGTTACGGTACGAGACCGTGCACGAAGCGCGGAGTCGATGCGACGGCTCGCTGGGAGAATTTCAGAAACAATGTGAGTGTGTGCCAAGAAATGGTGAATTTCCCAGTGGACTCGCCGGGGTGGAAGTCGGTCGTGACACAGCCATCGGGATCCGCGTACTAAGCTCCGGCGTAAACACGCGTGAGCTTACGCCGCAGGTAATAAGCGTACACACGTACAACGATCGAAGCTCTCAAAGGATCGCGCGACACAGAGGGAAAGTCGAGAGGGGTGGTCCTAGTGGAGGGGGGAGAGCGTGCGCGCGTACTTTGGCGAGTGCGATAGCAATCACACGCGACATAGAGGGTGGCGCTCGAGGGTCAGGTTGCCGCTTGCTCTAAATAATCGCGATACAGTCGAAACTCACACAAATCGTTGTTTTTTTTCGACGTAAATGTTCGTGCGCATCTGACGAGCCTATCGTGAAAATCGATTCCTCAAAATCGACGGAATATATCCGTAATTATAAGTACGCGCTGTAATATCGGTCCTATCAAAATAATTTCATTCTTGTCCAATAAAATATTTTGCGATATTTTGTGTCACTGTCGAAGTGATACATTTGTCAATCCCAAAATATCATACAAATCGAGAATTTTAACACAGCGATTGTTCCCTTCTGCTCTGACATTCACCATTTTCGTGTGGATCACTTTGAAGCTTCAACAGCTTTATTTAATCTACACGGAAAAAATAATTAGCTGACACAACCAAGAAATTAGTTGGCCAACCGATGGATTATTCTAATTCCCTTACAACTCGGATTAGTTGTGACAACCAAAAGGAATTCGTTGCACGAACAAAGTTTCGTTGGTAGATGTCCTGTTAGTTGCGGCAACCAAATGAATGGTTGATACAACTATTCGATTAGGCAGAAGCACAAGTTCCGGTTACTTCTCCTTACCAACCGTGTCACTGCTTTTCGAAATAGAATTGTACTACTCGTACAATCCTTATGACAAATTAACACGAATCGCTTCACAAACGGCACAATTAAAGCTTTAATAATATCGTCTTTAGGTTATGTACAGATGCGACTCGCGCCTTGAGCGGCACAATCGTAACTTTAATAATGTCGTTTTTAGGTTATATAGAACGAATCGTGAATAGTTACCACAACCATTCGAAGTGATTTCGACAACAAATGTGTAAGTTGATGCAACTAATCGCAAAATACTGAGATACAGCAATGTGAATGATTAGCTGGCACATACAAACTTTTCTTTCCGTGTATGAAACGAAACTTCGATTTCCGACGGGTCGGGTCAGGGAGACGCGACTGTAGGTTGCTGTGGCGAGTGCCGGGCCACTACGAGTGCCCTGTACCACTGCAGTACCATGGTAGTGGCTGCGCTATGGCAGGCTGATTCGCTCTGGTTCGCGTTGCCGTTGATACCGATGGTATAGTGCGGCTCTATGTTCGGCGCTCGCTGGAGCAGCGCGACAACGACGACGACCACGACGACGAGTCATGTGACCGAGTACCTAATTATGCATGTCGAGCTACGCAGAGAGTGAGCGAGAGAGAGAGAGAGAGAAAGCCGTTTCCCCAGTTCCGCAGGTATTCATTGATTTATGACCGCCGCGACCGTCACTGCCGCCCGCTCTCAGCACCGGTTTGAGTCGGTCGTTTAGTTGGCGTTAGGATAGCAGATATATAAGTAGACATGCCAGTTACATCTGGCCGCTTTGCTGGAGGCCAATAGTCCGCCCGGCTGACCTCATGATTGCCACAACTACCAATTTCCAGCCCCGGGATGAGTACGTCAGGATTTATAAAAAAACTTTTTAAACCATAATTTTTTTTTTTACCGAAAATGATCCCGCAGGAAACATCCCGAAACGTGAGATCCCGGGAGGGAAAAATCTGGAATCATAAAACTCCGAGAACGAAAGATGTGGAATCATAAAATCCCGAGAATGAAAAATCCCAAAGCATAAAATCCCGTAACCGAAAAAATCTGAAGCGTAAAATCCAGGAACCGAAACATACCGAAACATAAAATCCCGGTGATGTAACATCTCAAAACATGTCACCCATAATTTACGTCAACTTCAATTTCCATGTTTTGTTTTATATAAATTAATATTTCTTTCAATTTTTGTTTATGGTTAATTTCGCTTTTGATTTTCTTTCTTCTACAATTATTTAATTGGAGAAGACTTCGATTAAATTCGATTCGATTTACTGGAATTTTAATACAAGTATTTATTTTTATTTAGATTCCCGGAAACGAACTTTTATTAATGGTTAATTTTCTTCTTATTTACTTTGGAATTACTTTGCGATGTGGGATTTTTCATCGTAGGATCTTTAGTCGTAAGATCTTATTACCGGGATCCTATGTCGAGGATTCATTGTTTATGACAACCTGTATAATTCTCGCATAATTAACACGAGCCTTCAGCAATTTACACTTATTTTACTTAAGTAAAGTTTTAAGTACAAAAAATGTTACGTTTTAAGAGTATAAGATTTATAAGATCTCGTAGAACGGCCTCTAAAAAATATATGTACCACGGTCTCGCCTTCAGTGCGAATTTTTGTAGGATCATAAACCAAAGTTTTAAGTGGTCGAGGCGGAAACGCAAATAAAAAGTTCATTTTCAACGTACTCTAGTGTGTATGGTGTCTATTATGACAACCACGACTGAGAGTTGTCGACGTGAGTGTCAATTACAAATTAACAACCTCTGTGATCCCACTGGCTCCGACAATTCGCCTCGTAACCCTTTCCACCGCGGGGACTAAGCTGGAAAAGTCGTTTTACACGAACATCGACACATGCGAATATCACACGGCTGAAATCTAGACCAAATCCAGTGGGGATGTGGAGCGGACACGGAGCTCGCGCTATATATATTTCAAACGTAAGCGCGCTCAATCGGAAGTTCAGAGATACCGGAGATAGTCGTCAACGACTACGACGACAGTGCTATTAGCGGTAGCTACTGTCCCCAGGTTTTCGGTTAGCCCTACAGGCTCGCGGAGTACACAGAGAAGCGCGCAATGGTAATAAGAGATAACAGTTGGAATGTCGTGACTCGGGTCTATTCACCGTTAGCCCTCTGCCCTTCCGGCGCCATTGGACGAGGCTTAAGCCTTTCATTGTTAGTACCGGACGATTACAAATACTGGAGAAAGCAACTTTCTCGGCATTTGTGGAAGATCGGCACTCAGATTTAATCAATAAGAGCCGTGGAGATGCGATGAGGCTGGAACGGTGCAGTAAATATATTGCAAAAAAAAGAAACATTACCGCGGAAATGGTTACCGCAGGGGCGTTTGCCGACCTGGAAAAAAATCTCTTCTCGCATGCGGACGGTTATCGGAGGAGCGACTCAGGACATGAGATTGGACGAGTCTTCCGACAGCTATATCTATGTATATGAAAAATATAAAGCTGCGTAGCTGCGTGTGCGCGTATGGGAAGCCCGTGGCGAACCCGTCGCAGTTGGATAGGCCGGGCAAAGCGATCTAGCCCGCCCACGGGTCTCGTTCGATCAATCGAGAGAATCGTTGGGGGATCTCGCCTACTTTCCTTCCGCGAAGCTTCGTCTACCCCCGTTCGGACGTAGCGGACCCTGAGACGCGTGTGAATCAAGCCGAGGCCGTCTTATCCCACGATCTCACGCGCAATCTCACCTAAATGCGTGCTTAGCAATATCGCGCGGCACGAGAGACGATATATATCGCCGCTTCCACGCTCACAGTTTTACATTCATTTTGTTTTAGGGGCGAAGGCGTGGAGAATGGCGAAATGCCCTGCGTTATGGACAATTCGTTTGCACACATTGAGATGAGGGAACGAAGATAGCGGGGAGAAAAAGTGGGTTTCCCTTGGCGCACGTATCCAGCTGGGGAGCCTCCGGACCCGTCAACCAGAATGACCTCCCGGACCTCCACGCAATTCTGTTCCGTATAGCACACTGCGGGCAGGTCTGCCGGGGAAAAACATCCCTCCCGGCCACCCGGAGGCTACACCGGCAAATCCCACCGACGCGGTACCACCAACACCGCGCCGACCGTACACTGCAAGCCACATGACAGTAGCGCATTGCAATTTGCACCACCGGGATGGTTGAGACTCTCCGCCCGGTTCACCCGCTTTCGCACTTTCCTTTCTATGCGCTCGCCCTCTTCGCCACCCGACGGCGAATCTCCCCCGTTTTCCTCCGCCACTCCATTCTTCGTTCATCGAGCATTCGAGACGGGTTTTCCCGCGAATGGAAAGAAGCACCGCGAGGAACGACCAGAGGCCACTGGGATGAGGCAGCGGGCGGCTTCCGTCCGAGTGAACCCGCGGCAAACCCGACCACTTTTTCCAGCTCCCTCGCGCTCTTTCGCCTGCTCTCTATCGCGAACCCATTTCAAGAGCGAAAAAAGATACCGGCAGGTGGTGCTACACCTACTGACCTACTTGGGGGGGTCTACTTTCTTAGCCGCACAATATGCTATCCTCTCCGAACAACTTTTTCCACTCTTTGTTGCATTTTTCCCTCTGTATTTCTTTTGTAAGAGCGAGCCACGTAGTTTCCACCTTTTTTACATTTACGAGCTGCAGATAACGAAAGCGGAAATGTGGGGGAAAAAAACACGGTGAATTTAAGCTCTCACCTATCGTCGCCGGTGTTGAGCAGTCGCTGATATCGGAATTTTTTCGTTATGAGTGTTGTTGGAAAATAGACCGTATTTGGGTCAAGAAACTTTTCGTTTCGCAAGCTTTTCGCTGACCCGGCTAATTTTGTATCCGAGAACGAATGCAGTGTGTCATGCGCTGTATTGCCGCACGCGTGCTATGGGAAGAATTACTTGGGGAGCTTCGCCAAATGGAACAGCTGTTCACCTTTATTTCCGAGAATTTATCACCCGAATGTCACGGCGTTACGATTTTTTTCTCCGCGAGAATCGTCATAAAAAGCACCTGCTGCTTCCGATAGCGAGGGAGCTTTTAATTCAATTCTCGACGAGCGAGGAATCTTCTCTCATATTTTTCTAGAGATTCAACTGGTCACTAGATTTATTTTCATGAAATTCGCCGTGTCAAAATGGGTGAGGGAGCCAATTTCAAACTTATCCATAGTCTTCTTTGCATTAAATGGGCCACTATTTCTTGTCGACATCGAAGAGTTCGAGGAAAACACGTAAGTACCGGACGGCGCGGTCGTTTGGTAGATTCGTTACGATCAGACAAAGCGTCCTCATTGTACGTCGTCCGCTCGTTCGTTCTTTCCCCCATTTACCTCTCGCCGGAGACCTCGTTGCGTTCAAGAACATTTGTGGAGCACCGAGCTACTCTCGGCGGGTTTTTCAACCCCCTCGGATCCCACCCATCGCTCAGAAATCCCTCTCTCAATTTTCCGTGTCTCTCGTATGTCTTCATTCTGCTGCTTCGCTGTTTCGGAGCTTTTCGCAAGGCCCCGGCGAACGTCTTATCCTTCGCGTTTTTCTCTCTCGCTTGAAAAGCAGTAGCGGGACAAGGAGAAAGTCCACGAGCCCTTTCTCGAGTTCTGCGCAGTGTCTGTTACGAACTTTGCCGGCTGTCTCGGCTCGTCTGATGTCCGGCACTCGACGACATGAGAAAAACTCTCGTGCGAGAAGAGAGACGTTTCTCTCGGCTGCTACTTTTCTCACAAAAGTTGATCGGCGTTTGGCGCTATATATCGCCTAGGCCACTTCTTCTTTGTTTCTGCCACTAAGTGAAAAGTAGGAATATCAGACTATATCCACGTTGTAAATAAGTAAGGATAAACACGAGTTGCGTTTCTAGCTATTGTCATGTGTTTGGCTTACTTCAGATTTCGGAATGTAAAATTGACTCGTTGAGGATCTAAAGACGATTTATTTCGAGACCAGTTAACACACAAAATGACTCAATTGCAATGTTATCGTTGTCGTGCATCAATATGCACCTGTTAGTCTCACGATAAATAACTCCGAGACCGAATTGATTTGATACAAGCGTCAGACGTTAGAAAAGCACGAAAATGATATTATACCTTACGCTGTCATCGTCGCAAAATTTGATATTCATGCATTTATTATTTCTAACATCGTCGGTCTTACCCAAGCCGAGAACGCAGACAATTTGGGGGATACTTCCCGAGCAGAAATTAGTTCCGGCTAGGATCTGGGCCTCATCAGGTTTCCTTAATCATTAATCCGGCCCGGATAAGGCTGCTCTATCCGGCCCTCATCTGGGGTGTAACGCCATTTCTGATGAGGCCGTGATCAGGCTACTAATCCGGCGCTGATCAGGCTCCCTGATCTGGCCCATATTTAAAAAATCGGATAATTTTTCGAAAAAAAAACTGTGCCGATACAGTCCGCTATATTTTTACTGAGTTTCTGCTCTATGAGAATACATCAGAAACTCAGAAAAATTGTGTCTCAACACTTGACGCGCAAATCAGTGCGGTCACCCATCCAAGTACTGTAAGTGAGCGAATGCGATTTTAAAATTAAATCTTATCGACGCGCGAAACATCGATCCCGGCGATCGATGTTCGGCGACAGAGTCGATGAAGCGAACAATGCGCGCGCACCCGAATTACTGAAATTACGCTGAGGTGAGCGGATTTACGCTTACCTCGCTCTCTTGCGCCTGGGGACGTCGAGCCTTGCGGATGCACAGCACCACCCGGGGATCCCACTCGACGTGCAAAGATAGACCGAAGACTCCCGATTTCGTGTCGTGGTTTGGCCAACCAACTACACATCCAAGGAGATTCGTCGACTGCTGGGACAAATCGAGCAGTTCTGCGAGCCCCAGAGAGTCACGGAAGAGCCATCGATTTGCGAGATAAGTTTGATTTATTCTGTTATATTTTGGTTGCTACGAGCGTTGTATGTGAGGGTATGAGATTTATGGAATGTGTGAGACGTTTTTCCTCGAAACCTGAGGAATCCTTTGTAATCGAAAAATCTATTTTATATTGAGAAATTAGAAATTGAAATAGATAGAAGTTTTCCAGTCAATGAGAAGTGAAAATTATATTGTCGTATATTTATTGATTATTCTTATTAATTTATATTTGTACGTGTTTGTGTGTATGTTTGTATATGTTGAATTGTGGAAGAAAATAACGCAATTTTGCAGTACCGACCGCGAGTCGAGCTGCTTAACATGGGACATCGCCGCAGCCGCACACCAACCACGCGCCCGATCCTTCTTACCATTTCTCTCGTTTATTTTGAGCTCTGTTTTGACGGTTTCTTTCCCAACCTTTACGTAATTAATAACAGATAAAACGATTTCATGTATTTCTTTTTTACTGACATTCATGCGTATTCAGAAAAAGTAAGAATCAATGCCATGAAAAAAAGTTGTGTATCACGTAACTTGTGGAACAATTCTTTTTTTCATTAATTTATTGAACTATTCATTTTTCATTCATTTATTACAAACATTTCGATGTTATTATTATTATGCAAAATCAATCTTTGCAGCATCTTCCTTATGCCTAATTTTTTCAGATTTGTATCATTGATAAGTGTTCGAAATTCTCTTAGAATTCACATGTTTAGTCGGAATGTTCCGGGATAATCGGACTCTTTACTATATTTAAATTTTAGATTGTAGTGAAACAAGAATACCAGTCTTTTCACAAGAGGGATTGTCGCCTGATAATACCTCTTGTGAAAGGGCTAGTATTTTGAGTAACAAATCGGATTTAATTGCACGATCCTGGCCGGATCAGGGCCGCATCTGGCTATCCTGATCGAGACTGCCTGACCAATGCCTGATCCCGGACCGATATGGAAAACAACACCTTAACCATATTTAAAATGTTCTACGGATGCATGATCCGATCAGGATCAGGACCATATTCGACTAGCCTGATCAGGCATGCCTGGCCGATGCATGATCCGGGCAGGGTCAAGGCCGCATTCGGCTAGCCTGATCAGGCATGCCTCACCGATCCCTGATCCTGCCCTGATGGTTCTTCAGGCAGCCTGAACAAATTTCTGCTCGGGTTGTGATTCCGAGACATCTCAAAACTTCGTTGTGCTTCATGACTGCAACTCGGAATTGCCACAATTGTGACTTTATTCCCCTCAATCGTGGAGCTTTAGCTGTTGCAAGATGCAGATTCTCGCCCGGCGACTAACACGTCCCTTTTACTGCTCAATATTACGCCGAGAACAGCGACGTCGTAGCCGCGTAACCTTATTTCGTAACCTCACCCGCTCCTCAACTGTCTTCGTCACAAGTTTTGATTGACTTTCCAGCGCGCACCTCGGCGAAATTCCACGAGTTTCCACCAGACTTCATTCCACGTTTGCCGAATTTATTATTGTATTTCATACGTACTGTCTTGACTTGTTATGTGCGCATGAATAACCAACTATTCTCTGGCACTTTGATATTCGAGGGATCACCCGGCGTTGAAGTTTTCGCAGCGACTTTCGGCAGTTTTACTTTATTACAAACCAAAAAAGTGTGATATCTTATTGTTCACCAGGTTTCATCATCATCATCGTCGAAACACCATGTTCGCAATATTTTTCTCCAGCTTCGCGGCTAGACTGCCCGCGCTTTCCGAACTTTCTTGTTCCTCGATTTTCCCTCGCTGCGTGTTCTTCCGGTTGAAACGTCTTCCATCATTTTCCGCGGAAATTCTCAAACGCCTCGATAGACCCGGCGCGAGCAAAGCGCCCCTGCCGAGGCTCAGCCAGCCGCCGAGTTTTCCATTCACGTCGAAACTATGGAAGACAAATATTAAGTAGAGCGAAGCGCGAGTGTGTGCACTGCGTGGATGTGTTGTAGCGGTTTAGTACGCAGAACTATTGTGGTACTTTGTGCCACAAGTATATAGCAGCTCGCTATGCGTAGTATTTCATATACCACTGGAGCGAAGGTACGTGCGGTTCAGGCTCGTTTCGTTCAATCGATAGTCCCCGCGTGCCTCAGACCAAGCGACGGTTCTCCGGCCGCGCGCGAGTTTCACGAACGAGTTCGAAGACAATTTGTCTCCGGCCTCGGCTCGTTCACTACCACCCGCGCGATACCGTTCCGCCAGCCATTGGAACAGTGGGTTTCACGTCCCTGCTACCCTCTCGCCTTCGTCCCTTCGAGGCAGCCCGGGCGCTTCGCGCTCGGCCAGTCGTTCGCACCGCCGAACCGTCCTGGGGTATTAAACTCAGCCTGAAATTACGGCGTCGACGTCGGCCGGAAGATTTTCCCGATGCCGAACACGCAGCGGTTTGGCTACGCGGCGATTTGCGGTGTCGCTATGTGTTTTCACCTTCGCCGCTTATAGCCACGAAACTCGTTAAATTAAACACGAAACTTGACTTCGCAATTGTTAACTTGCGATACACGACGCGACGCGCAGGGAAACAATGTTTTGCACCCGTTTTAAGTTGTCAGGTGAAGTATAATTAAGGAACCTGAAGGAAATCGTTCTGAATATAACACAAATAAATGGAAACAAAAATGCAGTTACAATTTCTTGGTCAAACTTGTTTTTGTCGATGTAGTTCAATGAGGTGTTTCGTTTGTTCCGCTCAAAATAGCTTTGTTATAGAATTTAAATTGGTGCTACACAGTCAAAATACCGGTTCGCGCTTTAACTTCAAATATTTCAATACATTCAATTTTTTTTCGTATGATCGACGTACGAAGGAAAAATTGTGAGTTTAGTCAATAATGCGCGCGAAGTTTCAGGTGCAAAATATTTTTTTCCCAAGTATAATATTTCTTCCGTGAGTGCCTCCGTTTTTCGCGACGAAACCGAAACGTAAACAAGTCAGTAAATTATCTAAAAATCTCGCATATATGCATGTGCCAGTGCGGTTGACGCCGCGACGCGGCGGGAGTGAACCGGAGATCTGGTGTCTCGAGGAAACATTAAAATTCTAGCGCGGGTTGAGAGCCTTGGGTTTGTAGCAAGGCTATATAGTCGACGCGACAGCCGAGGAGAATACAGAAATTTAAAGCTCCGCACGCTGCCGTGAGCACCGACATCGGCGAAAACTTCCGAGACGACGGCTTTTTGTACAGCGAGCGAAAAAAAGAAACAACGAACTTCCAGGAGAAGAGACTGGAATAAATGTGCACGTGGATAAGATTTCGGGATCGAAATTTCGAGTAGATTTTGTTTCTGTGTTATTCACGAATCTTCACCTCACGTCGCTGCTTACGACATTACGACTTCAGGTGCTGACATTACATTTTTACGCTCTTGACCTTCTTTTCAGATATTTAATATCAAAGACCAGACAATTCAAGTCGATACGAATAAATTACGATTTAATTTTTCTTTAAACGCGATTCACGACCTTGAACAATTTCATTAAAACGTACAATTGCCAATAACTCTGGTAATAACAATGCAAATTCGGTGCGTACTTGAAAAAGGCAAAGTTTACAATAAACTCTAGCCGTTAACCGTGGCAACGCAGTGGAAGGAATCTTGAGTTAAGTGATACTGAAAGGTTTAACGACTCTCAATAAAAACGAGAGAGCACACGCAGGGTTAGACCCCCAAGTTCGTCGGAACCCAGGATGGAGCTGTAAAGTCGATGGAATACAGAAGTCTCTATTTATGCAGCAGCGTCAGCAACCAGCAGGCACGAGATACCCGGGGAGGTAAGTATAAAAGCGCGTTAAAAGAGGAGATCGATGAGCTTCTCGTCCCGAAAGAGCTCTCTGAGGGCTCTTCGGGCTGATGGCCGTTATCATTGCCGGTGCGAATCTTCTTCCTCAAAACCGTATTCCGCGAAACTCCAGATGCGTCGAACAAATCCCGTCTCCTATTTTATACAGGTGGTAATCTCGGGAATGTTCAACAGCGACGCGCATTTGCAACACAAATTTGTCGTAAAACAGTTTGTAAACAGTAAGTCCGTACTTCAGACGCGAGAACGCGGCGAATGTCGAGTATTTTGTGTGTTCTACTTTTGTACTGCGAAGTAATGGCTACCAATTTTATATATCGCCGCGTTAGAAGTAATAATAAAAAACTTAATTTGCAACTATGGCAGCCATGAGAATGGGCTAAAAATGATAGCTGTCACTTTGCAGTTACCAATAGAAATTGTGGTCCGAGTCTGTGAAATTGAAAATACAAGACAGTTTAATATGAAACAATTGATAAGTCATTTAGTAGTTTTCTATGCGATACTGGTACGTAATTGATCTATCATTAATATCTCAACGAAAAGAAAAAATTGTTATTCCATGTTCTTTTTTTTCTTCAGAATACTCAGTAATCCGTTCCAGATAGAAACTACTTGCGCAAACTGCTATGCAGGCGCGGTATACATGGTAAAGGAAAATGTCAAGCATTTTAGGAGACATTGCCCAGTCACAACGAACCCATGCACCAGTAATAGTAGCAACATAGCAAGCTTGTCATAAAACTAATAGAAGCTGCGCAGGGCTCGTACCAGTAGTATTTTACGCCCGGCATCGCGGCGCCGGAAATGTTGTAGCCGCTCCGGTTACTGCCTTCCGCGCTACGGGCACAGGTAGAAGGGACAACTTGGATGCCGGCATAATCCAAAGGAAATGCGTTCCTCCCGTGCACACGCGCAACGCTAAACTCGGAGGTGGAAAGTGGTACGCGCGAGAAGAATGGAGATTCAAATATGCTCGCGAGTGGCAAAAGCTGAGTTTAAGCAGACAGCGAAAAGAAAGCGAAATATATCAGACACGCTCGGGGGCAACGAAAGAAAATCAAAGACATTGCGCAAAGGACTCTGGAAGGTTTCTCGAAAGAGAAGAATTCGACGGCACGAGAGGAATCCCGGATTCCACGTGCGACGTGCAAGGATAATGAAACGAAAACGTCGGAACACGTGCGCAGTAGTAACGGAACAGACCGTTCAGACTAAGACAGCAGAAACCACCCACTGAATCTACCGAGAAACTTGTTTTTTTGTCTTTTATTTTTCTTTTTTTTTCGTCACAGCGTAATTCACATCCTCGAGCGGAATCTCGGGGATTCGTGAAATCCCGCA
This sequence comes from Pimpla rufipes, assembly GCA_963932165.1. Lineage (NCBI taxonomy): Eukaryota > Metazoa > Arthropoda > Insecta > Hymenoptera > Ichneumonidae > Pimpla > Pimpla rufipes. The sequence goes on from OZ010634.1 coordinate 9,770,827, forward strand.
CGCAGACAACCCAGATAGCCGCGGAGGTGCGGAGAGAAGCGGGAGGGAGGGGGAGGGAGGCAATTACGAGAAATCGATTTGTCGCGATAGCCATCGAGGCCGAAGGAGGCCACGAACCAATGACGAGGAGAAGAGCGACCTACGGAGCGAGCGAGAGGCTGAATGTGTTCGCTAATATCGTGAGGAAGACAGAAACAGGTAGATAAAATCGAGCAGTGACTCTGACGAGTGGTGGTATAGTAATAATGGCAAATTGGTTACCGAGAGCGCGGGAGGGAAGGGCGCGATAGAGAAAAACGAGGTCGGAAGCCATCCCGGTAGCGTTCCTGGAGAGAGGCGGCAGTAGCAGCGGCAGCGGCAGCTTCTAGCTACGCCGGGAAACTCGAACCGGTTGCAATATTCTCGTTCGTACCCGAGATCCCGTCGACACTATACCCACCGAAGCCCAGGTTGTTACGACGAGAAATCGGAATTTGCGGAATCTTCGTCTCCGGTTTGGCAAATCCAAGTATCCGGTTTGTCAATCATGGCAATCATCGCCGACATCCTGCCCGCTAGCTAATTGCTCCTGAGTTTTTCGTGTCTGAAAACTATCTGCTTATTTGAGTTTGCAATCTGAATTATCGTACTGAGAAAAAAATTGCTTTCGGTAGCGGCAAAGTGAGAACTATTTTTATATAGTTGCCGTAATTATTTTAAAGCTATGTTAAATATACGATATAAGATAGCAGCCATAAAATAATTACCATAACTATATAAAAAGGACCCAAATAAACAGGTTCATTTTTTGCTACACAGAGAAACACAGAGAAATATTTTCAGTATTAAGTGAATTATTTTTCAAGTATTAAAGAAGTCGTCATTTTTGTTCTTAGATTTCACAGACTTGACTTTCACTTAAAAATTACGAAAGTTGACCATGTGAAATTCGAGAAAGAATGCTTGTTCCACATTTTCCATCATTAACGACGGGCGCGCCGCATAAGTGGCACGAATATAGGTTGCACGAGTAGAGCCAGAAAATAGTTACAGTTTTTACCACCCTCAACGACTTAAGTATCGATCGTACAGTGCCAATTACACAGAGCTAAAACACTTACATAATTACTAATTCAATTGGTCCATTATCGTGATTGCTGGTATTTCCGCCACGTATTCCGCGCGAACAACCCCGCGCTGCACTGGCGACCCGCGTTGACTTTGGCTCACGAGTTGCAAGCAGGAGTAGCGATTCGGTTGCAAAGGATCCGATGGGGAAAACGGATCGAGTCGATCGATAGTCTGGCGCGGGGATGCCGCAAGGGGAGTCAAACAATCATCCCTTATCGCGTCGAGGGGCAAATACTATGAGATAGATACCGCGGAGTTTGCGAACACACAGAAGGAAGGGATCGAGATACACACAGAGCGAACGCCGCGAAGGAGGTTACATTTGCCGTGAAGAGTGTTCTCCAGCGATATAGCGCACAACCGTATCGAAGTAGCGCCACTAAAGTAGTTCCCACACCGGGACTGCACTTCCGAGCCTCGACCAGTTTTTCTCCTTGGTACTCAGTTCTCTTCCTATTTCTTGCTCGCTTCATACACCCCCTCGGCTCGTATTACCTCCTTCAACCCGCTAAAAGTGGAGAACTATTTCGAGCATCGAAGGACCCCACCGAGATCCATTGGATCACCGTGCCTCGGATACTCATCTCCGTTTATTTTCAGTCACAACGGACAAAAGTAACTACAATTATCTGTATCTAAAATAAGAAACAAAGAATCGCGCACTTATTCGCGACAAACCGACCAATCCTGTTTATCTTGTTAATAAATAAATATGTTAAGTTTTGTGAATTCATCGTGTAATGTGGAATAAAGATATTCTTCAATAAATATTTGTGCATATGATACTCGCTATTTTGTGTAGCTGGGAGAGACAGTAACGAGGAAAGGAAGAGAGCGAAAGAGGAAAATCCAATAAGTGACGATCCGAACAATGGACGCGATGCCCTTTTCTCTGATTCGTTGTGTGTCCCCTTTTGCCCTGGGTACGCTGCCTTGTTAATGCACGGTGCAACCGTACAATCAACCCTCCCCCGACATGACCCCTCGCTCCGGATGTTTCATTATTATACAGCGAATCCCGAGATATCCGATGTCGCGACTACCGTGTCGAGATAACGCCAACAACATTTTGACTGCATGCATTACCATCGCATCCGTGTGCTTTCACAATAAGCTGGTTGGAAGCTACTAGCATTCCGGACGCTCGTACATCGAATGGCTTCTCCCAAAGTGCAATAGTTACAGTCTCGGTAATTAATACTAGTGGAAAAAAGTTGGTAATTGTCTACGGTCTTCCAATTTGCTTAAAAACTAGGTTGTGCGCGATATTTATGAAAGCCTTCTGGTTAGTCTGGCTGTGGCGTAGCCACCGTACACGGAGTAAGATAGAATAAATACGAAAAGACAAAAGGTTGGAGCGAGAGGGAGAGGCTGGAAAAAAATAAATAAGGAAATAAAGCGGTTGAGGGTGTTTCTCCTTGGCGAGGGTAACGGCGAGTGTCGAGCGAAGAAACATCGGGGGCCGCGGGTGAAAGAGAGAAATGGAAAAGCCGTGAAAGGCAGAAAAGAAAGTTCTAATTTTGCGCGTTTCGCGAGCCGTGCTGGTAAGGCTCTTACCTCGCGTGGGGAATGGGAGGAGTAATTCGGGGTAAAAGCACCGAGAGCACGGATTACGATAAGGTGAAACCATAAACCGCAGAAGAACTCCTCCCTACCTCCTTCTTCCCTCTTTCCGCGGAGAGGGAATATCATACCCGGTTTCTCGGGTAGATACAGCGCGGATCCTCTACTCGTGCACGAACCCTAACGCGGTAAGCTCGGCGTTCGCTGATTATTTTTATATCACGAAAGATGCATCGCAGCATCTTTCGGGACGATTGTGTTCGTTGGTTCCACGAGATAACGGTGCATCGAATGTACATTATTATTCTTTTCTTTTAAGCATTTATGTGACTACTTCATAGACAGAGGGTCCCGGAATTCCGCTGTACATGCAAGGGGTACTTTCCGGTTGCTTTCTGGATATTAAAGCTTCACCATCCTGCACAGGCCATCACGAGCAGCAGACTGCAAGAAGAGCTTTAACAACGCTGAAAGCGTTGCGTGCTCTCATTGCACAAAAATCGCGATGTATTGTTTTCTATGGCTCGACTGCAAAGCAGAATTTTCTGTAGTTTGCAGAGCTCGGGATTACCCGGATTCCGGCGGGTAGCCGATACACGAGGAATGGAAAATCTCGCAACTCTAACGCATCAAATCTGCGGTACCGGGTAACCGGAAATTTTCCGGATATTTGAATTTCGAACCCCGGACTTTGAGCTTTGGGATCGCCAGATTCAAGCAATTCGGGATTTCGGGTACACGTTAAGTCCGAGTTCCAACACAATTTCAATACAAAGGAAATTCCATGAAAAACTGAATAACGAATAACAGAGGATGTAGATATTCGCTTTAAGTGGACGTTTGGAAAAATATGTTTTCCTCAACGTTTTGAAGACAATTAAACTTGGTGGCAGTTGAACTAAAACAGTTTTTCATTTGACATGACCGTGATATCTTAATGTCTGCAAATATAGCCCCACTTGTGTAAACGTTGTAATGGAGATTTGGCTCGGTAATGCAATTCCGACAACAATCGCGTTTTCCTCGTAACTCTGAGTAAGAGTTGCGAACGCCGGGAAAACTCGGTACAACTTTTTGCTCGATAATAAATTGGTTTTGGCTTATATTCAAGTGAAGGGATTTTTTCTCCCCGGCATGAAAACAAAGTTATTTCGCCATTACGAAGAAAAGTTCCGGGCCCAGGTTTGCCTTTTCTACACTCGTACGTCCATAGCCGTTCGAGCTTTTTCTGCCACTTTTATTCGAGCCTTTCGCGTGCTCCTTTTTCGCCCCCAAGGTCTTACGCTTCACTAGGGCCATACGCGTGTTTGCCACTGGCTGCCTTGCCACCCGTGGCGAAATTGCCTCAGATGGGAATTAACGGGACCCGAGGCCGTCAAGAAGATGGTGGGATTTACGAGGTGGGCTCCCTTTTGCCGTACACTTTTCGCCCCCTCTATCCTTCACTCAGGATCATTTATTCGTCCTGTTCGTTAGGTAGTAGCTGAAGTAAATAAAATGTCCGTTGACGCCGCGCGCTTGCTCCTCGACAAAACGCTCCGGGGCATCTCAGTTTATCACCCAGTATTAGGCTCTGTTCGCAACTTTGATAGTCCTCATAGTCGCTTTGCCTTAATTTGATCTGCCTTATCGTTACAACGGTTTAAGTTGTTTCAATATAGTTTTATATGTATGGCACCATAAATTACTATTATTATTATTATTATTATTATTTTCATTATAGGCGAAAGAGAGTTTCAGGCAGCATGGCCCACTGATTATACTCCAGGTCCTCGGTAATATCATTTTTCATCATCCAGAGCAGCTTTTACCCCATAAAGTACAGCGAGAAAACGCTTCAGCTGTATAGACGGTTGGTGCTCACTTTACCGAAAACGTTTCCGAATCTTTTGCAGTCGCCGGTTTTATATATTCCCGATTGAAGATTTTACGTTCGGCCACCTTACCGAAAAGCATATACTAGGGAGTTAAGTATACTACACGGCGTTTGCCGTCTCCCCGTTCTCCAATATGGCTAGAAGTGCGAGTGAGAAAGGGTGAAACGAAGCGAAAAGCGGCCAGAATCGCCTCGTTATCGGATTCGACTATCGGGAGTCGGTCTCTCGCCTCGTCTGCCTTGCCCAGGCTTCCAGGCTGCTGCTGTTCTCTCGACGGTTTCTTCGGTTCGCGGCCTCGATCACTAATACTCTCGAGGAATCTTGATCGTATATATAGAGCGGCCCTTTTTGCTTCTTTTCGTTCGCGAATTCGCCACTTTTTACATCTCGCCTCAATCATGGGATCCAGAGAGATTTTACGATTATGACGACGTTTAAGGACGTGGAGGGACATTCGTTTTTAGGCGGTGTCAGGACTTCGTCAGTGCGATTGCGCTCCTGCAAGGGCAGCACTTTCGACGCCGATGATCGAGCTGTTGGTGTCTGACCCCGTCGTCGAGGTTACAAAGTTTATATCCCAATAGAAAGTCATCTCGTTTCGAGTCGGGGCGTCGCGAAATAGAAACCTTTTTAATTTCATCAATATGGACATCCACCTTTCGTGGAAAAGTTTTCCCCGATGCTCAGCAAACTTTGGCATTCATGGTACATTCATCGAGGGCGGCCCTTCCCAAAATCACGTGGTTCACCCTTTGACCCTTGGTCAATGGTCGTGAGATTGATATTGATCCAATGGTAACATCGGACATCATCCACTTACAATAATGAAGCCAAAAATGTGTCCTGTGCATAGGTTAAATGTAATATCGGTAGAAGCGTCTACGATATCTACAAGCTGGATACTTTAGTGGTAAAATATTATACTTTAGTCCACGTTGAAAACAAGCGACAAGAATTTCATTGAAAACATGGTATAATTTTTTTGGAAATTCTTGTTAATCCGGACATTTTTAATCCAGATACGTCCGCGAAGGAGACATCATCGTTCGGCCTCAATCTGCTAACTTTGTGTCACGGATTTTACGGCCACGGGGTGACGTACTCGGTAGTTTTCAGTTCGTGACACGATTTCTTCAAGCGTCAATGTGGCGTCGAACACGTTTTACGATCTCGCGCGGCACTTCTGTGTGTGCTGCTGGGTAACGATCCAAGTTTCCTGACGTCGCCACCACGTCGAGCTTGTGCCGACACTGCCGTTCCAAGATTAGCTGATACGTTGAAATTGATCGGGAAAGACAAGTCGGCTAGAGAGTTCGACAGTTTACCGCGATAATCTGCAGGAAACCATCGGAATCACCACACTGCGGTTTCACGTCGAAACACAGAGATTATGTTTCACTAGTGGAAAAGGTGGTATCATTCGAATCAAAGGACGTGACTCTGCACTCTCTTGTCGCAGAATTGAAGGACGTGTCCCTGCACCCTCATATCAAAGAATTGCAGGACGTGACTCCGGCTGCCGGCAGCCCGAAATCGAAAAACGGCCGGAGAACTATCTAACTTCCTAGAAGTCCGGACCACCATTGATTTCCAACTGCTAATCGCAGAAATGGACTTTCATAATTGATTTGCCTCAGAGTTTGCGGTGTCCCCGCCGACTGCTGTCGTTCCAAAAACGGGAGCTCGGCCTTAATCGAACTGGAACCGAAATGGACTCTCCTCGTGAAGCCGGAGTGGAAATAAGCTTCGACATTATTGGAGCTCTTGGAAGCACGTCGGCAAGATTTCTTACAACTGTGGGGTAAACAAGATGTCATTCGCCAGCTTAGAGATCGAAGATAATAGGACAAGTAAGACGACAACGGAAAATCCCGGGAAATCCAGCAACGTCATTAGGATAACCAGACAAAGTGGCTCCTGTAGTGGGTCTGCCAATCTTTCTACATCGCCTCTTCTTTTGTTATTCCTTCTGCCACGGTCACCATCCTCATGTCTGACCTAGCTTTCCATTTGTTCTCTCTCTCTCTCTCTTTCTCTCTGTCCTTATCTTCAGCGGATATTCTCGTGTTTTGATAGAGACGCGAGTACTAGAGAGGCGCAAAAAAAAACTCGACAAAAAAAATTTGTCATGCCATGGAACGAAAACTATAGCTCGACTATTCGGTAATTTTACCCGCGCTCGTATTCGAGGCTAAATGAATAACAGAACAAAAAAGCCAACTACTCGGAAGGCAGAGATGAAAAAAATGCTCTCCCGTGTATATTGAGTGTCTAGTGGCGGGGTTTTAGCGCTCGGATTTAGTCGAGAGTTATACGCTGTTATAGCGTACTAGAACTACTACAAACAACGGTATAGTGGTAAATGGCAGTACTGGCAGAGCGACGATATCGCGTTGAACGAAAATCGTTGAAAACGGTTCACCTTTAATGGTCCTCGTTGAAATGAACAAAAAGTATTACGAATATCCTGTTGCAAGTTCTCTTCGGCTCTCCGACTATCTCGAAAAGCGCCCCTCTGGGCTTTTTCTAATTTGTTTCGTCTCTCTGCCCACTCACATTCCCGAGCTCGACGAACTTCCTCAGTCAAGATTAAGGAAAAGTGGCTTGATAACAAAGGTGACTGTAATAAAACTTGGTTTCGGCGAGTCTGACCTTTTCAGTCTCTTACAGTGGATTTAAATATACATATATTTGTCTTCTCCAGCCCTGATTTTGTTTTCAATTTATCTTATTTAAAAAAATGCCCGCTATCGTATAATTTCGTGAACTTAGCACGGACGTTACAACCTTTTTCATTTCATTGCTTTTCTTTCAGCATCAAATTCTTTTTTTTGTTATTGTTTGCGCTGCGCTCCATAGATTCCCTGGCACTGAGAGTTCAGAGTGCATTCATTTGCCCTTTTGGAGGCAAGCTTTCTATAGACCCCGGGGAAAATCCTGTATGTTAAGATTGCAGCAACTCTATTCTCTCGTTTGGCGAAATAAGTACGAAATAGAGAGAAAACCGGAGGGACGGCGAGGGTAGCAGAGTCGGTTATCTGCTATTCGCAACGCTACCAGCCAGCTCCGCCATTCTTCCCGGCCCGTCTCGTAATCCCATTAAACGTACACCGTGTGTAAGGACTGAGGGCTAAGTGCGGGTTTATAGACATCTAACAACCTGCAGCTACCGCCGCCGCGCTGCTGCAGCGTCAATCGTTACCGCCTCTCTGCAGGTAGCGGCGGAAGCCTGAAATCCCTAGTCTCACGCTGACCGAGAAAGGTAACTTCCGTTAAGAAAGGTGGAAATGAAATGTCCCATTAGGATTACGATCCGAGCGTGATGGGAATTGTTACTAAAAAATTAAGCGTGTTCTTGGTCGGAAAATCGAGGTGCTTTGCTTTGTTGAGATAAAAAAACCAGTTCCATGTAATTATGAACAGTCGTTATTTCTTAGTGAGATATAAAAAATGATCAGAGATATATCATTTAATCCAATAATCTTCTTCATATATCACAATAATTGCAGTACCGTTGAGACACGATAATTTTAATATACACACTAAAAACGCTTTTCACGTTTAAGCACCACAACAGTTTTGCAAGTTGTAACGGAAATGCGTGAAGTGTGACGAGACCATATAGTATAATTTATGTTGTTTGGTTAGACCCGAACCGCGACAGCTATGTTTTACAGGCTCGTACCTGGGCTGTTATTGCGAGCTTCGTCGTTGCGTGAACGCTCTAATGCCCCGTGAAACCCCAGAGATAACACGAACGGTGCGATCTTTCATTTTTAGTGCAAGCTTGATAGGCGCTGGATTTATCGTTCACCCGTGTGTAAGAAAGCTGTAAGTCGAGCCTGACGGTAGTTTCCAGGGTACAAACTTGAAATTCTTTTTATCTTTTCTTTTTATTTTCGCATCGCATGTCGCACGTTACAGCAGGGATATTACATGGTAAGCCGAGCGTAATATAATTTTTTCTACAAAGCTCGATTGATTAATCGACTAATGCCCCGGCGAAAATAGATACTTTTCGCCGATTAAAATTCTATTTCGCAATTTTTATCCGCACAGACTTATCGCTCGTCGCGTCAAGACTGTCACATTCAGGAGCATTCAGGAGCGATTGAACTTTTCTTCGTGCGCCGAATCCCACCCCGAATGTCACCCCCCCCCCCCCCCCCCCCCTCCCTGCAATGAGGTTTATATACGAAGACCCCGCTAACACGAGGATATTTTTTCAGATAAGTCGTCTGGACATGAACGAAGACGGAATACCGAATAATCGATTATCTAAGCCTCTGTCGGTGCTTCGTGCCGGCCTCTCGCAGAACTCACGCTCCGGAGAGATTAATCTTTTTCTAACGTGCGACCCTGCCCTCGCAGACGGATCTTGACTTCATAAATCTTCCCGCGGGAGGACCATCGCGGGAACGCCACGCGCTTTAAATCCACGCTGTAAATCCTTGTATGTTATGAAATCTGTAGTTACGTACGTCTTCGGTTATAGTAACTCTTCATATAGCTACAGTGAATGTTGTACAGCATTCGTAAAATTAACATGTTAATCGAGTACACAAAAATGTATTAGGATTTACATTGAGGTCAGCCTGTACGTTAAAAATACGTTTTGCAGGATGTACTTTAACATTGAATACGAACTTGGACGAAGAACATTATGACACACAAATGTTAACATTTTGAGGTGCGAAAATAACATACTATTTTATGAAGTTTCCGCGAGAAGACCTGACACATCGAATGACAATTCCTCTCGATATAAATATAGTGGGTGCCAGTTTGAAATCCTCATCTAAAAAGTTGGTGGCTGTCAGCTATGTTCATGTGAAGCCGTTCTATTTATGCTATAATTGATCGACGGTGTTGTCAGACTCCGATCATGCATTGAAATCTTTTGTTTATGTGAAATGTAAAAACTCGCAGAAAGTGGCCAAGGTGGTATTGACATGTTTTCTTTATGTGAAATGTAAAAACTCGCAGAAAGTGGCCAAGGTGGTATTGACATTTTTGTTTATGTAAAATGTAAAAACTCACAGAAAGGAACACGGGCGCTGTAGCTGCTTAACCCTAGTAACTAGGGCTGCTTACCCCTAGTAACTATGTAAACGCTGGATTGCGAAAATATAACTAGGATTTTTCTTTGCTTTGTGTGATTATTTAATGTCAGCAGTGTCGTCTGGTAATGACATTACGCCCGCCACCCGTAGAATCCGTTAATTATAGATGCGAGAACGCAAAGTTTGTGTAGGTTTAAGATAAAAAATAATGAGGACGCCGAGAGCAAATCCACGGGACCGGCAATGAAGCGAGGAATTTAGTGCATTGTAGCAATACGCGCGGCATGTCATGCAAAATCCAATGTCAATACGATCTTCAGAGGACTCGACACGCGCAGAGAGAGGATTCCTGCGAGAGAGGAGACGCCTGTAACCCGGCAAACGAACGCGTATTCCTTTGATCTTCCTTCGCCTCATCTCTCCTGCTGTTTCTGCTACAGTTGCCCTTCTGCTGCAGGTGATATTGTGAGACTGTTGTTTGTGTACCACGCTTGCCCACTTCCGAGAATCCGCATCGCCAGGGCAAAAAGAGCTACGGGCTGCGCCACTCCCTTGCCGGCGGCCCCAAAATTACTGTCTACATGAAGATAATGGGACGTTTCATGGAGACGTGACATTTTCTCGTATTTCAAAGACTCCGTCGATCGACGTCCATCCATCATCGTTACTTTTTTCTAAGATCTTGTAGTTTGTCCTCATCAGGAGGGGACATTTATTTCGGGATTTTTTTTATACGAGTGTGAATTCTTTATTCGTTGATTTTTCAGACATTTTTTTTAAGATGTACAATTTGTAAATTTCCTATTCTAAAGGACTCAAATACTGAATCTTCTTATCAAATACACCACTTACCAAAAAAGAAAGATTCTGTATCCTACTTCTTACTTTCTCATCGTATACAAAGTATGTAAAGGCAAAAAATCGACTTATATTTCGATAGTAGTACATGTTTTGAGATTCTTAGACGATGAAAAAAACAATGATTCATTTCTGTCTGCCTGTTGGTCTGTCCCTCTGTCTGTGTGTCTGTTCTTTCTGAAAACACAATAACTTTTGTAAAAAGGGGTGGACCGCAGCGAAATGTTATGTGTATCTTTTATGTATAAAATGTAGTTTTGGTATTGAACAACAATAAAAAATCTGCACTTCCTGTCTTACTTAACCTGAAATATAAAGAAAAAAAAACGAATATATTGAGAAAGTCACGTGTTGCGCATACGCCAGTAGGTACCTTTTTAAAGAATACTGTCCCATAAAAAGTTCAATGATTTACTATCCTTCGAAAAAAATTACATCCGACTGATAGTTAAAAATAAATGTGTGGAAATCGTAGTATGGATTAACGGCTTGGAGAGACATCTTCTTACGTGTCACTTCTTTCCATCGACAGAAATAAAGAAAGAATCTGTACACCGAATACACGAAGTGTGTACTATGTATGGAACAAAATATAATACCACACGGCGAGAGATAGATGAGAAGTCGAGAGAACGGGTGACTATAACCCAGCCGTTGTAGTAACTCGGGGAGTGCGCGCGGTCTCGCGGAGGCTTTGACGTCAGGAGAGGGCTTTTCTCAACTCGAGTGGAGACTCACCGCAAGAGCGAACGAGGGAGAGAAGGTTCGACGCGTGTTGGAAGTCGCATTAGAGTGGGAACGGAAGGCCCAGAGAAGGGGGTTACCCTTGTAGGTGCGAGCGTTGTCTGATAGAATGCGAGAGAAAGACAGAGAAGTCAACGACTCGTGGACCCCTCGCATCGATTGCAAATATTTAAAGCCCCCGAGGTCAGACGAGAAACGCTGTTCTAGGAGAAAGTCGAGCAAATTCCGGCGCCTCAATCCTCTTAGTGGCAGAGTAGACAAAAATAAACGAGTGGTCACAAAAACATCCTGGATGCTAAAGTATTCGATTTTATCCTAAAGGTAATTTTATAAAATGGAAATACAAAAATATTTTACTGCGTCTGTGTAAAAAAAAAAACTTAAACAGCTCGTATATATGAAAATCCGCTTATCGACAGCTGAGAGATAGGACTCAATAAAACAATAAATTATTTGATCTATAGGTTTGAATGGGTCGGACGGAAAATTTGGTCTATAACTGGTATCCGACAAAAATTTCGATGGAAAGTTCGCCATTCAGTATTTCATTTTTTATGCAAAGAATATGCTGATGCGAATATTTATTTTTCGTTCGCCAAAATGTTCATTTTTCCGGCGCTGTTGCGATTCCAACTGAACTGTGTATTGAAATGGAATGACCGATAAAAATGTACAATGCAGTCAGTTCCTGGTTGAGCCGCTGACCTCACGACCTGTGGATCGCCACAGTGTCAGTGGTGCCTCATATCAAATTCTGTTCCCGTTGAATCGGAGTTTATTTGACAAATGGTAAACCGCGTAGGCTATATGAATACAATAATAGTGTCGATCAAAAATCGTATTTAACAGTCATTTTGAGGTTTTCCGCAATCGAGAGGAATGTGTCGAAGTGAGTTGGTATGAAATATTATGATTTCCATTGACAGAATGAAAAAGCCATATTACCTGCAGCCGTTCAATTTAACTAAGGCGCATGAATTAATGCTCCCCGTTTGAATAATTCATAGAAAAAAATTGAAGCACAGTCGTATAAGGCGCGAGTAGTGGAATAAAAATTCGAAAGTAATTGAATCACCGGAGATAAATCGTCATCCACGGTCTCGAAATCGTTCGGCCGAGCGATATATAGCCCGCTAATCCGATAACATAGGAGAGCAAGGCGGCAGCGAGGCGAAAAGCGAACGAACCGGGAAGCGAGTACATATAAGTTTCCCGCATGGTTTATCCAATTAGTGCGCTGAACACGGGCTCGAAATTTAGTGGTTCATTAGACTCGGAGGAACAGCCAAAATTCTAAATCCAGACAAACGGCATCGCTGCGCCATTTGGATCACGATATGGTACAGGTGGTGTTCGACCATTGGAGAGAGAGCGAGCAACGCCGGTATCGGATCGCGTGATTAGCTCCGGCGGGGGGAACCCTTATTCCCTTTCACGCGATTACATCACCCCAGAGTCTTTGCTCTCGTGGCTGTGTACCACCCCGACTTCGAAGAATCGAGTCTCGCTCGTTTATTATCGTTTCGCATGCAACGAACATACGAGCCGGGTATGAATGTCTCGAGTACAACAGCAGCGGCTCTCTCATATGCCTCCCACTACGTTCCACCGGCTTCACCATCCCTCTCAATGCTAGGCAAGTGAGCATAAATTCTACAGAATATTTCTCTCACGACATGTTTATATTTTACAGTCTTGTGAATACCTAAAAAAATCCTTTCAAACACCGTTAGGGTGCAGTGAAAACGGCAGTTGGTTGGGATAAACAATTATGCTGTTGAGTTTTGCTGTGACTGGTTGACCTAACCGATTAATATTCTGGTTAACGTCCTACTGACCGAGTGATTATAGCTAAGCCTACTTTCAGAGTATATATATATATATATATTAATTATACTACTTGAAACGGCTACTTGAAATAATTTAACGAGGAAATTGCATTCGTGAATTTTCGTTCGCAACGTATCATAGGACATTCACTGATTGAGCCATCGTCTGTTCACCATTGACAGCAACGAAGTACCACGAATTTTCACAGTCTGCCGAGTTATCATTGTATCGTCAACAAGTTCGGTGTAAGGGACGAGGTTAAAGTCTTTCCTCGTCATACACAGCAGTAAAGTACGGTGTAGCGGGGCGTAACATTGAAAAGAGGCGGTGCAATCCATCACGCTCGGATGACAAGGAATACAGCCGCCTCCTTTTGGCGCGGCTGTTACCCCGGTTCTCTGCGTTTCTATAGTGAGATTCTGGTGGGCTCTGCAGACCTGCTCGGAGTTCTCGTGCTGTGTGTGATGAAGTTGCTCTGCAGATGCTACAGTCCGAGTGAGAAGGCAGATGAGAGATGCAGAACTGGAGTTAGCATTGCACGGCGCGCGACTGCCGCTGTTACCACAGCGGAGGCCCATTCGGCTATTGCATTGTTCCAACGTGGGGTACGAAGTACCAACCTCCTGCGTTGTTGGAACAATAAACAGCTTACGACGGAGCGCTGGCGCGTTGCCTCAACGTGTGAGCAATGGGGCGAACGTGGTCGCACAAGCTCAGTGGTCGCCCGCACACGTCAGTGAGATTATCGAATTGACTCAGGCCCAGGGCAGTTTAACCGCCAGAACCTACGAGCGACGCAGCTACACCCCGGCACCGTCAAAGTGGTTACGACAGTTCCAGATTCGACGAATACAATGAAATCGGACCATTAAAAGGCATGAAAACCCAACAGCCCTCTTCCCGTAAGCCGGAGAGGAGAATATGATGCACAAATCGTAAATCGCGGTTCGCATTTTCACGGGTTCGCCCGGCAAATGCTTCGAAACATTAAAAGCCCAAAGTTTTTAGCGACACTGGCGCGGCAAAAGCGGTGGAGTAACGTTGAAAACTTTTCACTTTGATGACGCCAGACTGTATGGGCACAGTGGGAGCAATCCATCATGCAGCGTGTCACAGAAAATGTGAGCATATACCAGAGCCGCGTGATTGCGGTGGTATTGGTGAGGCGGTGCTGCCGCTGGAAAGCTCTGGGTGGCCGCTGGGCTGGCCGGTGAATTCTGGTTTCGGGACCGTAGCGGCGGGAGATAACAATAGCTACGGGGGATAGATAAACGAAGGAGGAGACACGGTGAAGTAGACTGGCTTACTGCAGTTCTCTGGGTTGTCTTCCAACCTGGGCCCTGCACGATACCGGTCAGCTTAGTCACGTATGAACAGGTAAAGCCAAGTCGAGTCAGAAAAAAGGGAGGGAGCACGCTATCTATAAAGAGGACCGGAAGGAGAAAGATAAAGCCAGACGGGGAGCGTGTCTGTCTCATAATCTATCGTCTAGGCCAGAGATGATGCCGCAGGGGATATGACAGGTTTGCCGGAATGGTCGTGTCCCCTCGTTGTGCGCGGAGACCCCCACAGCCGCCAGGCTGTTGCATTGTCCTAGCTCCGAGCACGCGAGTTGCGAGCCGTACGAGGTGGTGACTACTACTATCCATGCTGCTCCTTCGATCCGTTGTGGCTATGCAAACCCATCAATGTGTAGCACGACCGTCTATAACGGCTCACTACTACGCAGTTCAACAATGAGCATAGCCACAGCCAAGCGGGCCTACGTATACCGCGTGAAACCTCGTAGCAGACACGCGCCCGGCCGCACGCAAACATTTGAACCTAGCAAACGAATACCAGCCATCAACCGAGTATGCACGAGGTGGAGAGGGCTGGTAGGATTTGAACACATGCAGACACACAAACGGATCCCTCTTGCCACGAACGCTTGGACACGCACAACCATCGACCTGTAACAACGGCGCACGGAAGCTTTTCCCTATCCTACGTCTCCCCCCTTCCCTACCTATACAGAACCCCCTTCTCACCCATTTCACCCTCTGAGCTGCTGCTGGGTGTGTCAACAAGTGTCTTGGCACCAGTTCTCACGCTCCACTTTCACTTGTTTCGCCGTTTTTTTCCTCCTCTTGGCTTCTTTTTGTTTGTTAGCCATGCCTCATCTTGAAAGCCGAAGGACAATCGTTTCCACTTGGCCGTCCTTCTGGCAGAGCTCGACGATTCGATTTAGATTATTTGCCAGGCAATGCGAATGAACTTTCAGCGACGTACTATGGGCCCCTAACTACTTTAACTTGGGGGGATTCATATTTCCTCGGTATAATACGGTAATCCTGTCAGGAGCTCTGGGAGAGCCGCCTGAACGGAGCTCGTGGGCTACGTCATGGAATTCGCATAACCATGACCAGCTCAAAAGCTTGAGGTCCGTTGTGAAAACCAGTTTATGGATGATCCTCTGATTTAATGGTGACTGAACAAAGCCCGCTAACTAAAGCGATCTCGTGAAATCGCTAAAGAATCAACTTCTCTTTGCTTAACGGGTTTTAATCGCAGGATCAATAACGAGCTATTGGTTCAATGCTTTCGTCCGAGTTATATTCCGTCCGCCGAATGACAAGAAGCGTCGTCAATACCTTATTAGATCATGACAAAGGTTACGTCCAGTCATAACGTTATTTATTCGGTAATACAAGAGGAAGCCTCGGGCCCCAACGATATAGAGGTCGACTCTTTGAGCCCGGGGATCTGTATATTGAGTGCTGTTCCGGAAGCGCTTCAGTCTGCCGTAGGACAATCGTCTCCAATGAAGTGGAACTCGGACAGCGAATGGTCGCTTCGATTACGCACTGACTCGTTTCCGTTCATCCGGTGGGCATTGAGGGACGACGCGAGCGGGTAAAGGGGGCGCGCGCACGCGATTGATTTGATTGTAATTACCCCGATCGATCGAGTCCTTCTTGCTTTAGAATCACCAATCAAGAGGCTCCCGGAACAATGAGAGGGAATTTCACCTTTGCCGAGGGAGCAAGCCACGCTGCTCTCTGCCTCGTTTTGTTCGTTATGGAGAGCGCGCACTGCGCATATACTCCACTAGTTCATTGTATAGTCATATATTAGTTGTAGCTCAGAATCCGTCGGTGCTTCAGTTGAATTTCCTGGTACCGGCATAGCGAGAGCCCGCGAATGGAGTGGTAACGATGCTCAGATGAGAGAATCGAGTGGCCGAACGTACCCTTCGCGTATGTCCAAATGATGTTGCCCCTCGCATTTGCAGGGGAAACGAGTTGCGGAAGCTCTAGGCTTTGCTGCAGGGTCTGGGGGTCTAGTTAGCTCTCTTACTTCCGACGTTCATAGTGATGTTCGGGGCAAAAGCCTGGACACCAAGAATGCAGAACGAGGTCCAAACAGTATTGGCCCGATTAAGATGAAACTCGATTTTCACCGGTTGCTCGATACTAATACCTTGAAAACTGTTCGACGTGTGTGCGCGTTCCACTCGCTCTCGCGAGCGTGTCGGGAGTCGGGGGTTTGAAATTGTGATGCACTCTCTTACCTCGAATTACCACGGCGTTGCACGTCATGGACGTTTGGCCGTGGCGATGGTTTACCCCGTGAGTCGAAGTTCACTTCAGGACTCCTCGTTTACGCCACGATTAATAAAAGCGAAAAAAAATATATATGTATCAGGTACCACCTGTGACACTGAATGGAAATTCTGCGGCGTCGAAGCCTTCGGAATGAAAAATCTTTATGTTAATCGATTGTTCCATGTAGAGCACACTCGCGCACTTATCCTTTTTGTGGTGTGTATTTACGCGTGTATTTTCGTAGGCCGTTTCGCATTTTTCGTTGTCAACTACGCTGCCGATGCGGTTACCGTAGGTCATAAGTATGCCTTGATTATAATGTAGATTTTTACGATAATTCACCCATCACAGTTAAAACGTTTACGACGATATATATAATATATATATATATATATAATTTTTCCCCATGTAATTGAACTTGCTTGAAACTTGAACGGTTACTAGTAATTGACAGTATTCGATTGGTCGTTGAGTGTGGATCTTTGGCCTCTGTTCCATAAGATCCTGTGACGTCGATATATGTATTTGTTTAGTTATGTATTATTTTCTCCAATTTTATCATCAAGTACACATTTATATTGAATTTTTCGCCTCTTTAATATTCAACAACGAGTAGCACGAACAATGATTTAATTCACTTTGCCACGTAATTTTCTTTATATATATATTTCTTTAAGGATTTTTTTCGTTTTTTTATTATTGTATTATTTAATGTTGGATTATGAGTTACGAAATATCATACACTTGTATAATTTACTCGCCGAGGGCGAAATTTTTTTTTTTTTTTTCAAATTTATACGACGACGTTGATACCGCGGGAATTTGTAAATGCGAGACGAGAGATTCGAGAAATAAGTTGACGTTTTCACTTGCACACGCACACGTTATACCTATCTATAATTAAAGTCCGTCTATCTACTCGACTTTAGATCCACTTTTCCCGGCGTCCTTCGTCGCCCGGCCTTTTTATTTTCTTGCACACTTTTTTCTTCTTCCAGTTTATCAATTCGACTTCGTCGACGTCCGCCTCGAGTATCTTATGCTGCGTGATCGCGTTTTAGGGTTTCGTGACTCTACACTATTCGAGTGACTCAGGTAAATCACACCGAACCCTCTTTTTGTCTTTCTCCAGTTCTCTTCTCCGTTCACGGTGACTTAAAGCACCCTTAAACTTTAATCTTTCTCATTCTTTTCCTGTCTTTCTTCGTTGTCGACTTTCGTGCGCACTCCTCTCCCTCTCCTCCGTTCTTTTTTCCCCGTCTTATATTCTTCTCACTCTCGAAATTTAGGTCGTCGGTACGGTCGCCGGATGTGGAAACACTGTAACACGAGACGAGGGTACACACATCCCTCTCCACTTGAGCGAGACGACCTCTCCCTGTGCACCTTTACTCTTCCTCCGTCTCCACTAGCCTCGGCTTCTTGAAGCGCTTCAGCGAGAGGGTGATTCACCCAACGTAGCCGCCGGTGGCGGTTCAGCCCGCGCTAAGGGATGTTCGGGGTTAAGGGCCGAACCTCGTGGACTCTGAGCGATCTATACCCGCCTTGCACTCTGCCCGCCGCAAAACAACATCCCCCTCTCTAAACTTTGTACTTCACTGTATATTGCTTAGGGACTTCGCATGCAACATGGAGATTATCCGACGCGATCATCATGTTCTCCCCGGCAGACCAACAAACACATTACTTATGTTGTAATCAAAAGCCCGAAACCTATAAAACGAAATGTCTGCCATTTCGTTGCTCAGACTACATATTTTATAATAATTATTTTTTCGAAAACTTTTACGAGATATTTATAATTCTATCACTATTAACATTTTACTCATGTCTTCTTTCTAAAGAAAAACTAGAAGACAGTAGACAACAAATATCGTTAATGACTGATGCGAATTTTACTATTCAGGTCAACATATTATATTCTAATCGAACGACCGAGTCTTAAAAACGAAATTTTATATCGTTATTCGGACGAAAACCTGGATAAAAAATATTTCTTGAAAATGTACATAAATACAATCACTATTAAAAAGTTACCGCCTACAACCTCCTGTAACCTCCTATGTTTAATGCCTTCTTCCTACAAAAAAAACTAAAACGTTACAGCGACCGAAGATTTTCAATCATCAACACTACCATTTTCATAAACCAAAAATCGAGTGACCGATATACATATATTGAAAATATTGAAGGTTACCAAAACTGCCTCATTCTTGCTATACACGAAAACATTGTGTCAGATGACTGGATACTGCCTATCAGAAGGATCTGTAGTACAAAAAGCAAACGACCGGGTGAATGGAAAGGGTGTAGTAGTAGTAGTGGATGCTCAGAAAAGATTGCATGAGAACCGAGCCAACCAAATGCACCCTTTTCCTTTTCCTCATTATATCTCGTGCAACACCGGGGCGATTGTTCTTGCCTGACCCAAGTCCCAGCGGAGAACGCTGGAACGCTTTATCGCCGAGTCGATATAGAACCACAGAGTGCTGCAGAAACAGCAACAGCAACAGCAGCAGCAACAGTGATAGCGGTTTCAGGGGTGGCGTAGCGCAACCCCCTGGCTTTATTTATCTCCGACCTCGCTTCCCAACGATTGTTTAGCACCGCAATAGAGAGAGAGGAAGAGAGATGCGCGGACTGAGAGAACGGAAGGTGGATTATCGCGTGGTCTGGCCACAGGCACGAGACCGGTTGCTAGCCGCGATTTTCACGAGTTTTCCCCCGAACTTCATGGGAAATTCGTATTGCTCGGTGGCAGCAGCGGCAACGCGGTCAAGTTATTTCTGCGAGCGCTCGAATGTTATAATTCAGCGAACGGTTGGAATTCACCCGACTAACGACATTCGAAATGTCACGCTCCCCCAAACGCTCGACCGGAGATTTGCAGGCTCTGCCTCTTTTTTCACGACCTCCGCGGGTTAAACATGATAATATTCAAAATAATATCTGTTTCGTGTCGGACAACGCAGCAACGACGGAATAACCAAGTGCACTGCAGGAAGGTTGGCATCGTATTTCTTCACTTCGCGTTTTTAATCTTGGTGCATCCTACGCTTTGCGGAATACGAAACAGGCAGGATGAAGAAAAGGGATGCCATCTACTCGGCGAGAAAATCGTGAGAAAATAAGTCAGAGGCGAAACTGCTGGTAAAATTCACGGGTAGCATCGGCATTGTTTCGACTGGCGGGCTAAACAATTGCTCTCCGGTGTCTCGTTTCTCTCTTCATACTCCAATAAACTACGTAATTTTGCATCAAATTAATGTATGTACGGTTTTCGCCTCGCATGCTCGGTCGAAATGGGAATACGACCGCCGCGGGCAATTTACCACTGCGGAGAGACCCGTTTGTGCGAGTCGAGCGAATATGGAGCGGCCGAAGGAAGTCAGCGAATGGAGAAACTGACAGAGCAAATGGGTGGTGAGATAGTATCCTCGACGTTCGAAATAGTAAGGGTGAGAGAGGGAGAGAGACAGAGCGAGAGAGAGAGAGAGAGAAAGCTGCGCGATTTAATTCAATTAAGGGCGACCGGTGGCCGCAAAGACTCAGGGCTCGTGTGTAGCATCTACATATCTCGAGGTTGAGTGCAAACGTGGTCGGTAGCTTCAGCCGCCGCGAGTGAATACTGTAAAATTGACGAATTATTGTAGCGTAAGTACGAATGAACCCATTGAATAATTCACCCCGAATTATTATTACTCCCCATCTGCTCATTAACGAGCGGGACGACACGTCTGGACACCTGATACTCAGAGGTTTCGCGTGTTTACTGTAATATCATATCTCTTGCCGCTGCAGTGCTTTGCAATTTTTCCTCGCGTTGTGTAGGGGGTTGAATCGCATCCGGCCGGGGCTCGGAAACCACCAGCGACAGCAGAACAGGAGCGTGGAAATGCCGAGGGCATCCAGTATACAAGTGTACTTTCCGCACACCGAGAGAAACGGCTCCCTCTGTCTCTCTCAATCTGTCTCGCTCTTTCCCCGGTCCACATGAATTTATCTCATCGCGCCAACAACCCTGGTCCTCGTTACGTTGCACACCGACACGTACGCTCGACCCCCTCGTGTGTATATCGATTGCCGTCGGTTAGATCGATACACATTTTATTTGCCGACCGTCGAAACAGGCTTGAATTATTTCGTTCCACTGGCACATTTTATTTGCCTCGATGAAATCATGGAGCTCGATCTTTGATATAACTGTATTTACATGATAAATGACCATAAACGAAAAAAAGAGTACTTATTATTTCACATAATCATGGCTTCCCTTTTGACTCGGATAATTTTATATTTTTTGATGAAAACTGGGAAAAGCAAAACCTGGCGATGAGCTGTTTATTTATTTATTCGCAATTGGCTTAATCTGAGCCTTTTGAAATAAAAGCGAAAAAACGTTTGGTAAATACCGAATGTAATAACGAGCGAAAGGACTCTAAATTTCCGGAGCGTCTGCCAAATACGTGAAAATTGTTGACCTCCCCGTCGAAGGCTACATAAAACATTCGCCTCCAGTCCGCTCGTAGTTTATCCACAGTCGAATGCACACTGCAGTGAGAAACGCGTGCCACGTTGGCCGATGCATATTCCTGCTACTTTAAAAGTGTACTTCCGTCACCCGGTAAACGCCTTTGAGGCACGTTCGACTCTCAGACCCTCTCGTCTCGCCTTCCCATTTCGCCCGAGCCCTAGGCCGTCCGTCAATTTCAAACGGCATCCTTGAAAAATAAACGATAAGACGCTAAACGTCGAGCCAAGCCAATGCGAAAACGTTGCTCACAAGTGAGCGAGCGAAAGACGAATTCCCCAACCCTCGGGAAAAAAAACATATCTCTCTTTGCGTTTCGCCAGACCGACCCTCTTGCACTCGATTCAATACCGAATATCGAGCGCTTTCGATATCTCCACCACACGACCCTTCGCAATGAGTGCACGTATATGCCCTTCGCGATTCCCTCCTCGAAGCCGCGAAGCGCGCACTCCGACCCTGCTCCTGTTCCCTCTTTCTTCATCGAGCACCTATTATACCTGACCGAGAAACCGAGACGCGAAAAATAATGCCATCGAAGTGCGAGTACTTACACAGGGCTTTCGATTTCACGCTGTTTGAGCAGCGAGACGCTGAGCCCTAGCGACTCTCCTCAAATATTTGATCAAACGCCTCGAAATGGCCGTGGAGGTTCCCGGTTAAACTCCTACAACAAGACGGCTGAGACTGTGCTCGGGATGCCGCTCCCTCAAGAATCGAATTGGCCGGCGCACCTCAGGGTAAATAAACAACGTCCTGTCCACGACACACATAACTACATATATATGTATATCCTTCTCTACACGTCCCTCAAATTCTCATCTTTGCGTTCGACTTAACGACCTCCCGTTACACCAGAAATGACCGGTAACGAAACAGGCGGCCGTGTCGTAAAAGCCTCCGACGATTAAAGCTCCTCCTAATGCACGTCTCTCGAGTGCACTTTTTTTTCGTCCCGGAGTAAAAGCGTCTTCCCGGAGTGTTGCCCCCTCGAACAACCCTTAGCGCCGCTCCCCGGCGAGTCGTGCCGGCGTCCAAGAGACACAACCATGAGCGAGACTCTCCCACCCTCCCGCCGAAGCCGCAGCAGCGGCAGCAGCCTCCGAGCGAGATCAACAAAAAAAGAACTACCGCTCCGTCGTTATTATCCCTTGGATTCTCGTGTTTTTGTATCCCGCTGACGTTGGATCCACTCGGCGACTGTCGCACCGCACAGAGTATCGTCGTTAACATGACGCGCACCCGCGAACCGGTGAAACGACGTCGACAACGTAAACGTTGTCGCGGGGGCGGCGAACTGGCGCACCGACATTTCGCGATCTCACTCCTCACAAGCTCCTCTCTTACCTCCGTAGTTTTGTACAATTGTGGTTACGATTACTTTGGGGTAGTTTTTTTCTTTCTTTAAATCTTAAATACGCGGAGCTACTGCTACGTCGAAGCGGAGTGTGTGTATATATATCTTTTTCTTTTTTTATGTAGGTGTGTTATCCGTATAAGGGGGTGACCCGCCGTCGGGCCGTAGGCCGTGTAGCACGGCTCTCGCTACTGCCGGCTGGCACAACGTGTACCCTCGCTACTAACGTGATATCCTCCCTCCAAGCGCCGAGCTTAGTCCCCTACTCCACCTGCGCGCCCGCCAACCAGACTTCTCCCACCAGGTCACCACGCCGAACAACCCCTAGCCCGTGTGTCTCGCGGCCACCCCTACTCGACGGGAAAACTCGCGCACGCGCGCTCTCAACCCGGGCGGCAAAAAAGCGTCAGGGACGTAGCGCGAGGCGTCGAGACGCTCCGCGTTGCCTGGGGCACCCTCCGTTTTTCCCGCATTCCCCACGACCACCGGTGCCCGAGTGTGTGTTGAGGTATACGTGACAGTGTTATCCTTTTTTTCATCATTTTTCCACCCCACCTTCCGCACCGGCTTCCCATCCGGCTCCCTGATCGGTTTCGTTCCTTTTTCACCTACTGCTCTGAAATGCGCCAGGTATCCCCTTCTGAGACGAGGGATGACCACCCCCCGCCCCCCCCCCCCCCCTCGCCCCTCGTGCCGTCCGTTTGTATCTTATTTCTTTTATTCATTCTTGATTTTTTACTCTTTTCCGCTTTGTTGGGGAACAGTTCTTGGAATATTTTTCTCACTACCCGGAGAGACCCGGCGATGTACCGGTTTTGGCGCTGGAGATAGATCGAGCACGTCGAAAGATTTTTCCAATTTTTTTTTGTCAGCCACTTCTGTCGTGGATGAGATTTATTCGATGTGAAATGTATAACCGAGTTTCGTGCGGACATTAGAGTCGGCTTTGGGATTTTTCTTTGCCCGCCACGTGGGATGTCAATTTCAAAGTCTTACTGGTATTATATTGGGATACGCCGGAGAATCGGAACGAGATTATTGAACGTGAATGTGGTTTTTCGATTTTAAGGAAAACCTATTACGGCGAGGATGAGGCTTGGCGTTGGCGAGGTCGAGTCCTTTGCCGGGCCACCGGGCGATATTAGGTACGCGACGCGAAAAAATGCGACGAAAAAGTTTATAGTTTCGAGGATTCGACGAGCTTTTGGTCGCCCTTCGCAATTTATCGGAGAATCCACGATAAATCTGCATGAAACACGAACGAATGGTAATATTATATATTTTATATTCAACGAAGAGAGATAAATATTATCAAGCTCCCCCTCATAACAATTATGTCACGTCAGGCGGAGTAAAATATACTTTTAGATAGCTTATCGATTCTCGACTGACACGCCACTGACATTTACATATACAGACGTGCCGAAAATAGATATTCTCAACCTTGCGTATGCTACAATAAGAATTGAGTCTGTTTGTCAAAGGACTCACGATTTTCGGATGTTGTGTCACCTCGTGTTGAGAATTTCTAATTCAAGCCTGCTGTGATAAACCTACACAATTGCCGAACTATGAAATCCTCGTCGATGAACCTATTTAAGATTCTTACTAAATATTGGAGAATTTAAAAAAATTCAAAAGTAGCAATTAATCTCCTACAAAAACGGCACATAAACGGAGAAAACTAATCAGTGAGTGATAACAAATCAATTGTATTAACGAATTTTTTGTTGTTGCAGCAAAATGTTCAGCTACCACAGCAAAAATGTTGTTATCATTTCGTTGATACTCTACTCTGTGTATGTTCCGAAAACGAAGACACGCTGTAACAATAAACAAAACCAATTTTTTGTGGATAAATTTGTATTAAAAAAGGTGTTATGTAAATATTTTTTTTGTCTACTTTTGTCGATATCTTTGATTCGCGTTTCGACTATCATGTAGCGTAAAGTAATGAGTGACTCGTACTGAAATTCCCGTTCCGAAATTTCGTCCACAATTATCAAAATTTCCACCAGAGCAGCTGATTACATTCGCGCAGTGCGTAATTACACCTTTAAAGTCCCTCGAATTGCGTTCGCTTTCACGAAAGGCAAATTTCTCGCTTCGCCCCCGAAACTTCAATATCTCAGCTCGTTTCCCCGAGCGCCTCCATCGCTGCTCGATCTATCAAAGCTCCTCAACCCTTCGTCCACTTTGCGCCCGTGTTTCTGTATAATCGTAAACTTCGTCAGGAACAAAAGACGAGCGCAATCTTCGTTTCCGGGTCGTGTGGCAAACGAAGTAGATTTATCTCGCGTCGGACTGACGAAGCTCGTCGATGTGAACCCCATCAGCATCGAGAGCGGGGGACGCGAGATATTTCGCGAACCCGAGAGACTGTGATAAAACCAAATTAGAAGAGCGAAGAGTTTACGGCGAAAAAAAAACTATTTGGGCAGAATGTGCCGCATTCAATTTTCCCTAACCAAATCATTTTTACTCAAAGTTATGGTAAATGGCCTGTGTAGTGAGGAGGGGTGAGGAGGAGGGGGGGGGGGGGGGGGGGGGGGTAGAAGGGAAGGGGATGTGCGGCGAGGGCCCTGAATGGTGGAAACGCGGGAAGCGTCGAAACGTAGTAGAAGCGCAAACCACGCGCCGTCGACACGCCGCTCAGCGAACTACGACGCCATATTGATTTTCCGGAGGGCCTCCGAACCACGCGCGCGTTTCGCCCAAACCCCCGTGGAGTTCCACAACTGTATTTCTCTCGTCGCTTCTTCTAACGTGGCGCGGAGTCACGTCGGGTTTTAAGCCGTTCTTCGCGTTGCTCATCAACCGCGACGGTTATATTGATATAACGAAAACTGGCCCGGGCGTCGTGTGGAAGCTTCGAGGACTTTAACGCCCTCGGTGAAAACATGCATATCGATTTGTCCGAAAGCCACTGGGTCGTTCGGTCGCTCGATCGTAAAACCCTCTACACTCTCTACTGTATTTTACAAAATTTATTTCTCATCCCAAACGCTCGCAACGTCGACGTAACGTATAGTGCGACGTCCACACAACTCGCAACGCAAATTCGCTCCCGCGTCCCGAGCGACCTCTCAGCCAGCTCCAGTTTGCAGCCAACTCTGCGCGCGACCAACTATACCGAACGAAGTTTTAAATTACGCCACCGTGTGGAAAATTAATATTCAATATTGCGATTGAAGTGGATTATTTTTTTTTGTTTAGCTTCGCCAGTGCGAAATCGGTTAATGGACATGCGGCGTGTCCCGTATCATTCAGAATCATCCGGGCAACAATCACTGACAATTAAAAACACATTTCCCGCTGTGACTGTGGACGGCGAAAATACGTATAAAATGTGGGCATTTTTAACGAACTGCGTTGTCTAGAGTGGGTCAGTCTTTTTTTTAATAAACCTAAATGCAAAAATATTGTTGAATGGCAAAACAGCATTTCGAATTCTGTTGTTGTTGGAATTCAGACTGATGGCTTCGAAATTCAGCATCGAAGTTCCAACAGGGAGCATCGGTACCCAGAAGATTTTGGAATTTTTCGACTGGGCTGACAATGAGACAGTAGCGAGGCTCGCTGAAACTCATCCGTCGGGACGCATTGCCCAACGGTTCATGTTATCGTGGCATCATCGGGCTGTTTCTGCGCCGTAAGTTCGTTGAGTACTGTGAGAGAACGTGAAACGAGCGCGGCTGGAGACCCGGGGTCGTTGAGAACGCACGCGGCCTCCAGCGCGTCCCACTACTACGAGCACTCCCCCTCCGTCTCGAACTCGGCGTGACTCGAGTAAACCCGTCTTGCCTCGGTCGAATATTCGACCGCTCCCCCCCCCCCCCCCCCCCAGACAACACCGTTACTATTCCAACCGCCACGTTATCTCTTTGAGGATTAAAAAACTTCCGCTGCGCCCGATAAACGCATCGACGCGTTTTCGGATAATGGCTCCGTATTTCGTCTGACCAAGAACTGGACTGCTCTACTGCCGAATACTAGCCGAGACATTTAACAAATTTGGCCTGGAGTTATTCTGAAGGAAAATGAGCATCGAGACCTATTTATGTTTTTATATGTAATAGGGGTTGATCGAAATACTGATATTCAATTTCACAAAAACAGCTATTATTGCGTTTGGTGATTAATTAAATAATAATTAAATAATGATTAAATAATAATTAAACAATGATTAAATAATAATTAAACAATGATTAAATAATAATTAAATAATAATTGGAGAATAATTAAAGAATAATTAAATAACTGCCATGATAATTAATATAATATTCTGATATTGATTGGTACTGATTGTGAGGGCGATAAATGCAATCAATTTGTTATTATAAACAGGATTAAAATGATTACGCGATTAGCATGTGTATGCCACTGATAAAAAATATGTCACATTGCGGCTATAGTAAATCCAGAGATTAAATAACATTGGCTTTGCTTATTCGCTCAAATTGTTTGGCGCACATTGTACGAGAGGATGTTTTTTCTTTTATCGTGGCCTAGTATTTAATTTATACAGTCGAGTGCAGAATTTTTCATTATCATCATCTATATGTTTTTCCCCAAAGGGAAGAGCGCAGGGGATAAGGAAAGAATGAAAGTTCCGTGAGGCGCGCATTCACGTATCCGCGATAGCAGGAGAGTCCGCGATGGCACGTGCCCGGGCTTCGTGATATTACGAGAGCATTTTACCTCGCTTTCACGTTTAAGGTTTTCATTTTGACTTGGATTAAACGGTTACTCAAGGTGTGAGGATCAGCGGCTGAAGCTGCAGTGGCTGTACTTATAACACGTGATGTACGGCGCTGAATTACGGCGTCACACAAGGCGATTGGGTGAAAGAACTCTTGTCTGAGCACGTAGAAACTAATAAGCTCATTATTCATCCCTAGGTCACTGTCACGAATTAGAATAATTTCGTTGAATAATTCAAATGCAAAAACTTAACCAAAGCTGTCAGCACTTCTTGAAATACGTCAAAAATCAACCGAGACATAGAAATGATCAACTAATATGTGTAGGAGAAAGATTTCAGATATTTCAACTGTTTTATGTGTTTAAGCAAAAGCCCAATCCGGCACTTCAAAGCGAAATTAAAACAGTTTCAGCGTCTGTTTGTATTTTTTACTGAAAATATAAATGCGATTTCATTCAATGGGTACTTAAACGGAGGGTTTTCGAAAACGGCAATTTCGCGAATCCGAGAAAGGGCAACGAAGTGGTTCGAGACGAAAACCCGGTCAAACCTATTAATTCTCCTGGAATGTTGCCCGACTCAAACGAGAAGAGGAAATTATTGCCTGGTAGAAATTTAGAGTTCGGGAAAACCTTTGATAATTTCAAGTAAACTAGAGATTACGATTGGGGAGGTGAGGCCTTTATGTATTGTTTTGTTTATTGCAAAGATGTAAATTTATATTGACAGCATAGAAATGTGGGATCCCGAACGAAATTTAATTCCCAGCCTGCAATCTTCTTTAATTAATCCAATCTCCCGTGTATCATAATCTCATGCGTCGCATATGAGTCTCCCGCGTTAACTGCACTGTCACCAGTATGAGAAGCTGTGCGGGAGATACTTTGGCGAACGACACGAGACATGAGCACGATATTACTGCCTCGCATCCTCCTTCCTTTCACGTCAAGCTTTTCATTTCGGAAGATATAACTTAATAGGGTCTGGAGGCAGCATATTACCACAAGGTCGAGTCTTGCCTACTTGAAGTTCGCAAAGAATTTAAGGCTGCCTGATGCGCAACTATGCAACAATGAATCATCTCACGATGCTGTTACAAGGAGTTTCTTGGAATATTAATCGGCCCAAACACAATTATTGTTACTATTTGCAACTTCCATGCGTTTAAATTTCCAATGAATTAAAAAACTGATCGTAACTACACCTAATCAAACTTTTTCTAATCAAACGATCGTTGAGTACTCTCAAAGCTATAATTCTTTCATTTTTAATAATAAGTCCTTGCAACTCGATAGTCACACCTACAAATTTACGATCCATCTGAAACCGCATTTGCCAGGGTCACGTGCGGTATACGATTCGACAAAACTATCCTTGGCCATAGAAGCGACCTTTTGCCTCGTTAGTGGTGAGTTGTCTCTGCCATGGAATGCTCGTCCAGCGACGGAGCACGTACCGGGTGTGCTACGAAACTTGTGGATGCGGCCATCCGATTCCTGAATACTGCTTTGCCACCCAGGTGTGTGTAATCTCTGGTTATAACTCGTCGAACTAGTTGAGAACCAACGGACTATGAAGAACCGAGCCATCCGTTTATACGACTTCTCGCAGTCTAGTTTAATAATGCTCAAGTTCGCGCGGTAAATAAATTTGAAAAAATAAGAGAAAAGAAAGAAAACGATGGAATACTAGGTTAAAGAATATGAACGATAAATTGGCTTCAGACACGAACAACGCTCGAACGGTATTTATCATTTTCACCGGTATTACGCGAGTAACTACAAATAAATCTATTTTCATATTTTCTCCACATTTTGTATGCAGCAATTTATTATTCCAACCATATTTCACATGCAGAAGATGTGAAAAAATGCATCACCGAAGTTCGATCAATAGAAGAAAAAATGGTTACCAAGTTTATCTTCATGGTGACTGTTCGCAGTACGACGCAATATAGCGGGTCCTTTCGGAGAGGGGAGGAGTGTCGAGTTTAATTTGACGAGTATCGACGGAGTCCTGCACGTAGTGGACTGTTACTGTACCATGTCGAGATTTTTCCTTGCCGTCGTCACTTCGCCTGGCAATTTTTCTCAAGATTTTCCCCGACCTTCGACACAGTGAAACGAGTACAGGAAATTCGAGGTAACGCGCTCTGTCGAATAACCTGCAGACGAAGGCCATAGAGCAGATGAATGGAATCGAGACTCCGGATTGGCAAAAAAAGATCTGTTTTTTGCATCGATTTGTTGGTGCAGTGCATCGAACGAGCTGGTATGTCAATTTGTCCTGTGTATATTCCAATAGAGAGTAAAAAAAAAGTCGCTGGAATGAACCATTTGAAAATCCGGGAAAACAGAAGCAAACAAACTTTTGATAGCAACAGTTTGCAACAATCCGGTCATACTCGTTCGCTGACTAACGAATTTGCAAGCAAACGAGGTCTCGATGGTCAGGTACTACTGTCCGCGTTACACAATGAAAGGTACATAACGATCGTTAAAATCGCAGCCCGTTAGTCTCGCGAATAATGTTCAATGAGTCGTCCAATTAAAACTTCGAGTCAAAGTTCGCACTTTGACTACTTACGAACGCGGCCAACGACCGTCTAGAGACAACTCCAGACGTGCTTCTCCAGTTCAACACGGTATTCGTATTCGTTTCCACCCGCGCGAATTTGAGAATAATAGGTATATGAATTTAAAATATTTTGGAACACGCTCCGAAGTTGAGATGACTGCTCGCTGTGGGGTGAGCTCGTTAAGAATATTCCATCAGAACCTTGTGAAACGTGGGCAATACAAAAAAATGGATTCAGGCTTTTGAAAGTTCATCAATATTGATAACGCAATGAATATCCACCAAACCGTTACAAATGAAAAGTGGATAAACGGGAAGACCCCTTTTTTATCAACAGGTTTTACAAGTTTCCAAAGATTTGAATCATTCAGGTACTCTCTTTCGGCGCCTGCAAGATTCACTAAAATGTCGTATTTTACACATCGGCTGAAAGAGAATTGAATTCACCCAAAATTGAAGCAGTTCAGTCATGACAAAGAATAATTGTATGCAAAAGCGAATGTAGCGATTCTAATTGGCCCAAAATATAATATTAATGTAATATAATGAGGTTTCCATTACTCCTTTGAATGTCCAAAGATAAAGGGGCGGCGTCCGAAGATGGATACAGAGCTCGAAGTCTTTTTATTTTCAGAATTTTATCCCACTGAGGCGACGTTATATATCCATTGGCGACGAGAACCTACCCCACAAAACCGGGTCGTAAATCCATCCGACTATTATTTATTGATACACCGCGGAGGTTCGGTAAGCCGCCCGGATAAAGGATTCGAGCTCCACAGCCAGGACCGAGAAGCCTCTCGCGCACAATGTTCCCACGTCCTTTTGCTCGCGCCCAGAGTGGCTACCCACTATTGTGGCTCTCAGGTTCTTAGATTTATTGCGAATTTTCCTCAACAAACGTTCCGGGATACGGAGAATATTGTTTTTTTTGTATTTTAATTGAAAACAATGAATGTTTGGTAAAATGCTTTAGGAGGAAGGATCATATTTTCCATGAAAAGCATTTACTACTCGGAATGATTGAGATTTTAGGATCGCGCGAAGGTCTGTATGGGGGCACTTGGCATGAAATGAGAAACCGAGTATGCGTCACCGTCGTCAGAACTACTGGCGTCGGTGCGGCAGAGAGTGATGACGGAACGGCAGACGCAGTTTCGAGAGTAGGAAGGCGGCTTACCGAGGGGCGAAAGGGGCGAAAGAGATAAAGTGCAAGAAAGGGTTGAGAAGGACTGAAGGATGGGCGGATGGGACAAGAGATGAACGGACGGACGGACGGTCGGGGGATTGTTCCGAGTTAAAGCTTGAGCCACTGTGAGCAAACAAAATTTGAATACGCTTCGCGGTGAGAGTGAGAGCTATAGGAATATCTCCTCGAATGGTGCGCTGTCGGTTCTCACACTCGCATTCGCCTAAAGGGCGTCTACGGGAGCTGAATTTTCGAATTCAGCGGATTTCTTGCGACATAGCTATTCCTATTAAAACACGTGGAAATGGTTAAACGCGAAATGCCGGCGGTGAAATGTAAATACTCTTTTCTTCACACTATAATATTAACCAAATGCGATGCATTTGTTCAAATAATGGCTGAGAAATATTTATGCTGAAACACTGCGTTTGTTTCCGCATAAAAACGAGAGGGTTAAAAAAGAACATTGAATTAAACGGTTTTTTGTACTTTTTGCGAAAGACGAAAATAGTAATGGAAAAAGGAAACACAAATATTCTATTAAGACTAGGGTAATCACACGCGCTGGCGCGCGTGCCTGAAAAACTTTGAGCCAAAATCGACCTCAGAAATATTTGTTTTCAAGATATTGACTTTTAATCTATACCATCGTTCTCAAGTCGCATATTCTACCCCTAAAAACACTGGTTAACAGCCTTTTTTAATTGATTTTGAAAAAGAAAAAAAAAATGTTGGCGACAATTTTTTTGTCAGAAATCATAGATCCGGCCCGGACCAAAAATCGCTAAAATCGACCTCAGAAATATCTCCTTTCAAAATTTCACTTATAATGGTTAATCAATTTTGCGCTGCGGCGCTCTTATAAAGCTTTAAAAGGACAGGCACCCGTCGTCTTATGTCAAATTTGACATCAAACTGATTTTGTTTAAAACGGACTTTTGTGGCAACCAATCGCAGCTCGAATAGTTTGCTAACAATGTTTTCCGTTACTCATGAACTTTTTAAAAGAGGGTTATGTTAATATTTTTAGGTTAAACAGTTGCACCGAAATGAAATCATCTGGATATTCTTCAACGATGTTTCTATTAGGAGTTAAATGGTTAATGGTTATAGAAACCACAACGCCGGCGTCCTGGAAAACATGCTGTTAAAAAAAAATGACGCCGACGACTGTCGACCTGCGCAATAAGTGAATGTTTCCATTCCGAATGACTTCGCTTGTTCAGCAAAGTGGCTGGAGGTCATGTAACCGCTCAGTTCTGTAATTCCGCAAGAAAAATGAGGTAAATTACCAGCCGCGAGATCCTCAGCACCACGTTGGGCGCACAGAGTCCGCGAAGTCGGGTCTCTCGCTTGAAAGACGCCGGGCGAGCTCGCGCGAGTAACGTCACGAGGATAAATGAGAAGTCGAATAAATTAAAAGAGCAAGAATTAACTACCCGTTGCGCGAGACCTGGCCGGACGGGCGGGAAGCGGAGGAAGATTTGGAAAGAGTTCGAGCGGAGTGGTATGAAAGCGAGGGGAAATATAAGTCCCAGGTCGCTGAAAGATTTAGAGGTTCAGAGAAAAAGAACGAAGATGAATTAACGCTTTGCGATGCAGCTCGCCCGCTGAACCGACGTTTTATAATGATAGCCTACTGACCTTCTTCAAACACGGAAAAAGATATAAGAGTGGACGCATATTCCGCGGATCTTCGCGCAAACCGCTCTTGTCCAGGTTGATTCTCTTCGCAGCATTTAACTTGTGGTTTACTCTTATTTTCTCATGCGACCTGTACTTCCAGGTAGCAACATCAAATGTTGTTGATGAGTGAGGAGCGTCATAATGCAGATGGCAATTACGATGAAGCTAGTCGAAATCCTACAATTTTTGTAAACGAAATATTCAGTCCATTCACCTTAGCCACGCGTCGTTGATATAACCGTTGTGCACCGGAGTAGCTTATTCGCGAGAAATTTGTTCGCGAGGGGTAGAACCCCGTGGGTTACTCAAGTAGAATACTTTTTGCGCACCTTTACGGCTTACTAACGCTGCAGTGGATTGGCTGAGGCGCTGAAACCCCGCTGGCTTAATTACGCGATAGCTGCGCACCACGGGCGACGCTCGACGAGGGAGAGTCTGACAAAAAACACGCGGCAGATCCGGAAAGTGGTAATGGATCCGGTAAAAGACAGTGGAGCTGACTTGCCTGTTAGGGAACGAAGCGGGCGTCGTCTTGTTTCACAACCGCCTTGTTACGAATGTCAGCTGATTGGCCGGATAAGCAAAAATATATTCGATTACTTAGCTCGTGAAATAGATTGAGCAGTGGAAATGGACGGACAAACATGGTCAACCTGGTCTGCGTCCATTATGGCACTCCTGAAGTACATTTTAAGGCTTCATCGCTTCATTATCATTTCCTGAAGAGAGATGCTTAAAGTTTCAAATCGGTTGACAGCATTTTACGTGCATTCAAATAAATCCGCTTGAAACAAATAATTACTCCTTGTGAGGGTATCGAGGAATACGATTGTCATGGATTATTCATACACCATCTGTAATGGATACGACGAAGATATTTGGCGAAGAGGAGGGCCGCGTATAAATCGGAAATCGGAGCTGGAAGCCTTCCGTATAGAGTATGAGACGAGCCAGATTGCCGGAAGCGGAGGGTCGGCCATGTGGATTTTCGTAGAATCGAGGGAGTAACGGAGGCCCAGAAAGAGGGAGGCTATAGTGACAGGGGAAAGCACTTAAAAGCCCGGGAAACCAGAGTACTCGGTCCGTCGCAGCCGGGCAAAGAAGAGCTCGCCCGGTGGGCGAAAAAGGCGAGCTAGAAAAATAGACGCGAATGCGAGCGAGAGGGAAGGAGGAGGGACGGACTGTTTCGCAAAAAATATACCGGGTTGCACTGGGCTACACTTGAAAGAGAAGTGTGTCTCGGCATTAGCGGCTGTGGGAATAAAAGAACGTGTTGAAAACAAACGCATGCTATATACATTGGTGGACTGACGCGCTGTACGCGTTGTCTTTTCGCTACATAAAATCCAGCTGGTCCTTCTCTCTTCCGACCTTCCTATTCAGCGACGCCTGTGACTCGCGAGACTCGGTTGGCACGCTTTCCCGGTCCCGGTTACGTTCCCGCGTCGCCTGTCCTTGCGCGCTGAAGGACAGGCGAGTTGACGAAGTGCAGAGTTGCCAACAAGTTTTATGTACGAATATATGCACAGACTCGACTCACTCAGCTTACTTATTCGCCCGGCTCAGCTTACGCGGAACCTTCAACCTTCCTCGTACGGAGCAAATGGTCCTGGCGTTGCATAAGCAGAGAGGAGAGCGAACTCTCGTGTGGGTAACCAACGAAAGTCTTAGCAAAAACGACTAAATCTGCGGTTGCACGCGGAGGAACCGTAATGACACAGAGGTAACTATAAAGTGCTGGCTCGACATTTTTTGTCCACGCTTTAAAGTTACACGACGAGTAAATTTACGTTATAGGCCAACAGCTTTATAGTTGGCATAAATACTACGTTATTGTATTCAGTTGTGACTGCTTAAAAAAAATGAGCGGACAGTCTGGAAATTAATAACTGCCAGTTCATTGTTACCAATGTCTTTTTTTCGCTAAATATGCGAGTACATAATTGTTCAACTACATGTTTGGATAATCAAAAAATATCTCCTCCGATTAACTGAACATGTAATTCACGGTTTTTTGTAATATTCTTTACCGTCTAATACTTTACGGAACATAAAAAAATGTTTCCCATAATATTCAAATAAGTGTAATTTGTAATTCATGAGCATTTCTCAGCCGAAATCTGCAGTGCATCCTAAACACCCTCATTTCCGTGTAAGTCACGTGTCTCAACATTAGCACAAGCTTTCATTGTGCACATGTACATACTTTATCTCCAGTTATATATTTGGCCGTAAAGTATACACAGCATATGTACTCTCACGTGCACCGAGTATATATTTTGCATGTGCTATCCTTACGTCACTGGGCATTTTATCTCACGATTTCCATTCACTATTCTATTTCTCGTGCCAAGTGACTATGCGGAACGTCGGCCGAACTCTGACGGCACGGGACACCCGACGACTTATCCCCTATCTTGGTGTCTGACGCAGATCGGCAGTTTCCACTTGCGCCTGCCGACTCCATTCCAGCCCTGTGCGCGCTGTACAAGCGGATCCTATTCGTTTCCCAGACGTATCCCAGGTACCCAGGTCGTTGAGACCTGCAGCTCCCTGTACCGCTGCGCTAACACACGCCGCCGCGTGGGTCTGTGTGACGTGCGAATGTCTCGCGACGTACGATTGGGTTCTCGCGTAGAAAACGTGCGCGCGCCCCGAGGAAGGGAGTGGAAAATGACGGAGGTGCAAAAAGGTGGCGTCAAGCCTGCGAGAGTCCCGCGGGATGACATCTTCCTCGCGCGAGATCCACGAGAAAAATCCGCGTGAGGAGCAATACGAACGGCCTCGTGTGCCCGACGAAGAAGCGAGCGAGAAACGTTTTGCGAATCGTTCTTTGCGACGAAGAAGTG
The DNA here is from genome assembly GCA_963932165.1 of Pimpla rufipes. NCBI lineage: Eukaryota > Metazoa > Arthropoda > Insecta > Hymenoptera > Ichneumonidae > Pimpla > Pimpla rufipes. The sequence goes on from OZ010634.1 coordinate 9,806,353, forward strand.
TGTAAGAGAAGCCACGCGAATCGTTCTTACCGTCGTACGATTACGGTAGGACACGCATCGAGTGACTCCCCGAATGCTTCTCTCCGCGGTCTATCTTCGCTTATGCTGGTTTTTTTTTTGCTCGCTCTGGCCTTCACCTTCTCCAGGGAATCCGCTGCGAGGCTTCGCGGGTATCGATCACGTAGCTAGTCGTACCCTCGGTCTCTCGTCCTCTCGCTCTCGCATATCGCACACCGCGAATATAACTCGAATCCTCCCGAGGGCTCGCGCTCAAATCCCTTTTTCATTCGTGTCCCTCATTCGCCAATGCTAACTCCTCGAAGTGAGTTTACAGTCCGTATATATGCGAAGGGGCAGGCGTCTGGGGTACGAGAAAAGCGTGACAAGCTGTCGTGCGAAGGGCCGCTGAGATTCACTGTCGAGATTTCGTGAAATTTCGAAAAATAACATCGCAACTGAAGATTATAATAATTGGTACTTGCGAATAAATTTGAAGGAGTCTTCGTTTTGTGAAAAGCAGCAGTACATTATTTCCAATTTTAGCAATGTTTTTTGTATCGGCTACTCGAAGTTTGTTGGACATTTTTCGTCTACTAGCAACAACGTGCTCGCTTCGTTCGCACTCCTTGCTTTTCATTTATCGTTTCTTGTGGCCAATACAGCCATTCAAAACGCGCGCCTGACTGCAGCGGCCACGACAGTCTGAATCGATTTATATCGAAGCCGCCGCCGACCAACAGGAATGCTCGAAAGGCGGCTTCAGATTTCGACTTCGATGTGTCATGTCCCTTCTAACAGAGAATCTACATAGCTGTAGCTTAAAATAAATAATTCAAATCTGCAGGATTGACCAAACAAATGAAATTAAAGATTCATAGAAAACGAGGGGCACGGTACGTGAGCTATTTGAAATGCCCTGACGTAGACAGCGACCTAGCGATGTTGTTGCCGACTGCGCAATGCAAGGAATTTCTGCAAGCCTTTACTTTGATTAATTCAGGAGCGGCAGACGTGCCGAGCTTTACCATCGACGGGGTAAAGACCTCGACAAGTCTCTCGGGTTCGACATTCACCCTGTCGGTGGGTGGCCCGCGCGATGCTTTCGGTGTAGTCGAATGAAAAACGACGGTAGAATCGATTAGTCCTGATTGATTGTACCTTCCGGGATCGCAGCTTGTAAACGAACTTTAATTCCATTTTTCGATCTCCCTTAATCGCGCTTTCTACAAATGATTTATCATTTCGCAATTAGAGGAGCGAAAAAAATAAGCAAAAAACTTGGAAAGAATAACGAGACGGAGAGCAATTAAAAGCACGTTATAGAGCGTGGGAAGCGGTGCCATGCGAATGTCGATTAATCGTGCATTCATTAAAGCTCCAATTCCTAGGTGCCAGTCATTAATTATTCAAAGAAAGCAAAGCGAGTGTGAAACGCGTGAATTAAAAAAGCGTTGGTCGAGTGTTTACTCAACTAGTTTAGTCAGAATATACACAGTAAATACACCACTTGCGTCATTTGAATGTGGAGGTTTATAAATAATACGCGTTCTGATTTACGTACACTCGGATTGAATTTTTATAGCGTATACCGAAACGATTAATATCCTAGGCGGACGCGGGTGCGACGTACGAGAGCGAGCGAATGCAAACAAGCTGCGCTTATGAAGCTTCTATTTGACTTTGGGTATGTTTTTTCGCCTAGCCGAACCAATTCACGCACTCGAGTCCCGAGACTCTGCTTTTCTTTCTCAACCCATTCATGAGGCGATTCAACCCCTCCGCCAATTCAGACCGATCGTGCCGATCCTCGAAACGATTTGCATAAAGTCCGACTCAGCTATTTCCAAATTCACTCCGGATAAAAGTGCAGGCTGGGGGACAGATGATTTGTACGAGAGCTTACGTCTGTGTGTATCTGCAGTCAGATCAGCACCTCGCACCAGAAATTCAGCTAAACCGGTTCAATCTCGGCAAACAGCATTTGGAAGTTTCGATACAATTTTACGATATCCTTATCGTTACAATAAACCCGCCAGCACGCATGGAGATCAGTCCTAAAATATATTTATAAAAACCCCAATAATTCAGAGTTTATTCCTCACGACGAAATTACACTTTTTGCTATAATTTTGTTAGGAATCGCGAAAAAGACGCTGTAATAAAATTAAATGGAGAAAAGTAATAGCGGCACTTTTGTCATGCTCAACCATCTGGCAGCGACAAAGAGCTGCAACAGGACCAGCGGAAACGGCCTGCCAGGGCTGAAGTAACTTTCAGGAAAATTAATTAATGTTTTTTTTTCATCATTGCAACCCCTTCCGACCCAGCCGGCGTTTGTGTAATTACGTTGCAGACCCTTCGGGCAACACCCTTGTCGCCGTCGTGCGTTCTATGAGCCATTAAATTACAGGGCGACGGATTTTTATAATACGTTTGACTAACACGAAACTGAATTTTTGCCTCGGCCGATCACGCACCGACTGTAACTACTGAAAAAAAGCTTAACGCCCTTTTGCGCGGTCGCGCTTGCCACACAGACGCGCTACACCATGGACGGGTGGTTTCAACCCGTCGGTTTCCTCGTCGTCTCGAGGGATCCTTGACTATTTGCACGGAAATCCTTTTACCCGGCTAAAGTCGCCGCAGCGGGGCGTCCTGCGGTTTTAATTTCACTGCACTAACATCGTCCAGCGATCTCGCCTCTTTTCACACGCCATTTACGGTTGAGCCTCAGCAATGCAAAGTCGCTTGATTTTTCATCCAAAAAGTATAATATATTTTTGCTTAGATCTCCATATTCATTTAACCAACACGTTAGTTTCAATCATTTGCATTTTACCTTATGCATGGCAGTGGCAAGAGCGTGTTGATAGCTGATTTGTCATTTCCGACGTGCTTACGAGTGTTCTATCACTTTTTTCATTCGTTTATCCTGGCCTCCCATTTTTCTGCGTCATCTACCTGGCTCCTCAGAATGTCGTGAGGATGGGAAATAAAGTATCGCACTAGGAATCCCTTTTCCACCCTTAGAGATTGTATTGTCGACCGGTGAGGTTTATATATTTATTTAATGGACGTGTACAGAACCCGTTGTACGATAAGGGCCTACTTGTTATTTACCAGAAGCTCTAAAACCGAGAGTTTTTCTCGATCGCTATCTCGCGAGTTATAGTATAACGTACATTTTATTTTAACTCGTGTGCTGCGCGATGGCTTTCCGTAACGTTGATGGCAACGACACGGGGAGGGTGGAGAACTATATCCCCCGAAGATGCGTCGTTCAACGAGCTCGCGGTTATGACGCGGTTATTCTCGTTGCGGAACATGGTGAAAAAACAGTAAAAAAAAAGCTGGGATAAAGCGCGGAGAACATTGCAGCACTGGAATATTTTGTTTACGATGTTCGGATCGAGAATAGTTTTATCGGGCGTGCGTTTAATGGTTTACACGTCATTTCGTGGCTAAACGATTAACCGAGGCACAAATATATTGCACACGATCAAAGGTTTTTTTTTTTATTTCTCTGACAGGAAACTCTGAGACTTTAATTAATTTTGTATTTTCTTGAACTTTCTTAACTAAAGTTTTAAGCGCTGCAGCAGAGTCATCAGTTTGCCAGAACAGCAAGTTAGCCGCAAGGCTCTCAGGATTCCATCGAGTAGTAATGGACGTTAATATTAAAAACTCCCTTAAAAAAAAATGTGTCACGATTATTCCATCGAAAATTTCGATTTTGCCGCTTTTCGACCGTAAGTCGGAACTTCGAGTTCTGGAAAAGACGATTTCGAAAAGTAATTTTATTTCCCTCGCGGAAAAAAATAGCATGGGAAACCCATATCGGCGAGAGTCTCGGCAATAGTCTCGGCCAGAGTCTCGGCAAAAGTAAAGGAGTCACGGATAGGATCGGATCCCAAACTCCTTTCGAGAATCTCGGCGAGAGATTTTATTTTAGCAAAAAATATACAAAATCTTGGCGAGAGATTTTATTTTAGCAAAAAATATACAAAATCTTGGCGAGAGTTTCAGTGTACTTTTAAAATAATAAATTCAGCGAATCTCGGTGAGTTCCATCGAGGTACTCACTTACAAAATTCAGTGCATCTTGGCGAGAGTCTTGCCGAGATTTTTATCGAATCCATTCGATAAAAGCTGACAGCTAATCGAGATATTAGAAGTCACGGGCTTTTAATTCCGGATACTTCATTTACTCGAATTCGACCGAGTTAACCGGTTCGATGACGTACGCATCCGGGATGTCTTCGACTTTGCAGTAGAAACAGACTGATATCAGGTTCGATATGTCTATCACTCGCTCCTCATCCTCGAAACGCAAAACAGTGTGTATGTTTGAGAGAACGCCGTCCGCTATACATGTCAAAAAAGGATTTTCCACAACGCAGGGCCTAAGGATTGCGAAGTTTCTAGCCAAGCATAAACATAACGCGGGGCACTGACAATCTGCGGTGCGTACGAAGCATCGAATCTGTCCAATCCTGGTTATAGCGCCTTGAGCCGTGTATGAAGCAAACGATGAATTAGTTTTCTTGCTCCTTTTATAGTCCGTCGAGACAAACAGAATTTTTCCCTTCAGAAGTTTCCGGTAATAGAAGATTCTGCGGCTATTTATATTCGCTCGCTCACACACTGTTGCTATTTCGGGAGGAATCGGAAGCAGTTCCGTACACGTTCCGACGGCATAGACCCCATTCGCTATCAATCGCCGCTTCATTCTTCCACATTTTGACTCCAAGTTTTCACAGAACTCGTACGCTGCCTGTCCTTCGACTAAATTCTCGTCTTTCAAGCTGGCGAGATTTAAAAATTTCGAGACGCCAGCATATATTTGCAACTGCGCTGCATTACTGCCATGGACGAGTCGCTTCAGTTTTCCATTTAAATCCTCGAAAGGAAAACATGACGTCGTCCAGAGAGGGCCGAACTGACGCACCGTTTCAGGTAGGTGAAGCAGTTGGTGGACGTTATTCGACATGTGTCTCCGGTGATACAGGACATCGAATCTTCTAACGTACTCGTTCAACGCATCTGAGGCTGTGGTGAGTGTCTCCGCAGGTATATTTGTTCGGCTCAATAGCGAAATACCGAGTACGAGCAGCTTGTGATGTTCGAAGTATACCTCTCCCAATAGACCGGATATGCATGGTAACGAGTAGTATATCAACCACAATTTAAGCTCGTGGGCCTTCCAATACGCTAAATGATTTTTTATCGATCTCGGAAGGTTCTGTACGAATGACGGTGGGGTCAGAAACTTGAGCCTCTTATCGACCAGGTTAATGTGTTCGGCGATCGACGAAGGGTGGTCGGAAAATTTGGAACTGAACCAAAAGTTCAAGAGATTTTTTACCACACCTTCAAATAAATGCATGACGTCTACGGCGATCGCCCTCATGTAGTTATGCACGATATACTTCATGACTGTCGGGCCTTTTACGCCGCAGACCGCAAATCCTGCATTGAACGCTTGTTGCGCTTGTTGATCAGTTTCTTCATCAGTCCGTAGTCGTACAGGCTCATACGGATACACGCGCACGGATTCATGCGGTAGTGTCTCACCTTTTTGTTTACACTTTTGGCACCCAAACTTGCCGTTGTATTGTTTCATGTTGTAAAAAAGAGCCTTCGCTGGTAGGTCACAAGTACAACAAATTATAATTCCTTTTACAGTTAGAGGGTTATCGTCGCCTGGAACTTCTACGATGACGCCTTCCCGCAACTCCCGAATACTTTCCATCAGCGGTGTCAAAAATAAGTTTGGCTGAGGTTTATCCTCACCGAACCACAAAGCGACGAGAAGAACGTTTTCTTTCCGCATTCTCAGCGAGTAGGGCAGTTCATTAATGACCAAATATACCGGCCAAATGCTGAATTTCGACGATTTGAAAATGTTCACTCCGTCAACATACATCATGAATGAAATATTGGACGGATTTTCTAAAAAGCCACCATTTTCCCTAAGCTCTTGGTAAACTGCACCATCGTATATGTCCGAGTAATTTTCGGGATTCTGAGGTCGTCCTCGTCGGTGATGGTGTAACGAATCACGGAAGCCAGGACGCTTATATAAAGCTTTCAGCTGCGAGGTGATTGACGCTTCGAGGAAATAATTAATTTTCGTCGGATCTGCACACGACGCACATAGCGATTTCTGATCGTCGACGGTGTGAAAGCATACGGAGCAATAAAAATGTCGCAACAACGGCGTTTCGATTTTTGTAAACTGCTTCTCGAAAGTATATAAGGACGTTCTGCATTTGTTCCCTGGGGGACAATGTAACGCCACGTACTTGAGCAGATCAGCCTGCATTTCTTTGCTCATGTTATGTCGCACGATCATAGACATGGTTGCAATGAGGCTTTCGTTCAGCGTCAACGGGGCTCCTTCGTAAAGTGGTTCATTATTCTGCTGAGGAGCTGCAATTATCCCATCATCCTCATCGTCCGACGAGATAGAACTCCCATCTGTTTCGGACGCATCATCGGAGATATATTCGTTGCCCGATCCGCTATTAGAAACATTTTCCTGAGCTTGGGCGATCTCTTCTCTCGGCGACCGATGGTCACAATCGTCAGAAGATTCTTGCTCCGAAATCCTTTCCATTATTGCTAATTCTGCTCCGCTTTCAGAGTCATCATCGCTTTCCTCAGAACCGCTTTCGTTCACCGCCGAAGTGTGATCGCTTTGCTCGGAATCACGGGCGATTCTGTTAGCCATTTCTATCGGTCGACCATTGTTCTCGTCCAATTCTGACTCCGATTCTGAACTACTGCTTGGAGCAGTCAGACACTTCCTTTTTAATTTATTCAAAGCACTCTTCGAATAGGTGTGCAGCCTTTTCCAAGCACGAGGCATTTTTAGGTCTTCGGAAATCTAATTGAACCAAAGAAAATAAATATAAGTATGCGCTCGTTTGTAGACTAAGATCGCATAATGGCTGTAAATATTTTTTTCTCGATACTAACCGCCTCCGTTAATAAATTGGTTTCTCGTATGGGTTCAATCGATAATGCTCTCGTCCTCACCCACGACGCGCTTACGGCGCGACGACCCGCGCTGATCGGAGCGACGCTACTGGACCACCGAGGACCGGAAGAGACCCCGTGACGCTCGTGACGCGATGGTCAGATGGCTTTCCACGTGTACCTGCTGTATACGCAGTATACACCGCTGTATGCACCGAGGTCCTCGCCGCGGTACCGTCGTCCCGGGAGCGTGTCTATCGGGCGAATTTCGAGCGATTATCCGCGCGCTTGCGGCCAACGCGCACGAGGGACGACATTTACCGTCGAGCCCTTTCCACGACGTCCGCGGGGTCGACGTTTATTCTTTTTTCGGAGACCACTATATCGTTACTTCGGGACCCTCACGTCCTAGGGAACCTCTTTCTCGATTTCCTCCTCCGCCTTGTCATCCACTTCGTATTCGTGATCGGAGTCACGTTGGTATGCGTGTCCACGAGACGCGATCCAATTTAATAAGCGGACCCCGACCGCGATCCCCTGGATACCTCGACCGCGGTCGTGTCACACAATAACGACAGAATTCGCGATATCCGAAGTCGTCGACAGCTCGACGCGATGCGCGGATCTCGGACTCGCGGCAGGCGCACTGAGTCGACTCGAAAAATGCACACGTCGCGGACTTCTCGCTCACTCTCGAGCGACGGTTCACCTCGGCGCTCCCGACATTAGTAGTACCGATTTCGTTACCTCGAAAACGCGGTGCACCAACCTCGCCGCCGTTCGATACGATAAGATTCCGCGTTCGCGTCGGCACAGCCGCCAATGCCCAGTTGTCGCACGTTCCACGCGCGCGCGTTTGACTTCGTGTGCCGGTGCGGTAACGGAGGAAATAAAAAGCCACACCCGGAAAGAGCCGACTCACTAATGGATCGCATGCGGATTTATCGAGCGAGAGAGAGAAAGGCTGAGCTTGTTGCCATCTCTTTTTAAATATGAAAATTTGACATTCGCGTCATTCGCGTCAGTCTTCACAGACAATTCGATGTTTCAATGCCACCTGTGATGATCGCGCGCTCGGTCACTCGCTCGGTTGCTCGCTTGGTCGGTCGGTCGGTCGATCGCTCGCTCGTTGCATAGTGACAATCGTTGACTGAAGGTGTCAAATTCATCTCGGCTCGCAGAGACGAAAATAATCTCGTGGCCTTTTTGTATACGAGACTGAGTCCAGCGGTGAGTTCTTTACAATTATTTTCTGTCTTTTGCAGTCTCTCCACTATTATTTTGCTTTGCGTATAACGAGAATAATAATAAATAATAAAAAACGTTGTTTACTGACTTTTTTCACGTTGCGCCTACATTTTTTCATGTTATTACGACAGGTTTTACGAGATATGTACGCCCTAGTATTTTGGGAGAAGACCAAAAACACGAGTGTCGTCGAAACGACAGCGATTCCTGCAGGTACAGCGAAAAACGAGGTTGTGCGGGTTCTCTTCGGAAAGAATCGAAGATATTTAGCAAAGATCATCGAATTTAGCGGTGAGTGGAATCAATGCCCTGCTTTTCTTACCATTCGATGGATTTCCACGAGGCGCTCGCGGCGCGAACGTATAGTCGCCCGCGACCGCCCGGTCGCGAGGTTAGCGCGATCGTCGCACCGGCTTCTCGTTCTTTACGAAAATTATTCCTCGAGGTCTCGTGAAAATGCGATAATACCACGTAATTTTTTTTTTTTTTTCAATCTTTAGAAGACGACGATTATCTCAAAAAATTAGATGTCTCCAATGAAGGCGAATTAATGGGCGTAAAACCAAAGAGAGGCAAGACAAAGACCACGGTGAGAGCCAAGGAAAAAAAGAAAATTGAACAATCTCTACTGTTGAGAGAGACAGTGAAAACGGACTCAACTTTGGGAACAACTGCAGCATCTCCGGTACATTTAGAGCTCCCATCGAGCTCTTGCTCAGAGGTGTCAAACCAGTCACCATCGACGTCAAAATTATGTCATCAGCCGTCAGAAAATGTACGTTCTTTTACTTCGTGAAATCGAAATTTTTTTTTTCGCAAAAAAAAAACGGCAAGGGGTACCCTTTCTAAAAATTTACGATATTTGTATGTAAACGTTTTTTTTTTCGACTTTTCATACAAAAAATAATATTTTAGAAAAATGCTGACTTAAAAAATGCACTTCTTCAAGGCACGTGCCGGACCCTCTTCACAAAGCTGTCCTTGGGAGTTTCCATCGCCGAAATCTCCTGATTCTGTAGAGCCTCGGTCCCGTTCAACGACTCCTGAACGTACACTCTCTCGATCGCCAGATCCGAAACGGCCGAAGTCGCGATGGCCAACTCCGAAGGGACACTGCTCTCGACTGCCAGCTCCGAAACTGCAGCGGTCCCGTTCAGCAACTCCTGACCGACGATTCTCTGCTTCGCCACCACCGAAACGGCCACTCTCTCGTTCACCGCGTCCAAAACTGTCGCGCTCATGTTCCTCAAGTTCTCGATCTCCCGGCTCGAAGAAAGCGTTCTCTCGATCGTCAACTCGGAAGCGGCCGAAGTCCCGATCGCCAGCTCTGAAACGTCCGAAGTCCCAATCGCCAGCTCCAAAACGGCCGAAGCCTCCATCGCCAGCTCCGAAACGGCCGAAGTCGCGATTGCCAGCGCCAAAAAGACACCGCTCTCGATCGGCTCCTAGGAGACACCGCTCGCGATCGCCAGCTCCGAAACTCCCGGTTCCGAAGGAACACCGCTCTCGATCGCCCGTCCCAGAACCACGATTCTCGGTTTCGCCAACGCCGAAACGGCGAGTCCCTCGTTCGCCGCGTCCAAAACTGCCCCTTCCTCGTTCGCCAGCTCGAACCTCTCGTTCATCAACTCGAGAACGGTCGCGCTCACGTTCCTCAACATTTCGATCTCCCGCCTCGAAGAAAGCGTTCTCTCGATCTCAAGCTCTGAATCGGCCGGAGTCCCGATCGTCAACTCCGAAGCGGTCGAAGTCCCGATCGCCAGCTCCAAAACGGCCGAAGTATCGATCGTCAGACTTCGGCCGTTTCGCTCCGAAAAGACACTGCTCACGATCGCCTGCCCCCGAACCACGATTCTCTGGTTCGCCACGTCCAAAACGGTCTCTTTCACGTTCGCCAGCTCGAATCAGACCCTGCAGTTCATCAACTGGAGAACGGACGCGCTCGCGTTCCTCAACTTCAGACCGGCATCACTCACGTTCACCTAACACGTCAAAGAAGAGCTCTCACAAGAAACGTGGACAAGTACACTTGTAACCCTTACACTTATATACATGTAGATGTACATATAACATTAATTCTATTTCTGACGTGTAGGTGGAACTTAAAAAAGGTTCGGGAGTCTTCATCTGCTATGCAGAATTAAAATTAATTCAAGCATATTGGGAGAAGCCAAGAGAGATGGTGAGGCGTCTCCTTCTTTGTCTGGTCGGTCGGGAAGCTCTGATAACTATGACAGCAAGAGGCACGAAAACTAAAAAAGGCGGGACCGAGAGCGTGAGCCGAGGCATACCAAAGCCAATATTTGATGCCGTGCTCCGTACGCATTTTTTTTCGCTGCTACGCTCTTATAAAGATTTAGTTTAAAGGTTACGGGCGTTGCCGTGCCCAGCGTCTTACGTCAAATTTTATAATTTTGTAACCTGATATAGTCGTTTTCGCATTTTAGATTGGGTTAACAAGAAAGGAGCCTATAAATTGACGGAAGCAAAATACGTCCAGGTGATAAATCTACAGCTGGGCACTCTTCGGAACCCGAAGAAATAATTTTTTACATTTTTTCCGAAATTCGAAAAATTTTCCAAAATTCTTATACAGAATTGTACTACCAGAACTATCTTAAGACTAAAAAGGATGTCAAGTTTGCGTTTGATTCTAGTTGGTAATGTTCAAATAAAATATTTAATCCATTGATTTAATGTATAGAATAAGAATTTCGGCAGAACTCTCGCCGAGATTTACTATTTTTTTTTATCAAATAAAATCTTCCCGAGATTCTCGAAAGGAGTTTGGGATCGGATCCTATATGCGAGACTCCTTTACTTTTGCCGAGACTCTGGCCGAAACCATCGCCAAGTCTCTCGCCGAGATTTTCTATTTTTTTTTTATAAATAAAATCTTCCCGAGATTCTCGAAAGGAGTTTGGGATCGAATCCTATATGCGAGACTCCTTTACTTTTGCCGAGACTCTGGCCGAGACCATCGCCAAGTCTCTCGCCGAGATTTTCTGTTTTTTTTTTATAAATAAAATCTTCCCGAGATTCTCGAAAGGAGTTTGGGATCGGATCCTATATGCGAGACTCCTTTACTTTTGCCGAGACTCTGGCCGAGACCATCGCCAAGTCTCTCGCCGAGATTTTCTGTTTTTTTTTATAAATAAAATCTTCCCGAGATTCTCGAAAGGAGTTTGGGATCGGACCCTATATGCGAGACTCCTTTACTTTTGCCGAGACTCTGGCCGAAACCATCGCCAAGTCTCTCGCCGAGATTTTCTATTTTTTTTTTATAAATAAAATCTTCCCGAGATTCTCGAAAGGAGTTTGGGATCGGATCCTATATGCGAGACTCCTTTACTTTTGCCGAGACTCTGGCCGAAACCATCGCCAAGTCTCTCGCCGAGATTTTCTATTTTTTTTGTTATAAATAAAATCTTCCCGAGATTCTCGAAAGGAGTTTGGGATCGGATCCTATATGCGAGACTCCATTACTTTTGCCGAGACTCTGGCCGAGACCATCGCCAAGTCTCTCGCCGAGATTTTCTATTTTTTTTTATAAATAAAATCTTGCCGAGATTCTTGAAAGGAGTTTGGGATCGGATCCTATGCGAGACTCCTTTACTTTTGCCGAGACTCTGGCCGAGACCATCGCCGAGTCTCTCGCCGAGATGGGTTTCCCATAGTATTTTTTTCCGCGAGGGTTAAAATCACGACATAAAATGTTTGTCACAAGTATTTTCCGTGAGGAAATGCACGATCAGAAAGCGATAGTCGATATCTTGAAAAAATACTGTCAATAGGCCCATTTCAGTCGTTTGGGTGCCAAAACACGTGGCCGTCGAATCGTACGAGATTTGCGACGATAGATACAAAAAATGCCTCATGTGCCTATGGGATTTGTCGTCCTCACTGCTAATTTTTGTGGTCGACGAGAAGAGACTTTTGCCCGACAATGTTCTCGATAAACCAACTGTTACGGGCCAGCGTTCCAGTTCGTCGATGCCCAGAGATTCAACGCTTGAAGCTCGTGAATGTCCAGATTCAACGCTCGAACTTCCTGCCGAGTGTGAAACGAGTAAAGGGGTGTGAGTAGGTGTCTCCCCGGCTCAGCATATATAGAGCGACGCGGAACGTGGGAGGAACGGCTGGCAGGGTAGGATGCTGGTCGACCTGGTTGACGGAGTGGAAAGTAGGGAAGGGGAAAAGAGGGTTCGGCATAACAGGAAAAAGGCGCATTTATTTTCCGGGCTTTCTACGGGCGCAGCGAGATGCCCTTCTTGCTTCCCTTATATCTCAGTAGCTTCCACGTCGCGAAAAAAATGCTATATAGGTGAGGAAAACTTTTGTGTAGCGTGTTGTTCCCGAGGTTTTTTCCCGAGCAAGAATGTGTTGCACATTCATTCGTATATCCTCGGGAATGGCTTCCACCTCGCTTTCTTTGCCCGTTCATTCGGCCGCCCCTGCGACAACGCCTTGCACTTCGCGTACGCCACCACAGAAATCCTATTGTCGAACTTAAACAAGCCGCGCATATTGTGTTCCGTCGGTGGTCTATGGTAGATGCAAACTTTTCGAGTCCAAAAATCCGAACACGTTGGGTGACGTGGAACGGGGTGGATGACGAATGTGTGGGACAGACGAATAAATCGGCGCGGCGAAAGACTTAGACAATTGAGTATGAAAAAACTGCACAAATTCGTTTGAGGAAGCAGGAAACACTACTCCTTGTGATGTTCTTGTGATTTTCGAGCCCTAAGAATAACCATAGTGTAAAGAAAACTTAAAACATATAGAAAGCATGACGTTAAAGAGAAATTTCTGTCAACTGTACTAAAATGTCTTGAATTCACTTTTTCAAATAATTGAATACACAAGTTATGTATTTAAACCCACTGTGATAACATCAAGTTGTTTAGTGATGATCAAGCGTTAATATACAGAATAGTTAACATTAAACCGTAACATAACTCAATTCAACGGAAACCTATTTATCCACTCACTATTACCGTCTTCAGAAGTGGCAAAACCGAAGCTGCTTCACAACCCGCAACGACATTTCACACTCCACCATAAGAAGCGAAGATAATCCGGCAGTGGATGAAACATGAAACGCCGTAATGGTGCAACAAAACGCTGGCTGCTGAATAAACGGAGGAATAAATCGACCGCGAGGCGAGGACAAAAAAACGGGGAATAGGAAGAAGACGATTGAGAACACAGAAATGCACATAATGGTTTGTGCTGGCAGAGTGAGCCAAATACAGAGAGAGGGAGCATAGGGTGCAACAGTTGTAATTCTGGCAACAGTTGCTCCATCGCGATTCGCGGACCATTAATCGTTATATCCCTTTCCGCGCGAGCCCTATAGTTGAGACCTTATCCAACGAGATATCTCCGCGTTGTAACTTGTCGGGGCGTTTCGTCGCTCCCGTCCGATTTACGATTGGGCACTCGCGAGTGCCTCGCAAATCACAGTCGCAATTGGACACCCAACTGCGGCGGGATCCTTTCGTCGAGTCGATATAAGCTAATTCGATTGAATCTAACCGCACGAGTATTGTGACATTGTTATCCGGGAACGCGATAGTTACCATCGTGCGTAACGTTGTTCTCTATCTACTGGCGATTTGCTTTCTGAGCCTGCTATGCCCGTGGCTGCCACTTGGTCATTAACGGCTCGAGTTAAATCGGCAGTAGCGGCTGGTCACGCGAGCAGGCGCTTGCAGGTTGCCGTGGGGCTTCGAAACACTTGCGGGCTATATGACCATCGTGGCACTGTTTGCACTATTCGATGATCGAGTGCTACACATCTTGAAATACTGAATTTGTCACGTATTCTTGGCGACCGATAATTCTGCGCTTTGAAATCTATGAATTTTCGAACATTAGAATGTTTGGTTTCTAGAATTTTCGCATGTCCGAATTTTTCGAATGTTCGAATTCTAGGTTTCTCGAATCTCCGAATATTCGAATGTCGAATGGTGTCTAGAATTTTCGAATATTCGATTACTTGGTTATCAGAATTTTTTTATACAAAGAATATTTGGTTTGCTATTTTTTAATTATGTGTAAAGAAGGGATTAATAAACAATGAGTACTGCAAAATTTGCACGCATTCATCCGACATGGTATTTTGCGCACGTGATCGGAAGCTTTCGTTTCTGTACTTGGTTTCCGAACGAAGCCAAACCTTAAAAGTGCGAAAACGATGCCGACCTTAGGCGACAGAAGCAACACGATGTCACGACTTAAAAATGAGCGTCGAAAGCTCCGGCGCGTCGTGAACGCCGGAAAGGCGCGGGGTTTGAGAAGCTCGCGTGACTAAGAAGCGATTTAGTCTAATGGCCGGGCAACGTGAGGGAGACTCAAGAAGGCGAACGCAGCTCGGAAATCTGATACCAGTTCCAAGTCCGTTGGCAGACGCGATGCCTTGAGTAACCACGTACGAGAACTATTGAACCAGTGCCACCGGACATTTTCAACTTTCGCCAAAAGAAAATTGCGTTGTGCGACGCAATTTTCATTAGCCATGCCATGAAACTATACTTTCGCTGGTAGGATCAATTTTACGAGAAGCGTGAGTGTACATGACGTGTAATCCAAGGTTTTTAAACTTCTGTCATGGGTATCAGCTGAGGATGCGAACGTTGTATAGTCACATAAAATGCCAAATGCTGTCAGCGATTAAATCTACTCGAAAATCAATTTTGTCTTCAACTAGCAACAACGTGCTCGATTCGCTCGCACTCCTTGCTTTTCATTTATCTTTTCTTGCGGCCAATACTGCCATTCGAAACGCGCGCGTGACTGCAGCGGCCATGACAGTCCCAATCGATTTATATCGAAGCCGCCGCCGGCCAAAAGGAACGCTCGAAAGGCGGCTTCAGTATTTCGACTTCGATGTGCCATGTCCTTTCTTAAAGAGGATTAGTATCTTTTTAATATAGTTTTTTTAAATATAGTTTTGAGAGAGATGTAATGCAGTGACATAAAAATGAAAACTCGCATTTTCCTAAATCCATTTTTTCATAATAAATACTGTTCGGTTTTGACGTTATGTTCTGGTGAAATTTCTACCTGTTTTAATCATAGTCTCTTGCGTCATAACAAGATATGATCGTTACGATGGTAGCGCTAAATTATCAACTGAAACATTAAATTTGCAGCGCTGCAAGAGGAAATGATCTTTCCATCCGGAACGATGCGCAGGGAGTCAGCTTAATAGTATTTTAACGAGTACACCTGTTCTCGAGTTTCTATGTGTCAGGACAATCATAGCTGGGGCTCGACACGGCGCCCAATATCGATATTACTCTCTCGAGCTTGCATCTGGTCTCACGCATCGCGCGGCCTGGCGCAACGCTAGAACAAACACTGCTCACTTGTCCCCGTCGGCCCCCCGTCGTCACGACGACCAGAAATGCAGCAATATGCTTGGGGATCACGGAAATATTCATGACATGCTCGAGGCACATAGTATCAATGCGTAGCATTTTACGAGCAAGTTTTGCCACGGGTATTGTTGCTGCTAAGCCAACAAGCATGTGGCTCACTCCACTCGATTGCTTAAGACTGAACTGATCACAAAACCGTATTTCTGTTTTCTTTGGCCTAAAAATAAGAATTCAAATTAATTTATAGAAAAATATATTTGAATTCAGAAAAAATATATATCTTTTTCACACCCATGACACATTCTGTTGAAAGTCATCATTTAAAAAAGTCAATTAGCATTTATTTATCTTTGACTTGCGCTAATTCATATTTAGCTTGGCTTTTAAAGCTCGATAAAGCTTGAAAAAAAAAGATCTGTTCTCGAAATATTATTTATCATTCCAGTCGCCGCCGGTACCTTTCATTCGCGCACGGGGCAGCCTCATCCCTGTGCGTTCCCTCTCGCGCGGCGTGACAGTTACAAAGTTACCTGAATCAGGCCGATTGACGATTACATCGGCGGGAATTGCACTCAATAACGATTAATCATTTTCTTCGCATCCCTTTGATCGTTCCCTTCTCACCAGCAATTGAGAAATAATCCCCCGTGGAAATCACTCGTGGGTGTCGTTATCGCGAGCGATTAATCAAAAGAATTCGAGTTCTAGCTTATTGCAGCGTACGGACGGGACAATTTATTCTTGAGAATTCCTGTTTGCACGAGGCAACGGTAGGGATTGGTCGGCCGACCGGCGAGCCAGTTACCAGGGTGGGGCTTAAAAATGTGTAGAATGAGAGAGCGAGAGCAAGAGGAAATATATCGCGAAGAGAAAAGGGGCGTTGAGGTTGGTATATAGTTATCATTCGCGTCACGTGCCTCGCGGGCGAACAATCCGTGAATTATACGAGCTTAGCCCTGCTGGTGTCTAGCATAGTGCGCCGACGATAAACCGTCAAAATTCCGGAGGGTGCCGAGTACGTACTATAACGCTAGACTGCTAGAAAAGAGAGATGGGGCAAAATAAAAAAAGAAAAAAAAAAAAACAGGAAAGCGGCCAGCAGCGGGAAGGGCCGCGGAACCAGGGCGAGCACGCGTAAAAGCCGGCATATTGCGGAGCGTCTTATGAATATTTAAACTACCCTCGTGCGGGGCCACACGGGATGGTTGTGGCACGCTGATTGTGTGTGCAAGTTGTGCCGAGTACAGAAATGGTCCGTCGACGTGTACGCTCTGACGAGAGCGTAATATAGCGCGAGGTAAATGACACCCGGACGGGCGACGAGAAAACCAGCGAGCTCACGAATTACGGACTCGTCAAAATGTCGTGCCTCCCGTGCGGCCGACATTTCGTGCGTGAAAAAAGGCACGCACGTGGGCCAAACGGTCTCCGGACAGTCGGCCGAAAACGGAAATGGCGTTTCTTGACAAATGATTGAGATAAATCGCGCGGTGATAAAATAATCAATTCGTGAGCAGAGTCACACGAGCCTCTCGGCGGGCGGATGTGAAAGAAAAAAGATTTTAATATTGTATATTTGAAACTCAAAAATTACCATTAATGCGTGTTCTGAAAGAATAAAACGCATTCGCATTGTACAATTAGTCGTAGATCTTATAGTGATAGCCACACAATTAAAGTTGTTTATTACTATGAGTTGCAGCTTAAGCTAAGGGACTAGTTTAAGAGCTGAAAAACAATTACGAGGTCATAAGTATACATAAAGTATTCCTGAAAGGCTAGCGGTTAATTGTAAGTAATTATAATGTGTACGAGCGAACGCGAGGTCTGACGTAGATTGCGATGTTTTTGCACTTGGGTACTTAAGCAATGTTAATATTAATTAGCTGTCCGTAATCTTAACGCATCGAGTAGGAATATCCTATAATACATACTATAAACTGGTCGTCGACATTATTTTCGTTGAGGCAAAACATTGTGCAAGATAAATTGTAACGTAACTCACCTAGCGGCATTGGTCGTTCAGCAACAAGTTTTTCAACCGAAAATGTTTTTCTACTCACCTGTAACAAAGAGAACAAAGCGCGTTAATTTAATACCATGCCAAAGCGTTTCATGAATTTGCGATAATGAATTATTATGGTTATGCGCTATATAGATATTTATTTCCACGCATAATCATCATTAACAGTGCGATATCATTTGCGAATTTCTCCCGCTGTCGCTTCGGATACATTTTGCGGTGGATGGCACAATATACGCCCTTAAAATAGACCACATAGACTTCCAAATGTATTTCTGGTGAACCCGGTGAAAATTCGCCTCCGCCCCTTCAACCCAGAGCCCGCCGACCGTGCACGTCTCATATTTATTCATGAAAGCTGGAGAATAATTAAAACGTTTTCCCATCCACCCATATTTACACTGCGTACACGCATGGCGGGCATCTAAACGCGGTTAATTGTAAATAATAATTACTATGAACTTCCACACCCCATTAGGTTTCTCCACGACGACATTTAAAAACCCTGACAGCAAAACATTGCAGCACAGGTGTATTTCCATTCATTCGGGGAAGTCGAGATTTTCTTTAAAAAAGGAAACAATTGAAAAATGGCAAAGAAATAATTAAATTAACTTTCAAAGTTTATGTTGATTCTTCGCAATGACCTTACTTCCACCGTCTTGAATTTTAATCGAGCGTAGGAGTCTCAGGCGAGGATTCACAAGCGTATTTACTTCTGAAGTTTACGTTTGGTATCTCATTCTTAGGCAAACACTAAGACTCGAAAGTAGCTGTTAACTGAGGAAATGATAAAAACACAATTTAAACCTGCGGTATAGTCTGAATTACATTACGGTGCCAAATGAAATGGCTCAATATATTACTTTTGACGTTTGCAGTTGGTGTCTCAGTATTGAGTTAAAAATGGTCGGGCTCGGAAATACGTGTTAACAAAGACAATGTAGACTCTGGGTACAGGGTTCGTATGAAATATAATACGATGTAGTGAAAAAAAAAAATTGTAATTAAATTTGTATACGTGAAAATGATTTTTAATATTCTTCACACTTAACAATTAGTTTTTTTTCTGCAAAACACATCACGTTATAGCTCATCAACACTGGGAACTGGCAGGTGATTTGCGTTTTCATATTATATTAACACACTGACTTTCTGCTATTTTCAATTTTCGATTTGCGCATCTAGTCCCCGAGGCGGTGAACCGTTTCTCTTCCCTGTTGCTCCTTTTGGCGTCAAGTTTCCTCACACGCCTTCAGTTTTAATCTTAAAATGTCAAGGGTTCCCGATATCGGGCTTCGTACATCGACAGGATTCGATCTATTGTCGGGGCCACCGACGATATCGGCTTGCCACCTGACACGTGATCGAAGGCATTTTTTAATTTGAAGGGGACTGCACCAACAGAATCCGCTTTGTAAGCGAGGCGCAGACGAATGTGTGAGATGAAAAAGAAGAAGAAAATCGTCGAGTCCTCGATTCCGAAGTCTTTCACGTACGCGCACGTCGCGAGAATGAAACTGGGTCGTCGTATTACAGGAGCTGTTCATCGTTCAATCCAAACTTGGAGAAAGACGAAAGAAAAGTAATTTCAACGCCAAAACCCCCGACAACAATTATCTCCCTTTGTGAACGTTTTTGTGGCCGTACTTAGAGATGTTACTGGCGAGATTTGTAATTCCGGTAGCGCTGCCGAATTTGTTATATGAGGCTCCATGATCGACAGGTTAGTTCTGCATTATTCAAAATGTTTACTAATGTTTTAATTATGAGTAGAAGGACTGATCTAAATATTAATGAAGATGATAACATGTTGATTAGACAAACCTTGGAGATTACGCTCAGTTATTAATTTTTGGAGGCAAATGGTCCATAACATTGAAAGGTTATACTGATTTTAGAACTATTAATACAGCCATTAATAAACTCGAGGTAAATATTTATTGTCACGATTTTTCTTTTTTTTTCGCTTCGTTTCGTTTTCTGAGCAAGCGAAGGAGAATCGGAAAGAAGTTACAAGCCCGCCGTGTTGAATTCACGGCACGGTCAGGCTGTCCCGGTGCTTGGCAACGTACCAAAGTCGCATAACGTCTGGTACATTGAACGCCCCGAGCCTGACTTCCCTTGCTATCTGCTGGGCTTGGCAGGAAGGGGCGCGAGAAGAGGCCGAAAATCCGGAAACTGCGTTGGTTTAACCCACTATCTCTCCAATGTATCATATTCTCGTGTGCAGAAAAACAAGAGCTGAATTACCAGGAAAAAAGTTGCCATTTGTAGGGTGAAATCGGCGATAATAAAGGTATAGCTGCATTTGCTTTCCAATTGTTTTGTTGTCGACTTCTCTATATTTCCGTCCCCTTCTTCTCTTGCACCAATATTTTGTTTTTACTAACGTGATGCGGATAAATATACAGTTGTGTGCATTCATTTCCGCTTTGATCCAGGGGAATTTAGCGGAACAACTTTTAGATAATAGCTATGATGGCATCCAACGTATTCCAAAATATTTATTTTTGCAATTTGGTCCATCTATAACACGAACATTTCGTGAAAAAAATAATACTGTGCATTTTTTTCTTTTTGTCTTTTTTCTGTCTGGTCGCAGAACTGTAATTCAACAGTAATAACACGGGTTGAGATAATTTTTTGTCTCCGTGGTGGCTTTAATCCATTAGCCCTAGTTCCTGCGGTAACGGTAACTAGTCTGCGTTTCCAACATACAAATTTGCATTTCACGGGTCGGTGAGAGCGTCGGTCCAGAGCCCGACAACTCGCGCTCGTAAACGCACGGGGAATTCACGGAAGAGAGGTTTGCGAGCTTACGCGAGTGAGCGCGTATGTTATTAAAGAAATACCAGGCATTCCCGAGGAAGATTCCGCGAAACTCTCGGCTGGCAAGGGCTCTATAGCTTCACAGAATCTGGATAAGACCTGCGGCTGTTTCCCACAGTCAGCGTAAACCCGAAGCGAATACTCGCCCACAAACTAACGGCGACTCTTTCAAACGATTTCGCGGTCTTTATTTTTCGTTTCTCTGTTTCGACATTTTTCCTCGCTGTTCTCAGAATACGCAATTCAATTAAAATATCATGCCCCGCGAGCTATGAGATTTCACCTGCGAAATGCTCTAATACACTTTGATGAATTAAAACGAAGTACATTGTTTGTAAAAATCTCATTGCGTCAAAGAACCCGTAATGTATATTTTTTAGGAAACGATTTTCAACCCTTTGCGGAAACACGTACGTTCGTTTTTACATCGTGAACAGATATTATTTCAGAGTTAAGTTTGATAAGTTCAAACCCACGCACGAAATCTGAACTCTTTTCAAAATATTAAATTTTAGCCTATGCCATCGTTCTCAAATCACATATTCTACTTCCGAAAACGCAGGTTCAACCATTTGTAACTTGACACAAATAATTTTTTTTACGTTTTTATGTTTATCTAAATACAGACGAAAATTTGTCCAAGTTATCAAAGCTTCAAAGTAAAACTACGTAAAAAATTGTATGTAAATTGTTTTCTATGGACCAGGCATAGCAGATTAATGGTGAGAAGATTTCATAGTTTAAATCGTATTTGTACTTTTAAACGGGTTTTTCCTAAAACTACGTTTTTTTAACTGGTCTCCACGATATCTCAAAAACCGTTTGACCGATTGCAATGAAATGTTTATGGTAGATTCGGCACATGTACAGTCATCGATTAAACAAAAATAATGCAAACCTTCCGAGCTGTTTTTTTTTCGTAACAAGATAATAGAAAAAGATCATGAAATTTGAAAAAGAATTTTCAAAAACGTCAGTTATTCAATTTTCAATATTTTCGAATGATTCTAGTGCATTCGATAGCCACAGCTTCAGAGATTGAAATGCCGTTAGGTTTCTTTATTTCAGATGAGCGTATCAGCCAAAATCATGGAGACCGTCGACAAACTTTTTTTCGACATGGGTGCCTTTGGAGTGGCGCAACACACATTGTGATGAAGATTTTTGTTTGAAAATATCCTGACTTACTGTTGAAATGTCAATAAATATATAGTAAACATTTTAAACTTCTATATTTTTATTGTAAATAGCAAAAAAGATCTTTAAAAAGCTAAGAAAAACCGGCTGTCACACGGGATGACTGCCTCAAAGCTTTATAAGAGCGCAGCAGCGCAAAAGATTTTCAGGCACGTGTGATTAGCCGCGTGTATTACACAAAAGAATTAAGTATTATATTATATGTTTAGCTATCAAATGACTTATTGTCAAATATGTCAAATGAGCATTCCTGAGACAACAAAAAAACGTTAAAAGAGTCCTCAACTATAAAAACGATCAAGAGCGAAAGATAAGTAGGAATTGCATCGACACAGACATGGACGAGTTTGAAAGTCTGTTTGTTCCCGGAAAGATGTGAAAAGCACTCGGAGATATCGTTTGGAAGATATTCTTAAATCGATCCTGGGAGAGTGAATAAGGAGTCTTTGGCCTCTTGTGCCAAAGTGCTGCGACAGTGTGTATACCAGACTCCTCTCGGAAAATCGAGAGACTCGAAGAAGATGGAGCTTGTAAGAAGAAAAAAAAGTCGAAGGTGCTCGTTTACCGGGCGCTCGGTGGGCGCCGCGATGGATAAGGTAGAGAAAAAGAACGATGGCGAGGACGCGACTAAAGAGACGAGTGGAAGGCGAAGAGAGAGAGGGAGAGAGAGAGAGAAGGACGAAAGAGGATAAAAGTAAACTTGCGCGAGTGAATTCTCCGTCGGTCTGGACGACACGACCAATCCTTCGACGAGCACGTCCACCTTCGAACGAAGCGATTGCACTCTGCGTCGCGTTCTGCAGCCTCTGTGCATCCCTTCAAAGAATAAATCCGTTTTAATTTGGTTTTGCATTGGATAAAGCTGGACGGTATACAACATACGAGGGCGTCCGCATAAGTTTAAGGAAACGAAGCACTGAGCAGGATACGGCTGTAGTTGCAACAACCTCTCTGCTCGAGAATCCCTCGGAGGGTCAGATTTTGCTTCACGGTCCATTTCTCTAATCCCAAATTTCCATTGCCCAACCGAACTTCTAAAGAGGATAGACGCGCAACAGCTTCGAGCGAACATGAAGATCAACATTTCCCGATTAAAATCAACAATTTGTCTTTGCACAGCGAGAAGTAATATGTATGTTCTCGAGGGAGTAAAGTGGAGCTACAATATTTACTGTCCGCAAATACAAGGAGTAAAAACGACTATCTTTGTAATAACTGCGGAAATATACATTTTATATTTCCGGAAGCCCTGATAGGGATTTTTTGTTCATTACAAACCTGGCTGATTTTTCATAGGAGCTTTTTTCTATCTTGCAGACCCCAGAGTAAAAGCAAAATGATTGAAAATATCTTGCTAATGGAAATATGAAGTTTTTAATCAAACTAGGGTCAATCACACGCGCTGGCGCGCGTGCCTGAAAAACTTTTCGCCAAAATCGATCTCAGAATTTTTTTTCTTTTCAAAATGTCGACTTATGACCGATACCATTGTTCTCAAGTCGTATATTCTACCCCCGAAAATATTGGTTACCATTACTTTTTACTTGATTTTGAAAAAAATCATTTTTGGCGACGGTTGTTTTGCCAGAAATCATAGATCCGTCTCCGGACCGAAAAACGCCAAAATCGACCCCAACTTTTTTTCTTTTCAAAATATCGACTTTTAACCTGTACCATCGTTCTCAAGTCGCATATTCTACCCTCGGAAACACTGGTTACTAACCTTTTTTAATCGATTCTGAAAAAAAAAAAGTTTTTGGCGACGATCTTTCTGTCCGAAATCGTAGATCCGACTCCGGACCGAAAATCGCCAAAATCGACCTCGGAAATTTTTATTTCCAAATATCACCTATAATAGGTTAATCAATTTTGCGCTACTGCGCTCTTATAAAGCTTTAAAAGGGTACGGGTGCTGCCCCGCCTGTCCTCTTATCAAATCTTTCAAATTTGGCACCATACTGATTTTGTTTATCACGGACTTTCCTGGCAACCAATCACAGCTCTAATAGTTTGCTAACAATGCTTTCCGTTACTCATGAACTTTTTAAAAGAAGGATCTCAATTATTTCGCGCATGAATAATGAAATAAATTCAAGCGCGGGTAATCACTGTATTATTTTTAGACGAGGATTTTCCTCCGACACTTCATTGATCGATTTTTCACTATTCAAATTCTTCCTTTACTGTCAAGAAAGTGTTTTTACCGACTATCTGTTATTTTTTATCACAGGTAGTCACAGCATCGAGAAAATATAACGGAAGCTTTCGGTTTGGTTTATTTATTATTTTTAGACTTCTCAGCGGAAATCGAAATCCGGCTTCTTCCCTCGTCTCGGCCTCGTAAACTATACTTTATATCTCACACACACACACACACACGTATTCTTGCGGCGACGCGAACTGCGGTACATACGCAGCGTGAGTACGAAAACTCGAAACTTACGGACAAAAATACTGCCTATACACGTTCACAGTAACCACACACATACAAATAGAGTTTTACAGGAGGCATGCAACTTCACGTGTACAGGAGCGACGGCAGTCGGCCGTGTATACGCGGCGACGTCCCAGTTTTCCCGTTTCGCAATATATTTCGACGCTTTATCGGTTCGTAGCAGGTAAACTCTGCTGGCGGAGCAATAAATCCCCCTCGCGCAACGGTTTCCCGCTTCACTACTATAGTTGTTACAGCCAAGGGTAAGTCAGCAGGGCACCTTCGTTATTTTCCATTGGCAGGCGAGCCCGGCTCTACGGCGCACATCGATATGCAAAACGAGACTTAACCCTTTGAGCACCAAATAAACTTTTAACATCATTTTTTTCCCGCTTTTTTGTGTTCGCTTCGACAGCTCGCAGCTTTTGCGCTTTGCATCCGCTCGATTCTATTGCCAGTGCGAGACCTTCCGTTCCATCTGTAATCTCATTGACCCGGCAATGACAAATACTTTTTTTTCGTAAGTCAACAGTTCCCTCGTCTGTGAAATTGTGGCGCAGTCAGAGCTGGATAAGTTTACACGGAGAATCGCACGCACACGCAGAGGTGATTGCAGATGTCGACAGATGGTCGAGTATTCCGACTGATTACATGGATTTATATCCGGTGATCGAGCCCAACGTTGGGTTGCGTTATGTCTCCGCCATGTGGAAGAGCACCAAGGACCGGGGACTTGGAAATTCGCGTTGAGATGTTTGGACGCGAACGAGCGAGAGCGAGGAAGCTGGAAATTGAGGATTTGTGCGAGGGGGACGAGAGCGAGGTTAACCGAGAAAGAACAAGGGGATTTAGTAGACCGGGAGGAGTGAGCACAAGTGGATATGTGTGAGCTCGGCACAAATGCACCCGCCAAAGGTAACGACGACGTTGCCTCGGCTCGCACCATGAATATTTTATACCCCGTAAGTGTCCCCGGCGCTTGGCACTAGGGTGCGTTTCCGGCTTAACCACCCAGCCTGTTCGCTCTAGTGCGAGAGATGCGAGAGCGTTGTCCCTAACCAAAGTGGAATCGATAACGTCGGCTGTCGATTGTATCCAATGCATCGGATCCGACAGTAAACAAGAACGAGAGAAAGATGAATATACATTTTTTGTTTTAAATACAGACAACGTCTGGTTCATCGTGATATTTTTAAGAATGTCTTCCACTGTTTTATAACTCCAGTGTATTTCAACCGCGAGTACCGATTTTCTTAGTCTGTGGTTGTTTTTATTTTTCTATGGATACACCATTCAGAAAACTGCAATTACTGATTTTGGTAAGACTGATGCAACATTTTTTACCCCTCGCGTGGCCTTTCAGAAGCGAGCAACGACAAAACGAAAAAAATGACCATAGAAATCTCATAATACTGTTCACTATGCTTTTTACATGAATAAACTATGCATTGTCGTGTATTATGTAGCAGATAAAATTGAATTAGCGATTCTCCCTTGATACACCAAGTTTGCTACTTAAGCGAGCACCGAGAGAAGTCAATTTTTGCGACGAGAAGGCTAGAAGCGGTCGGGCAAACTAATATCGAAGTGCTCACCCTTCCACAAGGTCGTGTGGTGACGATAGAAGTTCGGAGGGAATGATGCGAAAAACGAAAATTACCCGGGGCTCGGGTTCGTCGAGCACAGTACAAGAGCGCCTGTCGCTGGGAGATACAAACAAAATCGATGCTCCCAGAAAACTCGTCAAAGCCTTTTACGTTTTTCTTTAATGACCTCAAGGTCGACCCACTTTGGTCGACTTTCAACCCCTGTCCCACGGAGCCCTCGTCGTTTTGTCGTACTTTCAGGGTCTCCGTATCCCTCCGCCCGTCTCGGCTTTCCGCATGCTGAAACTGATCGCGCGAGAGGCTTGCGATGGCGGAGCAAAAGCAGTGCGCACACCCCGTAATTTCATTTATCTGAAAGCACCTACAGCCTCGAAGTGTCTCGGTATAAGTAGAACGAGTGGTAACCATTTTACCGGAAGCATTCGCCCTTTCGCCATCGCGGCAGAGACGGAGAGAGAGAGAGACTTCATCAACGCCCGTACACGGCCGGCAGCCCCAACTGGTGCGGAAGAAAGTCCTCTGCTCCCGATTCGATTAAATGATAATAACATTTTCGCCGTAACCGAATGGGTTAATGCATGTTCGATAAATCGACAAATTTTTTTTCATCGCCACCGTGATCCGCTCCGCAGTGAAGAAAAGCCAACATGGCGCTAAAGCACCGTCTTTCACAACGTCATGGTTTTTATCGTCGTATACACGCACTGGCACTTATTTTCCAACCGGGCACGACACGACCGTACCCGACGACATACACGAGGATGTCGAACTACGTGTCACGTTTACGAACTCATATATATATTTTTTACGTGTCTATTCGCGCACGCAGCTGTGTTTCAGCGGGTGAAACGACACGGACAATGGAAGAAGATTGCGAGAGAGCGAGAAGGATGAGACGAGTCGGTCTCGCGTGGCAGCGATAATTTACGGTGGGCTCGTTGGTGCAGTGCGTACGGATCACTCGTTCTTGGAAAGCGGTGTTGCTGCACACCGCACTAATTGCTGTACAGTCGATATCCTCCTGTCGTGACCTGTTCTACGCAGCTTGTATAATTACGCGGCGGATGAGATGATGAAGCTCGAGTGAAAACCTGCGGTGTTCCCGAGAGTACGACAGAATGAGGATGCAAAGTAGAGCCATGCACATTGCTTCCTCATTATATTTGTGAATGTTCACAAAGCTACCTCTATGAGGAAGTATGTTTACCTATTTTAGCATCCTCATTGAGGTAGCTTTGTAAGCATTCGATAATGATACGAAAGCAATGTACAAAGTTCTAATTTGCATCCGTGCTTTATAGAAATATGCGGCTTGTATAGTTTTGCGCGGCGGATGGGATGATGAGACTCGAGTGAAAACCGGCGATGTTCCCGAGAGAATACGATAAAATAAGGACGAAAAGTAGAGCTTTGCAAATTGCTTCTTCATAATTTTTCAATGTTTGCAGCTTTTGCTCTCTTTTCACAGTTGAATTGACTTAAGGGGTGTCATTTAAGTTGAGTCAAAGGAAAAAGTTAATTACATAAAAGTCAGGATTCCATAAAATCCGAACCTCTTCACTTTTCATGTCTTGTCTGTAGACAATTTCATTTCATTTTGTGAGATTTGGCATGGGTTAGAGCAAAGTGTACATTTTTCGCAAAATCAATACCAATCGTCCTGTAATTTAACTTTATTTATGGAAAAATTACGTAACTGAATAGATAAAAATGTTGCCGCAGCTAAAGCGCGTACAGACATTTTTCGAACCATGCAAAATTGAATAAAATTCGAAGAGATGCTTGCATTTTTTTGTAAATTGTCATAAACAAAGGTATCCAACTGCCGCACATGTATGCCAAACTTCATCTCGATTAACTCTGCTTGATATATGGAAGTTTCAATTTTGCGTGCCCGCCACATACACATCCATCCAGACATTTTTAATGAATCCCTTTTCTCGACGTTTTAGACCATTTGGAGTGTCCTGGCATGAAAATCACGAAAAAAAATTCACGAAAATAAAGCTTCCTCTATGAGGACGCAATAAAGAAGCCAGACAAGGAGAAAAAAGCTTCGCTACTGCGTTAACGATCTCTGCTACGACGATGCGAAGGCCGAGCTTCATTAGACACCGAGTATTAATTACATTTAGAAAATGTCTCGTGGAATCCTCGGGCGAGTCCCCGAGGAATTTTAATACCCTCGACGACCCACAATCTGCGAAGACCCTCACTTACGATTTCCTTCTTCAAGCTGCACGGGCTGAGAACCTTGGTGCGTCTCTGTCGCTTGATGAGCTTGCTGAGTCGTTGAGTCCTTTGGGCGCAAGTCAGAGGTCCGCAGGAACGCGGCTCGGGCGACGATTCCTCAATATCGCGACGAATTTCCTCGGCGCTCTTCTCAACCGGCGGACTTTGCTTCGGCGTCACTGTGCTCAGCGGAACCACCTTGGCTATCATCGTCTCGCTTCTGACGCTCCAAGTCGAACCACCGTATTTCTTCAAGTTCATGAGGTCGCCGATGCTACCCCTGACCTGGCTGCTCGCGAGCTGCAGATTAGTTCGGGAAAACGCGGGCGAGTGTGGCAACGAGCCGGATCCACATTTTTCCGTCGATCTCACGACATCCGGAAGCGGCACTTTAACGTGAAGCTTGTCGAGATCGGACAGCGAGGAACCGCGTCTAATGCGATTTCGGAATTGCGCCGGAAGCTTCTCCTTCGCGATTCGCTCTTTCTCGCGACCGACGCTCTTCGACGATATTGAAGACTTCATCGCGAAGAGTCCGGCCTTGAGGGGAAACAGCAGAGCCCACTCGGTCGACTTCTCACGGGACTCCATCGCCAATCGGCAAAGCCGATCCTCGGGACGTAGGTGAGCGCAGTCCAAGTATTTTTCGAGCTAACTCGAAGAAACTCGAACTCCTGATGTTGCGCCGACGAATCGAACTAAGCCGATGTTCACTTTTGATCCTGGGAGAAAGTGATCTCCGAAGTTGCACGAGCACTCGGGACGGTCTATTTTCTTTTCACTATCTCGGCCCGTCTGGACTTCACGGTCCAATACCTCGGTGGACCACTTGAACGATGAACTTTGGCCCGAAGCGAGAGAGCGTTAAAGGAAGTGTACTCGTGATTCGTTAAATGCTCACTGAACGCAGACCCGGCGATGTTGACCAGCCGCCGCTGGCGACTCTCGACTCCCGGACTCGTGTGAAATCAACGACTTTATCAGCGACGATTGTCGACATCCGGCTCGACACGTTGCACGGTTCCACAGCCGCGTTATAAACTGCCCCCCGTGCGACACTTGCACACGTTCAATGCTTATCGAAAGCTAGTTGGTACGCCTCGCGATAGCCAATCAAAGGCCACTCTAAGCACCACCACCACGTACCGCAATTGGGCTGCGGTTAAACCCGTTTTATTCTTATTATCACTCGAGGCTGAGTGGCCAAATTAAATGTTTCACTGACTCGTGCGACTGACGTCGACCGACTCCTCACTGGTTTTTAATATCCGTCACGTGCCTCGTCGTCCAGAGCTGTCTTCACCGAATATCAATGTGCAGACGACCAATATGACGGGATCGAAGCCAATGAGCCCGTCGCTCGGGGTTCAATCCACTGTCCCCGTCGACCGAAGCCGCAATGCCCACCATCAACAGCCTCGACTACGACGCCGACGACGAGTAGTTACCGGCCTGTCGATGGTATTAGCCAGTTCTCCCGGCTTTAGACTTTTGTTACTCCCAGCCGGCCAGCCGGTTGGTCGAGCCCGTCCGGACCTCTCGCGGCTTTTTTCACTTAAGTTAACACGACCCCCCGCGAAGAATGGCGCACCCCCTTCGTTCAGCCGTGTTAATGCTGGTTGGTGCCCGGACCGAAGATCCCTATGCCACTACGCGCACCGCAACGACCGCCCGACACTTCCGTCTAATAAAAGCTAATAACGATCGATAATCGAGTTTACGAGAACGCGAGAAGCCGTCGCCGGATACTCGGGTGGACTCGAGTGTGAAAATTAAATGAGGATAACGATGAATTGCATTGGCAGCAATGTTTACGAGACGAAGGACTCTCACGGAATCAATATTTTTACGACGAATTTTGATCTGTTGTCGATTAATTATACTGCGGATTAAGTCACGCTCGCTGGTGATCGTAATGAAGATCGAAAAGCGACTGAAGTACGTGGGCATTGTTGAACAGCATCGAAGTGGATTCGGATGACATACAGAGAGAGTCGAGAGCTGTAAGCGTAACCCGGTGCGGGAAGCGAGGCCTTGACGAAGAAGGTGATACCGCGTGGCGTATGATCGTCGAAGTCGTCGTCGCCGGCGCCGTCGTCGTCGTAGGCCAAGCTCGTCATACGGGCTTCCGATGGCCGCACATACACTCGCGACCCGACGACTCTTCGACTAGCGCAGGAATCACGCAACTATAACTCTGTTATGCTGGGTAGACGTATGCTCGCGTCTGGCCTACATAGATTAAACCGCGTCAGCCTGTCGGACCTCGATTGTTGTACCGGTCTCCTCGATGTACCTCGTTGCCGTATCTCTTCAACGTGTTTTGAGAAAAGAGAAGAAAAAAAAAGAAAAATGCGGTGCGCTCATGACGATGACAACAACAAGTGTCGATTGATTTGTTGGCTTAGTGTATTCAATAATTGCCGCAGTATTTTGATGAAACTCTGTCTATGAAAGAACTTTGGACGGTTGATCGACCTGCAAAGCGCGTTTTGAAGGCTCTCGTCGTGAACCCCTGGCCTTTCGCTCAACGAAAGCCGAGGGGCTAATAAAAAAAAGGAATCGCAGAACGTTAGGGTGTACATCAGCCGAGAGCATCGTAAGGCCGCGGCCGGAAGGCCGCCTAATCGTGTGGAATAATGGTGAAGGGGTGCGGTGGGCTCATTTGGCTCGTTCCGTCGTGTCTTCCTGGATAAAATTATGGCGTCGTTAATCCTAGGGTAAAATAAAAAAGGGCAACCAACGCGGGAATAAAATGTGGGTGAGTGACAGCAGGAATTACACACCGAAAGAGTAAATATTTTTGTAGGACTGTCTGCGTCATTACAAACCCGTAGAAATGCGAGATAATAACGTGGGTTGGAAATCTCCGGGGCATTTTTTTTCTCTTGTTTGGCGTGGAAAATTATTATTCGTCGAGCGTCTCAGTCATTGAAGCGAGGCGAGAGACGATGGGCGCTATTCGTCTCGACATTTTCTCGGGTATTGTAAAATTCTTTTGCCACGCTCTCGATGCGGAAGAACTCAAGCGCCGGGAATGCTGAAGGCACTGTACCGCTGTGACTGTGAGTAGAGTGTACAGCGATAGCAAATGAGGAATAAGATGGGGAGGGACGATATGAGCAGCGAGTGATAAAGATAAAACGAGGTTGGGGGATCCGGGAGAAAAGAAGTAGAAGACGGCGAAGTATCTGCATAATATGTAAAGCAGGAATCGTCAGTGCATAGAAATGTTCCTTGGGCCGAAAAGATATATAAGAGACTGCGCGACGACTACGGCTAGTAGGAAAGCGGGGTCGGGGAATAGCGCGACGAGGAGGAGCAAAAGAGGAACTCCCCGAAGTGAATCCTGTCGCAGTTACTGTAAAAATGTCTCCAAGAGAAGTTGAATGCAACCGAAGCGAATGAAAGTCCACGACGTTTGGAGTATGCGAAGTGAGTTGAAAGTTGCGTCTGCCGAGCGAGAAGGAAAACGTGCTCTTCCGAACACCTCCACAAATATTACCGGGACCGATTCACCGTCGAACTATCCTGCGCTACCTACGCCGCACAGTTTATCGATATCGGAAAAACCATTCTCTCAAACTAATGCCGATCGCTTATACACCATTTTCTTAAGTTTGTTTTCCTCTTTTCCTCGACAGTATGGAAAATGCACAGAACAGTTTCGTGTTTTTTTCATCCAGGAAAGAAACGGACATTGCAGTCTCATCGTCTTGCAAATAATTTTTTTTCTACTCGCCAGATTGGGTGTAGCGATAAAAAGCGGTGACATTAAATGGAGATCATCGTTAATGACAAGAGGTCAAACAGATTAAACGTCTGGCTGAACGTATTTTTCGAATAATGTTTGTGGAACACTTTAATTTGAGTGGAACATCGAGTGCATGTACGTCAACATGGAAAGAAAGCACGAGGAATGACTGGTACGTCATCTTCTATTTTTGTCCGTTATGCCTGTTTTTTCTATCCACAACGCTTGATGGACGTTGATCGGAATGGCTGAATATTTCTTCAGCTGGTAGATAATTAGCGATTTCCGACGTGGGAATATTTCTGATGTCAGATTGTGATCATTTGAAGCAGTTCCATGAAAAAGGGGAAGGGTGATGTAATTTGTCGCCCAACCCAAGACGCTTGAAACCTTCAATTCCTCTTTAACAAGTTCATGTATCAAGGAACCCATAGCTGCGGGTTTATTTGTCCTGTGAATGGTTGTAAAGGCACTGGAACCGCAAAAATATTGATTTTTCTGGGCGCTTATTTTGTTAAATTCTTGATCCGATGATTCGGAAGCTACAGCAAATTATGTATACCGCTTTCAACGATTGGTTGTGTTTTATAATATCAGGTCTTTCGCTGATTACATTTTTGGAGAAATTGCAAGGGGAATGCGTCATAGGAGAAAATCGCTAAAAACGTAAAAAATCGTGTATTTGAGTTTTTCGCCCGCAACCATATAAATAGCAACCATAAAAAACGAATGATGCATTCAGAAAAATATATCGTAATTAGGTGTCCAAAAAATAAAAAATGTTTTCGCACTTTTTGTAAATATGTTTACTGCTTCATTCAAATTTAGGTTACTTCTTTTGGATGGACCGATTGGGAATTTGCATTTTCCGTTCGTTCATGTTAATTTTTGCCAATTACTAAATATTTATCCTGTCGATTCTATTACCAAAAACGACACTATTCAGGTCATTTAAAGAACGGGTTGTCGACGCAGTTGGTAGTCTCCAGTCGATGCGTAATACTACACCGAATGCGTACACACAATCTCGCGATCAGGTGGCATCCAGGCACTCGAGCAACAAGCTCGTGTTAATGGAAGTTTCGTGTAAGCCATCTCGCTAATCCTGAAACTAGCGACCGATTTCGCAACGAACTCTTCCGTGCTGGCAGGTAAGGCTATACGACACACAAGCTTGGCCATGTTCCTTTTGCACCCTCTTCGCGCTCGTATTTCTTTCAGTGCGCTTTTGTAAATTATATTTAGTGGATGATCCCCGTAAAGTACGAGAACAAGCTAGGAGAGAGGAGAAAATAGGGTTACGCTATGACCTAACAGATTGCCAAATGAGTCTTTGAAGTCGTTCAACAACCTAAGAGAAAATACGAATGAAAAATTTTGCCAACTCCGTAGGATAGTCCACTTGCCATTATATCTCTATTAGAGAAACACCGACGTCTTTCCTTGGTAATTGCTCGTACTGAATGATCCTTTCATAGAGTATTATGAAAGGAAGAGTTATTTGCCCAACGTACATATATTACGAGTTTCGCGGTACGAGTAGATAAGAGAATAACGCGATTGCGCGATCGTGGCATCCGATTAGGCCGCGCTTACCCAATCGTTTGGCCAAAGTTCAACGTTCCCCGCGGTCACGACCCGGTAACCCTGAAGACGTGCTTAAGGTCACACCGGGAACGCATACAGAGGTATAAAAATAAAACAACGGCTGCATTCCTGATCGATCCCTCGTCCACGTTCGTACAGTGCTACCTCGCTACGCTATACCCTAGGTAGGCGCTACACGTATGCGACATACATATGTACGACTAGCGGGGGAGTAGGAGGGATCGATTACCTGTCGAGGTGAGTACCGACGACACGTGTCTGACGCGAAGGACCGTAAAGAATCGCGTTCTCACGAAATGCGGGTCATGTTTTTAACGACTGTGGCGAGGTTTTCCTTTCTTTTTTTTTTTTTTTTTTTTTTTTTGGAAGGACACCCCAGGTCGTTGATATCTTCTCGCATATCGCACTGTTAATGACATTTCCGTTTTACGTGGTCGCAGTTTCATTGAATGCCATGAAAAATTCTAGGGAAAGCACGAGGAACAATCAACGAAAAGCTACTCACGTTTAGCTGCATGATGATTTTGTTGTAGGCCCAGTGCCATCGCTGCTTCGCAGTCATTTCCGTGCGTTCTTTCAGCTGCGTTGGAACGGGCGATGCCCCAACCATCTCCAGAAGTTCCTCGTCTGGCGGAGGTTCCGGTGGACTCCTCGGTGGAGTGTCCATCTGAACACTTTCATCCAGCGACGCTTGATTCGTTACACTTCCTGTAAAAACAATTAAGTCCAACGAAGTCGTTAATAAGCATTTTCCATTTTCCATTTCTTTCCATTTGGCAATATTAAATTTGCGCTATGCTTAGGTACCTCTTGGACTATCAGATCTCGACAACGGTGGGGATCCTTTATAAGGTTCAACTAGCGAGTTCTCTCGAGAGCCTCGATTGAGTGCTTCCTCGCCTCTCTCGTACCTGCAAAAGAGAAATCGTAATTTTTTAAAACTGCCCGGATCTAAATAAATGCGCTAAAAAATGACGTGTCGGTCTGTCATAGTCACCTCTCAAGAGTCTCGTCCCTCATCTTGTATTCTCCATTGATGGCGCTACTAAGAACGATATCACTCTCGTCCATCGAATCCTGATCCTTGAAGTATCCACGTTGACAGCTCTCAGCCCTGGAAATCGGCTGGGGCGTTGTGAAGCTTTGTCCATAGGAGCCTACCCTCGTGAGTTCTCGTTTCTGATAAGAATCCGTTCTGTTGAGTGGTGGCTTGAAGCCATCCTGCGTGATAGACGAGTAAGAACCCTTTCTACCCTCAACGAAAGAATCCCTCCTGCCACTCGAACTGTAATCGTCCTCATTGTAGTGATCCGAGGCGTACGAATCGCCTCGTATTAACTTCGGTTTCTGCGAGTGCGTCGAGTGCTGACTTAGCTGGCTCTGATGCGACAGTTGTGAGTCTTTTCTGTGAGGTTCTTTGGGCACAATTTCGGGATATTCCTCGTCGTCTATCATGTCCTCTTGGTAGGAGTCGGTTCTCTCCAGAAGACGTTTGCCGTTTACGATCGCAGTTCCACCGTGCACCATGGCCGTAATCGTCACTCTGTTGTTGCCGGTAACGTGATTCGACAGTGTCGTCGAAACTTGGGTTGTGCTTTGCGGCGAATCGACGAGAGTGCCAGGAACAGGGCTCGATTCTCCAGCAGTAGAGTATTCGCTGAAGCCTTTACGCGGCTGGCTACTACCCACGGAGCTCACGGCAGTCTCAAATGAGTCTTTGAGCTCGTCGTCCCTGGACTCCAGTGAATCCGTGTTCTGCTGAAGAAGAGTGTCGCGCTTTCCAGTCAGATTCCTGCGTCTGGCCGCGCCGAAATCCGACACCTTTTCCTGTTCGTCCTGACTCGGATAGAAGTACTCGGACTCGCTGGACTGATACCCGTTGGTCCTCGTCTGACCCCTGGGTGTCGTCACGGAGAGTTCGGGAACTTCGCTCTGTCTTCTTTCAGTGCTCGAGGGCGCGCCGCTCTTGTACTGATCCCCGTAAGAGTCCTGATAAGACTCCTGATACGTCTCGTTACGGTATTGTTCGGGATAGTCTTGGTAGCTCTCGTCGTACTTGTTCTTGTGGTCATTTTTGTAATCCGTACTGTCCTCCTCTTTGCTGTATGGCACATGATAGTCTTGGAAGTTGTTGTCTTGCTGTGAACTGGGCGGTTGCGGTTGCTCCCTGTAAGGCTCCTGGTAATTGTCCTGCGAGACTGGAACACTCGACTGTCCATGAGTATCCT
Source organism: Pimpla rufipes (assembly GCA_963932165.1). NCBI lineage: Eukaryota > Metazoa > Arthropoda > Insecta > Hymenoptera > Ichneumonidae > Pimpla > Pimpla rufipes. The sequence goes on from OZ010634.1 coordinate 9,841,885, forward strand.
GATAAGGCTGCTCGTATCCGCTCGATGTAACGTTATACTTATTGTCATACTGATTCTGCGGATACTGCTCTTCCTCGTATACCGAGGTTGGTACGTTCTGATCGTAGACCGAGGTCGGCACGTTCTGATCGTAGACGGATGTCGCGACTGTCGCGCTGTAACCATTGTACTGGCTATTGTCCTGCTTGTAAGGCTCCTGATAAGGATCTTGCTTGTAAGACTCGGGTATGGATTCCTGATAGGAGTCCTGCTTGTAGGAATCCGCATAAGAATCTTGCTTGTAGGATTCCGTGAAGGAATCCTGCTTGTAAGTGTTCTGATACGAATCCTGCTTGTACGAGTCCGCGTATGAGTCCTGTTTGTACGATTCGGGAAAAGAATCTTGCTTGAACGAGTCGGGATAGGAATCTTGCTTGAAAGAGTCGGGATAGGAATCTTGCTTGTAAGAATCGGTGAAGGAATCCTGATACGAGTCTTGCTTGTAAGTTTCCTGATACGAGTCTTGCTTGTACGGCTCTTGGTAGGAATCTTCTTTGTAGGAATCCTGATAGGTATCCTGTTTGTAAGGCTCTTGGGTATAATCAACGGTGTTTTCATTGTAACCGACTGGCGTCTGATAACTCTCCTCTACCGTCATAATCCCGGTATTGTCGTACGTCTCTACTTCATTTGGATATGTATTTGTCTGATAAGTGTCTTGATAAACCTGGCTCGTCGGTGGCACGTAAGGCTGCTGATTATAATCGCCGCTATACGAATTGGCGATATACGTGTGATCGTATGTGTGATCCTGAGTCCTCGCAGGCTCCTGATAAGGATCCTGCGCGTACTGATCGTCCACCTGGGGCGAACCGTACGAAACCGGCACGAACTGATTGTCTTGAACATGCACTGTGCCGGAGTAAATGTCCTTCGCACCACCGACGTAAGCTCTCTGTTGCTGCAGCTGCTGTTGCTGCTGCTGCGGCACAACCGATTCGCTCGGCGCTATCGGATTCACGTAAACACTGTCGACGTAACTTGTGTCCTGCGGCAAATTGTCCTGGCTACTTCGATACGCGTAATTATAGTCCTCGTTGTAGTCCTGCTTGTAATAACTCTCCTCGGACGGGGTACGAGTGCGTGGCAGTTGACGTCCGGGAGTCGCCGGTAACGATACCGGCTTTCGGCCGAGTATCACGCTGCTCGGCTTCGTCGGCGTTGGTGGCAGCTTCTTTCCCGTTCCTCCCTCCTGACGGGACATCGGACGCTGCTGTGGTTGCAGGCCTTTCCGTCGCCTACTGCTGTGACCACTGCAAATTACAACAACAGTACATCGGACATGTTTCACTCGAACAACGATAATGACAATAATATTTTGAGAATTTTATACATTTCCGAGAACAGCTCAAAACACTGAACTGTTTTCCAAGATCAGCTCATCGTTTTGATCTGTTCACGTAAAACGAACATTTGTTTTAGGAGACATTTTCAGAAAATAATTGCGAAGGGATCACCAATTTTCTCCCTTAACGAAGGGTATATTTTAATAATTACGCACCTGTAATCGAGTTCTTCGGACTCGTAGCTACGTTGTCTAGTGACGGTGGGCTTGTAATCGGGCCTGTGAATACCGATACTCGAGGCTGGCCTCTGTGGAAGTGTTTTTCTATTGCGTTTGTTCTCATTGTAAGTGCTAGAGCCAAGATACCACTTCCCTCCGCTGTCCCATTGCCGGTCCTCGTTGTCCTGACCATACCTGTTGACATTTAAATCCCATGTAATTCCGGCACAAATCCCCATGAGCTAGCTGTCACGTAACTTTCCCCATGTCATAGCGGGAGAGCTCGGTTCTACCGAAAGTTCCTGCACGCGACGACCCTGAAATTTACCTCTCGTCTTGGTAAACGTATCCCGTTATACTGTCGTAGTAATCGCTGTGTCGGATGTCCGTATGACACTCGGGATAAGTCGCACTCATCCTGCCGGCTCTGTTGTCACTTCCATAACCGTCGGTACCGTAGTGCATGTGCTCGTCGTACAGCGTCGTTTGTCTCTCAAGCGAGGGTCGTCTGTGTGGACCTGGTACATAAATGCAGAATAATTTTATTTTCAACCCGTTACTCAGGGATTCGAAGATTCGTTCGCCGGAAAATGCGCGCATGAAAAAATGCAAAAAATAAGTAATTAAAAAATGCTCACCTCTTCTTCTGGAGGACGTACTCGTCGTGGTGCTGGGATAATATTCCGTGTCACTGTAAATCCTCGTTTCGTCGACTCTCGTACCCGGATAATCGTAACCTTCGCTGTACCAACCATCTTGACTGCAATTGCAAAAAAGTGCATTAACAAATGGTCAACGATTGCGGACAGAAAAAATATGAACAGAGCGTTGCTATGCCGCAATATGATTGTGATGGTAACTGATGACCTCCTGCATGAGTGTTCTTGGCGAACGCGGCTGTAAATCATGCATCTATTTCTATGTCCACGTGGAGACATCATTATCGAGAATATGTATTTTTTTTACTATTCTAGGCTGTTTCTATGCTATGCATTTTTAGTTACAATATTTTTAACTATTCACAGCCGACAAAAGTACTTTTTTCATCGTTTTACCCACGTTGTAGCATTAAAAAGATGTATCGTGCCATATAGAACGCTATTGTTAAAATAACTAGTTACATGTTAACAAGTTGAGACTTGTGTTTCATACTGAATAAGAAAACATATTCGCTGACTCGTTGTCCGATCCATTGTCCGACGAGGTGTGATGAATGTGTGTGATAGTGTGAATGCACTTTGCTCGCGGGCTACGCGCCGAGCGCATAGGCATGAATGATAGTGATCGCGATTGTGGAACATGATTAAAACGGCGAGACATGTAGCGTGTGCGACCGATATTCGATTCAGTGATTGATAGATCAATGATAGCCGATGTGTCGAGACTGATATCGGTACGTAAACGCGTTTGCATAGTTTATGTACAGAGCGTTTAGAGGGCGATCGCGTGCACCGCCATTCGGAAATACATAGCGAATCCGGCTAAATTGGGCATCACGCGTGTCCCAAGTGGTATAATCGTGTGAAATAACCGCGACCAACTAACGTACGAGAACAATCTACGGACGAATGAGAGGAGGTGAGTATATGTATATAAAAACAACATAAATTCTCACGAGACTCGCCCGTGACACACTTCCTCGTACCTGTCCTCGTAATCCCACGTGTGCTTCCGTCGTCTGTATGAATGGGAAACAAAAGATTGAAAACTCTTGTTCTATCGTGTCGGGTATTTCAATCATTGTGTAGAAACAAAATACCGTAAATGAAAAAATTGTGTTTTCAATTGTTATTAACGTCGAAGAAGAAACTACAGCATTCAGTCGTATTTGCGCTTCGGTTACCTGTATTCCTTGTAGTGCCTCGGTCGACTATTGTAGAAGAGTGGCTCGGAAGACTCGGCACTTTGCTGAGTGGAATACCTCTGGGGAGGACCTTCACCGGGGTAAGGCTCGTCGTACCTAGGACTGTGGCCCCGGCCACTGTATCCGAAACTACCCGCCACCCGTCTACCGCCTACCGTTGCGGGAATCTGGAAAAAAGCATTTAATTAATATAATTTCAAATGTCAACAAATATACGCTGAGGAATATTAAATTCGTAAACCAGCAAATGTAACGTTATTCAGTTCTAAATGTAAAGAAAAAAAATCGTTTGCTTAGTGCTCAGCCACTGAAAATTTACGTGGAAATACTCAAAGTGCCCAATTAGTACATAAAATACGTGTTGTTTAGTAAGAACACATTTGTCAATTTGATGTCGTCGTATTTTTTCAAGTACAAAATTTATAATTCGCTTGTACAATAGCAAACCATTTATGGAAATACGTGTAAATACCTGATGATCATCTCGCTCATAACTATTTTCTCTCGATGTTTCGAGCGATCGCTGCGGAGTCGCAAGCTGATTGGCGGCCGTACGAAATTGCGAAGCCGAGCTGTTGGCACCCTGTCCGCCAACGGGATAGTTCAGGTCCGACGTGTAGTCCGAGTCTTCCGAGTAACCCGCTGAAAATTTAGAGAGCTTGTGATCGGACGGCAAAACACCTTGTGCGACACATACGCGACTCCCTTGATTACACTTCCTTTCAGCGAGGCCCCCTGATCTACGACAACCGTTAAGGTGGGTCAGCGACCCTCCTGAGAACTTGGTCGATTACTTATCCGGGTGAATAAAACCGGAGTCGCCGGTAAAACAGGCGGAAGGCAAAGTACAAGGGGAGAAAAAGGCGGGGGAGTATGATAAGAATCTTTAAATCTCTCACTGAAGCGTACAAGGGATATGAGTTACCGACCGTTGAAGTTTTAGAAACGACGTCGACAAAGTAGAAACCTCCGACATCACCTCTAAGATATGAACGTCTCCAGGGAAACATAAGTAAGGAAATGTAAACAATAATGTTTTTCTCTTTCATTTCATAAGGGTAGATAGCGGCAATTTTTTTTTCGACGTTATCAACACTCGGATCTGTAATTCGGAATTCAAAAACGTATTTGCGGGATCCCGCACAAGATGTCACGAGAAGCAACTGACGCAAGGGAAGAAGTCTGCTAAGGGCGATGAGTTTTAGGGATCGCGGGTGGCTTCTCAGCCGGAAGAACTCGTGAATCTCGCGCGTTAGCTCGTGGCAGAGGCAAATGTGATTGTGCCGCCACACAACCCTGGCGCAAAACGAGTGTACGTGTACGTGTGCGGTAGGTGGAATGAATTGGAGAATAAAGGGACACGGGAGACCGGTAGAGTCGCGCGGTACAAGCACAATAATGATACGAAAGGTGCCTCGCAGCTTTGCCAGCTCTGACAACCCCGCGAGTACTTACAGTGGCCTATATTGTACAGTATCTGGCGGCGCGCTTGTTCGGCCCTCGCCTCCTGATCCATCGTGTTGTTCAGCATTTCCAGCTTTCGCTGAAGATCCGCCGCCTCGGTGTTCTCCGGATCTGCAGTGGGGAGAAAAAGTCGACAATCAATCAGTACATAACAGTGACAATTTTTCCCTCGTTTTTTTTTTGTACAACCCACTCGCTTCACGTTCTAACAAACGTGCATAACTTTGCGTGTAAAACAGTTTCTCATTGAAAACCCTGAACCGGAACCGCATGAAAAAGATAAACAGACCAAAACATATTTTACGAATTTTCAACCGAGTTTCTTCTTCATCGGTTTTCGTCACTAAAAGTCCATTGGCATATTTCAATGGGCGTAAAATATATTTCGTTTGCTTCGTTTTTCACGCGGACAGATTCAGCGATTGTTCTTGATCATGCTACTAAAATTCGTTCATCGTATCAGCACGGATAATCTTTTATTGAGGATGTGTTATCACAGGATTTTGCGTTACTCGCTGACGACGCGCTAGAAGTGTCGTCGTTTTTAAATGGGTGGAATAATTAACTGCTAGACAGATGTCGGTGAGTTTGCGAGTCGCTTTCCAGAAGAGCCTACGTGCTCGAATGGGAATGTGCTCGCGTTTAATATGTATCAACGTAAAACAGGATGTTGCGGATGCGAGGAGGTGGGGGGAAGGTGTATGGGATGGAAATGACGGCGGTGGTTTAAGAAATTGCGCAGCGTAAAAGAGGAAGAAGGCGTCCACCCCTCGTACGGTGTGCCACTTCGACGCTTCACGTATACGTATGAAATACATCAATTTCCCCGGTCGTAGCACATAGAAACTCGGCGTGTGGGTGCCACGTTCGCCGGGTCTCGTGCCGCGTGTGCGGCTGGTTCGAACTTCGAGTACCTACTTCTGACTCGATATCCATTCACGGCGCATATCCGAGCTTCCCGGGGCGGCAGCGGCAGCCTCAGCCTCACCTCAAAATTGGATCTCGCGTTCACATACTCGGAACTCGCACTATCATCCGCTCTTCCCGTTCCCTTCCCTCCAGCGACCGAGCGTTCTCATGTCCGGGTGTCTTGCCCACTCTATTTCTAACCCCCTTTCGCACCCCCTGCGCGCGCGCCACGTCCGACTCTCCTTACCGTTTTTTCCACCCCTTTCAGGCTCCCATTCTCCGCGACGCAGCCGGGACTATCGAGACTGCCGAGAATCTTACCGCGATCATCCGGAAAACCCGTGTGTGTCGGCGTAAGTGTAATATTGGGGGTGAAAAATGGAGTAAAGGGCACGTAGTCAATTCACCATCAGCCCCGCTGTAAACACCGCGTCGAGTTCAAGCCACATCGATAAATGGATTGGACGAACTTGCAGAGAAAAAGATGTCGGCGACGAAAGAAGAAGCTAAACGGGCGACATTTATCTAAGCTCTAATTACCGGCTGGGAATCTTGGTCATCCTGGTAATGCAATATTTTGAGACCCTCAAGCTATCGCCCCCGGCACAATGACGGAGATCAAAGGCGAGAACAGTATAGACTGACACGAGGATGCTCTCTCTGTGTACTCCGCAAACATTGTCCCAACGACGAAGTCGACGACGACGTCTGGACCAACACGACTGAAGACAAACGAAAGATATAGGGAGGGGAATCTAACTGTCCAATCTCACACGATTCCCGGCTCTCAGATGGCCTCATCGCACTGCTATTCAGGCTTAAGTAGCAACATTTATCAAAGGGCGATGAGCATTATAACTTTCTCCATAATCAAGACTTCTGGGTAATATTTTTAGATGTATAAATTCAAAGGGACGAAAAATCTCTTTCAAACTTCGGACAAAAAGCGGAAACTACAAATAAATCATTCCGTATGATGAAAATTGTGAGCACGAACATTTTCGCGAGTTGCAAATGTCTTTCGCAACAAACTCAGCCCAGCTCCGACTACCCTCACTGTGACAGGATGCAATTAAAAAAAGGGTCAAGTCTCGGTGACACCAGAACCGACGCGAAGGAGAACATAAGATAGGAAGAAAGGAAAGAAAGTAAAAAGCACAGAGCGAGAAAGGTAGTGTTGGCGGTAGTTTTCTTGAAAACTCGTCGACACCGGGTTATGCAATCGGCGAGCCACCTACCATCTCGCCTCGTTCATTCACAGTCGCGGTTGCGACCTTTCGGAAACTTATGGTTTTCACTCCCACCCCCTGTCGCCCGCGCGCCCTTGTTTTCACCCTCGACAACTCGCTAAGCTGCAGATGCACTCGGTGCGAAACTCACGGGAATATTCTGCACTTTTGCCGGCTGCCGCAGCGAGCGCGCGCGTTGTCCTCCCCCTCCCCCCCCCCCCCCCCCCTCCGAGCCCTGGCCGGTCCGTCCCACGCGTCTCCCTCGCCTACTGTGCTTTCGCACACGAGAAACGTTTCGTTTTCCTTCCGGTTTCCGGCCTCACTCGGTCGCCGAGTTCACACGGGTAAACCCGTGGAGCCCGAAAAATAAAGCAACGAGACTGTATGCGCGGTGCACACAGCAGCAGCAGCAGCAGCAGCAGCAGCGACGGAGGTGATGTTGGTCGGCGCGGTAACAGCTGCTCGTCCATATATTGACAAACTTCTGGATTCGCGCTGAAAACCACTCGGCCGGGCGAAAAAGCTGCACCAATTTTCGTTGGTCACTCTTTCGCCTGCGCTGAGTCGTGATTTTTTCGTCATTGAACGAGAGGGACGAGATGAACGAGGAAGAAAAAAATTCCGCGACGCGAGAAGAAAGAAAAATGCACGCCAAACGCTTTCAACGCCGATGGTCGTGATAGAAATGGCGCCGTGAACGCAGCGTCTGCCGGCGGAGAGTGTTAGACGAAATTGTTATCACATGCTCGGAAAGACTCTAAAGTCGAAAAGTTTAGTGGCTTATATAGGGCAACGGAGGAGGCGTGAGAAGCCGAGGCGGGGCAAAAACACAGATAGTTAGGGGGAAGAAGTTTAGAAGCCGCGCGTGTAGAAAACTCGAGTTGTTACGGTCGGTGTATACGAGCGGCACTGCGAAGATGAACAGAGGTAGAACATTACCGACGCGCAACCCTTCGATGTTGGCCTCGAGCCATCTCTCGCCGCTACAATTTTCCAACTTTCGCGGACGTAATTCCGAGTATTTTCATACGAGAAGTATATACGGAAATACGTGCAGTCAACGCCTATGAGTTACGTGCACACTTTTTCTCACGAGTGCGAGTCATCGAGAGAACAATGTTGAAGTCGCGATAAGCAATTTTGAGAGAAACTTCAATTAAATGAAAAAGAAAAATGTAGGATACAGTTTTTTTTTTATAAAAGCGAAGTGCAGTTTAACGCAGCAATTCGTAACACGAATTTTTCAATAGCCCCATCTTTTTCCTCTATTTTAACTCAACAAAGTGTGCGTTTGAGAAAAAATATGTTTCAACGAATCGTTAAATGTTTACAAATGCACAGTCGTCAGTTGATTGTGTGAATCGTTTATTCATAACTTTATGCGAGCCACAGTCGCGGTGGAATATTAAAAGTGAAGCCTACAAGCGAAGAAAGGATTAGCAACAAAATATCTGCAGTTCAAAGGGAATGGGATGAACGTGCATACAAAAGGCTGGAGGGCGCACGAGTGTGTGTAAGTATGTGAAAAGCAGTAGTGGTGTGGTAACCACTACGAAGAAAGCGTTACGAGAATTTTGCACGTAGGGATTCGTGAGTACGGATGGTACAAGGGAGATCGTAGCACGCGGGAAGTAAAAGTTTAAATCCCTGGAAAGTCGTTCCCGTTCCGCTAATCACCCGAACGGCCCTTTATCTCTAACAACCCCGCACGGTTCGTCCTGCGCTCGCTGGGCTGCCATCCATACGTCTGTACGTTCGTCTGTCCGTATACGTTTCGCTCCTCCTTCCCCGCCTCGTCGCCGTGGCATCCAGAGCCCGCGTCGGTTCGCCGCTCGGTCTTTCGCTTCATCCCTTCGGGGGGTCACGGCGCGGCCGCCCGTAATTAGTCCATTCCGCAAGTTCAACTTTCGTCTCTCTCATTCGTCCCTCGTGCCCGCAGTGTCCGCACGAGAAAGAGGCCGAATGCAGCTCGAGTGCTCGAGAGCCGAGTGCAGCCGCAGCTTAGTCGCGTGTACGCCCGTCGCACGGTACGTGAGTTTCACTGAGCTCAAGAATTTTCGCCCCGGCTATCTGAGACACAGTTCGTCGTGGACGATTTTCAACAATCACCGCTCATGAAAGGCCTGATTACCGACGCTCCATTCCACTCATTGTCTTTTTTTACGTTCTCTTTTGAAATTAGTGAGAACGCGAGAGAGAGAACCAGTAAAGCCAATGATCATTTTATTCATGAAATTCGTAGCATGAGAAAATGAAGAAATGCGCCATGGCGTGATCTTTTAAAATGTATTTAAAGTATCATTATTTGCTGGGAAGTAATCATTTATATTTTATTTAACTGTGCAATGATAGACGCCACGATGCTTCTACATGCTGAGACAGACTTCTAGCTATTTTATTGGATTGTATATAGTAGTTTTCACCAGAGACCGGCAACGCATGAATTTTCCGTTTTTATTCGAGTGAATTATTTTGCGGCATAATTGCGAACAGTCGGGTCACATTTTTTTATGTAACTTTAATGCTTCAGGATTTTTATTACTTTGGTTTTAGAAAAAATGTCGAGTATTATTTCGTCAAAATAGTTATTTTAATCGATTCTGATTCGAGCAGTGTCCATCTCTGGTTAGTGTAGTAACAGTATAAATTGAATTCATTCGGTTTAGGGTATAGGTAATATCATGGTATATGTGAGATATCATAATGTCGTGATGTATCATTCATTTATGGGGCATTTTCATGGATATCTAAGGTTTAATCTGATTTTTTAGTTACACATATGTATATTATACATATAATGATATAGAAATTAATGGGTAGACAGTGAAAATAAAGGGATATAGTATTCGGGGGCAGACATTTTGGTATTTACAGTGTCGCAGCCATAGCTCGATGCATCCACAGGTACCCTCGTGAGTTATATCTTTTTTCATAGTCCTCCGATATTAATAAGATTTCCATTCGTAGTGTCAATCAAGTGAAGATCGACAAAAAACAAATCGAAAAACTTATTGGTCGTTTTTTCTACCCCCCTCTTTTGCTATCGCCGCGCCACTGCGTGCACGTGCGACGGTATCATTGGAAGTGAGTATCTGTACCGTAAACCTTTACACAGAGGGCAATGTAAATTATTCGTTAGTAAAACAAACAAAAAATTGATTTTTGAACATTTCATCGATTCAAGTGATTTCGATGTTTTTTTTTCTTTCAATTTTGTAATGAAACTCAATTTCTCGTGAGAACGACATCTACTCTAACTGAAATTGGAAAAGAAAGAAGAAATGAATAGAAACATAAATTACAAAAAACAAATAACAAACTGGAAAATTCTCCTTATGAGGAGGATGCTCGCTACTTCGTGCTCTTCATTCGAAACCACTGCATATTATTGCAATCTATTGTCATATGGAACGCGTTTGTGCCTCCAGGTGGACATTGTAAGTGCAGGAATGCTGAACAACGTGAGAATGACGAAAAATCGCTGATGATGAGGAGATTCGGAAATGCTTCTTCGAAAAAATTGCATTGATAATCGTTGTTTAAAAGCGGTGACTCATCATGTATAATTGTTTATCTCTGACATATCTTCAACAGTGAGAGCCACACAGTAACTGTTGCACATTTAGAAAAAACAGTGTCGGTGAGAGAGAGATAGAGACAATTGTAATATATCGACACTCGAGCACACATATCACGTATATATATGTATATATTGTATATGATTAAAGAGTATAATATTGATGCTCCGTTAAAATATCGACAATATAAGCATAGAAACATCAAGCATCTCATCTCATTTGACTATATCCACACGACGTTGACACACACAAACGCCAGGTATGTATATATAATAATAATAAAACTCGTATGTAATGGTATGTATATGTATATACTTATAGGCAGTATGTACTATATAAGATCTCGGAACGAATGCAGTGCACGTGTGGGTCCTGGCTGGGTGCTCGTTGGAAAAACTTTGTGCGGCTCGGTCGACGCGATGCGGAGACGGCGACGCGATAAATCGATCTTGTGCCCCTTTGCTCTCCCTCACGTTTCTCCTCTCATCATTCGCTTACGTCACACGCATCGACGAAAGAAAGTTAACGCGATTTTCAGGTTATTTCAGGGGTTTGCTAAGTGCCGAGAGGCTTGAATGAGGTGAAAAGGGGAGCGACAAATGGCAAAGTTATTGAAAGAGGACAATAAGTGTTTTTTTTTTCTTCTTTTAATGAAAATAAAATTATTTCCAGCTGTCACGTTACAGCTTAATTCAAAGTGGGGTATTTCACTGCAAGATCTCGAAGAAATAACGTGGAGCTTTATCGACGAACCGTACCAAATTCCCCTTGCCTTTTCAGATAATTGAACAATTAGCTTAATTGAACGATCAAAGTGGCTTCTCTAGGGACAAAGGGCCACACCAAAGGCACAAGCTAAAACTTCGCAGGAACGAAAGTAGTTTCCATAGCGCAAAAATCTGCAAGAGCTTCGAGAGCCCGTTAAATGGAGGATAAAAAATTCCTGAAACAAATCTTTCCACAGTTTACCGTTTTTTTCTCGTCTTCTATTTTAATACCTCGCGGTCCAGCGGGCGAAGTTTTCGAAGCGTACGTAATTTCCATTGCAAACGAGTCAACCGTACACAAATGGTACAACCAAAGAGCACCCAGTCAGGAAAAAATGAACATTTGAACGAAAAAAATGAGTAAATGAATTATACGTATATATATGAAGATATTATATAATCAAACATTTCTGGTGCAGTGGCTGGCGAGCAAGAAGGGGTTGTTATCGCTAAGTACGGATAAAGCGTGGGCCCGCAACGAACGCCAATGCGTTAATCGATAAAACATAGATACCGATAATTGACAATCAAGATGAGAACAGTTGATAATTATTCGATATTTTTTTCCGTTTTTCAATGATAATTAGTGTTGGTCGCGCTTGTCGCGCGGCACAAATCAATGATACGCATCGGCGATTCGCGTCGCGCCACGATAACGAGGCAATGATAAACCGGCTAAATGTTTCGAGCTCCCAAGATCGCGGGGATCTTGTTGGGCTCGGGGCACGAGATGTGATCTTGAGGGTACCTGAGCCACATGTGGGCCGGGCTGCTCGCAACTTCATAGCTGTTTCGCTCGTTAGCAGGGCTTTCCATCCGGTCGGTGGATCGTACTTTCCTGATTGGCCAACGTTTACACACGATCAGACACACCAGACGTCGGCAAACTCTACTGTTATTAGCTTAGGTATACATCGTGTTCGCGTGTATATCTCCTACGTGTGTATCCGTGTACATGTCGGATACGATCCGAGAGGATTTAAAGCCTGTGTATATTCCGAATTACTGTACAGCCGCTAAGCCAAGAGAGAGAGAGAGAGAGAGAGAGAGAGAGAGAGAGCGAGCGAGAGAGAGTTTAATCGACTTGACCTACGCTAAAAGCCAACTCTCGTATAAACGTCGAGCGATTGTTAACCGTCGTGACTATTAAATCTTAATTGCTCGTAAGCCATGTATTATTTCATTGTGAATATTATTAACTCTGGATTATCTACTTTCACTGTATTTTACGGCAGTTAGTGCCGCCAAAACATGTTTAGCCAATATTCCGTTCAATTGCACCAATTTTGTACATACATTGTAACTATTTGACCTTCTTTTGTTTGATGTCGATAAAACCGGCGCTTCTATTGAATACGTATGGAGAAAAAATAAATTAAAATTTTACCCGAGCTCCATTACTCAAGAATGCTGAGGTCCTATTTTAAAGATAGAACTCGCCAGATGCATTGAAGAATAATGATTTTAGGACACGGAGCCTGGTTTAACGAATTTCTGACCTGATAAAATGACGTACGAGTACGTGCGAGCCGAAAAAAAAAATCCGATAAATAGTACAGTATCTGGAAGTCTAGGGACAGAAACGCTGCTAGAACGTCATCGACCGGGGAGACTTTTCGTCCTTGTTTATTTTTAACCGTCTCCCAGCACCGCGAAATTAGTAGTGACGGCCGGTGCCGGTGGATCGAAAGAGCTCGATCAAGCGAGTGTTCTAAATGTGTCCCTGTAGCCTGTCTCAACTTTGAACGATCACAAACCGCGGGTCGGTTATTTCTCACGCGGACGCTGACGACCCGGTGCGCAAAGGGGTGAAATCCGAGACCGCACCGACTACCCATATATACGCAAATATCCTCGGATCCCGGCTTAAAACTTTGAAAACCTTTTGTCAGATTGCCCCGACGAGCCAGTCGATAGACCATGGTGCGTATAAATACGAAATTTCCTGACTCGGAAAAATTTTCCATGACTTTTGAACTTTCGTCGAACAAATGGAAATCGCGTTTCTTGTGACCTTCGTGAAGGCGCTTCACGGGAAAAATAAGACGTCAGTATCATTCCCTTGTTCGGGGTCCGAGAAACTTTATGTCCTTGCTTTTCTGGTAACTTAACATTTGCTAAAACGCGTACACAACATTCGCCTCGGACGTTAAAGTTAGCGGTTGTATTCTTCGAAAAGCGTGGATTCGATTCTCACGATTGGTACACAAAATTGAGAAAAGATATATTGCCCTGGCGAGGCGGGACTGTGTTCTAACGATAAACACGTTCTCAGTTCAACGAATGTGTTTTCGCGAAAACGAAAAAACCTGAGAGGGTGGTACTGCGCGCCGGCTACTTCAGCAGTATACGGATTATACCGAGCTATGTTTATCTGTGCAGTATATATTCTCTGATATATTACAAATGGCCTGGTTTTTCTTTCTCCGTGAATTGCAAAACACGGTCAAGTGAGGCATCGCGTGTGCAATCTAATTGGCTCCCGTCGTTTTAAATAAATAATAAAAAGCGATGGGAAAAGTTCATTGCGCATATAGTTCTCACAAGTTTGTTATCGACACTGTAGAAAAGGTTGAGTGAGGCCTGTGATTATATAAAAAATCATACATTTATATGTGCAACCGCGTTTACTTTCGTCAGGGAACGTAAGATATTGTATATACTATGATTGATCACGCAACAATTAAAATCATATTAAAGTCACATTTTAAACTCAAGATGACCAAATCGATTTTCCATCAATGAAATCTATACATCATTATTTAGGCGCGAAGCCAAAAAGCCTACTCGCTCTAAGATGTACTCAATTAAAACTTTGAGTCACCCTCCGACGAGTCTAAGGGATTTACTTTTTTTATTCGCCGTCAAATCAGCGAGCCCGCTGACGTAACGAATCCAGCATCCGAGGACTGAAAACTGATCGAAAGTTACAGACGTGGGACGGATATTTTTTTCCCCCAGAAAAATGAAGGCTATTATATAGCGTTAAACTTTAGCACATCATCGATCGAAAAGGGTTCGCTATAAAAATGTAACTTTAAAACTTTCATAATAACGTTCCATCCTTTAATAATACACTGTCCTCCCTCGATATCCAGAAATAAAAGGCTCCCGGCTTTTTGAACAAAATTATTGCATTTTGGAAGTAATTATTCATGACTCAAACACTAATGTACACACAATCGCTCGACGTGTTATCGAAATTTCTCCTTTACGCATCGACACTCCCCTAAATTGCATTGCAATTGTCATTCGAATAATATTCACAGCAGTCGTTGGGCATATTATACCGCGTGTTTCTTATCGATTTTGGCAAAACAATCGGATAAAATAACGATGTATCACCACGGATTGTTATGAATAAGCATGTGGCGTGTGTAATGTTTATACATAGTATTATGAAAATAATATAGTATTATGAAACATTTACCAGTATTATACGAACAGGTTTTCGTGTACCAATTGATATATTGTACAGAGAGATATTCCAGAGAGAATACATAATATAGGGTATGTAGAGTCTCGTCGTGCATGAGAAGATTGAATTTGGCATGCATGCAACCCGATAATGTGGCTATATGTTTGTATCATTGTCTGTCGTCTCATTGTCACGTCATTGTCTGTCTTTGTTGGCGTTAATTTTCCCGTCCACGTGATCGCAGCTGCGACAGTCACTTGTGTATAGGCAGTCCTTACGTTTAGTGTCCGCACGACGTCTTCAGCCGTTCGCCCGATTGTATTGATAGTGACTTACCGAATGGCAGCTCGAAGCGACAGGCTATCAGAAGTGAGTGACCAGTCGGTGCCTTTGTCCCGACAACTTCGCCGCCCAGCATCTCCAGTTCCGAGTCGAGGCTGACCCATTGGCCGGAATCATCCTGAAGCAGAATTAAGCGGACAAACGTGATGTATCGATTCCCCACTTTTGTGCTCATACATTTAAACGGCCATCGAACACTTCACTTTCCTACAACGAATATCTGCAATGACTAGACCGCACAGCGAGATTAGTTGAAGGAGCTTTCGCTAAATCCTAGATCAAAACTGCTTCAGACTAATACTACTCGCGACGCGCGCAATCTCTCCTGGAGCAGATGCTACTAGAAGCACGTACATCACGGGCGTAAGTTGTTTTGTACTTTGATTCGGACGTACTACATCTCCAAACTTTCCGAGGACACTACGATGTAGTTCAGTTTCCACAATAAATGGAATGAGGTACGCGGGACCGCAACACTATGCAAGACGTAGTGGTTTTGTGTTGTAGAAAGTTGCGATATTACATCAATTTTGTGGTTTAGACCTGTCTACGGTGCCACACCTATTTTATGGCTTACGACAGTCAGCGATAAATCAAACTATCTACGGCGACGCGATAGCAACGAAGGAACCAATAAAAGGGTTTTTTTAAGCAAACGCTACACAATTATTTAGTACTGTTCCAGCAACCTATTAACCACACAACTCGATCACGTTTCCTTTCGCAACCTTCTTGAACCTTTCTCAACCCTGTTAAGCCTTTCATCCACTACATGGGGTGGTCGGAAAACGCGATACTGTTTTATTGGGCTTATTACGTCAACGGGTTACTCTCCCCAACCGAGCGATCGAGATCCTGGAGAATTTCGCGAGAAAGCCCAGTAGGTTGATCTCAGAGCCATCGGATATCTTTCCGCAAACTTATTAATTGATCCTTCAGGGATATAGGGTGGAAAAGTTTCGACGTCGGTATAGCTATATGTATAAATTCGATATTGGGTTCAAAGACACCGCAGGGTCATTCAGGTTCCTGGCAACCATGAGTTTGTAGACGTAACAACTTTTGCACACGAGTTTTTTTCTTTTTTTTGCACAAAAAAAGAAAAAAAATTATCAAGAGTCCACAACCAAGAAAAGATTCATTTACCGTGAAAAAAGGTAATATCCACGGTCTACCAGTGCCCAGACGCATTATTTATTCAACAGTCGACGAGTTTACAAAACTCGTGTATTTCTGCCTTAAGAAGAAAACAGTGGAAATATTTCCGTACACTCTTACGACCGGCCGAGAGAGAGGGAGAAGTTCGGATTTTCCAACGTGACGCGAATTTTCCGCGCTGTTTTAACCTAGCTGCGATAATTCTCTAGGGAGGAGAGTTTGCGAGCAAGTTCAGTAGGCGCACTCGACTTTGGCGAGCAACCGAGCGGGCACACGGTATACAGAGCCGTACTGTATGTGGAGCGTTGAGGCAATTTTCTTTATCCACGTGCTTCATCGCTTGCTCGTTTCTCTCATAACCCGTTCATCAACTCGCCACGTACTTCGTGCGTCACACGTTGACACAGAGAAACCAGAAAGATCAATAAAACGTCGCGAATCACGACTCTTTTTAGCTGAATACAGCTTTGTAAAAATAAACTCAACAGACTCTATTTTACGAGCTTCTCAATTGAACGAAAATATTTTCACTGCGTAAGAAGCAAAATTTCTAAATCAAAATTTGAATTACGACAGATTAAGAATAATCGACAGAATAATTTTCACTTTCACTATTTGCTCATTTATTCCACGGATAATTCGATTTTATTCATTTCCTTAGAATATTGTTAAGTAAATGCCTAATCATTTAGGCATCCATTCCCAAACCGGAAATAGATCGCTAATAATGGATTTCTTATTTGTTCCTCATAGACTTTTCACGGGAGGAATTACGAATACATTAGAGAATGCTAAACGAGCAATATAATATCAAATTATTCGTGAAATGAATAAACAATTAAAATGAGATTGTCTACAAACTCAGGGGTGTAATGCACTGTTCGCCGGACCGTGAGAATTTTACGCTCAACGACGGTTACTCTCTCGATAGGAACGAATTACCGATTCCTCTGCCGTAAGTAAAGACCGCATCGAGAAGACAGGCGAGAAGGGAGGGTATAGAAAAAAGGAAGTAGTGGTAGATGGAAACCGATAGGTACTTCTCGTGTTGAATCGGAGATACCGCGAACTCTTTTCTATGTAAATTCGATTCAAACGAGTCGAGGCCCGGAGAGTTTATACGAGTCGGTGAGGGAGTGTTTACCCGACACTCGTCGTGGTCTCGTACGGTATAGTAGGTCGCGGTTTCTCTCTTGCTCTCTTTCTCTCTCGTCTTTCGAGAAATCATCGATTGGTGGTGGATGCTTGAGCGATAGGCGAGCGTGCTACTGCGCGGCACTCTCCCTGCTGCTGCTGCTGCTGCTGCTGTTGAGAGACCTCGTCGTACTTGCCTCGATAGAGCTACTCGATAAAACGACGGGCAATGTAATGAACTGTAGAAGCACATGAATACATTGCCGTTTAACCCTTTCAGTGCGAGACCTATTTCTGCTTGTTAAAAAAAAAGCTCTCAAACAGCAATCGCCTTTTATATTAACGTACTATTCACATAATGCAAGGCAATTATTTCCTCAATATGAATGAAAAAAATAGACTTGTACAGTCACAAATACAAAATTCCGTATTAAGCATGCAGGTTAGACAGATTTTCTAAGGGTTTTCTATGCGAATATACCATTTAAATGAGACATGTTGTAACGTCACAACCTCAATTACATGCTTGTCAAATTGGACATTGAAGACTCCTTCCAAAATAGTTTCAAGGTATCAAGCCATTTTCTGATGATCAGTTTTTCACTCGTGGGGATATCTTTGCTCAAAACAAGAACTACAATTTCACGCGTATCTTCAGAATTCATATCGTAGAAGTATTTCAGTCTCACAGGTAGCCGAAGGGTTGAGAAATACACGAGATGAAGGCAAAGGCTCTGCCGCTGATTTGTGATATTTCAGTTGTAGATTATACTGGAACGAGGCGACGTTGGATCGATAAGGCAAAGTCGACGATTCTGAATTAGCCAGAAACGTGACGTCGATTCGTCGCACGACTTCCGTCCCGTCGACGAAAATAGAGAAAGCGGGTTGACTGAGCGAGCCGGATGGCAGAGCCGCGCGCGAGAGAGGGTGAGTCAGGCGAGGGTTGAAAACCGAACCGTGAGGTCTCTGCCAGAGTGTGCGAGAAAACGGGGCAGGCGGTTGAGCAGGACCGATGTGCCGCGTGAAATCCATAAAACTGTAATTTCGCGGGCGGTCTCGTTAAAGCGAGCGACCGAACGAGCGGGATGTGAGAGAGGAAGGTGGAAGAGCGAGAGAACGCGAGTTGTGTGCTTGTGCGGCGAGGACTAAACGTTTTGCGACGCCGCGGAACGATCGAATCAGTCACGCTCAGACTGAGCCTTTGTCCGGCTAATTCATGTATTTTGTTTTATTACTCTACCCCTTTTTCCACACCTCATATTTTATTCTGACGTTCCATTCGTTTATTCGCTCGCCTTCGTAACTGGCGAGCGATGCCGAGAAAAAAGCTGGAAAGTCCTGTAACGAAAATCCTGCCAATAAAATGGAGACGTCTCTACTGAGGCTTCTTGGTCCATCGCAAAATCAATCAGTGGGCAATTATTTATATTTTAATTATCGTTTGAATTGTTGGTTGAAAAATTTCTGAGGTTTTAACGTGATTGAAATTGTTATGTTGGATGTTTTATGAGCTGAATAGCAACTGTGTTGCTATTCGGCTTCATTCCAGCATGAATGAACGCGGGAATGAAGTGGAATCGAAAAAAGATGGGTTTGTTCATGTTCCAATGGAGCTTTTGTCCAGGTAATTCTTGTAATTTGTACTATTACTCGAACCTTTTCTGCATCTCGTTTGTCATTTATACCGTTTAAAAAATAATATGTTCGTGTTATCGCGATGGTAGGCTTAACTTGGGAAAATTTCTGGTATCTTCCGGGAGGTAAAGTGCTACCAATAATAAAATGGAAATCGCCCCCTCGAGGCCTGGTTGTTCATCAAGAAATCAATCGAGAGGTAATTATTTTTTGCTATAATTATCGCAATTACTTTGTTGGAGATGGATCGAGGTTTCGAGGAAATCGAAGGTACAAGGGTGGGAAAACTCTAAGGGCAAAATTGGAAGAGTGCTAGTTCCATTGCAGCCGGGGTGGGTGGCCTTTCGAAGAGATAGGGCAATGAAAGACGTTGGAAATGGGAATAGGGTTCTTCTCTTCCTATCCCATCGTACAGCTTCTCCTTCATTTACTGAACCAGCTGCTAATGAGAATCTCGAGAGGATTCGACAGCTGCCAACGCCAGACTCGATTCTTAGACTTCGAAGCTTCCGCTGCTGGTGCTGCCGCTGCTGCTTGAGAACGCCCTTTCCACTTTGGAAAACAGCCCGCAGTGCGAAAACTTCAGCGAAGGATGAAATAGGGAAACGACGAATAAGGCGCACACCCCGTAATTCCGAGGGAATCGTAGGATAAATTAATTTTGTATCTTAACTAAACGCAGTGAGTATACAAACCGGATGGTGCAGAATTTATCACACATTCCCATTTATACAGCACCTTCTCGCCGATTGTTAACTTTTAATTACGAAACTTTTGAACCAACAGTCCTACTACCATTTGGAAGAACTAGAGAAACAACTGATCGACTTCTCATCGTCATCCTGTCGTCGTAACGTGTCACCATTTATAGGCACTCACATTTTTTGTAAATACGATCGATCAATCAGATAATAAATCCGGCATGTGGTCGCCAAACTCAACAGCCTGAATACCTGTTGTCGGCGTGCTCCGACAAATCTGTAGCATTCAAGCCTATTTATTTCAACTCCCAACGGCAAATAATCTAGATTCCGATCAGCAGTTGGGACATGTTAAGAAATTGGGACATGTACCTTGCCTATAATCTTCGTTAAAGCAAGAGCTAGTGCAACAACCATAAACGCATAGTCTTGTTATTACTGGCGATACGCTTGGCGCGGTCTTAATTTTACGAGGGCACGCTACCCCTTTCGTGATACGATCCTTGTAGCAGTTCTTATCTTGCACCCGCTTGCGGGACACAAGTTTATTTTCAACGCTCTCGAACGTAGAACAGAGGCAAAGGGGGCAGAGGGTTTTTTTCCAGGATTAAAAAAGTATATTCAGCTGGAAGGAATGAGAATAAAAAGCGGGAGTGGAGTACGGATTTACTAGTACGGTCGGGAGGCTGAAAGTCCCCCCCGCGGGGACGTAGCGACAAGTTATTACGGGGGTTGGACCGAAGCCCCACGTTCGTATTAGACGCCTCCGCGATTAAGGGTTTATCGCAGGTGAGAGGGGCCTGAATTTTCAGCAGTAAACTAAAGAACACTTCGACTAACAATGCCAATACGTGTGTTGCGTTGCGCAGGGTTGCGCTCGAATGATTAATTCATGTGCAAAGCTCGGTGAACCTCGCATCAAAACAACAACGAATCCGCGAGACTCCAGGTCGTTAGGCAACCCCTCGAGACGGAACACGGCCCACCCTGAGACAGAGGTTCAATATCCCTCCCCATTCACGCTGAATTACATTGCGTTAATTCGTCGAAGCTCGAAAGGGGAAAAACGATAAGCGAGTAACGCACCGTTTCACGAACCCGGGATCAACAACGTCTAAACTCGTAATTATTCCGCACTCCCCCCCTCCCTGCGTTATTAATGAATTCATTTCAAACGTTCCCGCCATAATTTCTCAAACACCGATGACAATCATACAGCAGGACCGAAGTTGGAAATCCTTCTACCCTTATTTTTGCACAATTAATATTTTACTCTCGTTCGAAATACAACGCAGCGTCGCGAACGTGGAAAATACGTTATTAAAAAATATTCAGAACCCACGGTTTGCCTCCACCGAAAGTCGAACGGAAGTTGATTAATGGCTTTGAGCCACTCGCAAAGTGTCGTCTCGAGATTACCTTGATTGACCGAAGTGAGCGAAACTCGGGGGTTCAGGTAGTTCACACTTCGATTCGGCGACGTGTCGATTTGGTAATTGGAGGAACAGAACCCCTCCCCCCGGGGGAACGTTGAGCGGGGTCGCGAGGCGGGTACAGATGCGAGGGAAGGAGTTTGGCGGTCGAGGGTGCAGAAGGAAGGGTGAGACTTGGAACATAGGGAGAGGGAGAGAGAGAGACTGAGATTCAAGGGAGAACTACTTACGACACTGGGAGTGACCTCGTTTTCGTCGTGTAGCACGCGAGTGCATAGCTCGCACCGCGGCCGGTGAGTGCGCGACATTCAACATATATATATATATATATGCTAACATATATATAGCATATTCCTCCATATTATATATATATATATATCTATCGTGGGAGCATGTGTTTTGTGAACAAAGCAAGAGGCATACAGAGGAAGATCAGACCGGTACGTAGTAGGCAGTACGTCTTCTACGAGCGCACGTCTACCTTCCCTCTTGTTTTCCGTCTCTGTCTAACTTTCCTTCTGTGCACGGGCTGGCCTGTCGTCGTTTCTCCGCATGCACCGTTCCGCTGTCAAGTTAATTGGCGTCAAAGCATTTCGCCTAGAGTGCTGCTGCTGCAGCTCCTGCTGCTGCTGTTCTGACTGCGCTGCACTGTTCCTAGCGCCTCTGCACCCTCTCATCTTTAGTTCTCGCTTTCTTGCTTTTTATTTCTTCCCTCTCTCGTTTTTTTTTGTTGTACCTTCGCTGCATTCACTCTCTCGCTCTATTTATATGCGGAACGAAAATTAGAGTAGAAAGTGAAACACACGTTGTTGGGCCGCGCGAGACAACCAAGGGCGACGATGTGGAGCACGCGAGAGAGCGACACGTTTCCATTTATCACTTTTGAGGCTGCCGGCATATTATGTGGGCATGTAAGTCGGCACTCGCGACAAAAATACTTTTTCGGGAGATAAATGTGATTCTGATAAGGACTTTAGGAACAATTTTTTTTTACCAGTTGGCGGGGGGAATTTGGAGCCTGTTTGTCAGCGAAGAAACGTTTTCGCGGTTCTCTTGTTGGGAAGCGCGGAGGAGTGATAAAAAGAATAACGACGACTGACGGATCGAGGAAACGAAAGGAACGATTTTTGGTTTTGTTTGTATAAAAAACATACTTTTGTGGAAGATCTAGCAACAGGTTTTCCATCGCTGACCTCCCCTCTGATAAATACTACAGAGCATTTGAAAAATATATCAAAGTCCCGTTCGCGAATGGAACATTGGAATATCAATCACCACTTAAAACCAAAAGACTGTCAATTTGTAGTTAACGCTAATGTTTCGGTGCTTCCTTCCACAATCGAAGGGCAAAGTGGTTCCAGTCGTAGTCTATCATACCAATCGGAAGAAATGATCAAAGTTATATCAGTACCAAATTCCGTTTCACACGTAAAAATCTTTTCCTGGTAAATAATAGCCTTAAAAAAAGCCGAATAAAATAATCGAAAAATCTTCAATGGATGGAATAATTGCGTGAGGGAAATGAACCGAAAGGATAACACTGGAAGCCGCGAGCTTTCGGCACGATTTTCCGTTCTGCATTCTCTCAAATTGTCTCGTAGCGATAAATTTTCTCATTCTCGCGGTGCGGCTCCCTCGGTTTCCACTCCGCCAGTTTGATTGGCGTCCTTGTTATGGTCGACCGTGCTGGAGAGGCGGCAGCCAGCACCCGGGACTACTCGTGTACCCGTGGGTCTCCCTTCCTCCGCTTGCGCATCCGTTTTGCCTATCTCTCGCTTCTTCTCGCGTACTCCAACACTCCGCACGCTCTCGTGCGCCCTAACGTATAACTATAGATGCGGCCGCACGTACGGTGTGGCAACGCTTATGCATTTATCACGCGACCGTCACCCCACATGCATGCATTCTCGTGTATATAGACTCACACGCGGCCACCAACACATGGACATGCGTTTATCGCGGACGTCAGTGGCGCGAGCCGTGGCTGACAGCGCAAGGACGTATCCACTGACACGCACGTTTGTTCAAGCTTCGGAAGATGAACATCCGTGTCGACGACACGGCCTATCATATGTCTTATATATATATTATATTTTATATATCTAACTGAAGCAGCATTCGCTTCACGTAAAAGCTTTTTACAGCCCGCGTATTCTCAAGTCGCACTATTACTCTTCGTTCCCGGGGATTCCGGCACCATTAGGAGGATAATGGAATTGACATATATTTGGATTTATAAGTTTTGCGAACTCTTGGCATAACTTTCCGCGAGCCAAATAGAAACGAAATATGTTCGTCGCTCGATGATAATGTAACAAAATGTATTTAAACTTTTTTTGGCAAAACTGCGATTTGTTTATTTTGAAGTCAGAAACGGGCAAAGGCAACTTTTTTTTAAGACATTAAAATAAGTTCACAGCGATTTCGTGATGGAATCCGAGACTTGACGGCGATAGTGAAAACCAGAAGTCGACAATTAGAAGAATAATAATGTCGAGGTGTCGATCTTGGAATTTTTTCGCCTGATCCACAAGTTCTAGGATCAGGAACCCCGAAAAATAACTTTATGCAAAGTAATTACATTGAAATCGCCAAATTCATTTAAACTCTCTACATAGACTTTCCTTTTCATAACACTAGTTTTATTCTATTTCCAACAAGATCCAAATTTCAACGTGTGGTTGGTACGTAGTCGTTAGATTGAGGTAAACCTGGGGGATAAAAAAGTCGAGAGGAAGGAGAACCGACAAGTTCTATCCTCTCATATCAGATGATTGTTCACGGGGCTCGGGCGGGGGGTGGCAGGAGGAGGAGGGTGCACACATAGGTGCGAGACAGAGCGAGAGACGCGCACATAAGGCGTTTGTCACGTCTTGGACACGATCATATATCACGAAAGCATAAGGCGTATGGATACGATTTCTGGCCGTCTGGCCACCACTGTCCCTATCTGCTAACGCGGTAGCTCGCGTTTCTACGCTGCTATATACATACTGCGTACTTCTCTCCTTCGACGCTGGTCATATTACCTATAACTATAGCACCTACATGCCATTGCTACTGCCAGAGGAAGGATGTGGCTCGATTTCTACCTCCGCCTCCTCCATCTTTGTCTGCATCCCTCGCTCTCGTAAGGGCTATATTTCGTTTGAACAAATCATCGGCGTTACAGAGAAATATCTTTCGCGAAACGATGAAATGTGATTTATCGGGCATACGAAGAAAGTCGACGGTATGATAGGAAATATGTACATATATATATGCATCAATATATAGGTAAACGTGAGTAGCTGGTATTAGAAGATAAAGTGGCATTGAGAGGGACGGAAATAACTAAGTGAAAAGCGAACCAAGATGCGAGGAAACCGGAAGAACGTGGGAATTCGCGAGTAGCACAAGAAACGTAGGTTCAGCGTTATGGATCCAGGCCCGGGTCTTCGAACGGGGGGGGGGGGGGGGGGGGGGGTAACCCATCTGTCCGTGAGGTTTTGGAAGGAATACATAAAACACCGTCGTCGCTCAAAGCGAGGCAAAATAAAGGGATAGTAGGGAGGAACGCCGGCGAGGGCGATGATGTCGAAATGATCTTGAGTTATTTGCATATTTTGACAAGTTCTCACGGAGAAAAACCGAAACATCGGTTGGATTCCCACATTCAGTATCGCCTCATATGATCTTCTGGGACGTGTAAATATATAGGTTATTTTTTTGTGTACGATACACATTTTATCAAGAGGCCCGATGCTGAGATATATTTATTCGCCTCGGGCAAAACGGGAATACCAGCGTATATCTTCAGCATCTTCTTATACTTCTTTTTGTTTGCCTTTTTATCAAATACGATTTTTCCTAAACTTATGAGATCGCTCTGATGTTAAAGGAATGATTTTTTTTTTTCAAGGAGAAATTTTTGAGGTATCGTCCAGAATTGAGTGAATTGAAAGGCAAAAATCTCTGCTGAAATGTCGTGAGTCTCACTGGCAAAACTGATAGATTATTATATAACTAACTAACAGGGGCTTGCCACTCAGCTGAACGGAAGCCGTAAATCGGGAAAGGAGAGAGTCGCTTGATCCTCTCCAACCTGCCTCGAGTCGAAAGAAATGTACTTCGTCATTGAAGGTTATTTCAGCGTTACTCTTTATTCGAGGATAACCGAGTGGAATTCTCGGGAGAGGAGAGAAGGAGTGCGAGGGTCGATGTCGAGACTGGGATGACGTATAAAAACGAGACTTTAGGAGAGGGAGAGTCCCGGCCCCGTCATTTCTCTTCCTCAATTCTCACACACCTCTCCCTCTCCGGCCCCACTCTCGGGCGAAAGAGCTCTAATCTTTAATTTTATTCTGTCGTTGTATACCGAAACATAGAGACCGAAAAAAACGCGGTGTTGCCCTACGATTTCATCCACAAGAAGAATAATTTTATCGTCATATCTTCAATCTTGTGCATCAATAGAGAGACACCAAAATTTGGTTTGCTTCTAGAATATTTTACAGCTCGAATTTTTATTATACTGTAGCCCATGCGCACGCTTCGCGTACTTTCCCAGTTGTCACTTCACTAAAATCGGTTACATTTTTTTGGATTAACCGAACTTGGATGTTCTTCCTTCGTTCGAAAGAAAACTACAAGGAAGAGAATGCTGCAAGGCGGAACGCGATATCATGATTTCTGATCTTTTCACAGAATTTTAAAGCTAAAAGTCACCTTGCCTTTTTCGCGAAAAAAAAATTTCGGTTTCGTAAAGTTTGAAACCCCTTTCCGAAGAGAAATTTCGCGCTGATTACGAAAAGCACCGTTGCTTGTCCGAAAAATAGAAAATTCGTCGAGACAATCGCAAAAAAATATTTTTTATCTCTGGAAACATTAAGCCATAGCAACGAGTTCCAGCAGCCCAACGGCCAATCAGAGAACGAATAACACGACAACAATAGTTATCTCGAAAATGTGAGATATTTTACCCACTGATTTTTTTAAGAGGTTTCGGGTGAAAAGGTCATCATGGGCCACCGAAAAGTCACAGAAATCTTAAAATAAAGTTGGATTAATATGTGACAGTGGCCGGAATAAATATATTTCGACCCATTGGGTGTTACTTATTCGGATTTGTGTTTCAAATATTTAGCTGACGCCTTCCCCACTGGCATTTCTGATCTCTTATATTATTCGTTTCGAAATACTGATGCGACAATGTTGTTGCTAAATACTAGAAGGTTGCGAAAGAAAGTCACTGCTATCTGGCAATAACTCGACTAAAAGGGCTCCTCGTGACTCTCACGTGGGGCTGACTCGTTCGCGGATTGCACTACTCACCACTACGTCAGACCGACCGGCCCTCCAGAGTTACTTGACATCCCCCAGTCAGCGCATTTCTAATGTGAATCGAACCGCCCGTATGTAGATCTCGCGTGTGGCTTTATGAATATTTTAAGCCAGGCCTGACCCAGATTGTCCTCGCAACAGGAAAGCAACCTCCCTCCCCCCACTACTTGTCGCACCCCTCACGACGATGACGCGGCTGCTGCTGCTGCAACTGCTGCTGTCGGTGTGCTTCGACGTCTGCCGGAAAGCTTGTCGTTTCGCCGTAACTCACTCTCTTTTCCCAGGCTCTCACACATTTTTCTCGTTCACCAACGGAAAAAAGTTTTTTTCATGTTTTTTCACCGTTTTCCTGTTTTTTTTTCTTTCTCTTGCTTCGAAAGCCATAAAGCGGATCAGAACAAATTATTATATTTCAATCGTATTGGTTAAAAACATACAGCGACATATGTTTTTTTTTTATAATTCGAAACATTAGTTCATATATCAGCCAATCAAATTATTCAATAAATGAATTACGACATTTTTTTAAATCATCTCTGACAACTCTACTCAGACAAATCTTTGACAAAAATGACGATTGCTTTTTTTCGCGAAGCAAATATGCGTGTAAAAAAACATCCTTGAGAAAGCTGAAGCCGGTTAACAATTTTGTCGGACAAAGGAATTCAATTTAATTCCCGTCAGTCAGTCATTCGAAACGGCAATTATTTTTCTTCGGTTGTTCATTACAGTCGAGCCGCGAGCCGACGTAACAGCGAAGGGATTGAGGGTTTCCACGACGAGAGGGTGAGTCAGAGAGTCGCAGGTAGGGTGGGAGATCCGTGGAGTGTCGAGGGTGAATAAGCCACGCACGTACTACAAGGCGAGGCGCGTCGGCGGGAAACACAAGGGGATGAAACAAATTGAAGTTTGAAGAGCTTACGGGCAACCCGTGGGGAAGAAGAAGCGCGGAGAGTATGGTCTAGGCGCGGCGAACACGCTTCAAAGCCTCGCAGACCCGGTAACCCTCGTGCGCCGCGCGTATACCCTCCGAATCTTCCCCACAACCTTCGCCTTGTGCGCTTGTCTCTCTACGCCACCGCCGTCGTCTCCGGATTCGAGCGAAATTCCCGTCTCCGTTCGCGAGACGTTTCCGAGCCTAACCCGGGCGTTACCAGTGGTTTTGCGTTTCCTCGAGAAATAGAGATAGAGGTAGACGTGACTGAAATTGACTTTTCCGCAAGGTACGCCGTTCCACGACCGCGCCATCTCGTCACCGAACCATTCAAGCCGCAGCCAGCCCAAACGAAAATCATGTCTACTTCCAAGAAGAATTCAGTCGGATTGCGCTGCATAATGCATGTCCTGGAAAATTCAATCGTGGCCCTTCAATGAAATTACAAAAAAAGCCTAATGCAGGGTACTGTTGGAATGAAATGCTGAAAAATTAAAACCCTTCGGTTTGCAATGAGTTTCACGCAAGACTGTGCTCGCTAAAAATTGCATAGTGTCTCGTGGAAACTATGAAAGAAAGTGGAAAACGAAATTTCCAAAATTGTGCTTTTTTATTGGAAAGATACGTGATAAAACTAGGCAAAAGTATTCGAGAAGGAATATTTTTAAACGGCTGAAAATATCGTGAAACGACGAAATGTAAATTTCAGAAAATGCCGTCCAGAATATGATCCGACACCAATTACTTTCCCGCAGTCAAGGTTTGTCCTCTTTTTTCTCCTTATTTGCTGTTACATTTCGGCTTAAAACAGCGTGGCAATTGCTTCCGTGACCACTCCGAAAAAGCGAGAGAACGTGAGGAAATGAAATCTGAGATCGCGAGGGGAAAAAAAACGGCTGAACCTGTCGCGTAAGCTCCTGTACCCCATCAGTCATTTCGCTGCTAACCAGTAATTCAAGAAAGTGCGAAATGCGAATGCCATTTGTGAATATATGTATCGTGATAATATTCGTATCGCGTGACACGAATGTTAACCACACCGCGGAGAGCGATGATGTCATAGCTTTATGTATCCATTAAGTCGCCATGTGGCCAATCGAGTTATGACGCGGGGCGTTTACTGTACTGAGGATTACATTATTTCGTCAAGGTCATCGTCCTTGCAGGTCCACCGATACCTTGGCGAGGACACGACGGGGGGTCTGAAGCGTGTAAACGGGTACGACCAAGCTCGGCGCGTGTTAATGCAGTATAACGCCTAAAACCGTAAAGCACCGTCGAGGGTTTGGGCGCACGAATCGCTGTGGTCGCCCCCGTCGGACCCCCCTGAGCCCCCCTCCTTGTCCAACTGTTTCATTGAGCGTTTCGACTTGGCGAGATGCCAGGTGACGTTCACGGGCAGCACAAGCAGAGCCTCCCAAAGACGCGACGCAGATCGCGACTGGTGGAGGGTGCAGAGGGGGGGGTTGAGGTGGGACGAGGGGAAAGCTGGAGAGATCGGGGGCAGGTGGTTCGGAGAGTCGAGTAGTGCACGAGGCTGCAGCAAAGAAAACGAACAGATACGAACACACGCGCGTCCCCCAAAGACGAAGTCACCGCGTCGTCGTCGTCGTCGTCGTCGTCGTCGTCGTCTTCTTTTTTCGACAACAGCTTCTCGCTATGTCGTCTTCTCCCTCCTGAACGTCGGACAACTCTCGGCCTCTGTCTCGTGTCCCAATACTATCACGTTCCTCTAATCTAATTTGCTCGAAACCCCGGACTATAGCCGCTCGAATGCCTACAGAAGATGCAAAGCCGTCGATGCCTTCCTGCTTTTTAGCCCCTCAACGATACTCCGAGCTTGCCTTGTCTTGCGGGAGACGTCTGAATTAAGGGTTGCTTCGGGTGCATCGATTTGGTTTTATTTTCGATGACGTGGAGGTTTTTTTTTGTAGATTGAAATACTGGGAAGCAGAATTAGAGGAGTTAGCTTGCAGTTACTGTAGAGGAATGGGGAAAGAAATACAATTATTATTTTAGGGGGAAGCCATTTCATGGGCTGTCTAATATAGGAATACTTGTCAAACGTTAGCCTCGCAATTGACTAACAGCTCGCATTCGCAATTGATTGGCGGTGAGTAAAAGGGCAATATCAGTTTGAACTATCCACCCTCGTGAAAACTATCGCTCAATAATACTCCACCTGAACGGCCCATTATTTTTGGAATGTTCTGCGTTGAAACATCTGAAAATGTTAAGTATTACTTCGTGGATTATCTCACAATGTATCCAACATGCAGCAAAAATTGTAAAAATTCCAAAAGGCTCTGGTCTAAAGTTTATAATACTAGATGTTTGATATATTATCCACAAACATAATTTTCATACGAAAATTTTGAAAAAAGTTCCTGAATTTCCTATCCCACAAATAAATAAAAAAACTTCTCAGCGAAACATAAGAGTCAGGAACATAATTAAACATGTCTCTTGCACTTCTTCCCAGTAGATTCACTTGCACGATGAAACGAATGAAAAAATAAAGCTAAAGCGGAAGAGAGTTCGATAATCGATTGACGACTAAAACTGAATAGTCGGTATTTGTGGTGCGTCGAGGCGTGAGGGTTGCAGTCGCAGCGAGGTAATAAAGCGAACCGTGTTTATGACGCACACGTGACCGAGCGGGAAGAAGCAGCGTGTCCCGCCATCGAGGAGGTATAAGGTCGCCGGGCTCACACGCTAATTGCATTTCGTGCGGTGACCCTCGCGCGCCGCTCGGTGCAGCCTCGAAGAAAGCGCATACACGACCCGCCGTAAGCCTCAAATATGTGAACACACGCCGCTCTCGACGAGCTCTACTCCCGGAAATTAATTTTTTTCTCTTCTGCTTTCTTTTTCAATAACAGACCCAGAGGAAAGTGCCGAGAGCCACGTGGTTCGGAGTCGATCATCATCCCCGGGGTCACCGGGCTTAAACCGGAGGTATTAAACCTTCCTTAAAACCCCGGTGTTTCTTTTTATCTCGCTCGAAGCGCAAGACCCTCGAGAGATTAAGGGACGGCCGACGCGATAAGCCGGGCATCCCTTTTTTCCCTCCGCCATATAGTGTTCGCCTCGCCGCTCCCGCGGCTACACGAGCCGCGTTAAATTTTCCACTTTCCGTGTCCGTTCGCGGTCAATGGCGGGGCACGACGAAAAAGGTGAGAGTTCAATCGACTATGCGGCTTTGTCTTGACTCTTAGTATTTGAAAAAAAAAAGATATGTATATATATATATATAAAAAATAAAAAAGTTCCTTCCAAGGAAAACGCCGAGCACGGCTATATGTACGAGAAAAAACATCGATTGAGCGCGTATTCAATGCCCTGAGGGTTCGTTAATCACCGTTACCCCTTCCACGGGATGATCAGGCCGTGACCCGCGACACGTTATTGCACTATAGGTCACCAGTGCGCTCTCACCCCGCGCCACCCCTCCCGACACTTTTCCAAAGCTTTGGAAAAGCCACGCGACGCTGAATAAAAGTTGACGCTATATTTGTATTTATATATATCGTGAACTCGGCGCGAGCTCGCGTTAATCGAGTAACGAGTGAAGAGAACCGGAGGTAGCGCAAAAAGGGGTAGAGAAGGGCGAGCGAAAAAAGAAGCAACGTGCAGCCTCATACATTTGCGACACATTTTCTCTGCACCGAACATCCTGCTACACCTTCTGACCTATAGATTTACTTTTTTTTGCCTTCTCCCGTTATTATTCTTCACGCGCAAACAAATTGTATCTCAGCGGCACCTGCAGTCGTGAAAAAAGGGAAAGATTTTCCAAGTGTATAACCCCCGACGTTACAATTTCCCTCGAATCGCGAGCGCGTCCGACCCCGCGGCCGTGGTATTTCAACGAATGAAAGTAAACGAGGTGTAAAAACAATTTGGCGGTGATTTATTTGTCGCGGGAATAATTAAACCGTGGGTGTAACTGAGGACGGAGGCGGCGGTCGGCGTTCACTTCGTCGGCAGCCGGAGCTAGTGTACAAGATGCTAATTGAGAAGGGGGAGGGGGGGGGGAGGGGGTACGGTTACGTAAGACCGGCCGTTAATTGTCATTAGGGGAGCATTAATTAACGACGATTAGGGTTCTCCTCGCGCCGCGTTTCGCGATAGACCGCCTGAAACATCTGCGAAGTTGGCTCTCGGCTTCGACGCGGTTTCTCACCCGCCGTCTTCAAGTTCGTCGACGTCGAAAGTCGTTCGCGCGCGTATTACACGACTTGCGATACTTCTTGTTCCGGCCTATGACCCTCGCACTGCCGAATGTAAAACACTTCCGGGCTCGTAAATCATTACCGCGGGTGAAACTTTCTTCTGCCACTCCTCCCCCTCCTCCTTTTCCACCCTGTCATAATCATTATCATTTAATTAGCAGTTCCCTCCGGCCTCGCGATCTCATATATTTCAAACACGAACCGTTGCTCGGCTATCGCGACGATCACGTATCTCCCCGGCTGTATTTTGAGCTTGTTAAGACCGCCGACATCGACTCCCCGCGGCGCGAGCCGGACACGAGTGGAAGCTTTAGATTGTCACGTCGGAGGAGCGCGCAGTACATTCGCAGCGTGCGCGACGGCATCCGACCGACAAATGCGGCTTCCGGTTCCCTCGGATTAACGCAAACACTCGTTGAGTTTCGTTTCACGTAATGGCAGCTTTCCGCGACCGCGCGGGTGTGGAGGGAAAAGCATCCGAGATCGGCGAATCGCTGCGGTGTAGACACAGAGAGAACGCGGCCAGGGGACAGCGAAGAACAAGGGTGGATGGTGTCTCGAGATCATGATTAAAGTATCACGCTGCGAGGTTCCACGAACATCCTCCAAATTGACTTCACGGTTTCAGCACTTTGAACGAGCTCTTAAACAAGAGCTATCGTTTCCTCGAAATTCATTTCCATCTGTCATTCTCACGCAAGTATCCAATTATGAAGCTTTCGCAAACGTGCAGCTATCGTTTCTCTCAAATTGCCCTCCATTTATGATTTCAACGTAAGTGTCCAATTAGGAAGCTTCCAACTTCGAAAATCCTCTGATTCGACTTCGCGATTTTCGAATTCTGCGAACTCTTCGAAGTCCTGTCTAGAAATGATTGCCATTTATCTCGTTTTAGACATTAGTCAATCTGTGCGGCTTGACTGTTCTCCCAAATATATAAATAACGATTTCATAAACGAAATAAATGCCGTAAACGAGGAACCATCGATTCGGTTCTCTCAGTTTGATTTTTATTTACCGCTGTGTGTTACTTTCTTATTATTATATTTATCGGAAAATATAACCACCGCTGTTCGCGTCGCCCGTCGTAATTTGTTTCTCGGGCCGTGTTATAATAATCTCTTGAATGTTTCAAACGTTGCGGACAATCGAGTTCGGAATTCACGAATGACACACAATCACTGCGAGCGAAACGGTCGCTCGTCCCTGGGATCGCGCAATTTACTTTTATGAAATCGCCGAGCGTTTAAAGGATTACGGGCTTAATCGATCAAATCCGCGGTACATCCACTTCAGAGGTTTCCGACGAGCGACGCGGAGACCATCGGGGAGGGAGGCGGGAAGGGAGGGCGGAGGGAGACTCTATATGCCGGTGTACGTGCGTCGTCGAGATAATGCAACAAAACAACGAGCGATCCTTAAAATATCTCGCGGTCGAGCTTGAAAAGAAGCCGAGCTCGACTCTCGTCGCTCCTTCATGCCTGGATATTCCGTTAAGCAGGCAGGTGGCCTTCGACCTAACCGCCGCTTTTTACTATGTCATCTACATCCACCTAATACCCGGGATTTTTTTTAATCCAACCATTTTATTCGCCTTTATAGCGCGCGCGGCCCTCAGTTCCCCCTGTGCGATAATCGCGCGCTCGACCTGGCCGGAGGTCCGCTGAAAATTCCACCTCTCGAAAAGCCGCCCTCGTACGGCGAAGCTGATTGGCCGTCCAAACGGCCCGGGGGTGAAAACTCCTCGCCGGAAAAGGCCGTCAGCCAGTCAGTTTCATCGTCAGCACCGGGCAAATACCGGTTGAACGTGTAACCACGGGAATTCAGTAGGATGAAAAAAGGAAAATCCTCACAGGGGGCGTGTAACACACGTGCACGGGGCACGTACACACGAGCGCGGACACGTGTGACCCTAGTCCGATAATTACTGGTGTCGAAAAAAAGTTGGCCGCGTACCTAGCGTCCGGCAACGGCTCCTTAATTAATATGATCTCACTACCATGTTCCCCCTGCCACTTCGACCCTTTTTTCCCTGTCCCGCCCACTCGCTTCATTGCGGCCACATCCGTTCCGCAGGCCGACCCGCCTATACCGATAATATTATTAATCAGCGTACCAATAACCGCGGGATCCCCGCGTTATGTAAAAGGAATTCTTTGTTAATTCATGCTGCACCGTGTGTCATGTGAAATCTTCGTTAAAACGAATCGCTCGTCGTTTCGCATCGGTATCGTTATTCGATCCAGCCGAGGGCGAAAGGTGAGCTAGAATTATCGAGAGTGACGATGTGTGCGAGGAGATGAAATAAAATGACGGAATTGTCGGTAAAGCAGCGAGCGTTGGTCATGCATTGATTTGTAACGCTTTTCCTGTCCTTTTCGTTGCTTTCGCAGTGTCATATTCGTTACTGGGATTTATGCTGATTTCGAAAGTGTTACCAGGAGCGAATGATTTACGGGTCCAAGCCGCTGTGATAATTTCGAACGACTGTTGTTTGTAGGTTTTTTGTCGTCAAATTTAAGCTATTCAAATGAAACAGTTTTTAAACGCCTAAACAAAGTCATAAAACTTTTGTTGCAAAATGTTGCCAGGCGGCACAATTGAAGAAGTTATCTAAAAGTCATCCAATATCAGTACGAAGTATCGGGAATTTAATTATCAGTCGACCGTCCTAAGAGAACACTTTTCAGGATAACTTCTAAAAAATTTGCGACCCGGGGTTCACAATCATATATCGCCACACGAGTAGAAGTGACGTGGTGATATTGATCAGTTTCTCGGCCTGTCAGGAGGCGAGACCTGCTAGTCTAATTTAATCGCAAAAAACGATCGGTGAAATCAGCGTCTCTAGTGCATGCAGTGTTGGGTGTACCGTGTCAGTGAATAAATAATCCTGTGTGTTGCAATTGGTGTCGGCTAAGGTGTCTGACTCGTGAGGTGTCTCCCCGTGTTGTGGAAGTGCTTGTGGATGGTGTTGGTCTCGAGAGCCGTTAAACTCTCTCTCCCGAACCGAGGATTCTAGGGACAGCGGCGGCGGCGGCGGCAGGGAGATGTCTGTATTTCTGTCGTCTCTACCCTGCAGCTGCTGCTGCTGCTGTTGGTGCTCTTCGCGTAACTCGCCAGTGGTGGTTACCTCGCTCGCGTATGAAACTCCAGGCAGCGGGATGTAGTGGTAGCCCAGCGACCGATCCCACAGCATTCCCTTGCTCCATACTTCCACGAGTAGACCGGTGTTGACGTCGTTCGTCTCGCTGCGAAAAACAAGGTTTTAAATCAACCGACATCTATCTATGTTATATGGCGCCCGTCACGAGAATTCGAGAATAGAAAAACGCATCATGCACACGTACACAAAGTTTTCACGAGACAAAACACTCGCCGCAGCGAGGTGAAACGGAATATTTATCGCATTTCTATGTTTTTAATAGAAACTTCTGACAAAAGTTATGCCACTCATATTCTATTTTTGGTACGAACTTTCGCGAGGCAAAATGAACTGAACATGATTCGGTTGTAAAATATTTAATGCATAGTCGGAGGAAAATGCGAAAAGTTCGTAGCTTATGTATTACACTTTCCGGCTTCCTTCGGCGGTTTCTTACCCGAGGAAAACCGGTGAGCGGCTTAATTAATTAACGTTAAGGACTGTTCTCGCCGCCACGTGGAATAAAATATGATCTTGGCCGCGCGTAACCTTGCGGGGACGGTTTATACAATTTCTCCAAAGTTCTCCAATTGTAAAATGCTTTTTGTCGCAAAAATATTTGTTCCACGTCTTCTTGGCGGAAATATATGCAAATATGTAAAAGTCCTATTCCGCCCACGATTTATCTCCTTTCTTTAAAAATTATTTAACGAACTAAATAATACATTACTATACAAGGGCGGAAAAAGGTTTTCTGTCGAGTATTGTACGAAATTTTACTTTACAAGGTGTGGAATGGACGTTTTACGCACGCTTCGCGTGCGTAATATGTCCATTACAACACCGAGTGAAGTAATAGTACATTATATTACAAGGGAGGAAAGTGCAACTTTTCACCGAGTGTGAAGTTTGATGCCCGAGCGAAGCGAGGGCGGAAATTCACACGAGGTGAAAAGTTGCACTCCTCCCGTGTAGCGTACTTTACTTTTCTCCCAATTTCGCTAAAAAATAACCACATTTCGTGTGTCCAACGAGGACGGAAAACAAGCTAATTTTGGACAAATGACGACACGCATGCGTAGTACGGTTTCCATTACTCCCGCGCGAACAGGAATGAGCTGATTACCTCCCTAGGGACGTAATGAAAGCGCACTGCGCATGCGTAAGTCACTTGTAAAAAATGAGCAATTTTCCGCCCGCGTTGCGGACACGAAATAGGGTTATTTTAGCGGAGTCGCGAGAAAAAGACATTAATTTATTTGCTTTTATTGACTGCGTTTTCGCAAAAGAAAAAGTAGTATGATACACAAAATAATTAACGAAAGGATCAATAAACAAAATACGAAAACACTAAACTGAAAATTGCAATTCACTGAAAAGATAAAGAGTCTCAAGTGACCGTTAAATAATAAAGTCCAAACATCAGTATTCAATGAACAAGAAATAAGTACATTACAATCATTTTGTTCAGCAGCGAATAAATGTCAATGAGCTAAAAATCTACTTATCACTAGTGTAAAAAAATGATTGAATGAAATCATGGAATTGATGTTCTCCTACGCAATGTTCGTAATAAATTCGGTGCTATTTCGCCAGGACTTGACCGGTAGTTTTATAAATTAATAAATGCTAAGGGTTGTTCGCGCCTCTCCGAGGGTGCCCCAGCGCGACGGTGGCTAATGGGGGGGAAAAAAGTACCGGGTGCGTCTCACCTCTCGGACGTAGTACCCAGCCTGCTCTTCGTCTCCCGGGAAATAACTTGGGCGCACGGCAACCAACCACCTCACGACCTTTAACCCAGTTTTTATTCTCGTCGCGTCTTTCCGCCGTTATCCATGAACGCTCTCGCAGTTAGTACGTACACTACACCGACTGCTATACGTGTATGTAGGACCTTATATCGTAAGATCTCACTGTCCGTCGAGACATATGAAAGAAAGTGTATGAGACAGAGCTTAAAAAGCCCGTCCAGGGCTCGCTGAACCTACGACATCATAACAGAAATCTCAGTCGGCTTTCCGTCCTACACTATACAATAGTAATTCTCAAAGTGGACAAAAAGAAAATGCTTTTCCATTTTCGAATACACTTTTGAGGAGATCCAGACCGGTCGAACCTTTCTCGAAACCTTTTTCCATTGCACCAAAAGTCGTGACCAAAAAATGAATAAAACCTGACAAAACCAAACATAAAAAATTTACAAAGTAAGTAACGATACCACGAATATTTTCCGATATCAATTTTTACCCTCGGAATGATTCTGGCTCACGCTGAAATAATAATTAAGTCGAAAAAGGTCCATAACGTAAATCAATACGTTTTCAGTTCTAAATCGCCCGCACTAGCAATTACAACGTTTTACCCGACATTCCGGGCGCAGGTATCTTAAATTCCCCGTAGTCGCAGTAGACGCGGAAAGTTTTCTGTTGACATTGTATTTTCCATTGTCGACGAGTGCAGAAGTCGTCGAGTGACTCGACCGGTACTTTGTAAAACGTCGGCTGCTGCATATAACCGCCATCCGCTGGTGCCCCTTGGAAAACGCGAGCGCCTAGCAGAAACTACCGTACTACTCGTGTGCGCTCCGGCACTCGTCCTGAATCACAGCGGAAATGCAGATGGGACCGAGACCGTTAGCTTCTCTCTCCCTCTCACTCACTCTCTCTCTCTCTCTCCCTCCCTCTATCTCTCTCTCTCTCTCTCTCTCTCTCTCTCTCTCTCTCTCTCTCTCTCTCTCCCTCTCCCTCGCTCGTCCAAGCCCCGGGTCCCCGTAGTCTCCACTCAAGCTTCTACCCTAAGGCTACTCTTCTCCAGTGTGTACCACACCACTACCTGCTGGCTCGCGCAGAATCCCATCCAACTACCACGAACGCAACCGGCACGAGGAAGCGGCAGAGCATCCTTAGTCCCATAGTCGCCCTCACTTTCCACGTAGTGGACGTTAGCCAGCAGCTTGCTCGGTCTCGTAAACTCAAACTACTACGACACACTACTCGGACAGAGAGTTTCCAGCGTGTACACCAACCAACGCGTATACCGTCGAGGGTTGTCGGAACGAACTAGCCTACCAAGCGCGAGCGGGGTTCTTGGGTACTACGTCACGTTCGAGGAAAGACGAGAGAAGCCGGAAGATATATAAGAAGCGCGCGGGCCAGGAAACACATAGTCGAGACGTGAAGAACATTTTAGTTGCCACACTGATCAGACCACGGTTTGTGCATGTCGAATCGCTCGTAAAATTCCGCGTTTAACGACTTTTTTGTTTTGTTTGTTCGTTTCATTCCCCAATGTTGGCGAATCCCTTTGGGATACAATCCTCAAGACACGGAACTACATTTTGTCTCTTATTTAGCACTTGCAATCTTCGCTCGATCATTTGTCCTGACAACGCGATTTTCGAATGAGAAACCTTTTTTTTTTTTTCCTTAAACGTTTTTCGGAACAATGTTTTCGTGTCGCGGTTTATTGTCTTAGAAGAGCTAATGTTTTCGTGTCGCAAAGAACCTCAGATTTTACATTGCGGGACTTGGACGAAAGATTAACTTTAAAAAATATTGAGAACTTGATTTAAAAAATAATTGAACATCAAACATTATGCAAATATTCATAAGGCATAAGGACGAAAAAATGCGTGCCATATTTTTCGGTGTTACGAAATAAATTCGTGGTTTCAAGGGCCAAACGTTTATTCGCACGTTGGGGTTTCGCACCTCTCTCCTCGCCTTATCAGATCCACTATAATTAACGTTACTAGCAATTAACGGAACTTACAAAAGGAAGTCTTGCTCCCAGCATGGATTGGCCCCCTTCACGGTCACCGTCGTAGATTTGACATTCTGCAGCTTAAGCGTCACGTACGTGTTGAATTGTTGCGCTGAAAATTACACACCAAGTGCCAGTTTTTAGTGACCCATTGACCCCGATGTAGGGTGAATCCTACAAGAGTTATAAACCGAGAGTTCAGAGGTTCAGTCGCTGTCAGGATAATTCGCGCCACGACCTGACAGTCGATATTTTCGTGGTGCCCGTATTGCAGGGCATGTCCTTTGTATTTTTGGACGACCTACATCTAATTTTCCGCGGTTTCGACTTTTTGGCAGCGATATAGTTCGTAACTCCTGGTTACCGGGAGATCCAACAATGTTCAGAACTCCGAGATTTTCACGAGCACCATTCGATGTCTTTCCCGTCTACGTCGTTTCCTTCAGTTGCCAGACTCCGCGGTGCTGATGCTTTTCTCTCTCTTCCTCTCTCTTTCACTCCCTATGTCGGTACTTCTTCTCGCGTATTATATAGAGACGCAAATTTATTGTGAAACGGGCGAGTAAACGTGAAAAAACGAGAAATGGCAGTAAAGCATGAAACACGGGTCATATACTACACTACATCTTGGCAACAGCCAGACGCTTAAGGAAACCCACGTGAAGCTATGAAACGCATAAAGAAAATAACGCCACACTCGTCTCTCGGTAACGTGGACCACGGTGTCGCGCCGTCGTCGCTTCACGCTTCGCGGATATTTACCAAATAAATTCTGCATCGTCGGAGCGGCGTCTCGACCACAGTCGATGCCAGTGTGTGCGTTCTATACCAGGAATGAAAAAAAGGAAGTGTGCGCTGAACGACCTCTCGGCTGACCTCTTGTCCGCGACGATATTCACGGCTCTAGCAAGCTATTTCGTGGATTTTACGAGGCAACTAAAGTGTCGTTATTTTCTGCGCTTTTCTAGCTACATCAATATTGTATTCTCCGATCTACCGGTCTACTTTTAGCGTCACTTCTGCACTAAGAGAATATAAGCTCTATATGTACTTGACGCTATAACGCGCCTCTTGTGGAATACATTACCTTGGACCCCGACGAACCTCGCCTTCTTAACTGCAACAGAAATAAATATTCAAATGTTAGTTAACGTACTTGGAGATTAAGAGCAATCATGCACGACATTCGTAGAAATAATCATTTATTGCGTGAAAATGATATAATAAAATGTAACTATTTAGTGAAAACAAATACCTACGATTATTAACGATTTTAATGAGTATTATTAAATAACCTGGTATTAACATTATTTTTTGTAATGGAAACATTCTAAAAAAGAATTCATTCTCCCTCACTAATTAATGTACTGTGGAGCACCAAACTGCCTGGCACTAAAATAGATGAAGATGTTTAACATATTTTTCGTTAAGAAGGATTAAAAACTCTTAGTTCAAGAAATTATTTCCTTCTTTGTGTATAGTACAAGATCGTTACGTCTAAAGATAATAAATGCATGAGCATGTAAATGAAATTCGGACAGTATGCTTAAAGGGAAATAACTAAATAAGATATTCTGGGTAGAGATAGAAACGGCGAAGCTGCTGCTGCCGCTTCTGCGTCTGGCCAAATGTGTTCGGCAGAGCTTTTCGATTAAATCGAAAGCGCACTGGCAGTGACGTATTTCACCCGTTACCTTTGGACCGTGGCCTGCACCCCGCACCCGGCACCCGTGCCACCGGGTTTAAGGAAAGATTTGACGAAAGCACGGATAAAAGAGGAGTAAGCGTGGCCACCCGTATCGGAACGTACTTTCGTCCTATCTCTCTCCCCAAGATTTCAAATCCTTACAACCTCTCCGGCATTTTCTCTCTCGATATTGCACCTTTCTCTTGAAATCCTTTTCCCCTCTTCACAGATCCACTGAGGAGCGTTGATTCTCAGTCCCTTTCTGCCTCTCTTCAGACGCGACTAAGAACTCAGCCTCGACTTTAGTGCTCGAGATATATCGAACACCTTAAAAGGATAAATATGCTCGAGCAACGGCGATTTGCGGCTAGATAAAAATGGAAGAAAAATCTACAAATACGATACAATTCTTTTTAAGAGGCAAGGTATCACTTTTTCTTTACTTATTGAAACAAATATTGCGAAATAACCATGAGTTGCAAAACCTAATCATGAAGCTTTTAATTTAACTTCGGCAGTCACTGTACTCAACACGCTCATTCTTCTGCCGTAAACAGAGACATCCGTAGTTCATATTTGCGGAAATATCCGTCAATCTCGCAGCGCAAATTTTATATCCGCTTGCGAGCCCGATAAATCCGTATTCCAGAAATGAACGTGTCAACTTGTTAGGATTTCGGGATATCCATTCAGCATGTTCCCACGGAAACCTCATTCCGATGAGTTTCGCTGCGAATAACCATCGGCTTGGTGCGGGGAATCGCGGGAACACTTCGCCGACCCTCGAGATGGAAGAAGGGAGCGCCATATTTTGCGTGTCTGAACGGAGGGAGAACGAGCGAGGCGAAGTTATGGTAAATTCATTGCACTTTCGAGCTACCTGTTGAAGTTCGTCGTCGTTGCCGCACGCTGGCATTGCGAGAAGCGTCATACGTCAGGTCGGTGCGAGTGGCGAATATAGGAAGGGTGAAAACGGCCGATAAAGGCAAAGGGCGTGCGAGAGCGAGACGCGGGAACGAGAACGGCGTATAACTACGGCATCGCATGTACTACTTGCGGTGTTGGAGCCGCAAACTCAGCGTTCTCTGTGCTCCTCAGCGCATATTATAGCACCATGTATCATAGAAGCGACGTTATCTCCACGAAAGACGTTTCCAAGACTGTCTGGCTCTGGCATTTTTTTTTTTTTTTTTTTTTTTCATTTTAATTAAATGGTTAATAACCATTAATTAAACCCTTTAATTAAATGGTTTAATAAATGGTTAATACCATTTTTTTTTCATTTTTCCTTCATATCTTTGGAAAATTAACTAAAAGTGTTATACATATCTCTCCTTTAAAAACTTCATGAATAACGGAAAGCATTGTTAGCAAACTAGTCGAGCTGTGATTGGTTGCCAGAAAAGTTCGTTGCAAACGAAACCAGTTTGATGTCAATTTTGACATAAGTCGACGGGTGCGGCAGGGCCAGTAATCTTTTAAAACTTCATAAGAGCGCAGCAGCGGAATATTGATTAGCCAATTGATTGATTGATTATAGGTGAAATATTGAAAAAATATAGTTCTGGGGTCGATTTTGGCGATTTTCGGTCCGGAGCCGGATCTACGATTTCTGACAAAAGAAATATTTTTTCTCCCGACTCCGCTAAAATAACCCCATTTCGTGTCCGCAACGCGGGCGGAAAATCCCTCATTTTTGACGCGTGACTGACGCATGCGCAGTCCGCTTTCATTACCTCCCTAGGGAGGTAATCAGCTCATTCCTGCCCGCGCGGGAGTAATGGGAACCGTACTACGCATGCGTGTCGTCACTTGTCAAAAATGAGGTTATTTTCCGTCCGCGTTGCACACACGAAATGTGGTTATTTTTTAGCGAAATCGGGAGAAAAGTATAGTACGTTACATGGGAGGAGTGCAACTTTTCACCTCGTGTGAATTTCTGCCCTCGCTTCGCTCGGGCATCAAACTTCACACTCGGTGAAAAGTTGCACTTTCCTCCCTTGTAACGTAATGTACTATTTTCGTCGCCAAAAAAATATTTTTTTCAAAACCGGTTAAAAAAGGTTAATAATCAGTGTTTTCGGGGGTAGAATATGCGACTTGAGAATGATGGTATAGGTTAAAAGTTGATATTTTAAAAAGAAAGAAAAATTGGGGTCGATTTCGGCGATTTTCGGTCCGGAGCCGGATCTACGATTTCTGACAGAAAAAATATTTTTTTCAAAATCGGTTAAAAAAGGTTAATAACCAGTGTTTTCGGGGGTAGAATAAGCGACTTGAGAATGATGGTATATAGGTTAAAAGTCGATATTTTGAAAAGAAAAAAAAATTGTGGTCGATTTTGCCGATTTTCGATCGGGAGCCCGATGTACGATTTCTGACAGAAAAAATATTTTTTTCGTCGCCAAAAAAATATTTTTTTCAAAATCGGTTAAAAAAGGTTAATAACCAGTGTTTTCGTGGTAGAATATGCGACTTGAGAATGGTGGTATAAGTTAAAAGTCGATATTTTGAAAAGAACAAATTTCTGAGGTCGATTCTGGCAAGTTTTTCAGGCACGCGCGCCAGCGCGTGTGATTAGCCTAGTTTCAATAAATTGTCCATTTAATTTGGAAACATTTCGTCGAAGGCTTTTTTGAGACTAATGAATCAGCGGTCGTGTACTATTTCAGCAAGGCAGAAAGAGAGGGTAATACGGTGGAAGGGAGGTCATTTTTCTTAGACGTACAACCGCAAGCTCAGCTACTTCGCGAGACGGTAACTTTTTGTTACTTCAAGTGAGTTACGCGATGGGTTCCAGCGTTCCATTATTTCTCGCTTAATAATCTTCATAAATCACGCGCGATTTCCACGACTCGCAATGACTTCAAGCTGGGCCCGATCGCGCCGTGTATCCCTCGTCATTGAACATTCGAGGAAGCCACGTGGTGACCTCTGCATCGACGACCTAGCGGCTGCCGCGCGGGGCGACGGTCAGAGGCGGCTGCGATACCGGAGGTTAAGTGCACCCAGCTCCCCTCTGTAAGGTTTCACCCCTTTAATGTACTTACAAGTCGCGGCGCGTACAACGTTTTCTCACCCCTTGTAATCCATATAACGTAGGAAAAATTGTGTCGCCCGATGGTGGAATTAAAAAGTCACCCTCGCGTCGCCGTCGTTTAATTCCCACCCCTTTTATCCCTCGATCCTTATCCATACCACGATGTAACACCGCTCCACAACTTTGCACCACAACGTAAGAAGAAACTAATTATCTGAGACTTTGCGAAGTAAGCGAAAGTCAACTTTCACTCGCAAAACCGAGAGGGACAATGAAAAAAGATACATCAACGACAAAGTAGCATCTGCAATTCGACGCAAAAAGGGACAACAAACAATAACGAGGAATCACCGCGAGGCCCTTAACGCACGAGTTGCGATCTCTTTTATCTCCGAACAATTCGAAACAATGAATCCGAGGGTTGCCCGGCCACGAGTCGCGAGGCTTCGCCCTCCCTCGTGTGTACTCCAGGCACACGAGTGCTCATTGTCCTCGTCGGACTCTGCGCTTCGTTCGCTCAATTCACATCGCAGTCTCACCTTTTCTGTTTTCACTCTCTCCCCCACCTCACCGCCTCCACCTGGATTCAACCCTTTTCTCGCAATTCGCGAGTGTATTTATGTCGGTGTTTGTGAACCGGCGCTATGTGTGCATCGCGAACGAG
This sequence comes from Pimpla rufipes, assembly GCA_963932165.1. Taxonomy (NCBI): domain Eukaryota; kingdom Metazoa; phylum Arthropoda; class Insecta; order Hymenoptera; family Ichneumonidae; genus Pimpla; species Pimpla rufipes. The sequence goes on from OZ010634.1 coordinate 9,885,852, forward strand.
AGAATAGGGAATGGTGTTCGAAGCTCTCTCTTCCTTCATCACTATTACGAAGCTCTTCTGGTTTGCCCCTCTCTCTTCGTCCTTTTCGTCCTGGGCCCATGCGCTACGCTCGCAGTCCCAACGTACACACAGTCGCATCAGCTACACCAGCGCAACAGTCCCTCCTGTATTTCGCTGCGCGTATGCTCGCTCGGCTGAGAGTGTGAGGGTCCGTGCGAACGAGGTGATGCACTCCCATTACGTGTGCGTTCGAAAGAGGTGGAGGCCACCGTCACCCTCCCCGGCTGATCCTCGCGTTCTCCGCTCGTCGCTTTCCCTCCATTCTCCGTCGTCCGCCCGACCCCGGGTTCCGGAGTGCTTCGTGTGCTCGCCGGGTAGGGCTGAAAAGCCTCGCCAACGCGTCGGTGGGACCAACGGCACTGCATGAGTTATTTATAGTATCTGCGCCGCATTAGGGCCAATATAAAACGCGACGCTGGCGCGCACGTCGCCTCGATCGCGATATTTTATCTTAATCTGTACGAGCACTATTTTTTTCCTTCTTTGCTTCGTGCCGTTATAGTTCAGTGAGCTAGCGTGGGAATAAAAAAATAAATCGTATGCAAAATAAATCCTGGTGAAACGAGCGTTAAACACCTCAACTTGCATGATTGATGCTGCCTGCTGGGCACATAATATTACAATCATCTTAACTTCTAGGATTACTTTGTTATTTATAAGTTAGAGAATTCATAGTTGCAATCACGGCACCTGTTGGGGAGTTACAGGAAGTCTTGATTTTTTGCTCTTCAATAACTCAAATATATGGTGTTAATGTGGTATTGACTTTTGCATAATTGATTTTATAGCAAAAAATGAATTCCCATTATATTGACATCGCAGAACACTGCTTTATTTGTTTTATACAAACAATGTAGTCGCTGATAAATTTATTTCACGCGAAGCTAAACATATGTTGCAGATAGAAAAAGAGAAAAAAGCTCGTGGCACATCACGCAAGCTCACACAAAGTCTAGGAAAAAAAGTGACTACTAGTGTCAAGTGGATCGCGTGCGTCACTAGCCGAGTGCTCGCTCGAGATCCCGTTTTTCCTCTTCATCAACGGAAATATCCCTTTCAAATTCTCGGGAATTCTTATCCCGAATTGCAAACAGCTACGCTCCGTTCTCCACGCCGGTGCAGCGGGTGAAACGAGCGAGAGGGGATAAGCGGCAGAGGCGAAGAGCGTGCGCAACACTAGTCTGGGGCCTCGTTACCGCACTTTCGACAATTTCTTCCTCCTCTGTCCGTTTTTTTCGTCTATTTCTTGACTCTTCCGTTGCAGCATTATTTTGCTCCGCCGGGAAGCACGTGGCAGTATTTTCTCCGGGCGTAACGAAGCTGTTGGGTCTCGTCGCCAGCTCCGTTGTTGGTGAAACGCTTCGCGTACCATACAACTGCTGCTGCATTTTTCTTCCGGCGTGTAATTGAAAATGTTTGCCGAATGAGGAATAAAAACTCCGGTGAAAAAAGTACAGATGAAGAGAAAAGTGGTACGAATATAAGTATATACGTTTTTTGTTTTCAGATTTTGAAAAAATAGAAATTGCGGAAGACAAAAGACCGATCATCAGAATTCTATCTGAGGGTTGTTCGAGTGGAAGGTTGAACGTCAACGTTTTGCGGACTCGGACAGAAGGAGCGTGAAGAAGGCCAGAAGCCCTTCGGGGACCACGTGCCCTGCCGAGAACACTTGAGATCAAGCCTTGTCTTGGGCATCGTCCTATTCGCAACATCGGCAGTTCGTAAGACCGTGAAGGATGGTGAGCAGAAATGAGAAATCCCTAGACCAAGAATCAGTGGCGTCTATCAAGAGATCCGAGCCCCTTCTTGCGCAGCCCTTATTCTCGAGGACCAAATGAGAGACGAGAGGGAAGGAGACATATAGATATAACTGCGACGAAACCATCAACGACTTTGGAACTTGCGTTGGTGTTGATTTATGCACGTTACAAATTTTCACGCAGCTTGTAGTTCACGAAGTCAACAGAAGAGAAAGTAGAATTAAAAGACATCAGGAAACCAACAAAACAAGTCTAGTTCAGAATATCTATAATTTTAATTGCACAATATTCTTTGAAGTATTTTTACAGAACTTTTTGAAGGTTTGTTGTCGTAGGTCCCGCCCGTTTGTATAAAGACAATTCTCTTGACAGTTATGTAATTTCTTTAAAGTCGTCTTTACGGTGACGCACTGCTTGAAACGATGATGCACGCGAGGGGCTCAGCGATCCTAAACGAAAGAGAAAAAGCGAGATGAAAAACAGTGCTTTGACGTTGCAGCAACCTCTATCACGCACAAATCCCACTCACGGCTGTTGTCGGCGCTCGCCGAGGGTACCGAGTTGATGCCGGTATTCTCTAGTCCACAGGCGTTGCGGCGCTTTGTCGTTTTATCCTTATGAAACGACGTTCTACCGTCCCCTACGTCTGCCTCGCGGCGGCTGCAGTGTCGAAGATTATACTGTACGCCACGACTTGACTCTATATACGTAAGCACCGGGCGTCCAGAAATTCTTCCACATCCACAGACGCGAATAACACGTAAACACATAGCCACACATAGCCCCACAAAGCCCCTTACGCTCGCGCGTATAGCTATACGTAAAACGCCTCTGAGGGTTGCAATATGAAGGAAAGAACATGCCCTCGTGTAAACCCGCGGTGCAATTGAAATAAACCGAGTTCCAAGCACCACTCTTTATTAGAATTCCCAGACGTGCAGACGTGGGTACTACGAGACGACCATACAAAGAGGGAAGGTGATTCATTACCAACCCCCACGGAAGTACCGCCGGGCTCAACGGCACGAATATTAATTATCTAATTATCAAAGGGTTATCTCACGAGCTTTCCATTAATATACCCAAAGCACTTCGCTTCTCGGGATTCGTGCATTTGTTGCGTCTTTCATTGTGAAAAATGAAACGACAGACAGCACTGGGGTACATCCTCATTTTTAAGGGAAAATGTATTTACATTGTCTTGCAGCTTTTCAGTTTTGCATATTAACCATTGCACCTGTATTAACTACTACTGGACTAACCGCTCGCGCGCCTGTGTAATCTCTGCGCTGCTGCGCTTGAATTATGTTGGAAGGTTGAGCTTATCAAACCAGGTCAGAACTTATGACACCGGCCTCAGGCCGAAATCGCCGATATCAACCACTTGAAAATTTTCGTTTCAGAATATCGACTTGTAATCTATACCATAATTCTCAAGTCGCATATTCTACCCCCGAAAACACTGGTTACAAACCCTTTTTACTTCACTTTGGGGAAAAATTGTTGCGACGTTCTTTTTGTCAGAAATCATAGATCCGTCTCCGGACCGGAAATCTCCAAAATCAACCTCAGCATTTGTTCTTTTTTTTCAAGATTTTCCCTATAGTTGGCTAATCAATTTTGCGCTGGTGCGCTGTTATAAAGCTTTAAAATGTTACACTGTTAGAAATATACGGTCTCATACGCCGCTGGTGTGGACTTTTTCCTAGTGTTACTTATTACAACGTTAATAGTAACACTTTTTACGGTGTAAAATTATCACCAGCCATTCCGTTAAATTTACTCCTATGAAAAGTGATGATACATTGTAAGACTTTTCGCTTAATACCGATCGTTATCACAGTGATTGGTGTGAACTTCTACAGGGTGTCTAAGAAGTTATGCAGTTCCGGAGGCAGGAAGGTAGCTGGTGCCCACCCGCGTGCACCTGTAAAATTGACGCTTCAAATTCGCAAAATTGTGGAAATGCTCGTGTGGCGAAATTTGCCTGTCGGTGAGAGGTGCATCGTACCCACACAGATGCAGAGCATCGTAAGCCTCGCTGAGTGCAAGTGGCGTCAATCTTTTTTTTCGCGATCTCCGTTCGACGCGAAATTATCGCGCGGTGCCGCGGAGCTCGGATTTTCGATCCTGATGAATGACCGGTTGGATATTGCGAGATAAGAAATAAGGACACAAATTCCCGTACTTGGTTTGCCGAGGACTTGTTGATCAAGGAAGGTGTTTATTACTCTAAGGGATAATAAAAGATGAAACTAGTCAGGTTCAGCGTGTACGGGTGATAATTTTATTTCGATTGACGCTCTCGCGTCGATACAGCCTGAGACACCGTATCGAACTGATCTCTCGTGTGAAGCGTCGAAACGACGCTCTAATACGATGACAGCAATGCTTTCCGTTACTCATGAACTTTTTAAAAGAGGGTTATTATATTTATGACGAGATCCTCTGTACTTCTCATATATTTTCATTTCCGTGGACAAACTGCAACGCTCATTGTTACAGTTGTATGATATAATAAATTAAATGACAGTCACGGTAAAGAGTTTCGAGTCACAGTGGACCTCGGAGAGCGGAATTAATTCCGTAATCTTCATGGCCCTGCGACACATGGCTATGAATAATTAATTATTATATCCTCCAGGTATTCAGCGAACAAATTTCTCGGGGAAAACGATTCGTTGCACCGCTTCGCGCGGTTGTGCGCGACTTGTTTGAGTTTATACGTGAGCCAGAGTGAACTTCTCGCGATGATGCGGACGTCTCATCACGGTGCATATCCGGAGCCCGGGAAAGACTTGGCATTCGAGCAGGAAGCTTTTTTCTAGTAATTATGTGACACCGCTAATGAGATAATTGAATGAAGTCGAGTGCTATGCCAGGTGAGAAAATAATTAATCGCCGTTACCACTCCAGAGAAACCACGATGAAAAAATATGCCTCATTTTCAATTTCGCAACAGCGTCTAAAAGTTAAACTGACAAATTAACAGTGTCTAAAAGTTAAACGGACATATATTTTGAGAATCTTATTTTTTTCTCATTTATTCTGATGATATTCTCGCAATCCCAGCAAAGTCTCGTCTTTTACAATGGAATAGAATCAGGATGTGTCGGTAAATTTCAGTTGTGTTCCCGAAGAGAAGCTCAATCGATTCCACAGCAGAGAGTGTGTGAGAGAGAGCAGAGTGCACCAGATACGAGACGGGCTATCGATTGTCCATTTGGCATTAAAATTTCACGACGTTGAAGGCCCCATACCGATCGAACGCTGACAATCATCGTGTTTATGCATGGTCGTCGCCCATCGTCGGGTCGGTATCGCGGGCGTTACACGTCCGAAGGGGACATGTACATACAAATCGGAAGCCAGTGGTATAACGTTCCGGGATCGAGCACGCGGAGGCTCCACCGGTCGTGCGATCGGAGCTTCTCGCTGGATTATCGATTGTCGCGGCGAGATACCGGAGAAATAACGTGCAAAAGCGGAAACGTCTATCGCCGGGCTCCGCGATAACAGCGCGAGACGGCGCAGCGCCCAAGCCACCCACGGCAGCCCCCGACGCTGCTATATTGCACCCCGCGTCTGTCTGTGTAGTTATACAGCGCTTATACGTATTATACCTCGATATCGATTTGCTCCGAGCGTCGCGCGGGACTCTCGAGAAGAGCAATTGTGCGGCATCTCTGTTGTAGCTAGCTACTTAGAGGAAAGAGTCGATGCGGAAGAGCAAGGAAGGGAACGATCTTGGGATTGTAGTTTGCTATTAGGTTCGCCATTGTGAGAAGTACGTGTGAACCAGGAAGCCAGAACGCTTCCTGCTTTACACAACGCTGACATTTGTGAGTCAAAGGAAACAATAGTGAAGAGAATCGCAAATGGGCACTTCGAGAACGAAATGTTCCAGTGTAATTCCGAAAATTCGGATCACTAAAATGTTATGGCTTATATCTCCTACTTCTAGAAATGAATCTTACTAAGGTGGCAGAAATAAGTTCCCGGGAACTGGCACTGTAAAGGACTGACATTGAAATATTTTTTAGATTCGTTTTCGCTGTCGTTGCGTGGTGGTCGACGAGACCTGCATGTTTTTCGAGGGTTGGTAATATGAATCACACCAAAGTCGACTAATATGGACCACCTCAGGTGGTCCATATTAGTCACTAGGTTAATCACACGCGCTGGCGCGCATGCCTGAAAAACTTGCCAAAATCGACCTCAGAAATTTGTTCTTTTCAAAATATCGATTTTTAACCTATACCATCGTTCTTAAGTCCGAAGCTCTACCCCCGAAAACACTTGTTATTAACCTTTTCTAATCGATTTTGAAAAAAATATTTTTTTGCGACGAAAAAATTATTTTTGCTGTCAGAAATCGTAGATCCGGCTCCCGACCGAAAATCGCCAAAATCGACCTCGGAAATTTTTATTTCAAAATATCACCTATAATAGGTTAATCAATTTTGCGCTGCTGCGCTCTTATAAAGCTTTAAAAGGTTACGGATGCTGCCCCGCCTGTCCGCTTATGAAATTTTTCAAATTTGACACCAAACTGATTTTGTTTATCACGGACTTTCCTAGCAACCAATCACAGCTCTAATAGTTTGCTAACAATGCTTTCCGTTACTGATGAACTTTTTAAAAGAGGGATTATTGGTTAATCGGCAGGCTTTATAAGGTTAATAGAAATCAATTCATAATTTAATTTTTGCAACGAAATTGGAATGTCAAATGGTGGTCTGCATTAGCGAACGTCGGGTGGTTTATCATTTTTTTAAAATATTTTGGCTGCCACAAATCAACAACTACAGATAGCAGCTCCAGTTTTAGCTACTTTATAGCTGAGTATGCATACTACGTGATGTGAGACATTAATATCGGAAGAAATGAGTTTTAAATGTATTTCCTCTTTTGATAGCCAAATGAATGCTCTTTACAATATAAAAACGGGGCAACCCGCGTAACATTATTTAATATTATAGTGAGTATAGTTTGACACCTAAATTACGTCACTGACACAAGCTAGCGTATGTTTCGCCGTGTGGATCGATACGCACTGGTCCATCATATCGTGCCGGTCCAAAATCCCCGGAATTACACCACAATTAAATATGATATGAAGTTTTGTCCTTTCAACAAGAAGTTTCTGTATTTCAACAACAGTAGATTCTGAAAATCAAAGTTGAAAACAGTTTTTGGGTTTGATCCACGTGACCGTTTTCTTTTGTCCTGTCCTGCAAACTTTTTGGAGGCTGCCAGTCTTCCAACTTTCTCGTTTTACATACGGCATCTTGTTAAACCGGCGCCGCGCATACCGGATCGAATTCATATCTACGTTTATTTGCGGTTATCTTTGATAACGGCCGGTAGCGAGCGAGTCTTTATCGTTCTCCCGCCGATGAAACAAAAGCATATTGCCAGTACGTATAGAATACCGCGCCCTCATCGCTTTCGAAGATGGGAAACTGGGATATTATTACCGCGAGAGAAGTCCGCGAGAGCTTGAGAGACGACGAGACGCGATGCGCTATCTTTCGGTTGTTCCTCGAGTGCAGTGAATTCCACGGCGATCCGCAAGTTCCAGGACTCGACAACAAAGTCGGGCGGATAGCGCCCGAGAGGAAACTCGACGTTCCTTCGCGTGTGTATATTCGAGCTCTTCCTTTGGCTCTCCGACGATATTCGCGCGCGATCTTCTCTCTGTGCCGCCGCTGCTGCTGCTTTTCTTACGGATCTCGATTTCCTTTTTACGAGAGCTTACGACGAAAGGCTTTTCGTTGACATCTCGTCGCTCAGCGACTTTACTCTAGCAGTTTTATCGATTACACTCGGCTCCATTCGCGTTGTCTTTGCAATAACAAAAGCGACTCGTCCGGTGAAGAGACTAAAAGTGTTGGAGAGTAAAAGGACTGGTTGTATTTTCGTTGCGGATCCAAGTAAAGGTCGACAAAACTATTTTTATATCACTGGGTGCGGAAATGGCTCCTTCTCCGCCCGTTACACGGGCGTAAACGGCCATTTTTGCACCTTGTGATATAAAATGTACTATTTTTTGCAGGCTATGCAAATATAGTACATTGTGTGACTAGTGCGCGAAGTAAGCGATTCATGACGAGTGTGAAGTTTGCCGCCCGAGCGAAGCGAGAGCGGCAATCACACGAGTCGTGAATCGCCTACGCGCACGTGTCACACATTAGTACATTGTGCGACTAGTGCGCGAAGTAGGCGATTCACGACGAGTGTGAAGTTTGCCGCCCGAGCGAAGCGAGGGCGGCAATCACACGAGTCGTGAATCGCCTACGCGCACGTGTCACACATACTATTTTTTGAAATACGTGTGTGCGAGTTCGTCTTCGAGTGCCTGCGTAGCAGGCGCGAAGTAGTCGATTTTCACATGTTATTGGAGAATTTATTCGCACACTCCGATCAGTGCGCGAATTTTATTCGCGCACTGTTCGGAATTTTATTCGCGCACTGTTGCGCACTGTGCGCAAAAACTATTTTTTGACATATGTGCGTGCGAAGTTCGTCTTCTCGTGCCTGCGTAGCGGGCGCGAAATAGTCGATTTTCACATGTTATTGGAGAATTTATTCGCACACTCCGATCAGTGCGCGAATTTTATTCCGATCAGTGCGCGAATAAAATTCGCGCACTGATCGGAGTGTGCGAATAAATTCTCCAATAACATGTGAAAATCGACTACTTCGCGCCTGCTACGCAGGCAGGAGAAGACGAACTTCGCACGCACATATGTCAAAAAATATATTTCACGCTGCCGTGCGATTCTATTTATTTATTTTTCGAACTATTTTCGTTCACTGAGGACGCAAAAGCCTACTTTAAATATCGTGGATAGAGGCTATACTTTGAAAGGTACTGAGTGTCAGATTCAAGGGGAATACATTTTTTTAATAAAATGATGAAATTAATATGCACTTGTAAGAAGCTCAATTTCTTGTACAGGTTGTAACGGAACGGCTATACCCCCGACGAGTTTCTCCGAAAAGTCGTCACTATTCGGGGAATCTCGTCGCGGAGCCGAGTGTTCGAGCTCTCCCCACTCTTCGCTTCGCGCGACGTCTCGATCATCGGAGACAGCGAGCGTCTCGTCACTCAGATACTACACTTTCAAACGCACAGACGTGCCCCCCACCTAGATTTAACTTAGACTTAGTCGTAACCTAGCCTTTAATCCTGTGTGGCCCGCGATACTGCATCGCCCACCACACAATTCCTCTGAGCATAGCCCAGGCTCACGTTTTGTTCCCGTTCATTGTTGTTAAGTCATAAGTGATACGATCCTTGAGCCCCGCTCCTTAACAACAACCGTAAAATGTCTTTCGTGATCTGTCCACCTTCTTCCCTCTTTTATCCTTCCTGTTCGGTGATGATAATATCAATCGAACTCGAATATCGGAGGGAATTAATTTTCTCATCGCGAAGATCGAGCCGACTGATGTCTGAGGACGCTACCAAAACACAGTAAAATTATCCTCAGGTCCTGAACTTGATCCCTGTCGCTTCCCGATAGCGGAGATAATTAGAAATTAGGATTTCGAGTATCCTAATTCGCGATTTCAATAAAATAAAATTTAATTGAAATCGCGAAACGTTTCAAGGTATTAAATGTAAGCTGATTTTAATTTACGATGCAAACATGTCTGTTAAGAATCACGACGGTGAACGCGAAATCGCGTATCTATAACCACCGGCCGTGATACCTGATAACTCCGTTATTAAGGAGGAGTCTCTTGGCACGAGAAATAAACTAGAAGGAAAAGTCTCGACATCCAGACTCGCAGTTCGACGACGCTGACGGGACGGATATTTTTTTATTTTTTGTTCCGCTCTTCATTCCTCACCAACGTCATGCTCTCGCTCTCGTTTCGAGATGGAAATTTGATTTGCGTTAATCCGTCGTATCACGGGAGGGAGCGCAGCGCCGCGAGCGCCCGCCGATGTTGCAGATGTAAGTTGAGACCGAGGCGACGGCGGCGTCTCGACGTCTCGCCGGAGGTATAAGAAAAACCTTTTGGCTTCCTAAGCACTCTTTCACCCTCCGCCAACCCTTAAGCCCCGACCTACCCCGTCGTCTACTCACTCACGTACCACTACACAGTGCTCATTCCACTCCTCCCTCGCATATTATTGATTGCCAGGATGAACAAAATATCTACACACCCCGATAAGTTTATGAAAAAAATCATTCTTTTTCATTTATTACAATTTTTTTAAATCAAGGGTATCACTCAGTGATTGAATAAAAGAGGAGGAACAATAGCTGATTTGTACATATTTGAACAAATCAACCGTTGTCGCAATAAGAACGTCGTAAATTTGTTCAAATCCAGTAAAATGGTTTTGTAACCAGTGTTTTCGAGGGTAGAATAGGCGACGTGAGAACGACGGTTGTTCTTTCAAAAAGTTCATGAGGAACGGAAAGCATTGTTATCGTTCTATTCGAGCTGCGATTGGTTGTCAGGAAAGTCCGTGGTAAACAAATTCAGTTTGGTGTCAAATTTGACGTAAGAGGACGGGCGCGGCAGCGCCCGTAACCTCTTAAAGCTTTATAAGAACGCAGCAGCGCAAAAGTTTTTTGGGCACGCGCGCCAGCGCATGTGATAAGCCTAGTATCGTAAAAAGTTGATGCAACCAAGCCTCGACTATAGTTTTTATTTCACGGTGTTAAGAGGCAGTGTCACTTTCCTCCACCATGTTTAAAATTTAAAAAGGTATTTTCTCTCAAATAAGTCCACAGGATGATACAATTGGGCCAAACCTTTGGCTTCCTGAAACTGAAAGTCGTTTTATCAGGAGCGCCGAAAAACCAAAAAGTCAGGTCAGGTACGAGAGTCCCTGAACCTACTAATTTTGGAATTCTATCGGGAAGAACATTTTTGTCGGATTTCGCGTGAAACAGAGGTCATCAATTAACGCCTATCGGCGAATGTGATGTAAGGCACGAACTTATACCTCCGTTATGACGATTACGATGCAAAATGGCGAAGTACGCCCGAGAATTCCGAATTTATCTTGCACTCAGGCAGAGGTCATGAAAAGCGTGTGTTATCGTTTGTGGAAGACGGGAACATTATCATACGTCAACAATTGTTTCGGGGAATAACCAAAGCACATCGTAGTCCACATTACTGCTTCAGTATACACAGAGCGTGTACGTCACGCACGTGTATATCGTTCACCATAGTGTAATCAGGCCGACAAGTATTAGTCTTGCGTGTAACAGCAAAATCCAGCATTATGAAACAGAGTGCATTCGCGTATTTGCATTTCTATTGCCCGCGTTAACCATCGTTTCCGGTGAATAATGGTCTTTACAATGAGCATCGGTGGAATCCACTTTTTCCAATGATTAAAAACATCGAGTGTATGAGTTGCAATTACGTTTAACCTCTTCGTGAATTTTCGAGAGGTTCGATACCAAAAGTATAAAAAAAAGCAATTTTAATATAAAAAATCGCTAAACTTTTATGTACTGCATAAATATTTTTGCCTTCGAAAAACCACCAAGAAATTGCAAACCAAAAAATGCTTCTCGACACGTGTCTGCATCGTTCAGTCTATCAACGAATCCGTTGGCCGGTTCATATTTTTTAATCAATTACTTGTGTTTTCGTGTTTCCACAGATCGCAACGTCTGACTATCCATCGGAAGCGAGCGGTTCCAAAGAAAATGGTGAAATATTAATTTCGTTATTACACTCTCTGACCGCACTTGGAAAAGAAACCTCAAAACATATATCGAGTGCAAAAATAATTGTGCTTGGCGGTGCCAAACTGCTGTGCACACTCGACTGTGCATTTTCGACGTTTTCGCTCCCCGCCCGGACGACAAGTCTCGCCAACTGGAAAAGTGCATATAGATATAAACCGTCCAATATCCACGAAGTCACTGGCGAGTCTTGCTCCCCCGGTTCCTTTCCGCCCTGGTCGTTTGCCTCTTTTTCCTCGTCCTCCTCTCCTTCGTCTTCGTTTTACTCTTATTTGAACCCACGGCGCCATTCTCTCAGCTCTGTCTCGTCGCTCCCTCTGCGCAAAGACGACGAGACCATCTCTCGCCGCGCTGCCCGGCGCGCGCGCAAGCCAACGCACACGGACGTTGAAATGGAATAGCAGCGAACGGCAAACGGAACCATAAATCGCAACCCAGGAAATGTTAATTTATTTTCAGGAACGATCGTCGGCGTCCGGGCTCTGTGGATCCGGACTGGCACACCGGGGCGAGCACGCGCGGAGACCCGCTTCGCGGGATAACCGTGTAAAGCCCTACAGGGATATCTTAGTGCCTGGCATCACGCTAACTCGGACTGCTTCGCATGCGCTATATATACTTTTACCAGCAGCAATTCTCCAACCGAGCTTTTCAGAAGAACAAAAATCTCGACGCGTTTACGTGAACGTTTTTGCTCGTACCAACGGTTTCGCAATCGTCGTCAGGTACTGCGCATGAATAATTCGCAAAATGAGTGGAACTTTTCTTTCTTGCAACTGTGAACTATTAATTACACTTGACATTTCATTGAAGAAGCAAATAATATTCAAAGACATATTTGAGCAACCTAGGAAAAAATTTCTTGAATCTTCAACCGGAGTAGCGAGTCATTTTTTATTCTTAGACTTTTTCAAAGACCTTTCAACTGGATCTCTCACCAGAAAAGCGAAGTTTAAAAAACCAGGAAAACAGAAATAAAAATTGAATAAAAAAATATCTGTAAATTGGCCAGTTCATGAGCTGTAAACAACACAAAAACTGTTGTCAGAAATTTCATTTCATAACGAAAGATTATGTTAACCCTTTGTGGATGCACACAACGGTCTACACTACCCGCGCACACCGTGAAAATTTGAGGTCCAATTGACTCCAGTGAGTGCACTAAAGGTTAATTTGTTAGCCGTGCTAACATGAAGATCACGCTTTAAAGCCCTAGACAACAAAAATATTATATAGCACATAATATCTCAGTCGAAAAGTGATAACCAAAACCAGAATGTGATAGATACTTGCGACCGAGATTTCCCGGTGCCAGAATTCCCGCCTGATTTTACGGCGGATCATCGAAAAAAGCTACAACTGAAGCGTTTTCGCGAGGGCACCCGCCGATCCTTCGAAAAAGTGATAAAGAATAAACGCACTGGGGGCGAAACATTGGAAGAAGAGGAACGAGAAGGCAGCGATCAGCCCACAGCTTTTCCCATAATTCGCCCGGTAAGTGGAATCACGCGAGGTCCAAATCAATCACAAGCTCAAAGAGCAGCTGGCTTAACGCCGAAGCTATACATCAGCCGATTTAGTGCCGCGAAGTATAGCCACCCACGGGGTGTATAGTGGTCGATTCAAAGTCGTTATACGGCCGGGGCGTCGTCGCTTCCATTGCATCGCATCACGGGCATCGCGTGAGAAACCCAGGTGAATATCCTCCTCGTGTTTGTGACGTCGACGCAGCCGCGGGAGGATCGAAACGGCGAGCCTGACAATAACCCCCCCCCCCCCTCCTCCCTTCTTCTATCACCCCTTCTGCCGGGCAGCTCCGTGCACCGGGGTTGGCTTCGCCCGGTCATAATAAGGCAAATTTTCTTTTTGCGCCTTTTATCGCCCATCGTAAAGCCAAGACGAAAGAACGGCGAAACAAACGACCCTGTTACTCTAGACTTTTCTTTCTCGGCGTAAACGCCGTTAGTAGTATGACGAGTATAGTAGCCCGACTCTTGCCCAACGTCGTTAAACTCGCGTTACAGTCCCCCTTCCCCCTTCCACTTTCCACTCTCGCAGAAATCGATTCGAGACGCTCGATATTCTATGGTTACCGGTGGTAACGACCGAGAATTTATTCTTTTCACTGAAACTTGTAAATCAGCCCGGAGTCTCGCCGCCCCACTATGTATCCAAATTCAATTTAAACTCTCATCAATTTGGAGTGCATCTTTTCGATTCATTATTCATTAGTCTGTGGTATGCGAATAAATCGGATTTAATTAAGGGAGAAATAGTTGCGATGTTAACACGAAGTTACGGTCCAAAGATATCTCCCTGATCATGCAACAAAGCAAATTCCTTCACTACGACACACATGAGAACGAAAATGTATAGATCAATATGTTCTTATCAATATATTTTTTTCAATTATAAATGATAAATACAAAAATGTTAAACTCAATTACCCAACTGTTCTGTATACATTTAAAACAATCCGTCTGTTTCGTTATAGTAAAACGTCAGGACGATGCAGGTCCTTGAACCCTCTTAAGATTGAAGAAGACTAAGTATACATAAAAATGTTAAATACAATTATGCGACTATTTGGCATATATTTTTTTAATGCGTCTGTCGCCACGGTAAAACATCAGAATAATGCTGGAACCTGCGCTCTGTTAAGGTTGATGAAATCCAAATCTCAGAACAGACAAAACAATTCGCGTGTTCCGCCAAAAAACGTTCCTACCATGTAACCCGCCGGCAATAACACTTATTTAACCCTGCGGCAATTAGAAAGCTGTGTATCGAAAGAGCAGCGGGGTGTTTATGTGCACAAGAGAGGCATAAAAACTTTGGTAATTATAGAGGCGTAGCAGGATGGAAGTGGAGCGGGATTTAAGCCACTTGGCGGAGCAAGTGGTGAACCGGCCTGATGCGGACGCGCGGCCGCGACCATGCGGAAGAAGCAGCAACGGCAACACAGCAAGAAATTTAGAAGGGAATAGCGCGCGATGTAGCTACGGCATAAGCATCAGCTAGTGGGTAGCGCAGTTAGTAGCGGCAAGAACATCGGGATCTTATAATCCCGAACGTCGAAAGTACCGAGTGGGTTCATACTATAATTGCAAGCACGAAGCACGCTGGAAGTTTGCGATGGAATCTTAGTGATAATATGCTGCTCCGTCGAGCCGGTGGTTCCTAGACGAACGAATCCTTCAGATATATATATATATAATACATAAATACATATACATATATATGTATTCTGTCGAGCTACTCGTGTAATAAACGTCCGCAACGAAGTCGCTCGAAAATCTTAGCTGGCGCGGGTCGTCCGCGTAGCCGCGATTACCGTAACGCGTTTTATTTCCTCTCCCATCGCACCGCGATATGCGAAATCTCCGAGCGATTATATTACTCCGGGCTTTCACCCCGAAGCCGCGCGCCGCGATAGCACCGAGACCGTTTCCAATTACTACTATACTATCCGGTTTACCCGGCTACGCCGCCATCCGAGAGCTGCGCACGGAAAACAAAAAAGTTTTAGAATGAATTTTATCCGGCTGCGCTCGCAAATGGGTTCAGCGATCCCTGCGACACGCGGCGCGCGATGTCCATCGTGTAACGGGGCCCCCGCCGCGGTGTGTTCAATACGTCAAAATACATTTTCCACCGCGACGTCTGGCCACGTCGACGACGGTCCCGGAGTGGAAAATTTATTAACGAACCATCGACCGGACGTTGTCACGCTTCTCAATCGATAGAAATTTAACGTACAGTCATCTCCCGGGTTACGGATTTTCGTATTAATTAATGGTAATGAATACATTTACAAGAAGAAATATATATGTATGCTTTGTTATTAATTACAAACACCTTTGTTCCATGTCTCACGATAAATAATAACTAAAGATATTGATGAAAAAATAAAATAAAATGCTATAGGTAATTTTATTTATCAGCTGACTGATGAAATATTATTACCCAAAGTCAGTGACATTTAAAAAAATATTTTTACACTGTAATATATTTTTACGCCGTAACATTTTTTTGTATCAGAATATAATCATTCCGTATCTCCCCGGGACTGATCGCCAGTACCAGCAATATCGGCAACGGCAACACCTGACTAGTTTGAGATTCGCACATGATGAAAAAAAAGTCTTTTTTCACAAAATTATACCGTAAAAATAAATTACGTTCTGAACGATAGAGAATTTGGAATATTTCTCAGTGCTCCTTTGTGTCTTGAAATAAACGGTGCTCTAAAGGTTGCAGTGAAATGTTCGTTTACCGAGGCAAAAGGGCTCGACACGTGCGCCGCGACGTCCGACGGTGTCCGAACGACAGAGCGTCTGCACCACTGCCGCGCGGCTAACATTAGCTGCACCGTGATGTATCGAGTGGAGGGGCCGACGACGGGCCAGCCTAGTGCGCTCGAACACGTTTACCTCGGGCTCGACTTCGGGCGTTCATCTCGTTGCTAGGAAACGGTCGAACCAGTCGGCTCACTCGTACGTCATAGAGCGAAGCAGGAGAGACGATACCGGCAGATAAGATGAGTGGCTCTATCAGGCAGCTAGTCACTATCGGTACGATACACAGCGTAAGCGCACCAGACTGATCCAAGAACACGATGACACAGACGGACCACGCACAGACACACGCGGAACATTGACTGTCGACTAGACGTACACAGTGCCCTAATATCCGTTGATGTAATTGTATCAGCGGCATTTGCAGACAGCCATATCGAGCAATATCGCGTTAATCAAACTTCCAATTTTCTCATTTCCGGTGAACGCGGGTGGCAGACGCATCGCCACTATAAACATTGAAGACCGTGCAGAAGAGAATAATGGCTCTATATACGTATAATATTATATACATATATATTTTTTTCAGAGTCATAACGCAGCCGAACCGGCGGGACTGTTACCAAGTAGAAGTTTCCACTCTGCCTTTCGAGCATTGTAATTACTCGACTTTTCTCAACGAACCATCCTCTCGCTCAGGCTGCGAGGAAGAGGAAAAAAACATTTCGTAGCAAGTTCGTCGGAGATTCTTGCTGATGCAATCAGCGTGGAAGAAATCCGTAGCGATGGGAAACGATGGGGGGGAGAGGGGCACATCGGAGATCCGACCAACCGGGGCTGTCCATTAAGTTCCATTTCTACTTGCAGCTCGACGAGGCTGCAGTTACTGCAACCCTCGGTTCATGGAACTCGAGCTCGTAATAAAATATGTTACTGAATAAGGGGAGAGAAGTTTTTTTTTTCTTCTTATACTTCCGACGACAGACGAGCCACTAGACGGTTTATTCTGTAATTCTCGTAATGATGACATTTTACCTCGCGGAGTTACGTTTTATTTAACGGAATTAACTTGCAACTTCTGCGAAAAATCTCTAAAAGGAACCTCCTATACTGCGGCCGGCAGTGTCTTTCTCACTAGAGCGAACGGAACCTTGCAAAACATATTTGATCCAGCGGTGCCATCTCCACCATAACAGCAAAAACAGTTCATCGATGAACGTAACTACGAGAAATCAAGTATTCACGTGTGAAAATACTCAACGTTCCGTATTTTTTCATCAAGGCACAGATTTCATACGCGCAATTGCCGAACCAATCAATTTTCACGATTTCCAAGTGACCCCCTAGCAAGCACAGAAGAACCTCGGAGCCAAACGTCACTTCGCAGGTCCAGCTCGGCGACTGTGAAATTCGCTGTAAATTCAGTGAGAAATTGGCTTCGGCCTATGCCGATATTAAGCGAAGCGTATCCACGTCCTGTCGGCTGCCGGTCGCGCCTCACAGTCTCGCTGCGAGAGAGAGAGAGAGAGAGGGAGAGAGAGAGAGAGAGCACAGACGGATGCACGGCTGGACACTCGAGGCCGTGCGTCCTCCTCCTCCTCGCCGTGCCGTCCTCGCTCTGTGTCAAGAGCGTTATTGCACGTTTAACAAGATTTACGAGCAGGCGTTCGCGTAATTCGATTGATATTGTTTCCACAAGTAATTAACTTACTCTGTCCTACCCGTCCACGCGTGTTGCCACACACAGAGGCCGGACACTCCACCCTCCACCCCCCACACGCAATATATCGTGCGCGGACCTTGCCCGAAGCGCATCTCTAGCCAACGCTCACCGTCCCCTTTTTTCCTTTTTTTATTCGCCAGCTTCCGGCCAAATCATCCACCCTACATTTGTTCTCGTTCACCCTTTCCTCGTTCTTCCCCGATTCCCTGTTTCTCGTTCCGCACAGCTCGGGATCGGATTACCAAGCCAGTAATTCGTTTTTAACCCAGAAACGCTTGACGAATGGTGCACGAGAAAATGCTATTTTCCCTCAGGAGAAACTCAAGCGGCGGTACGTACCGAGAATGTAATATGCAAGGGCACAAATGTAACCAGCGGCGGGATGCATTTCCCGGGGTTTCGCGAGGCATTTTAGATCGGTCGATGAGAATCGTCAAAGTCGACTTCATCCGCTCTCATCTCTCTCTTTTGCACATTCTGCTCCCGATGCTGGATATGTAATAGCGTCGTGCATGTGTAACACTTACGCCCCCTGCGTAAGCACTTTCACACGCGTGTGAAGGGCTTACGCGCCGGGTTTATCGGAAATACGATAAGGGCGCCCTTCGCCAGCCGCCGCCAGCGACGACGCAACGACGTCTGGGAAAGGTCGGTAGAACTGCCGTACACACCCCGGGGTTTCTGTCGCCCCGTTGCGGTGGTGACGGTCGTGCGGTCGCGTCGCGACGTAGCTGTTGGTACACACCGCGCGCGCGGGGGGTTCAAAGAACTCTATTTATAACGACGCGGGGCCGGGCTCGAGTATCGCCCGTTGCTCATGGAGCTCCGTCGAGGGTTATACCTCGAAGACGAACGAGGGAGAAGCGGCGCTTACGGAAAATCTGTGGAAGTGAGATAGACCGGGGCGCCCTTTGGCTCCGGGCGGCATCGGCGCGCGGCTTCCGTACGGTTTAGTGCGGCATAAGCTGTATATCGAAATGCCGGTGACCCCCGGAGAGTTTCGCTCGGTGGCGGTGAGTCGATGCGCTCAGCCGGGTGAAAGCTCGTCGCCCTCGGCTTCTGCGTCCCTTTCTCCCTTCTTCCACCTTCACCCCGGGAATAATATTCCCGGTATGTATAACGTGATATAACGCGGTGCACGAACGACGCGAGCGCGCGGTGAAGCTGACCCGCGTGTCGCGACGTTCGCCGGGCTCCCGGGTTGGGAAGACCCGCTGCCGGCGAGCTCGCTTCACCATCGGGTGATCCACAGAGCCGTGGCGCGCGGGTGCGCCTGGCGGGAAGCTTTTGCAATGATAAAGCCCGTTTCACCCTGACAGAAGACCCTCGGGTTGATGTACCGCTCTCCGCGCTACACCCGAAACTGCAAAGCTCCTCTCGCGTTACCGTTGCTTTTTACGTGCTTTCGTACGTAACGTCGGGGCTCCGGGCGTGCACTGCACGCAGAACGCCGTATTTTTAGGGTGGAAGCGGCGGTCCTATTTTTGAACGATAGTCGGATGATCGAGAAGACACTTGCAATTAATAATCCTGTGACGTAATGGCTTTTCGTGTTTTTCCCAGCTGCGCACTTCAATGCGCGATGGATGTGGAAAGACGAATCTGCAGAGGGAATTTCATTAAATTGTCGATTGAAAAAAAAAAGATTACCAAGTATTTGGTTGGATTTATTAAATTACATGGACGCTGGATGTGCAGTTCTCATGTAATATACCTTTGATGTATCTTCTATCTTATATGACTCATGTACTCATTTTACAAGCCCACGTGACAAATTTAATTTAAAACGTTCAGATAGTCTCGTAAAAATCGTCGATGTGATTGTGTTAAATCAACTAAATGAAGCTTATGAATGGAGAGCAGACATTAGCAGGAGCGCGAATGTTTTATCTGGCCTTAAAAAAAAGTGTGATTCGGTTTTCCCGGGAATACGCGAGAAAGAGAAAAAAAATGTAGAAAGGGCCGAGAGAGACGGCAAAGGCAGAGGGAGAAAAACGCAGCCTGCCGATCGACGCCGACCAGCGGATCTATCGAATAGCAGGTACAGTGGAGTGATAAAGCTACTATGACGGGACCAGCGCAGGGGCCGGTGAGCACACACAGACACGCGGAGTGAGTGTCGATCAGACCGGGGAGCGATGTACGTTGGTGCGGGACACCGGGACCGATCAAAGCTTTCTCGCAAAGTTCATTCCGAGCGAATCCACCGCGCGATAGGAGGCGATGGACTGAGCGGGAGAATAGCGGAGAAACAATATCGTCGTGCTACGAAAAAGTGCTGGTACCGGGATCGGTATCTATATAAGGACCGAGTCGACACTAAAGCTGGACTGTAAAGCCGAATGAATCCCAAATTACAGTTTAAGGGGAGTTTACATTGTTCGAAGGAGCTCTGATCCACAACACTACCCAAGAGAATAGCTGATTTTATCTTGCTTATTTTATCTTGCCCACGAGGATTTGGACATGTGACCATTGGTGCAGTATCAGAGAAATCTAAGGCATTCTTTTTATCGGTAGTACAGGCGATCGAGAAGGTTCCACTTTACATGCTTCGTACACGACTCCCCAGACTGCATTGGTGGACAAAGTCCTGTTTCCTACTTTACAATCGCAGTTGGGACAGTCGGCATTGTCTCCAACAGCAAACAAAGCAAACGACCAAGCCTGATTTTTGGATGACATTTCTTTTGAGACGACGAATTAATTAAAGATTGCTGAAGTACAAAGATTGCCTGTCGCATCAGTGACACCGAACTGTAAGAACAATACAAGGCAACTTCACTTCATGGAATGTAACCAAACTCCAGTTGACAACCCATCAATAAGAATTAATCTAATAAAATATCTGTGTTCGCCGTACCAGTGTTAATAGTACAAGAGATACGTGATTCAGAACTGACACGGGCATATATCTTCGTGTCGCATGCCACAGCCTTGTCAAGACGTGGATACATCGCGGCAGGACCTACAATATGGAAGGTTAATTATAAGTTAGACAGAGGCTGGCCAAGAGGTAGCCCCCGTAGAAATGGTTCCACGATACGAAATGTCTTAGCTGGCAGCCGGCACGCCATCAGTAACAGAGGCACACGAGTATCAGCCGGAGAACAATAACAGGGGCAGAGGACATCAAGAGTCCCTACATTGTCGGACATTGTGTTTCCTGGGCGTCAGATCCGCTATCGCACGGTAGCGAAATTGTTGCTCCAACTGTGCACGAGGAGGGGAGGCCCGGCCGCATCTCCGTGTACACGGTCACTCATTCATCCAATCAGCCTAAGTAAGGAACATCAGGAGGGAGAGTGTTGAGCTCGTCCCAGCTCCATGCCAGGTCTCTCCCCAGGGTTTGCCGTGAGCGCGGACACCGAGCGGCAGCCCCAACCGGCTTGGCAGTTGTGGGATAGGGTATTTCCAAAGGATCAAGCATGCAGAACACGTAGGACCCGGTAACAGTAAGCTTGTAAAGCTCTCGTCACGAGAAAGCACGAAGATACGAAAGCGACCTCATTCCCGTTAGACTCTAGCGCAACACTACTATGTAGTAAAAGCAAAGCTAACGACGCGCTCGGCGCTTCGGTCTCGCGTCTGGTCATGAATGAATTTAGCATTTTTATTCTATAGATTTTCCAATTTCACCGCCGCCGTGTTGTGCCTAGGCGGGAAACCGTGATTGGCGGAACAATGGTGAAAGAGAACAAAACGGGTTTCCGAAACAAATGGTAACTGTTATTGTCGCGATCTGTCTCCATCAACGGAAAACATATTTCCACTCGGGAGCTCGAGTGAGAGATGAAAGCGGCCAAAGCCCGGCGGTTCGGTGCATGCAGCGCTTTGGAATGGCTCGAAATTATTCGGTCCTGTATCAGAGTTGGAGTTAGAGGGAGAACGTGAGCGGAAAGGAGGAGATGGACCTTCAGAAGAGAGCTGCGGAAACCTCATCCACTCTGCTCTTGATGAGCTACCCCGTGAATTTTACAGCTTACGATATCATGTTATGATAAATCGCTACATAGCAACATAAAAACGCGTTATCGAAGAGAACATGTGTCTCTCACATTTGATAGAAAGGATAACATAAGTATTCAAGTATCTGCTGGGTTAGATATGTTACACGTGCCTCGAATGTCACTTTTCAGTTATCATATACATTGTGTGCATACAGCTAGTGCAAAAAAGGCATTACCATTTGACCCTCCGTGTCAGTCAGTTAATGGATATAGGTCCCGGGTGGCACTGTCTTGCCCCAGCCCAACGACAGCAGCACCGCCACCCGAAGAAGCATTACAAACATGAATAATGGAATGCAACAATATAGCTCGCGGTGTATGAAGCAACTTTCGATATCGCGGCAAGAAATACCCAAACAGTTTAAAGTGCGATTCGGAAGCCATTCGCGGTAACTCCTGTGACACAATAACAGAAACCGCACAATGGAACAGGCGATTTGGCTGATTGAAAAAAAAGTCTAGACACAAAACGAGTGGGAAAAATGACGATTTAAGTGAAGGGTGGTCGTAGGAGCGTCACGAATGGAGGCCAGTACGGTTATCGACTCTGATGGCATATACGAACATCATACCCCCACGTTCCGCTCGCCCACACTGGGGCTGCTCGTACGAGGGAGTTTGCATACTCGTAAACGTGGCTTTTAGTACTGGCCAGGTAAACTGTATGCAGTGTGGCCGACGATGGAAAATGTTGGTGTGCTATGAGCAACTCCCGTACAAGCTCTATGATCCTGGGAGGGGCTCAGAGGATTTCAACCCTCTTTCTCTGTCTCTCGGTCAGTCTCCTCCTCCTCCTCTGTATCTTTCTCACTCGCTCGCTTGGTCGACTCGGCTGCGAAGTGGGGGCTGCGAATTGCTGTGCGCTGCGAGGGTGGCGTCTGAGAGAGGGAATGACCCTGCTCGGTGGGGTCAACCGGTGCACTATGCGAGCGGAGTATTCATAGTCGACTGCATATACTGCCACAGCACAGTCGAACACGCCGCACACACAATGAAAGCACATGCACACGGGTACAACGCCATACAGACTAGCCATCCAATCACGCAAATAATAGTACACACGTTAAATTTTCCCTCTCGGGGTGTGCGTTGCACATTCCGGGAACATGCAACGAGACTCGTTTCCAAGATATTTATGAATTCTCCGGCCAATATCAGAGTGCACCAGTTCTCATTACCACTCCGCGTACCCATTTTCTCCTTTTTCGTTTCTTTGCCTCCTCGATCGTTTTTGCCGGAGCTCAACGATTTTATGTTGTTGTTTTTCTTTTTGTCGTTGTATCACTAAGTAATCAGGTTACTTGTTTCCGTTTTTCATAACGGTGGGGATAAACAATGTTGAAGCCAGTAAAATTCTGCTTCTTATCGACGGTCGATAATTTTTTAAATTAGAGAAGAAACGCGAAGTTCGCTTATGACTTCGGGAATACAGAAGCATTGGGAATGTATACAATGGAGAACATGGACACATCTCACTTACATTCATGTAATAGTGTATATAGGCATGTCTGAATTGTGAATATCAAGAGAAACGATATGATTCGGTGGACTCCGTAGAATTCTTCTCCACTCCCATACCACAAAACACTATTCATATAGTACCGCTGTTGCTCGGCCTCGCTTTTCTGCCTTATCGTAAAATACTTTTGGGAATAAACTGGGCCACAGCGGTGGATATATTCTCGGCGAATAGAAAGCTCCAGCGCCAATCTCTTCGAGTGTGGTTTATGTGCGGAGAAAAAAAAAATAAATGGAACGTGTGGGCCGCGAATAAGAATCCGCAGTTTTGTGGATATTGTGCGAATCGGGGAAAGTCCATACGAATGATTCACTCAGCTAATCGAGAGGAGTGAGTCAGCGAAAGGTCGCACAGGATGTGGGAAATCCTAAAGCTGAATCTGTTTGTAAAAAAAAAAAAAAAAAAATCTTAATACAATTTTCGTTTCGTACTTCACACAATTCTCTTTGCCAACGCAAGATGAGGGAGATTCAATTGCATGAGCATCATCGTCAAATGATCCCTTTTAAGATTGCAATTACGAACAGTCGGCTTAAGAATTTCAGTGTGGCGGAAAAGCGTGCAAATCATCGACAAGGGGGAATTAAAGTCATCAGCGGATGTTCCGGTCGTATGTCTAAGCTATGAATGGAACGACGTCGGATCGGGGTCGAGTAGTTAACCTTCCCTCTCTTCCACGCTTCCTCAATTCCCTCAGTACCGCGGTTTTTCCTCGTTCCCCAGAGTTCACGCGAGCATTCGCGTCCAGTTCATGAGAGCGAAGTTCTGATTCACCACGTTCCGCGAACTCTATTGATATTCGTTGAGTAAGCTCAGTCAACGTTCATCAGGGGCGTAATAACGTTCCCACAAAAGCCCTTCTTTATCACCCAGAAAGTAATACCACAGTTACCCACGCTTCAGTCGACTCACGTGGAGAAAATTGATGGAATTGCTTCATCGACAAATCCCAATCGACATTTTAGAGAAGCAGAATCGTCACGAAATTGAAATTGGAGCCACAGTCTTTATCAAACTTAGGGCGCACTTAGTCATTTGTATTTCTAACATCTACGCTCGAAGTCCCGAGCAGACTTTATTAGACGTGTAATGTGCTTAATAAAAACACTCTAGAATGTTTCGAAATAAAAAAAGTTTTTAACAATTTAAGAAAATAGTTGTAAAATAATCCATCTTGCAAACTTTTACACTTCTCGAGCTTATGCAAATTCGACTACAAATCTCATATTCTGCACGAACAATAAAACTTATTTCCTCTCTCATTAGTGTCACAAAAAAGCCCCGGAACATAATACTTCTATGCACATTTTTATGTAATACATCGGATTCCCAGACGAAATGAATATCCTTGTATGCAAAATTCAACCGCAAGCATTAACTAAAAAGAAACCTCTCAAAAATTCCAAGTGTTGTGAGAACACTCGGCAAGCCTGGCGAGCTTCGGGTTCCTCCGGAAACGCATTTATATGCGAACACAATTTCATACAAATTGAAAAACTTAAATTAAATCACGCGTTCGGTGCACAGCCACGTCGGTCCCTCCAAGTGAAACAAACTTCGGTGCTGCGACGACGGGTGACCAATTACCTTGTGCGCACTGATTTACGCATCGAATCACTGATCTTATTTCACGGATGACCGAGTGAGCTCTCACTTGAGTTTTTCGCAGAGATACCCAGTATTTATAGAAAGGATTAAGTCGGGCCAATTTTCTCCGTTTTCTCTGCAGAAAAGAAGCTTACATATGGATTCAAAATAATGGGATAACAAGAAACACGTGTGGTTCATCCTATAACCCGAAGCCACCATTCGACGGTATAAAAAATCGAAAAACTATATACCTGAAATAAGCAAAATATATACCCGAATTAAATAAATCCTTTTTCGACAGGGATGCCCTCGTTTTGTCTCAACGGGACATGTGTCACATTCGTCGATCTGCCCTAAACATCGATTGATAGATCAATGACAACGAGAACCAGAGGGTCAAACAAACGGGTATTTTCAGACATCACCGTGAAACAGGCTGAGCCAATCCGACCCCAAAATTCTGTATCAACGAAATTATCGCGAAGGTTCTTAATATGACTCGGGTCGATGGTTTTCCAATAGAAGAAGTTCGCGCACGACGCGCCTAGTGGAAACAGGCCCTCGAGTCTCGTAGTACACTCGCTTTTACTCGGCCACTATTTCGCCTCTTTTTCAGCTCGTTGAGTTTGCCACGTAAGCCGAGTTCTGGGGGAAAAGATACCGGCCGAAAAAGCGAGGGAGAGCCAAATTTTCGTTGCAAGACAAACCCGCGCGCTTGCAAAAATCATGTACCCTGGCCGGACTGCGGCCACCGAGCTACATGCATTATAAACGTAAAAAGCGAGTTCATTAGCGCTAATTAATACACGAGCGGCCACGACGCACTCGCTTAATTCGTCGTAACACGCGAGCTAAATGTCGCCGGCATATGGCGCCGGTGTCTCCTTTGCGTTGCTCCGTCATTATCACAACAAAGCGCAAAAAAACTTAAAAGCCACGAAGACATTATGCACTGGATGCGCGGCTACCGCTATTTTGTCTGCTGATGAAGTTATAACGAGAAGAAAGAAATAAAAGCGAGCACAGCGCGTCAAGAGCCGTGTTGAGCAGTGCAATAACACAATAATCGATGAAATTTGGCAACGATGCCAAGTGCCGTTGAGGATCCTTGTGTTTAATGGGCTTTGAACACTGATGATGCTTCTGAATAATTAAGTCCCGACGTAGGACCAAAAGGTACATCAATTAACACCGGTATTAATCCTCTATCGGCAGCGGAAACCGGACGATCGAAATTCGTCCCGGAGACTTTTTGAATCTGATCGTCGACGGATATCCAGAAAAATCCGATCTAAATAAATTCACATTGATTCAAATAGCACATAAACATGATATTTTTATGTATCTTCGGTACTCATCCCTTAACTTTGTGTACCTCACGTTGCCAGTTTTTTCAATACCACGTGGCAAATCCAAAAATATATCCGTACTCAATCCCCACAGTTATTTTCACAATGCTTCTATTAATTAATTCGAAAAATTAACATCAGCCTCAAGATACTCCGACAAAATTAAAACAAAACCACCCGTTAGCCCGAAAAGACAGACGATCACAAGAATAACTGAATGAGACGATGCTTACCGGTAACGCTGAGAAGTGACATGGTCGAAGTATGTATCAGTGCGGTAGATCGGGCACTTCCGGCCGAGCTCCCGACACTCCGTACGTACGATTCCTCAGTGATACACAAACTCCCCTTAGTCCGTAGGGTTAATCGTGTTATCGGCAGAAGAAGCCGACTGTTATGATACATATATATTATATAACAGCGTATTTATAATACGGCACATCGCGAGGCGCTGCGGCACCTGTGATAGCGCATAATGCACATCGAGAGAGAGAACTCGTATCAAAGGGTAGGGGATGTATATATTCTCTCTGGCGTTTTCTCCCTCGGTTTCTTCTCTCCCCGTCGTTGCATCCGGCAGTCGTATACCCGTATAAATCGATTTCTCCGAGGGGGATGGCGCGTGTCGGTGTATGCGCGCCGCCTGTATATAGGTATCGCTTCGGGTGCTCCCCCGCCGCTCGTCGCGGCGTTTCCTTCTCTCCCCGCGGCTGGCGCGCACCTGTCGTGCGTGCGTATGTACTACACTTTCACGTTCGAAGATTCTCCTCCCCGGTCCGCGGTGGTACTCGCGAACGTCAGACGACAATAAAGCCGAGAGACAATGAAACGTATGTGTGTGTGTGTGTGTGTCTTGTTGCCTGCGATCGTCGGACGAATCGATGCGAAGCGGGCATACGAGCACACACCACATGCACACAAACACACGCGCGTTCGCACACACTCGCAGTCATGCACGGACACGAGGGCTTAAGGCGAGCGAGACTGCACCGGCGTTTTTTTTTACTTTTTTTTTTATTTGCAGCGAGCTTTTTGCTCCTACACACGGACGACAATGTGCAGTGCGCCCTTTCTCCCTTCTCGCGTCCCTCTCTCGCCCTCCCCCGTCCGGCCTTTATTTCCACGCGAGGGTCGCACTGAAAATAAGCAATTCTCTCGCCCCCTCACTCCGCGAATTCCACTTTCCCCCGCGCGACTCTCGGCGCTGTTACTTTCTCGCTCCCCACGTACGAACGCCAGGGACGCGGAGTCGAACAACGTGCGGGGAAGTTTATTTCACTGGAGAGAAAGCCCTCGCGCTTTTTTCTTCTCTCTCACTCCCCTCCTACACCCGAAACCGGCGTTTCTGTCGCGCGCTCCTTGGCGGCACGGTAATGCCTTATCCCTCGTGTGCACAGCCTCGCGAGAGCGCCTGAAATTCGGGTCCGGCGGAGTTGCACCTGCACACCGCTTTCAACAAGTGTCGAATTTATTCGGATTTTTTGTTCTCGGTTCAATCACCGTCTTCGATATTATTCGACGATATTCCGTACTTCCTTCATTTCTTTTCGCTTTCTTTTACAATCATAATAATACAATCGTCGACGACGAATTATATTCATTCGTTTCGCAACACATTAGTCACTCGGTTATATTATTCGCAATTTACGTTATACTTTGGTTATTATTATTCATTTAATTATTCATTATTATTGTTACTGTGACTATTATTATTATTATTATTATTATTATTATTATTATTATTATTATTATTATTATTATTATTATTATTATTATTATTATTATTATTATTATTATTATTATTATTATTATTATTATTATTATTGAAACGCGTAACGTTGGGAACGTCACCGTGACGTCTCGTCCTCACTGTCCAGTGTATCGCGAGAATCAGCGTCGGCTGTGCTACAACGTAGCCTCCTCCTTCTCCACCACGGCAGCAGTCGCTGACGCGTCTTCTCTCTCCCCGGAACAAAAGCTCCCCGGCATTCGCATCTACGACGAGACTCGCTCTCGGTCACGCGCAACGAGCGCGGCACATGAGGGGGGACCAGCAGTCGCGCGTCACGTTGTCCGGCGTACGGCGATGAATCCCGACGCGTTCGTCCCGCTGACAGAATAACGGCACAGTCGTCGGGCTCTCGCTGCATGACCCGGCGAAATTCTCTCCCGTCATCACGTCGAACGTTTTCCGCGCCTCGGTGTCCTCGTCGCCGTCGTCGTCGTCGCTTTTCCTGCCCTCGTGGCGCTCGTCAACGTATTCACCGTGTGCACGACTGGTCGAGCGCTCGTGATCGCCCGGTCGCATCGTCCTGCGTGGCTGCCACTCCTCGCGCTCGTTTTCACGCCGGCGAACGGCCGCCCCGCGTTTCTCGCACCGGTCGCCCCGACTTCCGCCTTGAGACGCTCCAACCCGTGCGCCGATTGTCGTTATTATCATAGTAAAGAGCGCCGGGCAACGCGGTTCGCACCACCTCGCAGCGCGCGCTCGTCCCAGCCTCCGTCTCTCGTACTCGCGTCTGACCAGCGTTGACTTGTTCCACTCAACAAACCCGGTGATCTAGACCCGGTGCCGTTTCTCGGTGTCGGTGTCGTTGCTCGTCGTCAGGGACGACGATGGCACGTCGCGCCGCGCCACCAGCATCTTCGTGCTCTCGCCTTCTCGCCCGACAATATCATAGTACACCGGTCTCGTCGCGACGAACCACCGGCTCGGGTTTTCCGCCCCCTCGCCTCGTGATATCCACCGCTCGCGGGGCCTTCGCTCTAGTGTCTCGCTGCACTATCCACCGGCGCGCGACCTTTCCTCCTCCTTCGCTTTCTCCTCATTTACCGTAATCGCCACGAGGCCCATTCACCGACACCCGGCTGTCCGACTATTCGTTTACCTCGGGATGTAAAAACACAACGTACGACGTGTAACAAGCATTTATATACAAATATATTTATACGCGTGTATTTACGTGTCGCGTGTATATCTATGCGCATAGACGTTGCGTACAAAAGTCACGCAGAATCACAGGAGGCACCACTCACGCACGCTGGATCCAACACGGACACAATCCACTTCCCACGGGTCCGTAGTGCACGGTACACGACTACTGACGCCGCTGCTCTCCCGCCGCTACTACTGCTGCACTCTCACCTGCCGTCGCCTCCCTTATTTTTTCCCCCCTCGAGGCCCCACCTCCCTCCCCTCGTCACCGACGCGGCTCGCTATCGCCGTGTTGTTCTCCCGTGTCTCGGCGGAGGATGAACAACCCCCTTCGATTCGCGACGTGGCGCGAGGCGCGGGGCGCTACGTGGGCGCGAGTGCATCAGAGTGCATCCCGGGATCCCACCGCCGACGCACACGGCACGGCACACGGGGCGCTCGTGCTCACCGCCACCAAACAACCCGGAAGCTACGGGCCAGATCCGGGACTTTGCCACCGCCACTTATGACATTTCGTGCCTCCGTGGCCGTGCGCACTCTGCCACTCGAGCTACCCGGCCTTCTCGGGCGATACACACTAATCGCTTGTCACTGTTTTTACGCTTCACTCGATAACTGTGTGTGTCTGTGTATGTATATTATCTATGTATATATATATGGATTTGTATGATAACGAGGTCAAACTTCCGGTACGCTATTATTTCTTTTTTTGCTGTAATTCCTCCTCCGCCGCCGTTGCTGCTACTGCTGCTGCTGCTGCTGCTGCTGCTGCTGCTGCCCACTCTCTATTGCACTCTCTCTCTCCAGTCTCAGTTGCAACTGTTCCGCAACGATGCCCGCGATGCTTGTCGAGCCTAGTCCCAGCGCTGCCGGATCAGCAGGTGAAACGCCGTGGAGCGTGAGATACCGTGGCACGCGCGATTTCGCGGGGGTGAGAATTAGTGGCGAGCGCGTGAATTGGAACGAGCAGTGCGACAGAGACGAGCGGAGGACACTCGGGCTGTAATCCACGAGAGAGACAGAGAGAGAGAGAGAGAGAGAGAGAGAGAGAGAGAGAAAGAGAGAGGGAGGGAGAGAGAGAAAGACTGAGAGAGAGAGGGATGACGATGACGATGATGACCCCGCTGACTGCGTTCGGTCACTTGAACGTGGAACGTTGCGAGCGTACGCGTACTGCCCGACGTCGAGCACTGTGCGGACGGAGACGCCTCCGACACGCCGCCGCCATCTTGCTACGTCAACGGGGCGCGAGGACGCCGGCGCCGGCGAGAAGACACGAGCCGGGCGGCCGGAATATACCGAAAGCTCTGGCTCTATCCCCTCCACTCCCACCCGCAGTCACCCTCGCGCTTACGACCCCTACGAGCTCTTTCGCTCGAAGACTCTCACTCTCTCGCTCGCTCCGGCTCTATTTTCTAGTAGATAGGCTTCTATGGGTTCGATTGCGTCGCGCATGGATTTCTTCTTTTCGGCCTCGTGTGGGTGTCAGACTGCAAAATGCACATCTGCAACACGTTACTCCGAGGATTTTGCATCATGTATCGTGCCCCCCGCATCCGTGAAAATTGCGAAGCAGAGCGCGCTGTGCAGACTGGATTCTTAAGCAGATTCCGACGAGATTTTTCGTTGCGGGGGTTTCTACTGTTTCGCAGAAAGTTTAGGCACAGATTTTTTTTTCTGTGGTCCAATGGTATTAATCCTTCGTGGCCACATCGTCGTAGAAATCTATGTTAAATTACTGTGGTAAATGCGAAACCAGTGTGACCACGAAGAATGGTCACTGTTTGATCGGACATTTTTCGCGTACGACAGTTTTGAAAATATTTCCATTGGTAACCCGATGGATCGTAGTGAGAGAGAGAGAGAACGAACTATAAAATTAAATATACTCATTTGCGATTTGAATGCAAATATATGCGCGAAAAGGTGCTTCACGAAAATGAAGTAACTTTTTACTACACAGACGTCGCCTTTTGAACGTATTCCAAAGTGAACTCCTTTCGGAACGACCCCATCTTTATTTTTTATTATTTTATTAAAAGATTTCTAAAAGATTCTTTTACAGATTTTAGCAGATTTCCATGTTGAAAAATCCGAAAATCGATAACAACGATAAGGGTACCTTACGTTTTTTTTTTTCATATCGATTTTGTGACTGAATTTCTTGAAAACAATCGTCAGGATTTTTTAAATCAATGACCGGCCGTTTGCCGTTTAAAGAAACTCGCAATTAACATTTACGAAATGCACACCAAGCACTACAAATCCGCAACGCTGCACACTCACATTGCGCGTGACAATATCACGCGAAGTAACACATAATTTTCCATACCTGCCGGCAGATTTCCAGCCAAACGAACGAACGGGTTTTAGCCCCCTCATATCTCATTTTGTTTGTGACAAAGTGCTTTCCGGTCCGGTGGCTCCTTTGCCGCTCGTCCATCGTCCATATTAATGGATCACGGGCATCCGATAATTTAATTCGCTCCCGGATTACACACTGTCGGGTATTATTGATCTAAAATTAGTTCGTAAGGGTAGACCCTCCTGTGCCTACCTATGCGTCCACCCTATTACTGTATAATGCCTCTGTAGTCAACTGAGCCACTCCAGGAATTCAAAATACTTGCGGCGTGGGGAGACCGCGGTACTTGGCCTATACCGGCTTCTCTCACGACGTCCACGTTTGAGAAACAAGCTCTCTGGGTTCTCTGGCTTCCAGAGCTTAAGGTTCGTCCAAGACCAAGAGACCGAGAGAGCGAGAGAGAGAGAGAGAGAGAGAGA
The DNA here is from genome assembly GCA_963932165.1 of Pimpla rufipes. Classification (NCBI taxonomy): domain Eukaryota; kingdom Metazoa; phylum Arthropoda; class Insecta; order Hymenoptera; family Ichneumonidae; genus Pimpla; species Pimpla rufipes. The sequence continues at coordinate 9,917,614 of OZ010634.1, forward strand.
GAGAGAGAGGAAGCGAAAGATTTCGCTGTACTATGCAGTTATAGCAGGATGTAAGCTGTATACATTTATGCTTGTCTGTGGGGTATAGTTTCGCGTGAGAAGTTGCAGTAACGCGGAGGGTAAACGAGCCCGGCGTTCGTGGTATTACGCACGCAACGTCTGGAATTCGAAACGCCGCTACAGCACCACCGAGGTAGCCACCAATTCGCGTAACGTATAACTAAGGGCTTGGCGCTAGGTGGAGCTTCGTATATGGCGCCCCAATGATGAAGCCAACGTTATGGATTGAAGCAGTGGTCTCGTATAATAACGACGGGTTCCGTAATAATGAGACCTCGCTCGTCGCTCACCTATTATACCTACACCACGAGTACCCGGTACCCTGCCATCGCGTAGCACCGACGATTCCCAGCTTCTCTGTGCTCTACAACGTTCGCGTCTGTCGAGGTTCTGTTCTCTTCGACGAAATGCGAGAGTGGATCGCACAGTCAGCGGCGATTCATCGTCGGTTGCTTGGTATTTGTCGAACCGGTGAACCCATACAACCCGAATCATGAATACAATTAGCAGTGCATCGTGGTTTTAACGATCCAAAACTACGGCTCAATTCGGACGGCGGTAACCGCGCGCCAGTATAACAAACAAGCCCCGGGCTTTGATTGAATGTGCTCATCATATTTTGATGATAGCGCCAACTGCCAGACGAAGAAAATTTCAGTCGAGGGCGAATTGAGATGTGAGATTTAGAGGAATTTCAGTTGAACTGATGAAAGGATTTCTTACTTTTCAACCGCTAGACCGAGATTTCTTACGCCTGGAGAATTTCATTTATTATGATTTCCTGGAAAAGGTAAGTTGAAAGTAAAAGAAGTCAAGTCCGCCCGACAGAGATTTTTTAAAAGTTGAAGTCTCAGATACTCTCAAACGGAATTTGTTATTTTGTCAGATAGCGGCTTTCTGCTTCTTACCCACTCAACTCAACTTTCCCTCGCGTAGATTGCAGATTTGAAAAATTCAAAAGAAGCGAGACAGCATTTTTGTCATAAAATATGTGCGCAAAATTACCTGATAAATTCACCAAACTAATTGCAAATATAATTCCCCCGTTTGAGGATCACTGCCTCCATCTCAAACTGATCGCGGTGGGAGTTGCGGGGGTTGAACGCTATGGGATTTGCAATTGATGGGAGTTTGGACGCGAAGGGAGTTAAGCCGATTTCAAACGGGCTGTAAAGTCGGCTCAGGCTACGTTGCCATATCGTTAGCGAGTCCGGTCTCCTGGCCGAAGTGACTGCCAAGAGACTTGACTGAAACCGATAAACTGATATACTAAAACTGAAGATTCACACATTGTCGAAACACAACGAGTTCCATCTGCATATTCAGTATTCGTCCAAACGGTAATAGAAAAAGGTCCGGTAAATATTCAACGCAATCTTCTTAAGAGGAAATGGCACCCCCCTCCCCCCGCACAAAATGTAGAGACCTATTTTCTCCGAACATACTCGGCAAATAGAGCTCAGAGTTTCAGAGAATGTGCGGAAGTATCGCAGAATTGGGCTAAGCTTCTGGCTCCTCGATACTCGTAGCCGTTTGTTCAGGAGAATCGAAAAACAAAAAAGATGCGTGAGAGACAGCCCTATAAGCGTGTAACATTGGGCGACGAAGTTCCGAGCGAAGTATCGCTACCTCTTAATTGTAGTCCTGACTCAGTCTTTCGTAAAAACGAGATTCCCTTGAAAAATACTTCGATTAAAATCTCACATGATGAGAGTTAAAACTGTAAATACACGGAGAGATCTCTCTGGCAACGAATAAAATATTTAGTGCAGTAAACCCGGTTTGTTCTGTCATTCTATCAAATTTTTCAACACATAATCGTGCACACGTGTTAGAAAAATCGGCAGAATCGTAAAACGCAGAAACATAAACCGACTTCACCACATCGAGTGTGGTAACCATTAGCAGATCGTTCGCGTCGTGTACAACCGCACACGAGATTTGACACAGAAGGCAGTGAGAAAAATAGGACTTGGTACACCGTCCTCGATGGCGTACTACGTATACCGAAGATATCTCATTGAAATGCATAACGCGCTGTATCCCTTGAAAACCGTAACGTTTCGCGATACATATTTTCCTCACGTACCCACAATGCACCGTTGCACGAGCCTCGGGGTTTGGCCGCGTAGGCGAACGTGTACCTCACGAGTTTCAACCGCGCGCTTCATGCTGAGCTTCCATTCCCTGTTTCGTGTTGAGGGATGCTGTGAAAGCGGATGTGACAAACTGCGCCCAGTTATTGGCAATCGAAGAGCCCGCACTTCCACGCCGCTTGGCTTATACTTGTGTCTCCTTCCGCACAGCATACTCCGCGTGCCATTGACTCTCCGCGATCTCAATCTTTCCTGGCGTGTCAATGACTGTGCGATTTATTCCGGAGGAAAATACTTTTGCGAAATGCCAGTGGAGTTATATTTTCTTCGCATAGCGGACAAGTCTCGCGACGATTCATAACTCTTTTGTAACGTTTCCGTAGCATCGGTTCAACATTCCGTGGGTGGTTGCTTCGATCTTCTTAGTGCTCCACTAATAATTTTGCTTTATTTTAATGAAAAGAACATTCGACACTTCTTATATCAGAATTCATAGAACTGCCTGATTATCGTTCTCAAATCGCGTGTTAAGGCCCTGACAGGGCTGATGTGGCCCCGAACAGGACCTGACTTGCGCCGGATGTAATGGCAAAGCTTTTCTACCGGGAATTCTGTAGTTTATTCTGAGCAGTCTGAAGATCCGCTAACGTAATGAACAACTACGTATTTGCAACTAGAATCCGACATCTCAAGGAATACGTTTCGATCCCACGCAGTTCGTGCACGCTGAACCGGAACATCTCATTGTGAATGTAATGCAAAGTAATGTCGTGAGTCTGTCGCCCACGTGGAAAGTCCACACAGAATTGACGTACCGTCTCCTCGCCCTTTCATGTTTGATTTCTACATGGCCCTTCACCCTGCTGCATTAGACAACTTCCGCATAGTTTCCGGTTAGCCAAAGCAGAGGCAAGTGGGAAGCTCAGTTGAAAATATCAACGGCGTTCAATTCAATATACGTGGCATGCATCTGGTGCATGTGACTGTATTGACGAAACGCAACAATGAGATAACATAATCAGTTGGGCAAAGTTGGGGCAAAAAATAAGTTTAAATAAGGGTCATACTTATAAGGGTCATGATACACTGTTAAAAATGTGGTGTTAAAAACTACACCAAGACAGTGTCTATATGTATAGGTCCACACCAATCACGGTGAAAACAAGCGATGTTAAGTGAAAAGTCTTACAAATATATCGTCACTTTACACGCAGGTATAAATTTAACGAAACGGCTGGTGTTAATTTTAAACCGTAATAAGTGTTACTGCTAAACCCATAGTAACATTAGGAAAAAATCCACACCAGAAGCGTATGACACCGTATATTTCTAACAGAGTACTTAACTAGACTTGCAACAAAATTGTGTTGTCACATTTAACAAAATCTATTTGATACGATAAGTATAACATCAACTAGGGTAATCATCACACGCGCCGGCGCGCGTGTCCGAAAAACTTTTCCAGAAAATCAACCTATGAAATTTTTCTTTTCAAAATATCGACTTTTAACCAGTACCATCATTCTCAAGTCGCATATTCTAGCCCCGAAAACATTGGTTATTAACCTTTTTTAATCGATTTTGAAAAAAATATTTTTTCTGTCAGAAATCGTAGATCCGGCTCCCGACCGAAAATCGCCAAAATCGACCCCAATATTTTTTCTTTTCAAATATCGACTTTTAACCTATACCATCATTCTCAAGTCGCATATTCTACCCCCGAAAACACTGGTTGTTAACCTTTTTTAATCGATTTTGAAAAAAATATTTTTTTGGCGACGACAAATTTTTTTTGCTGTCAGAAATCGTAGATCCGGCTCCCGACCGAAAATCGCCAAAATCGACCCCAACTTTTTTTCTTTTTAAAATATCGACTTTTAACCAAAACCATCATTCTCAAGTCGCATATTCTACCCCCGAAAACACTGGTTATTAAACTTTTTTTATCGATTTTGAAAAAAATATTTTTTCGCGACGAAAAAAATATCCGGGAGCCGGATCTACGTCAGAAATCGTAGATCCGTTCCCGACCGAAAATCGCCAAAGTCGACCTCAGACATTTTTATTTCAAAATATCACCTATAATAGGTTAATCAATTTTGCGCTGCTGCGCTCTTATAAAGCTTTAAAAGGTTACGGGTGCTGCCCCGCCTGTCCTCTTATGAAATTTTTCAACTTTGACACCAAACTGATTTTGTTTATCACGGACTGTCCTGGCAACCAATCACAGCTCTAATAGTTTGCTAACAACGCTTTCCGTTACTCATGAACTTTTTAAAAGAGGGATTACGCTACAAGGGAGGAAAGTGTGAATTTCGTGTGAATTTCTACCCTCACTTCGCTCGGGCATGAAACTTTACACTCGGTGAATAGTTGCACTCTTCCCATGTAGTGCGCTATACTTTTCTCCCGATTTCGCTAAAAAAATAACTACATTCTTCGAGCGGAAAATTTGGCGAAATCACATGGCGCGTGTAATTTTTTGTGAAATATGTCAAACAAATCGAGTACAACAGCAGAGGTTATCGAGCGGTGTCGCATCGATAATAAATCCATTTTGGCTTCGCACCCATTAGGTGACACGCACACCCGCTACAACGCGACTATTTTCCCCGCAATAACGTCTCAATGATCGCACCGCACGATCGAAATAGTTATTATTGCGAATAACCGCGAGTGTCTGACTTTAAATCCTAGTGTCAAAAAACCCGAGAGATTAAAAATCACGCGCCAATTTCACAGCGCGAATAGCTCGGCAACAATACAAATCTCGAAGCTCGATACCAAAACTCGAAAGTCGATAAATCTCGCCACCAACTTTTTAAGGGAACATTAATTACACCGAATCGAGAAAGCCTGTGAAAGAGTTAAAGAATCGTGACTTTAAAAACGGTCCCATTGTCAGTTGCTTTACAAGGACGCCTTATTTATCATTCTCGAGTGAACAGCACGAGGTGCACACGTATAAACCTGGATTCCAAGACTACGTTGGCAAACACGAACGACACTTTAAAAGTGAAACAATTCGCAGTTAAAGTAGCAGGATGCATAAAACGGTCAGCATCCACACAACACGTACCGACAATTAATTTGACCGCCGGGCAATCGAAGCACCTACATAAAACTGGTGCACGGACGGGCAACGTAGATAAAACGTTGAATATATTAATATTAAATACAGCACGAAACAAATGGGCAATGCTGAACAATTAAGAATTCCGCTGCGCAATGCGTAACACGTATACACGTTGCCCTCTCGCACGGGTGCACGGAAAGGAAAAAATTAGTTGCTATACCAAAGCGCGTGATTAAATACGCTCCAAGCGGCAAAATTGGTTGGGAGAACTAACTATTGGGTGTCCCTACTAACCGGTTGGGTGTCACAACCAACCACTTAGACGTCACGGCTAACCAATTGGACGTCACAAATAACCGATTGGGTGTGACACCCAACCAGTTAGTTGTGACACCCAATACACTGAAAGAAATAATTGGTTGCCATACCCAAGCAAGTGCTTAAATACGCTCCAAGCGACAAAATTGTTTGGGAGAACCAACTATTGGGTGTCACAACTAACCACTTAGACGCCACAAATAACCGATTGGTTGTGACACCTAATCGGTTAGTCGTGATACCCAATAATTGGTTCTCCCAACCAATTTTGTCGCTTGGAGCGTATTTAATCACGTACACGAAGAAAACTGGTTAGTTGAGGGCAGAATCTTTTCGATGGTTGGAGGCAGTTAGTTGGAGAAAAGATAAAATCGTTTGTGGCAACTACATCGCATTGCTTCCTTCAACCATTTTTGGTTACATCAGACAAATATAACAGTTGGTTGGTGTTACCAATCGATTGGCTGGCATTACCAATGCAACATTAACTAGTCGTACCAACCAACCGAGATGGTCGATAGTTGCGATTGGTTGGTTGACACGGCTACTCTGAACCAACTAACGACGATTGGTTCTGATACACAATAACTTGCTGATATCATATTCTTCTATACCGGTTGGTTGGCACCTATAAATTCGGCGGTTCTCTCAACTATACCTTTTTCTCCGTGCGCTTGGGTGATATGGCAACCAATTATTTCTTTCCGTATCAATGCTTAATTTGCGCTGCAGACGCTAAAAAAAGCCTGCGTGCAATGGTTTAGGAAGCATATTTTTGGACATCTGCACAGGACTCCACCAGCTTTTACCAGTTGCAACGACGAAAGCATCAGCGAGAAGAATCGTGCGGGCCTCGTTTGCCGCTATATCGGGCATAATAAAACACACTGTGAATTCCCCGCGAATGCGTGGAAAAGCTGACAAACCGGGCGAGCGATAGCGCACACGTGAGTCGCGGCAGCTACGTCTGCCGTACGTGCGAACTCGCGTGGTGGCTCCGTACCCGTTGGTCATAAAGCACCTCGGGCGGGCGCGAAAGAGGGTTGAGAGAGAGAGAGAGAGGGAGGGAGGGAGGGAGGGAGGGAGGGAGGGAGGGAGGGAGGGAGGTAGAGGGAGAGGGAGAGGGAGAGATCACGCAAGGGGTGCGAACGCGAGAGCGGGCGAGGAAACGGGTGAAAATGCGAGAGCGAGCGAGAAAACGGGTGTAAATGCGAGAGCGTGGGAGGAAAGGGGTGTAAATCCGAGAGCGAGCAAGGAAATGGGTGAAAATGCGAGAAGGTGGAAGACCGAGCGACGAAGTCGGGAAGAGCGAGAAAGCGGAAAAGTGCGAATAAGAGAGGGGCGTGAAATAATACGGGGCTAACTTGGTATATGGGAACCGGGCGACCGATGTATATGCAACAGTAGCTCGGTCCACACAGCGGGCACAAAAGTAAAACTCATAATGCCTGAATGCGCACGTATGACATGTGCGTGACAATGTACATGATTTTCTCGCTCGTCGTGTGTAACTCCGTTGTAGACGCGTGCGCGCACACATTGTACAACACAAGCGGCGAATACTACGTGCCGCGTCTGTTTATCAATGCATTCGTTTCGCTCGCCACTCGGGATGACTGACGTTTAGTCCATAATGCCGCGCGCGCGTCACGCCACAACAGTTTCCACGTCGCTCCGACAATCCGGCAAACTACGTACAGAGAGAGCTTCGAGTCACATCACAATGAGAACGTTCTCCGGGCGATACATAAGACGCTCAACTGGGGATATGCTGAACTCATTGTTCTCGCGGCTGGTATTAACCCTTTAACGTTCTCGAGGACCGGGAGGCATTCGTTCGACCTGTGAAGATTTTGGTATAACGGATTATCAATGATGGGTGAAGATGTCTTTGTCGTTCCCTTATCGACCATTTCTGAACAAATTTCTGTGTTTAATGTTTCGAGGAAACTTTCGACGAATTTCGTTAATCAGTGAAGGAGAATCCAGCATTCGTAGCAGATGCTGAGCAACCTCGACAGGAAGATTGGGAATGAAGTCAACTTTTTTATTTGAAGAAGTCGATATACCAATGGCAGACAAAAGTAATGAACAGCAAATAGAAACTGACGGTTCGAAGTAAGCGTAGCTACTTTTATAATCGTCACCAAGTTCCACTTTCATAGAATATGTTTTCGATGATTCTGAAATTAGAAATATAGAAAAATACGTATATTCTGTAAAAACGATTTAGAAATAAAACCTGGTACCTGTATTTTTCGTGATAGAATGATAAAACTTTCGAACGGTCGAGTTGGTATACACCGACGTCACTGACGACGACCATATAAGCTGAACTGAAAAAGGCTCGTAAAATAGACTTTTGTGTGAGACCGATTGGCTGGCTCAAGAGGAAAGTATAAGAATAGAGACGATTATAAATATAGGATAACTAAGAACTCGTGGTTCGAGCGCTACCGTGTACTCACATTCAAACGAGTGCAACCGACCTCCTAATATCTCTTCTTTAAAATATAGATTCTAACTTAATTATGAAAAAGAAATAATTTTTTCGATAAGCTCCGGACCAAAAATGGCCAAAACCACCTCACACGAATTTTCTTTTCACGATATCGACGTTTTTGGCCTATACCATCGTTCTCAACTCGCTTATGGAAAAATCTTTATTTTTAAGATTTTTTAAGTGAGAACTCATAGATCCGAATATCGCTCGAAAAATGGCGAAATTCGTTACTCCAAATTTTTTTCTCGTTATACATACACTTTTTGAGGTAGGATCGGCGGCCGAGTCCCTTTATTACAGTTTTGACATTTCACTTGGATAACAAATTTTGACGCATCAACTTGGTTCCATTCCCAGTGTGATTGCCAATACCAATCTGTGCACGAATGGATAGACAACAATGGATTTTGTGTTTCGTGAACTTCCGACCGGAAGATTATTGAAATCACTGTCTGTGGTTATGAAGTAACCGGCCGCCTACTTGTGAATTATAATCGGTTGAGTCGCGGCGTTGACGGGCGTAAGTGTACCAGTAGTTACATGTCGGTATTGATCAGACGCTAGCGCCGACAGACCGGCAGCACACTACCCCGCTCGCAGCGCGCGTATACACGCATATGTGCCGCTGGAGCCAGCCGGGCCTGTGACCGATTCTCCAATAGTCTGCATAAACCAAGCGGCACATTTGCCATTAATAGTACCCTCGTCGGGAGGTCCGATAGGTTCATCTATTTCCGGAATAAGGCTCGCAAAATTACTGGAAACATTCGACTTCATTTCGCGTCGACTTGATATAACGATGACGCGTTGTGTCGTACTTCGACTACTACCACTTCCACTTGCTGTCCTGCCTCCCAATTGCCCACCTCAATCCTCGTCTTACCGACAGCCAAATTTAGTTTTAATAAATACATGCAGGTTCTTAAATTAGATTTCGCGGTCCACAGTGACAAATTCGGTTTGTGGTGAAGAAAGCGAAAAATATATATATTTTGGCTCTTTTTAATAAAAAATTGAGAAACAACGCTATCTGGGTTGCCCACGTGATTTGACCCAATATCCGTCTCTGCCGTGTATCAGTTTTTTTGTAGAGATTTTTGAATTTTCAAACAAACGATTGGTATGGATGCGAGAGAACTGCGAGCGGATGGGCAGAAAGATTCACTCGAACGAACCTTTTTTCGAACGAGTTCTAATTGTCTGCCGCGTAACCATCTGGATGGCTCCAATCTACTCGTGCATCGAAATCACGTGTACAATACAGCGATCCGATTTTTCAAAACATGATTGTCGATGAAAAAATCGAAAAGGGAGAAATATGTTGCGAAACAAGTGCATGTTGCCCTTTGGACGAGTTCCAGAATCGATGGGGATGGATTGTCGGCTGCTGGTGAATGATGGAAGGCAGATTGCTCCTTAAAAAATGCAACGCGATATCGAGCGATACGACCGTGACAAACATTGTAAAGGGTATACGAGGAGAGCTCGGCGAGGCACATGAAAATAACAGGAACATGAGTGATACAGTAAGTGCGAGTATTAGGGTGATACCATTTGACCTTTATTTTGTTATTCTTAGTCCCGGTCGAGAATTCTGTTCAGCTTTGTCATAAAAATTGGCGTTGACGTTCGTGAAATCTCGAATCGGTCGCACAATTCTTAGGGGTCGCTCAAAACGTGAGCAGTTTGATCTTTAGCTGCGAATGTTTGTTTCATATTTCTTATACCTTGTGCGTCAAACTCTCTTGTTTGCCTCGAAAATCAGGAAGCAAGTGAAATCCAACCGATTTTTTTTTAGAATTCTAGCTTATACGCGCGCTTCGCTACCCAGTCGCGCGCTACCCAGTTGCCACTTCACTAAAATCGAGGTTGCATTCTTTTCGATCGGTCGAAACTGGATTTTCTTCCTTCGTTCGCGAGAAAACACTATAACGAAGAGAACGCCCGAAGACGGAACGCGATATCTTGATTTCGGAATTTTTCACAGAATTTTAAAGCCGAAAGTTGTCTGGCGTTTTTCGCGGAAAAAAATTTGTTCGGTTTCGAAAAGTTTGAAAACCCTATCCAATGGGATATTTCACGTTGATTCCGAAAAGCGCCGTTGCTTGCCCAAAAAATAGTACATTTGTCGCAAAAAATGACTTTTATCTCTGAAAGTATGGAAATATTAGACCATACGCTTCGCCCGATTGCACCATAACCATTTCCTCCCATAACGTCAACAGACCTTGAAACCACACGGCCTCCGAACTGTCAAAATACAATAACACGATGAAACTGCTCGTTAGTTAGCAACGAGTTGCAGGCAACCCAACAGCCAATCAGAAAACGAATAACACGACAACAATACTTATATCGAAAATCCGAGATATTTTAGCCACTGATTTTGCAATGAGGGTATTCATTTTTAGCAAAGTTTTGTATTTTACTCAACAAAAAATCATCATAGCCTCATCATTTCAACGCCTTTTTTGAATCTTTGACCGACCACGGTGGCAATTATTAAAACTAATCGTTGCCGTCCGTTTTAGTAAACCGCAATCTTGATGTATTTCGTATAAATCGACACAAAAATAAAAACCGACTATACGATATGTAGACACGAAAGCGGGATGGAAGCAAAAATAGCAATGACAAATCTGGAATATCGCGTAATACATAGCGCATTGGGTGAACACGAGGACGACACCGACCGCATCGATCATAATCTCTCCTGGTATTGGGTATATCCCTTTTCGCGTCTCGTTTTTCAACCACTCCGTGCGCTCCAATACGGTAAACCATTATTAGATTTCTGTACAATCGAGTGAGTGGGCGTAGCGTACAAAAGTTCGTCTCCGGCGTAAAATAAATCGCGAAGGAAATGAAACTTCGCGGATAACGATCGTTTTAACGCCCGGGATCTATATTATCCTTCATCCTGCAATAAAGTAGTCGTCAGGAAGAGGCGAGCGTAAACGCGTTATAGGTGAGTCGCCCGAGGAGAACTGCACCAAGTATGATCAAAGAAAACTCCGGGCTCGCATCTCGTAGTATATACATGAGTAGCCGTAATATAATTACGCACACTGACCCATCTCTCTGATATATTTGAACAACAGTGATAAATTTTATTAATTACGCAATAATATCCGTAATCAGGTTCGCAGCGGGTTTGCGGTAATTAAGTGGTAATTGCGAGATTTCGATCTCACGGAACGCGGACTCTCGTTATACACGCAACGCGGTCACAGATGATACCGCGCAATCGTCGAAAGTACATTTTCCACGCAGAAATATCGTTTTGCAGTTTTCATGCATGGCGTAATCATCGCGAAGGTCTACATGATGCTATCAGTGAAATGAATACTAAACTGTTTCATAAACTTTTAAACGTGAAGAAATATCATTGAAATACAGATCTGTCTTCATAAAAAGATTACCGGTATCTCGTTTGTATTGTTGATATTGATAATTTTTTACAAGTATGTTGATTTTGACTTCGCAACCGGAACGTTAATTGGATTAAAACGCGAGACCTGAGAAGAGAAGAAACTGTGAAAATGAATTGAATTGAAGATGCTAAAAACATTGATTTTGAATAATAATAATGGTAAAACATTGTGGATCAATTATTTTTTAAATGCTTAATAAATTCGTACATTTTTTGTTAATGAAATAAATTAATAATTTTCCTAGTAAACACTTAAGTTTTCAAAAGTTTTATCAAAGTCGCAGGTGACTCGAATTCCAATCGATTCGAACTTTTGGTTGGGAATGTATGTGTACGATGAATTCGCAAAGAGTAGATTTATATTACCACGCAACCGTGATAATACAAATTCATTCGCACTGGGGACGATAAAGATGTGCAGTTACGGTGCGCAACAAAAAACGCAGACTGTACGAGACCGGATATACAATGGCGGAAGCCCTAATAAGCCCTATTACTTCATGCATAATTCAATAGATAAAAAACACAGAATTGCAGCTGTTCCACTTAATTACTTCGTGTCTAAAATTACGCCGTTAGCAGACTCACTAAAATGGCACGAAGTTGATGTGACGCGAATCTCACATTTTAATTAAATTGTTGCATGACAACATCCCACGAAACGTTGCCAATCCGTTAGTTACATTGATTACAATAATAGGACGCATATATATGTATATATGTATATCAAGAGACGCGGCGATGACACGACGCCAAGTATAAAAAGAAATTATATACACAAGTGTACCTGGCAATTATCGGGCTTGCGTCGACGAAGTCCCCGTAGCCTCGGGGTTCTCGCGCGGCTCAACAGATGGCTATGCGGGGCTTGGAAATCCATTCGCCTTCCTCTCCGCACCCGCGAGTCAAATCACCGTGGACGTTGGGCGCAGAGTAGCGGTGGATCACGTGGTCCGCTCGTCTCGGCCAATGGGAGCGCTCGTGGGATACCACGTGATCGGTGAAAAATCGAAATGGCGGACGTATCGGGACGCAGGATCCCGAGAGGAGTCGAAGGACGATAACTGGCCGAGGGTCTGAAACGCGGGCCGTGTCTCCGTCCCATCGCGACGGTCGCATCGAGCGAGTGAATCGTTTAATCGTTGTGTAAATAGAGTTTTCGTCAATTTCGCGAGGACGTTGACTCATAGCCGAGGTGACAGCCGGTGAGTGTGCCTCGTTCGAGGAAGTGTCAACCAGTCGCTCGGTCCTCGGCCAAGTGCTGCTGCTGTTGCTGCTGCTGCTGCTGCTGCTGCTGCTGCTGCCCCGTCTCTCTCTCTCGCTCCCACCCTCGCTCCACGTCAGGCAGCATCTCGCTCTCGCTCCATCCATTCCCGCTGTCTCTCCTCGTCCTCGCCGCTGCTCCGTGTCTTGCGCGTGAACGAGAGAAAACAGGAAAAACAGGTACGCGACAACGGGTGACGGGGTGTTGCACGAATCGAGTGCTATCCGTGCTCTACCGCCGCGGGTATTGTGATTTTTCGTGGTGCGCGGTGTTGTCGAGAGAGAGAAAAGGAAGTAAGTGGCGCGCGAACGCGTGCAATTGACCGCGCGCCAATAAGTTTCGTCCCGTCATGTAATTATACCGTAAAAACGTGTGATAGAAGAGAACTCGAGAGCAATACAAGTCGTGGGAGAGAGAAAGAGAGAGAGAGAGAGAGAGAGGGAGAGGGAGAGCGAGAGAGAGAGAGAGAGGGAGAGGGAGAGGGAGAGAGAGAGATACACAGAGGGGGAGAGAGAAAGAACGAACGAACGAACGAACGAACGAAAGAGAGAAGTCGGTGATAACGTGGAGACAGACGGCCAAGAGTCCGGGTCGGGGGTTGGGCCCCACCGTGTGCGTGTGTTACTGACTACGACCGTGTCGTCTCTCTGTGTGCTGTGTGTCCGTTCGTGGACCGTGGAAGCATGCACCAGTCCCCGAGGGATTCCTGTTCCGCTGCACCGCTACGATGTTCACGTTTGATCGGCAACAACTTGGAGATTTTTTGTTCCAACAAGGTGAGCATTCGCGCACGGAGAGGCAAAGTGGAGAATAACAAATATATATGTGATTTCGCACGAGATACAGCTAATATCGGTAGGTGGGATTCTACAGCACAATTGTTGAGTGTCGTCCGGCTAAAAAAACTTGACTCGCTATACGTCCCGTGGCTACACCGCCTTTCTTGCACCACGGATCTCGCATCTTTCGGTCTCTGTCTGTCTCTGCCTCTCTGTCTCTCTCTCTCTTTCTCTCTCGCTCTCTCGCTCTCTCTCTCTCTCTCTCTCTCCCTCTGTCTTCCTCTCCGTACCCCTCCACCCCTCTTTAATTCCACGGGGCCTTCTCGTCGCTCCACATTACTGTTGACGTTCCTCTCTCGTATATGTACAACGAGTGCACGGTTATCACGCCGCCGAGACGAGAGACTAGTGCGATTTCTGATTGGCGGATCTCACCTTATACTCGTTCACCTGCCAATCGCCCCGATACCGGGACATACCAGTAGCTGTGTATTTCGCTAAAGTCGCGCGCGGCTAATGTGTCAAAGTCGCGAGCGCAAAATCGTTCGTTCTCGCGCCCCGCAGAGACGTACTCCTCGTCTCTGTTTTTCTTCCGATTACCTTGCACTTTTCCATCGGTCGCCTAAACATACGTCGATAAGAGCGCATCGGGGATTGCGGTTTGACTTTATTTCCGATCTAGTTACCGAGATTAATCACCGGGGTTAGTCATCGCGGGTCTGTGTACGCGAGTGATTTTGTGTCGCGTGAAAAACGTCGCTTCACGTGCGAACAGTCGATGCTTATGTATCGGTGCACGTTTTTTTTGCAGTGTTCTGAGGTAGAAGTTAACGGTGATCCTTTATTATCAATGAGTTTCACCTGACTCCGCAGGCCGAAACCTGCTACCACAGGATATACTCTGAGGTGTCAGTAGTTTGGTATTTCTTTCATTGATAAGCCCTGTGATTGCTGGAGTGTCAGATTACAAGTTAACGCTTGGATTGAGCACCGGGGCCCCTCTTGTTGCGCTATAATAATATCGGTGTATCAAAGCTCGCTTATTCTATCTGCCTGACTCTGGATCTGGGAGAGAGATTAAAATAAACTCTGGCATTGCCTCTGGCCTAGCCGGGAATAGGAGGAGCGAAGAGAACTCAGTAACACCTCCTGGTTTCGCTCGGAAATGATAGAAATTTCAAAATAACTCCCGACGTAGATTCTACACCGAATTTCCTGCTCCCCCCTCCCGCTCGAGTTGCAAAGAATATTCTTACTTGTGGGCACAGTCGAAGCTCTGAACTAATTTTCTGTTCTTTTTTGTATTTCAGATTGCAGCGGCGTCAGACTCGCGATAGCTCTAGAACGTGGGACAACGGTTGCGACTGAAACGTGCAAACTAATGAAATTAATATGGTAGAATACTCAAGAAGACTCTGAAGATCTGGCTGTAGACATTATTTGTCGTGTTTTTCTTTTGTTTTCAAGATGAAACAAAGGTACTGCCCGCTGTCACAATAAATCATGATTTTGCGAGCTTAGAGCCAAAAACGTACCATGACAATAGTTTAAAAGCTGCAGCAGGCGCTAATCTATATTTTTGAAAGCTTAAAACTGACTCTATACACGTAACCACCGATAAAAAGATCTAAACTATGGACTGCCTAAATACTCTAATCGCCTATTGTCAACAGTCGTAAATACTGACAGACACCCTGGCCAAGAACGCAAAAGTTTATTTTTCTATGGTACGCCGTATTTAAAAGGATTTTAAAAGTAATGAATATGCATTGCAGTGGAAATATTCTGCAAAACTTCCAGAAAGAGGTGCAGAACATTTGTC
Organism: Pimpla rufipes; assembly: GCA_963932165.1. Taxonomy (NCBI): domain Eukaryota; kingdom Metazoa; phylum Arthropoda; class Insecta; order Hymenoptera; family Ichneumonidae; genus Pimpla; species Pimpla rufipes. Next base: position 9,932,965 of record OZ010634.1, read on the forward strand.
ATGTTGGCAGTGAAAATCGAGCGACTTAAACAATGGCTTAATAATCAAAGCAGTATAAACAAAATTGACTCTTAACTACGCAATAATAATTCAGAGAAATAATAGTAAGACCAAAAAAAGCAGATGAAAAGTTATCGGCGGTGTGGAGACACGAACGTTTCAAAACAAGATGTGTAAAAAATATTTTAAATACTTTCATCACTTGGTGCATGCAACGTCGAAGAGAAAAATAGGAGAAGAAGAACTGGCTGTATCTAAATATCTGATGGACGACAGAGGACAAACTTGTTAACCCTGGGAAGCGAAAGGTCAGTCCCGTATCGTTCTATTCTATTAAACAAACGAAAAATTGGTTTAAAAAGATTGTAGGACTAGAATAGTTCTCCCCGATCATGTGGTTTTATTTACTGCTCAAAAACGGCCGAACCCGGCAAGAGTCAAGTTTATTTTTACATCGGCACGCTCGCAGCTGTCCGGGACTCAGTATGATGCGGAGAAAAACAAAATAACAGATATACGAAGTTCAGTGGGATTGGGAATCTGGAGGAAAGTAGAGCATCGTAATAATTCCGCGAACAGCTCGTAGAAACATTCCTCCGCCTCACGCGAATCGCAGGAGGCAAGTAAAGTTGTTGTTTGAGACATCAGAAAGACAGGAGACTCCGGTACGAAAACACATAAACGTCACCATAAAAACCCATCCGGAAGTCGAAAAGTTAAGAGATTCGTCAGTATTATAGAAAGCATCATAAGCAAAAAAGAATTTTGAATGCGTGTCAGTCAGATAGAATCTCAACGTATAGTTTAATAATAACTTCGTCGCGAGGAAAAGTGAAGCCACCAAAGAAGGATAAAAGTTTATGATTCGATCGATTGTAATTTTTCAGGGTTTCGAGTCATGGATAGTAGCGTATCGGGTGTGGTGCA